>CM077643.1:65307604-66512604 GCA_039707465.1 Rhabdophis nuchalis
GTCTTTTGTTGTACACTGAGAGCATATGCATCAAAGACAAATTCCTTGTGTGTCCAATCACTCTTGGCCAATAAAGAATTATATTCTATTGTAAAATATACAATATACTTGGAAGTTTTACTGACAAATGGCATAGTTGATTCTAGAAGAATAACTGTATGGCAGATGTTACATAGTTTTTTCTACAATATATATAGAAGTTGTAAACTTCCAGAAGTTATGTTTGCTGTAGAAAAACATGCATTATGATAAGCATATTGTGGTGGTGACAGTTTAAGTAGACAGGTTGAAAATAAAGTTATTTCTCTTTTTAAAAAATATCTCTGATTTTAAATTAAATTAAATTAAAGCAATATTGTTCTATGGTTTCCTTTTACAGTAGTGCTCTGATTTTTTTTAAAGCAGTTTTTTTAGCAGTTTAGCAACTTTATTAGCTACTGCTAATTAGATTGTATTTTAGTGTATTTTCTTATTGGTACTAATAACTGGAATAACATCCAAATTGCTCTGCTTGAGCTGTTTTTCTCCATTGCTCTTCCAAATTTACGATGCCACCAGCATCTTGTTGCTTATTATTTTATAATTTAAATACACAGTTAATAATTCTTTTCAGTTATTTCTCTCATTTCATTTAAAAGTGTTGCTGCTGTGATATTTTTTTTTAAAAACTTATTTTCTATCAAACATTTATTTACATACTCGTGTTCTTCCTAAAACATTTATTTGTTTAATTATACAAAATAAAAAGAAAAAAATAGAAACAGGTAATTAAGGGAAGGTAAAACAGCGCAGAAAAAAAGGTGTGACATACAAGAAGGGAGAGGGGATAAAAGAAAGAAAAAAAGTAAAGAAATATTCCTAAAACATCTTATACCATTCTTGGTAGCATCTTAATGTGTTGTTGGAATCCAACTGGCCCTCTTAAATTCTTGAGAACAAATATACCCCTGCATCTGTTTAAAGAATTTGTTGTATATGTAGGTGTTTGATTCTTAACCTATTTTTGAGAATTTATAACGTAAAATAGCCCCTAATTAGCTTTAGGATTTGATTCATCTTTTGCCCATTTTAATTACTGTTGTTCAGTCGCTAAGTCATGCCCAATTGGGCCACACTATGCCAGCCACCTATCTTCCACTGTCTATTGGAGTCTGCCCAAACTCATGGCCATTGTGTCAATGACAGTATCTAACCATCTCATCCTATGCCATCCCATTCTGGGATTTTTAATCTTTTGAAACATAAGGGTCCTTTCCACTGAATTCTCTCTTCTCATTTGAGGGCCAAAGTATTGAAGCTTCAGCTTCAGTATCTGCTCTTCCAAAGTACAATCGGGTGATTTCCTTTAGGATTGATTGATTTGATCTCCTTGCAATCCAAGGGACTCTCAAGAGTCTTCCTCAACAGCACAATTCGAAAGGATAAATTCTTCCACACTCAACCTTCCTTATGGTCCAACTCTCACAGCCATGCATTACTAACTTTTATCTTTTTGGTACTGTCCATGGGGTTTCTCTGGCAAGGTACTAGAGAGGGTTGTCATTTCCTTCTCTGTCTTAGGTGGCCCTGCACATCTTAGCTCATAGTTTCTTTGAGCTACCAAAGCTATTTTGTCATAACGAGGCAATGATCCATGAAAGGAATCCATTTTAGTATGGGATTCAAAATAGTTTATTACGTTAAACTTATTTGAAATAAGTAAAAAAGAGGAAACAAAAATCCTTTGAAATAATTGAAGAAAGTGATATGAATACTGTTTTATTCTTCTTAAAAAGTATCCCAAATATTTTAAGTTGTTGTAGGAATGTTTTGCAAATCTGTTAGCATAAGATGATTAAAATTAGATATAAAATCCTGTGTTGCCTATTCTGGACTTCTTTCATTGTTTTCTTTTCTTTCTTCTAATCTCTCCTTTGAAGCCAATAAATATTATGTGGTACAATTTATCATAGATCTATTTAATTATATTTTAGGTGTGATATGTGTATTCCTGAATCTCACTACATATTTTCTCACCACATTGACAACTAGGGCTTCTCAGTTACATACAACAGAATTTTCAGATATACTAATGCACATTTAGTTGTTGTACTGTTTTTGGTGTTTTATAAATGAAAAGAGATTGATTTAGTCCCAAGTTATTCTCTTAAATTAAATTGTCTTTCCTTTAGGTCTTTGTCTAGAAAAATTACCAATATCCTCTTCAACAAGCAACCTCCATGCAGACCGTGAACAGGAAATTATAATGTGCTATGAGAAGGCTGGGGATATAGCCCTTCTGTATCTCCAGGAAATAGAAAGGGTAAGATGGGATAGGTAATCTCAACAAAATAACTAATTTTTATTTTTTATTTTGCTTTTTTTCTTTCCTGGGATTACTCCCATCTACTATATATGGCTTTTAAAAAATTTAAGAGTCAACAATTCATTATTTGGTTTAAATAACCCTTTCTTCACCTCTATATAGATTTTTTTTAACTAATCCAAGCTAAAAAACAGAAGCATTACTTTTTTAATCTGTTCTTTTTTACATGCCATAATAAGGTACCTGTTATTTCTTCAAACTGAACAGCCCCCATGAATGGCTGATTTCAGGCATTCTAGATGAAAATAGTCCATCACCTTCTATTGAGAATTGTATGACTCTTCATCCCTATCTTAAGAAAATAACTTTTCTGCACAAAATGCAGAAAAATAGAATTCACATGATAAAAAGAGTTTTCCCTATGATATCCTCAAGTTTTCTTTGGTAATGTGCTAAAACTTTGTAATGAAAGCTGTCATTCCACTTATTGGTTGTATAATTTTTAAACAATGACATAGAGTTGGCTGTTCTTTATATTCCTACTTTATTTTCTCAAGCTATAAAATGAACTCATAGAAATTTACTATACTAATTTGTTACTGAAAATTCAGAATGCTGCTACAAGAAGCATTGACTCAATTTTTTCCTCAGCTTTTGCAATAGCAGTTGCAACTTAAATAGTAATAGCACTTAGACTTATATATCACTTCATAGTGCTTTACAGCCCTCTAAACTGTTTATAGAGTTCAGCCTATTTCCCCCAACAATCTGGGTCCTCATTTTACCCATTTCGGAAGGATGGAAGGCTGAATCAACCTTGAGTCTGATGAGATTGTATTCATTTATATCTGTGACCTCCTAGGTAATAATTGCCAATATGCAGAACAGAAGTCCTAAGCCTGGACCTGGATCACATGAACAAGAACTTGGATATTTTTTAGAAACTGGACTTCAGAGGGCCCATGTCTTATACTTCAAAAATGGGTAAGATTTGATTGTATATTCTTCTGATATAATTTTAAAATAATTAACCAAAATGATTTAGAAAAAAACTTGGGTTTTGTTGTAAGTTTACAACTAATTAGTTGTGGTGCAATATTCTAATCCAAATGTGTTTTGGATCTGATCTGATATTGGTGTTGTTGTTAGTTGCGAAGTCGTGTCTGACTCATCGCAACTCCATGGACACATTACTCCAGGCCTTCCTGTCCTCCACCATCCTCTGGAGTCCATTTAAGCTCACGCCTAGTGCTTCGGTGACTCCATCCAGCCACCTCATTCTCTGTTGTTTCCTTCTTTTGCCCTCAATCTTTCCCAGCATTAGGCTCGTCTTCAGTGACTCCTTCCTTCTCAATAGGTGGCCAAAGTATTTGAGTTTCATCTTCAGGATGTTGATGTACTTTTTATCTATTAGTAGCTCCTTAAAGTCAGGGACACCTTAGCCATTCCTTAATTTAAACAGGTATTTTCCTGAGCCTGTGTGGCTATTTAGGAAAGACCAAGAAAAGGTGCAACTGTTTAGAGAAGTTGCTGACAGGTATAGTGAATGAACCTATCCCAAATTTAAACTACTGTTTCCATTTTAAATCAGAATGCTGTGTACCTTTGTAAAATACATATGTTTTTGTAAGTACTATCTTGCACTTAATGATTTATTATTCAATATATTTTCTGGGAATATGTTATAAATTATATTTTAACTTTTCTCAGCATTTTGTTGAAGCTTTAATAATAAAGAGTTCTAGACACATAGCACTGTTATTTTTAAGTTTTTCCAAACTTTTCATTTGGCACTTATTTTAACATTGTGTTTTATGTTAAATATTCAATAGATTGATAAGTCATTTGACCCCTGCCCCAGGCTCAGCCTGGTCATCTTTTACAGTTAACTGTTTATTCGATTTTATAGTCTTTTATTTGTCTTTTAACAAAGTGTCTTTAACTCTACTGTCATTATTTAATCAGATGAAAAAGAGAATAATTACATCACAGTGGTAAAGAGGGATGGAAGGGAGGGAATGTGCTCATACATTATTCTATGTTTTTAAAGGAAAGTATAGGTAGAATACTTTCTTGCATAGTAAAAATAAATGAATGTAATTGTTTAACTCATCAAACTTAAATCCAGCTTGCATATGGTATTAGCTTATTTAAATGATAGCATAATTTAGTACAAGATTAGGTTTGGCCAGTTAAACAGTATGGTAAGGCTTTGGAGGAATCCAAAATTGAAGGAGAAAAGATGATTTAAGTGCACAGAGATATCATAAAAAAGGTCTGTTTTTGTCACAGTGAACTAGTGTTAATGTAGTAATATTAGAATTGTGTGTTAAGGATAAAATTTAACAAAGTTTAGCTTTGTTATGGGCATAACATTATATCTTTTTTGGCATCATGGCATCATTAGTGATGCCTGAAAAATTAAAGTAATAGCTAACTTCATGAGAATGAAGTCACAGTCCTTGTTGACATTGCTTATATTTGGATCATGTCGTGTATATCTAAATATATCTGCAGATTGCTTCTCTATTTTCACTTGAATAAGCTTCTCTGGAAAATGAATAACCAAGATATGTTTAGTTTGGGTGTTTTATGAGAAATCTTTTCCTGCTATATCTCTGATTCTAATCTCTCAGACAATAGACATTTTTAAGTCTGATCTGGTAAAACTGGAGTAGTACTCAAAATCTAGATCAAGTGTTTCAAGCAAGAATAACTTTGGATTGTTTGACCAAATGTAATAGATTACTCATGCTAAAGAATTATTAGATATTAGTTTTTCAGAAATCAGATTTTAATGTATAAATGTATGTATAGTGAAATAGAAATTGAGTTGTTGAGGTTTCCCAAGAATAAATGGGGAAAATATTGAATATAATTTGTATATGCTTATACTTTTAATCAGACGCTGAGTAAAAGGACAAATTGTAGTGAAAATTAAAAATAAATAAAAATGCTAATATTGCAAGCTTACATATATCTGTCCTGAACTAGATCCCTGTTGAGTTCAGTTTGACTTCCATATAAGTACCATATTTTTCAGAGTATAAGACTCTCCGAAGTATAAGATGCATATAGCTTTTGAGGAGGAAAACAAGGGGGGGAAATCTACCTCCCAGCAATTTGCCTCCTTGCAGCAAACAGTACAGACAATATACCAGTGATGGCAAACCTACGGCACGTGTGTGACAGGTGGCATGTGGTGCCATTTGTCAGGGCACGCAAGGCTTGCCCTGTCAGCTGGCCAGCGTGCATGCGCGTGCTGGCCAGCTGACTTCGGCCTTCTTTTGAGTATTTTTCGCCCTCCGGGTTGCGTTGCAGCCTCCTAAGGGCTGCTGAACGCTCTGGGGAACTAAAACCAGCCCTACGAGCAAACCGGAAGTCCATTCCCAAACTTCCGGTTTGCCCGTAGGGAAGCTCTTGAAGCCTCCGGAGGGCCTCCAGAGGGAGGGAGGCTGTTTTTGCCCTCACCAGGCTCCTATAAAGCCTCTGGAGCCTGTGGAGGGTGAAAAAAGCACTTAAAAAATGGGGGGGAGCACTTGTCATGTGTGCGTGCGCACTGGGGTCATGCGCAAAGCATTATGGGTGTGGCACACCCACGCAGGACCCCCCTGCACTCCCCCTGCTTTTGGCACGTGAGCCAAAAAAGGTTTGCCACCACTGCAATATACACTGTAGTGTTACATTTCAGACTATAGTTGTACAGATGCTGTTAAAATTGATGTGCTTTCTGGAAGTATAGTTATTCTCTGCTATTTCAAAGAAGATACAATAGCACTGGGCCTCTTCAGATCAAGAATTTATTTGAAAAAGCTTTTTCATTTTGTTAAGCAGTCTAGAACAATAATAAAGCAGTCTTTAAAAAATAAGACTAATAATTTGAACATTCTGTTGGCATTTATAGTTATTGACTTACCTCGCAGCAAACAGCCTGATTAGCACAAGAAAAAAAATCTGCCTCTGCCTCCCAGCAATTTGCCTTGTGGAGCAAACAGCAAGTTTCATTTTCAATTTCATCATCAGCTGTTTCAGGCTGCAGGGATTGCTATAGCCTATTGTAGCCTTCGCAAGCCCCATTTTCCCCATTTGCTGCAAGGAGGTAAATTGCTGGGAGGCTGAGGCCAAAGGGTGGGGGCCAGTGAGTGGCTGGGGCTACATTCAGTGTATAAAACGCGCCCAAATTTTCATCCTCTTTTAGTGGGGAAAAAGGTGTGTCTTATACTCCGAAAAATATGGTACATACGGAACTTTAAAAGACAAAACATTGCAATTCTTTTCCTCTATAAATACTGGAGAAAGGGGCAGGGTTCCACGTGTGATAGCCATCTAGAAGCCCCCAAATTATTTAGATATATGAAAGTAAAATAAGATCCCTCACTAGGTGTATGCTTATGCCTAAAGAGAGACCATATGGAAATCAGAGAAAAATTAAGAGGAATATTAATTGAATTAGACTTGGCTAAAAAAACCTTTTATAGATAATTAAGATTTCTCAGAGAAGGGTTACTTCCATCTTGTTTCCTGTATAGTTCACTTATCCATCTCTCTTCCTCTCTCTCTCTCCCCCCTCCCCCCCTCTGTTTCAGAGTTCATTAGAGTGAACTTGATTGTTGATCAAGTTGATGGTTACTGATATGCCAAGTTCACTGTAATGATACATGAATATTCTGATACACTATGTTGTGTTGATTTATGTTTATGATATTTTAATTAGTGTAAAATTAAATGTAATAATATAAAGCAATACAATTATTATTGTAAGCTGGTCAGAATTGTGGGAATTGCACCATATTGAAATGTTTGTGAGTAAATAAATAAACAAGCAATGTTTCTATTACCTCCCCTCCCCCTCCACTGGCAAATAAAATCTTTTGACCCAAGGCAGCTGTAAGTGGACATACAAAACAATAGCAAAATATTACTTTCCAAAATCTTCCATTATTTAAAACTAACATTATGAGTGTAAGGAAGTTAATAAACAGAATTTATACTAATTAAAAATATAGATAGCTACTGCTATACAAGAATGATATGAACTTTAAAAAAAACACAAATGGGCTTTATTTCAGTGACTTAAGACTAACTAAACACCATTTATAGTTTAATGTTACTAAGAGTTTTCAGTTGATTTTCGGCACTTTTAGAAGTACAGTAAACCCTCGATTTCACAAGTCTTCATTTAGTAGATTTCATATGAAGGGGGAAAAAATCTGAATTCAAACCCTACTTTGATCAAGTCAATGGTTGCTGCTTCTGTGCATGTGCAAACAAGCATTATACTTCATATTAGCTGCATTCTTCATGTCTTTCATATGTGCTAATGTTTGGGATACTACTTTTTATAAGATTCTATACATTTTTTGTAAATATTTGGTAATTGTTTTATCTAATCCAGGGGTCTCCAACCTTTGCAACTTTAAGTCTGAAGGACTTCAGCTCCCAGAATTCTCCAGCCAGCTTTGCTGGCTGGAGAATTCTGGAAGCTGAAGTCCTTCAGACTTAAAGTTGCAAAGGTTGGAGACCCCTGATCTAATCAATGATGGCTGCAAAGGGAGGCAAGGAGAAGAAAAGATCCCACCTTTCCAATGTAATAACTTTTATTGATACCTTATCTGATCTTGAAGTCCAGCCTTATTACCCCCACTTCCATACTTTTAGGAAGATAATCATACAGAGGCAGCAACTTCCAAGACTCAGTTAAAATTGGATACTTTCTTGAAATCAATCAGGCATCCTATATCATCCCTGAAACCCAGCACATCTGCAGCAAACAGCCACCAGTAAGGTAAGGTTTCTCACGTACACACATTTGGGTATTAAAAATATTCAAATTTAATGGACATTCAGCTTTAGCCAATATCCATCCTATCAAGTAACCTATAAAATTGAGGGTTTACTGTATTTCTTTTTGTTGATCTTCTATATGTGCTGATTTAAGTACAACCATTTGAAACCTTGCACACGTTCATTAGAAACTTTGCAGAGACATCTTATGAGCCCAAATTTTAAACTGTTTTAATCATAATAAAAATATTTTTGTGGTTGTTCTTTTTAAAAGAAAAAAAAATCAGATATTGCTGATATTACCACAATACTATCCTGTTAGTTTTCGGGATAAGTCAATTGGTTGCATGGATGCTGTAGCTGCCGCAGTTTGGTTAAATGGCAAGTGAACATTTACAAAAATGTTTCAGATGTCCATCATTTTCTGTTATTTGTGGTTTTACATTTTATAAATAGAGACTAAATCTTGATACATTAATTAATTAATTATATTGATACCTGTAGTAGCACCGGCCCTCTGGAATGAGGTTATCCTTGACATTTGATGGTCCCCATTTGTACTGTTGTTTCAGAGTCTTAAAGATCTAGGTTTTCACCCAGGCCTTTGGCAAGCATAATCAAAGTCCCCTTTTCCTTCTTTTTCTTTGTTCCCAATTTGGGCTACTTGCCTTTGCCATCTTTGCTTTTTTAATGTTGTTTTCTTGTTTTAAATGTTTCTATATGTGTGTGTTTTTAAAAAAATGACTTTATAAATTGCCTAGAATCACTGAGAGGTGGTGGCATAAAAATTAAATAAATGAAATAAATATACTTCCAAAGCTATTTGAGCAGTTATGGCACAGTGGTTAGCCTGCAGTACTGCAGGCTACTTTTGCTGCCTGCTGGTTGCCAGCAATTCAGCAGTTCGAGTTTCACCAGGCTCAAGGTTGATTCTTACAAGGTTGATAATAAGGACCCATATTTGGGGCAATATGCTGACTTAGTAAAACTGCTTAGAGCAGGGATGTCCAAACTTGGGAACTTTAAGACTTGTGGACTTCCAACTCCCAGAATTCTGGGAGTTGAAGTCCACAAGTCTTAAAGTTCCCAGGTTTGGAAATCCCTGGCTTAGAGTGAGCTGTAAAGAACCGTAAAGCATTTTGCAGGCTGAAAAGCACTGCAATTAGCGATATATACACATTATATATCTATAATTCTGGTGTGGTTTTTGTTACTTTAAGAATTGTAACATGGCAAGCCTCGTGTGTATGGTACAATTTTTAAAAGATAGAGTTCAACATATTAATATATTTAATATAATATATTTAATTTCTAGACCGCTCCCTCTCCTCAAGGGGACTCGGAGCGGTGCACAGGGAAATTAAGACAATAAATATATACAAAACAGTTAAAAACAGATTAAACATTAAGACCCTGCGCTAAAATTCCCCAAAACCAATCACTAAAACCCTAAACCCTATAATACTGTAATAAGAGGCTACCCTAGGCCGGCCAAGCAGAAAAAGTGCATCTTCAATTTCAGACGGAAGGAACAGAGGTCCGTGGTAATTCTAATATCGGGGGGGAGGTCGTTCCAGAGGGCAGGGCCCGCCACAGAGAGAGCCCTTCCCCTGGGCGTCGCCCGCTGACAAAGTCTAGTGGACGGCACCCGGAGAAGTCCCTCTCTGTGGGAGCGAATCGGCCGTGAGGAAGTATGGGGCAGAATCCGATCCCGCAGATAGCTAGGTCCCGAGCCATGGAGCGCTTTAAAGATGATGACTAACACCTTGAAGCGCACCCGAAAGACTACAGGTAGCCAGTGCAGCTCGCGTAAGAGCGGTGTTACATGGGTGTACCTTGTGGTACCCATTATTGCTCGCGCGGCTGCATTCTGGACCAACTGCAGCCTCCGGGTGCACCTCAAGGGGAGCCCCATGTAGAGAGAGTTACAATAGTCCAGTCGGGATGTCACGAGAGCATGAGTGACTGTGCGAAGGGCATCCCGGTCCAATAGGGGGCGCAACTGGCGAACCAGGCGAACCTGGTAGAACGCCCTCCTGGCCACGGCTGTCACTTGATCTTCCATGGACAGCCGGGAATCCAGGAGGACACCCAAGTTGCGCGCCCCATCCACAGGGGCAAGATGTTCGCCCCCTATGGCCAGCGATAGAGACAGCTGGTTGAACTGGGCAGCCGGAAACCACAGCCACTCGGTCTTGGTCGGGTTGAGCTTGAGTCCGTTACTTCCCATCCAGACCCGCACGGCTTCCAGGCACTGGCACATCACCGCTATGGCATCATTGGGGTGGTTTGGGGTAGATATATACAGCTGAGTATCATCAGCGTAGAGATGGTACTCTACCCCAAAACCACGGATGATCTCACCCAGCGGCTTCATATATGTGTTGAATAGGAGGGGCGAGAGGACCGACCCCTGAGGCACCCCACATGTGAGGGGTCTCGAGGTCGACCTCTGCCCCCCTGTCAACACAAATTGCGACCGACCAGAGAGGTAGGAGGAGAACCACCGCAAAACGGTGCCTCCCACCCCCAACCCCCCCCAGCCGGTGCAATAGGATACCATGGTCGATGGTATCAAAAGCCGCCGAGAGGTCTAATAGGACCAGGATGGAGGAACAACCCCCATCTCTGGCCCTCCAGAGATCATCGACCAACGCGACCAATGCCGTCTCGGTGCTATGCCATTTGCTATTGACATTTGCTTTTCCTCAGTTAGGTCAGCTCTCAATAGTTTTTGGCTTATCCTGGCTTGACACAGTCTCAGCAGGAGTGTGTTTTTGTTTCGTGATTGTTGGATGATAATGCTGCTTTTAGCAACTTGTGGTTCCACTAGACATTAGTGTTAAGAATATGTTTTAAGACCTGCTTGTTTCTGATTATGCATGACAATATTGTTAAAGATTCCACTAAAAGGGGAAAATACCCTTAGAAGAAACATGGTGTGGCAATTTCCCATTCCAAACTAGATGATTTTATGGGGCTTGCTTAAAAAATAACTATGAAATTCCTTTGGTAGAAGATGCAGCAAGAGACCGGCATTTCTGGAAAGTGACACCTGTTTTTCAACATTAGTTGCTAACTCTAGTGCTGCCTACTGATTGTTTGTGACATCTCTTGATGTCGCTGGATGCTGGTACTGCTTGCAGATGGTCCATAGTTATCTCTCAGTCACTTCCCTGATTGTACCCCTCTAGTGCTGGCACATTTTTGGGACCTTTGTTTGTCTGATGAGAAGAGGGCACATGGGTCAGGATTGGACATTGCTTAACCCATGTAGTTAGAGATTGGAAAGAGTAATCATCCAGCATGCAATATATAAAAAGAACCTATTTTTATTTTATTTTTATTACTTTCTTAGTGCACTCAAACAGAAATATGATGTATATAGGATGTTCTTTTAAAGTATTAAATGGGTGGGTTTTCTTAGACCTGAAAAGTATCAGATTATTCACATAATTATTTTTCTCAAAATTATTTGGTAAAAAGCATAATAATTAGATTATTTAAGTATTATACTCTTCCCATTTTGGTAATTAACTGAAAAAGAGAGAGAGAGAGAGAAATAATAGGTTTAACACAGCTATATGTAAGTATACTGTTATTTACTGAGCAAACTCACTATAAGTTGGATCATGTTGTCCAGTTAATATAAACTATTGTTCAGTATTTCTATTCGTGTTTCTTCAAAAAAAAATGCTGCTAGTTAATTCATTAAAACTTTGTAGTACAATATGTTTAGCTAAACTGGAAAAAAGCCTATAAACAAAACAAAGAATATCAATTAACTGTTGCAGACCATTATAGAACTCTGAAGTTTTTACCCCTCTAAATGATCATTATTAAACACCTTGTTGGTGCTGTACAAAATAAAAGGGTAAAACGTAAGACTAATAAACCTTATGGATTTTTTTTTAAAGACTAGCATTTGTAGACTAAGAATTACTGCTTTTTGAGATTGTTTTTCAAGTTTTAAATTTTGGAAACCGGTTCTGTACTTTGATTGCTTTGTTTTATTTTACAATGGGTTATTATATTGTATTGTTTTGTAATTTTGCTAAAAAAATACCCGAAATCCTTTTACCGCTTTTGTGCTTTTCCCTTTAGCTTCTTTAAAAATGTCAGTGTTTAAATGAGTTATAAAGGTTGGCATGTTTAATATTTACAATCTTTATTTTTTGATTGTCATCTGTAGAGTTCTATTTTACTAGAATGCTAGCTTTAGATTAGTTGAGAATATAGACTTCAGTTTGTCGGGAATGTGGATACTTCGTCAGCCAAATCAAAGGATAATTGAAAAAACATTTTCCTGTTACCTTAGGTAGAATAATTTCAGGCAAATGGATACTGTGAGGAGAGTTTGTGGCAATTAGGACTGTAGAGATGAGAAACTCTCAGAAGAGTTTATAGTAATATAATGTGCTTAATTACAACACTGTCCACTCCATTCAGTGTGAATCAGTTGAGACAAATACTGAACATCTTGGAAAGCTGAATTGTATGCACTTGTGCAGGTAAAGTGCAAATTGCAGACCAGAAGCATCTTTAGAAGATATTCCATCTTTCCTTTAAAGAATACTATTTTTTATCTTCTCTTCTTGAAAGTGTCAATTTTTTTTTGTTATTCCAAACTCTGTCCCCTTGAAAATATAGCTGCAACTTAATTATGGATCTGTTTGCAAGTTTCTGATTCTTAAGGAACTTAGTTTATATTTAGTAGGAATTAATGTGTGCATGGAATGTTACATCATGGTGAATGGGATGTGAAGGAGAATACTCCAAAAATAGGAAGAACCAAGAAAAGATGTTTTATGACCCCTGCTCATCTGGGTTAGACTTCTAGTTTACAAGCTTTTTTCTTCCCAGACAATTAATAAAAATATTAAGAATGTTTTACAAACATTTAAACTTGAGAAAATTTTAAAATAAAGCTGTGCAGAGGCTTATGGAAAAAATATTAATGTGGTCCCCTGATATCATGCCAAAATGTATGACATTGTATTTTTAAACTCTTTTAAGAGTGCTGATTAGCCAGTTTATAATTAATTTTAACCACACATCACAGCTCAGCCTAGGTCACAGGTGTCCTAGAGTAATATAAATCATTCATTATGCAGAAATGTATTTGCTTCAGCCAAAAAGAAGAATGTTGCACTAGTAACATACATACAACTATCCCTGAATTTCATTGTTTATAATTAACTCTCTTGCTTGCGTAATCAATATAGATTATTTTTTCGCTATGGATCTTTTTATTTAGCAATAACATATGTTATAAATAGATTTATTTTTAATCATTCCAAGTAATGCTACTATATTTAAATTGCAAATGTATGTACACTCTGCATTGTTTCCAGAGTCAGATTTTCAGATTCAGAATTATCTGTCTTTGCTCGCTTTGGTACATGTTTTGTTAGAGGCCAACCTAAATAGCCAACCTTTCAAAATCTAACAATTTATCTTAAAATATTTCATTTTTATTTTATTACTTTATCATATTCGTTTAGATAGTGTTGATATCCAAGTAATGACCTCAAAGATTCTACAAATCCATCAGAAAGCACTGCCTACTATTTTATTTAATTTGGCCTTTTGGATTATCTGATGGTTGATTGTAACAACTTGTGGGGCAGGAGTATTCCTTCTTGCAGTTTGCTAGGCTCCTAAGAGTTGGGACATTTGTATGGCTCCACTTGGAATTAGACTGATAGGTTAGGGCTGGTTGAGGTGATGGAGGCACAAACCTTCCTGGTAAAATGAGAAAAAATTGATCCTGTAGCTTATAATGAAGATTAGGGGGCGTGGCGTCGCCGCGACACAGGGATTTTCTGGAGCTCTGGAATATCCCTGATCCTTGGGCTTTGGATCGGTCTAAAAATAGACCCAGCCGCCCCGTAGAGGTGGCGAGTGGGAGGGGTAGCTCCTAGTGATCTCAAGGGTCCCCCCAATATCTTTGGGATCAAGGGAAAACCCCCTGCAGTCCATCGTTCAAGTGACTCCCTCCTCCCAGTGGGGGGGAAACAAGCAGCCGACAGCCTTTAAAAACGGAGCAAGAATCAACATGCCGTTCGGTGAGAACGTTTACCTTTTCTAAGTTTATCATCTTCCAAAGAGATCACCCTGAGATGAATTAACAGTAAAATAACAAAATAACCTGAGTTTAGCAGCGAGATCTCTTGCTATTGAAAACAAACCAGGAAGTTGTTTTTTCCTTTTTCTTTGCTACAAAAAAAACCCGGACTGGACTTTAATAATTGTGGATTGGCAACGTCAAGCCTTTTCTTACTGTTTAAAGGGAAAGAAGAGGCTTAAACTGAAGGATTGAACATTGATCTTCCCCTTTCTTATCACTAATTTTTTGGGCTACTCCTTTTTGTTTATATCTTATTACTGGCTTTAAAAAAAAAAAGTCATTCTCACTCCCCGTGACCGGATTTTTTCGGAGGAATTGTGCTAATTTATTTGTCTCTGTTCTACTCGAGCTCCCCCTAGTGGCTGGAAAAGTAACAGGGAGAGTGAAGAGAGAAACCACCAAGAATTACTAAGCAGAAGTTGGAGTGACCTTGAATTAAAGAAGAAGGGAAATCTTTATCTTTCTTTTTTCTTTTTGTTTTGCTGGCCTCCCCAAGACATTGTGGACTTTTAAGAATTTGTTGCCTTACAGACGGTTATTTCAAAGAGACACTGTTGCTTCCATTTTTTTTTTCTTTTCCCGGTTCCTTGTTCTTTTTCTTTGGAATTTTTGAATTTTGAATTTTTGAACTTTAAAACCTTTGAACTCAATTTAATACTTACTACTGTGGACTCACTTCACTTTTTTTTCTTGTCTTACTCATTTTTTCTCCCTCTACTGCTTTGTTCTTTATTCTTTCTTTGATATTCCTCTTTGATATTCTTCTTTTCTATTATTTCTCCTTTTTCTTCTCTTCTGTTTCTCTTTTCTATTTTATCTTCCACCCCTGTCAATTCTATTCTATTTTACTCTGTTCTTCTCTTTGATATAAAGCATTACCAATATACTAACTTTTGATATCCTTTCTAAAATTTATCAAATTTACTAAATTTACTAAATTTATACCGTTAAATTAAAGAGGGTTCTAAGGAAGAAAGCAAAAGAGAAAGGATAGAATCTAAACATGAGTAGAAAGACAACCCCGGTTGGCTCATCAATAGGGACCCCAACATCCTCCTTAACAGGGGGACAAAAAAATATACAAACAATGCTCCACCAAGAAAAAGAAAAACAAGAAAAGGAGAAGGGTGCAACACTTGATACACTTATGCAAGAGATACGGATGTTTAGAGAGAGTATGGAGCGGAAAATTGAAAATATAGAACAAAGATTAGAGGCAAAAATGGAAAATACAGAGCGGAGGTTAGAGGCAAAACTAGAAGCACTCGATAAGAAAATAGAGAATATTGAAGCTAAAACAGCCTTGACAGAAGGGAAAATGGAAAAGATACAGCAATGGATGATAAAACAGGAAGAAGCTATGGAAAAACAAGAAAAATCCATAAACGAGATGAAAGGAAGATTGGACAAAAAAGATGAAAAAGAGGAAGAGTTTGGTGCCAGGCTGAGCAATATGGAAAAAGAGAATACGGGACTAGGATGGGAAACAGACAAGGCTGAATATTTTCTAAGGTTCCAAAATGTAATTGAGGAGGAAGGAGAGGACCTCCCTATAATAATATCAGAAATGTTAACAGAGATATTAGAAACTCCACAGGAATTAATACGGGATGGAATAGATGATGCGTTCAGAGTGAATACGAGGTATGCAACCAGAAATGCTTTACCAAGAGAAATACATGTAAGGTTCACCAAAAAGATCCTGAGATTTCGAATACTACAGAAAACAAGAGACAAAAAACTGGAATATAGAGCAAAGGAAATCACAGTGTTAAAGCAAATCCCAAGAAAAGTGAGGGAAAAGAGAAGAGGATACCAGTTTTTATCTACATTTTTGATAAGAAAAGGAACCCAGTTTAGATGGCTCATACCGGAAGGTTTGATATTTACATGGGAAGGACAGAGATATAGACTAGATACTATACAAAAAGCAGAAGAGTTTTACAGAAGACATGTTAATGGAACGACGGAGAAAGAGCATTCATTGCTAATAAGATCAGAGGGACCATTAGAAGGCGCAGTAGGCGGAGTGGCCACAGAAGAAGAGGCTATACCAGGACTGGAAACCAGAGAACAGAGAGAAATAAGAACAACTAGAGCTATAAATCCTCAATACAAAACATAAGATATGGAACAAAACTCAATTTTCTCAATTAATATAAATGGACTTAACTCCCCAGTTAAAAGAAAAAAAATATTCCAGAAACTAGGAAAAATAAAAACACAAATTATTTGTTTACAAGAGACACATATTCGAAAGAAAGATGCGTACTTATTAATACAACCCAAACTTGGGAAATTTTTTTCCTCACTGGCAGACTTTAAAAAAAGAGGTGTGGTCATTTACGTTAAAGATAGCATACCAACCAAGCAAATCTATGCAGATGAAGATGGAAGGATCTTGATGATTGAAATCACGGACAACAACAAAAAAATACTCTTAATAGCAATCTATGCACCAAATGAGAAACAGGATGAATTCTTTAAGAAACTACATGAAAAGACTTTGGAGTTAGAATATGCGGACATTTGTATGATAGGAGATTTTAATGGAATTCCAAACCAAAGTAGAGATTATAAAGCAACTAGGACGTCTAAAATAAAAAGAAAAATATTACCGAAGTCCTTTTTCAAGATGGCAGATGAAATGAATTTAAAAGACATATGGAGAGAAAGAAATCCAAACAAAGAACAATACACGTACTATTCTTATAGACACCTATCATTTTCAAGGATAGACATGATTTGGCTCTCTTCAGAGTTAAGTGACCTAGTTCAAGAAGTGGAAATAGAAGCCAGTACCTGGGCAGACCACAATCCAATGATAATCAAGTGGAAAGGGTCAAAGATTAGATCCAGATGGACATTAAATAATGTAATATTGAAAGAGAAAAACTTTACAAGTAAAATGGAAAAAGAACTGAGGTGTTACTTTAAAGAAAACAAAAAAGAAGATACATCTATTCAGAATACATGGGATGCAATGAAAGCAGTTACTAGAGGTTTAATAATAGATTATACAAGAAGAAGAAATAAAGAGAAAAGAGGGCTACAGAAAAGATTAGAGAATGAATATAAAACACTGGAAAAAGAACTACAGAAACTACCACAGAGAAAAGATATTAGAATGAAAATGGATCTGATTAAACATAAAATAGATATTTCAGAAAAAGAAGAATTGGCTCAGAAGATAAGATCTGCAAAACAGAATTATTTTGAAAACGCAAATAAACCTGGAAGATGGTTGGCATACAAACTAAAGAAAGAGAGAGAGAAAAGGAAGATTCAACAATTAAAAAATGAACAAGGACAAATACATTACTCAAATGAGGAGAAAAAAAAAATTGCTCAGGAATATTATATGAAACTATACGAAAAAGAAAATACACTAGAACAGGATGTTAAAAACTACTTACAAGAGGCAAATCTCCCGGTTATAGCGGATGATAGCAGAAATATACTAAATGCAAAGATAACGATGATGGAACTAACTGAAGCTATTAAAAGACAAAAAAATGGGAAAGCCCCGGGACCGGATGGCCTCCCAGGAGAGTTTTATAAAACCTTGGAGGAAGTACTATCCTTTCCTTTATTAGAATTGATGAATGAAATTATGTCTGGTAGCAAAATGCCGAATTCTTGGTCAGAAGCCTATATTTCACTGATACCAAAGGAAGGAACAGATCTCCTGCAGGTAAAGAATTACCGACCAATTTCATTGTTAAACTCGGATTATAAATTATTTGCATCAATACTAGCAGAAAGGCTCAAAAAATACTTAAACAATTTTATACATCCAGACCAAAATGGATTTTTACCAAAGAGACAAATTAAAGACAACATGAGAATAATTTTGAATACGTTGGAATATTATGAAGCACATTCTGAAAAACAAATGGCTTTGATATTCCTCGATGCACAAAAAGCCTTTGATAACGTGAATTGGAAGTTTATGTTGCAGCAGTTAGAACAAATGGAATTTGGTCAAAACTTTATACATGTTATAAGCACTATATATCACAACCAAACAGCCAAGATAATAATAAATGGAGAGCTTTCAGATAACATCCAGATAAGAAGAGGCACAAGACAAGGTTGCCCACTATCACCTTTACTTTTCGTATTAACGCTAGAAGTGTTAAATAGAAAGATAAGAGAAGACAAAGAAATAAAGGGAATGACAATTAGGAAAGAACAATATAAATTACAAGCTTTTGCAGACGACCTAGTTTTTATCCTCGAAGAACCACTTATAACCGCGTCCAAACTGATAGGGAAAATTGAGGAATATGGGAAAATAACAGGTCTGAAAATAAATAAAGACAAGACACAAATCTTAACAAAGAATATGACAAGAAGACAGAAAGAAGAATTAACAGAAATCTTGAAAATTCAAATCACAAACAAGCTTAAATATCTAGGAATCCTTTTGACGTCGAGATGCAGCACCCTTAAAAAGGAGAATTACTCTAAGCTCATGCAACAAATAGAAGTAGATCTTACGAGATGGCAGAATTTACAACTATCATTACTAGGGAGAATAGCCACGATAAAAATGAATATTTTGCCTAAGGTACTATACTTATTCCAGACAATCCCAATTAGATTGGGCAAGGACTTTTTCGAAAAATTAAGGAAAATGGTCTTAAAGTTCATATGGCAAGGGAAAAAAGCTAGAATAAAATTAAAAATTTTACAAGATACCAAAATAAGGGGAGGTATGGGATTGCCTGATTGGGAACTATATCATCAAGCTGCGAATCTGATGTGGATTAAAGACTGGATTACACTAAGAAATACAAGATTATTAGCATTAGAGGGACATGATTTGCCATCAGGATGGCACGCAGCTCTATGGTACCGAACCACCAGGAAACATGGCATTTTCAGAAGGCACTACGTAAGGGAATTTCTGATTGCAAATTGGGAGAAGATCAAGAAATTGCATTACCTCAAAATACCAGTCTGGGTATCAATTACGGAAGCATTTACATACGCAATAATACACAAAAGGGAACGAACAATTAGATATTCGGATTTATTAAACTCAAGGGGTGATCTTAAGACTATTCAGGAACTAAAACAAGAAGGAATGGATATTAATTGGTACACATACACACAAATACACTCAAGATATAAGGAAGACCAAAAAAAAGGAGGGGTTTATGACAAAATGACAGAATTAGACAAAATATTAACAGGCGTCGATGAAAAAACAATTAAAAAACTCTATGCCTACTTATTAGAGTTTAAACTCCAGGAAGAGCAAGTGAAAGAAACAATGATAATATGGGGGAAAAACTTCGGGCATGGGATCGACCTAGATAAGTGGCAAAAATTGTGGACACAGAATTACAAAATGACAATGTCAACAGCCTATAAAGAGAACCTATACAAGATGTTCTACAGGTGGCACCTATCACCCTCAAGAATCTCAAAAATGAGCAAGAACAAATCTCAAAAATGCTGGAAATGCCATCAGACGCCTGGTACTTACTACCATATGTGGTGGACTTGCTCGGAGGCCCAAAATTATTGGAATATGATCCACACATGGTTAGGCAAAATAACAGGAAAACAAATAGATTTCAAACCCGAACTCTTCCTGCTTGGACTTAATTTAGAAACATTCGACAAAAATTTGAGATACCTAATTGTGAATATTTTGACAGCCGCTAGAATCGTCTTTGCTAAAAATTGGAGAAATGACAAATTACCATCAGAGCAAGAAATTATCTATAAAATTATGGAATGTGCAGAGATGAATAAATTAACATTTGAAATTAGAGAACAAGACAATGAACAATTTTATGAAATTTGGAATAAATTTTATCAATGGCTGGAAACAAGATAGTCAAATGAAGGTTGAGGTATAATAATTGTAATATATATAAATATATTTGAACTAAAATATGTGATTTGATATGATTATGACTATGGAAGAGATGTACAGTATGTAACCAACTGACACATTTTCTACAATTTGTAATGGAAGATGGACTTTATGTTTTTTTTGTTTTTTGTTATACTTATTTGTGTTTGTTTAAAAATAAAAACAAAAATTGTTTAAAAAAAAAAAAAAAGATTATCAGATGCCAGTTTGGCTGATTCTCAGTTGTATATCTCAATCTTTGTCTGGACAAGCAATTAAAGGACAACTAAAAAGGTCTTGTCTCAGATCCTGGAGTCTATTGAAGTCTGGTTGAGGAGCAACAAGCTTGGGCCCCAACCTAGGAAGACTAAGGGGTTATAGGGCCTTGGAATTCTCAGTTATGGGAGTTTATCAACCTTGCTTTGGATTTTATTATTATATTTCTATAAGTGAGGTAGTACTCTTTATTCAGGACCAATGCATAATCTGGAGAATTTCCTCAACTTTCAGCTCCTACTTGAAGTGCAGATGGTATGTGCCCAGAAAGCTTTGCACAAATCCAACTTGTGGGCCTGTTCCTCAACTGAGAGACCTTTCTTTAAGTCTTCATGCCTTGGTTATCTGACTAGCAGGCAATGGCAACATCCTATCTTGGGGCTGACCTTGAAGACCACTGAAAAGGTACAGCTAGACCTGAATGCAACAACACAGTGATAGTCAGGCCGCACTCTGCTCATGTAACACCTTGATTTGTGACTCTAAGTGATTACCAATAACCTTTAAGGTTCAATTCAAGATGCTGGTTAATACCTATGCAATTTTACCTGATGTAGTTATCTAAGAGATTATCTGATGTAGTTATCTAAGAGCTGTGGTGGCTCAGTAGTTAGAACACAGTACTGCAGGTTACTTCTGCTGCCTGCTGTCTGCCTGCAATTTAGCAGTTTGAATGTCACCAGGTTCAAGGTCTCAGCTCAGCCTTCCATCCTTCCGAGGTGAGTAAAATGAGGACTGAGATTGTTGAGGGCAATATGCTGACTCTGTAAACTGCTTAGAGAGGACTGTAATATACTGTGTGAAGCAGTATATAAGTCTTTGTGATAGTTCTAGTCTCCCATTCATAATCAAGTCCTGTCATTTAAGCAATGTTTCTAATGGGGACCCAGGGAATGGATTTTTTCTATTGCACCACCTGCTTTCTTGAATGCCATCTTCCTGGAGATATCTTCAGCCTTCCCTCTTGGCACCTTCAAATGAGCTTTAAGCACTTCCCCTTGCCTTTGGTGTCCTCAGCCCTTGGGTTTCTAGCAGACCTGGTTGAGGGTAATGGGAGATACTGTTTTTTTCATTGTTTCCCTCAAGGTGATTATACATTTTCATGCTATTTTTTTCTGTTTTTAATTTTGTGAAGCTACTCAAAGTCATTTTTGGAGTAAGGTATCTTAATTTTTTTTTAAAGTTTTACTAAGGTTTATTATAGCATAGAATATAATGAAAATAAAAAAATCAGGAGGAAGTGCAGGATTAAAAAAAGAGGAGAGGAAAAAAAGATGTTGACATCTGATTCTTTCCAGCACAATGAAATAGTAATCTATTAACAAACTCAACTTTTTACATTACTTATAATTATTACAAACCAGTTCTATAACTGCACAATTATTAAATCTTCAAACTAAATTCTAAATTTCATTTTTTTCTCATTCAAGCATAAAAACCAAAAACAGTATCCTACTATTTTATTTATTTATTTTTATTTTATTAAATTTATATCCCGCCCTTCTCCACAGAGGACCCAGGGCGGCGCACAGGAAATTTAAAAAGCATACAAAATACAATAAATATAATTTAAAAAACTATTAAATAATCCTATCCTGCGCTAAAACCACATTTTAAAATCCAATTTAAAACTACCTAAAAGTCCCCATGGGAGGTTAGAACTAGAACAAGTTCTAATAAAATCTCTGTCTAGAGCAGTTTATATCTTAACCAATTCAAAGCATAATATTTTCACTTTTTTAAATTGTTGCATGCTGTATTGGAAAATGGGAATTTAATTATTCCAAGTTTTTTTCTGAAATCTGAATAGTATAATATGGAAAAATCATTTCTGAATTACTATAGAGTCTTTGAAATCATTTTGTTGGGGAGAGGACATTAGGGAACAACTGAATATATTTTCTTCCTCTTTGTTAGCCCTTCAGCACTGGAGTAATGTCTTTTGGTCATCTTTCCCACTGAATAAATGTAAAGAACTGGGTCAATGTTCCATTTTCTCTGAGGAAATGCATTTCTGGAAGCACTTCCTGAGCTTCATTTGTTCTCAACCAGAATCAATCATCTAATACAATGTTTCTCAAGCTTGATTACTTTAAGATACATGGATTACAACTTTCTAGCTTCTAGTGCTGCCTTAGGCATAAAAGCCAGCTGGGCCAATCACACTCTCTCAGCTCAACTCTGACTCACAGGGTCGGAAAGGAGAAAGAAGTATTATGTATATTTGCCACCTTGAGTTACTTGTAAAGTAGTTATGGAGGGATAAAAATGTAATAAATAAACATTTGTAGGTTTAAGTAGCAACTGCTGAAAACTTTGCGAAAACAATAATAATTAGTAAAATGTGTTTCCTAATTAACTGAAAAGGACAATTGTTAATACTGTTTCATTTGTAAGATGTCAAACAGAACTTCAGCAGAAAACATAACCCATCGGTAATTAGAGGATATAAAAACACAGATGATACTGAGTTGAGTTTTATTTATAGTTCTAGTACTGGTAAAATGCTAGTCCTCAGTCCTCAGTTTGAAATTATCTGCATTATAATAAGTGTAATATAGTACAAAATACTGCATTACAAAAATAATGGATTAATATTGTTAATTGTGTGTTAAGAAAAATGATGAGAAAAATGATTACTTGGAAAATAATATATACAAATACAAACATTCCTTCCTTTATTATGTTGAAATTTTTGGACTTCTGCAAAATAGACATCACATTTTGTCAAGTTGGAAGAAAAACATTTGAAATTTTCTTATTGCAGCTTCCATGCATGATCTGTGGCTCACATCTTCTTGTTCCTAAACTCCACTAATTAAAGTGAGGCAATTATTACACTGTTGTTATATGTTATAGTACTGTTTCTCAGGCTCATTCAAGTTTTAAAAATGGTTATTGCTATGCAAATTGGAACATACATTTCCTGGACTCATTTGATCCAACTACTACCAATACCGGAAATATTACTATCTTTGGACCAGTGGTGGGTTTCAAATTTTTTTAGAATGTATTCTGTAGGTGTGGCCTGTTTTGTGGGAGTGGCTTGGCGGTCATGTGATCAGGTGGGAGTGGTTCAGCGATCATATTACCGGGGTGGGAGTGACTTGGTGATAATGTGACCGGTTGGGAGTGGCTTGGCAGTCATGTGACTAGGTGGGAGTGGCCAACTTGATGTCACTCACCAGGGGATGTCATGGATTGGGTAAATTGTGATGAAGCTCACTTAACAATGCTCTTGCTTAGCAACCAAAATTTTGGCCTCAATTGTAGTCATAAGTCACGGACTATCTCTACCTTCCTTTGTATGGCAGCCTTGTCCTACTAAACTTCTTCTCCTTTCTGGCAATTTTCCTCTCTGTTAGAGGCACCAACATAATCCAGACAATGAAAGGTTTCCTGCTACAGCAGGGGGCTGGACTAGATGATCTCTGAGTAGCCTTCTAACCCTAAATTGCTGTGCTGTTTTTCTTTCTTTCTGCTAACAAAGAAACCTGCCTGAGACTCATTACACATTCCTGCCAGATAGAGATAAAGAGATAATGACCCTAGAGAAAGTTTGGCTCCATTCACAAGCAGGGAATCATCCAAACCAGGGGTGGGTTTCAAAATTTTTGGAACAGGTTCTGTGGGTGTGGCCTGCTTTGTGGGAGTGGCTTGCCGGCCATGTGACCGGGTGGGAGTGGCTTGCCGGCCATGTGACCGGGTGGGAGTGGCTTGCCGGCCATGTGACCGGGTGGGAGTGGCCAATTTGGAAAATGTGAAACTCACTTAACAATGGTCTTGGTTAGCAACCAAACTTTTGGGCTTAATTGTGGTCATAAGTTCTCTCTCTCTCTCTCTCTTTCTTTTTCTCTCTTTCTTTCCTTTGTCTCTTTCTTTCTCTTTTTCTCTGTCTTTCTTTCTCTCTCTCCCACTTTTTTTTCTTTCTTTCTCTTTCTCTCTCTTTCTTTCTCTTTCTTTCTTTTTCTCTTTCTTTCCCTCTTTCCCCCCCTCTCTTTCCCTATTTCTCTTTCTCTCTCTCTCTCTCTCTTTCTCTTTCTTTCTTTCCCTCTTTCTCTCTCCTTCTCTCTCTTTCTTTCTCTCTCTCTCTCTTTCTCTCTCTTTCTCTTTCTCTCTTTCTGTCTCTTTTCTTTCTCTCTTTCTCTCTCTCTTTTTTCTCTTTCTTTCCTTTCTGTCTCTCTTTCTTTTTTCTCTCTTTCTCTCTGTCTGTCTTTCTCTCTCTCCCACCTTCTTTTTTTTCTTTCTCTCTCTCTGTCTCTCTCTCCTTTGTTTGCCCATCTGTCACTCTGTGTGTGTATGTGTGTGTGTGTGTGTGTCTGTCTCGCATTCAGGCACTTAAATCCTTCATTCTGTGTCTCTGTCTATCTTTCTCTCCCTCCCTCCCACTCTCTGTCTCTCTGTGTGTGTCTGTCACTCTCTGGTTCCCCCCTCCCTCCCTGTCTCTCTGTGTGTCTGTGCCTCTCTCTGTTTGTCTGTCTCCCCCCCCCACAAACCTCCTCAGCTCCTGGAAGTAGCCTGACCGGCTGCCCCCTCCTCCTCCTCTCTGCCGCAGCGGCGGCAGCAGCAGGGGCTGGGGCGGGCAGGCAGGAAAGCAAGCAAGGCGGCTGCGCTGTCTTCTTTTTCCCTCAGCGAAGCGCCGCTGCGGCCGCCGCCGCAGCGGCGCTTCGCTGAGGGAAAAAGAAGACAGCGCAGCCGCCTTGCTTGCTTTCCTGCCTACCCGCCCCAGCTGAGGGAGCAGCAGTTAGTAGCGGCGGTTAGCCCCCCCCCCCCGGCATCCAGCGATTTTAGCATTGGCTGGGCGGCGGGGGGGCGGGGACGAACGCGGAGGACTTACTTCCGGGTCCACGGTCCAAAGGGATCGCTCGGGATCGGGAAATTTGACGAAAGGGCTCGCGGGATCCCGTGCGAACCCTTAGAAACCCACCCCTGATCCAAACCCTTTTAGAAACACAAAACCCATATTGCACAAACCCAAAACTTCAAAAACATAAAACCATATAACATATAACCATGTAACCAATTTGTTGTTATCTGCACCTTTCAATTTAAAGGTATAAGCATTAGGAAAAGTTGGATTGGATTATCTCTCCTACACCCTTCCCTCTTTCACTCTCTCTCAAACACACACACACACAGACACGTTAAATTAGATATATCTCCCAATGGCTTGAAAGCAGCACCTCTGCCATCCCCCCACCCCATTCCCCAACTGTCTTCCCCAAACACATCCACCATTGCAAATACAGTGTGCTGTCTGGGTGGGAAATGCCTGGAATGCAATAAAGCCCACTCACTCACCTCCTGCTGGCAGGCTGGGGTGAGAGGAGAGGCCGAGAAGCCGGAGGGGAGCTGATCGGAGCTTTCTGAAAAAAACGAGGGCTCTCCCTCCCCAGTCTAGTTTGATTGCAGGCGGAGCCATGTTGCCTTTTCAAACCTGTAGTCAGTGAAGCTGGGCTGGATTTTTGTATATCTTTATCCAGCTGTCGGGGGAGGGGGAATGACTTCTTCCCAGGCCCCTGACCATTTCTCTCTCTCTCACACACACAGCTGGATAAAGCTATGTAAAAATCCAGCCCAGCTTCGCTGATTACAGGTTTGAAAAGGCAACGTGGCTCTGCCTGCAAACTACACTTGGGGACAGAGAGCATGAGCAAGCACAGAGGAGACCACAGAAGGAGGCAGGAAGCTAGGCAAAGAGCCATGCTGTGACGCACACACTTCCCCCAGTCTCGCTCCCCTCTGGCTTTTCTGCCTCTCCTCACACCTCAGCCTGCCAGCAGGAGGTGAGTGAGTGGCCTTTATTGCATTCCAGGCATTTCCCACCTGGACAGCACGCTGCATTTCCAATGGTGGACGTGTTTGGAGAAGGCAGCGGGGGAGTGGGTGGAGGATGGCAGAGGAGAGGTTTCAAGACATTGGGAGAGATATCCAATCCAACGTGTATGTGTGTACGCCCAGCTTCACTGACTGCAGGCTGCATCAAACTACAAAAGGGAGGGAGGGAGCGAGGGAGAGAGTGTGAGCGAGCCAGGGTCCTTCCTTCCAGCCTTTGCCACACCAGGAGGGTGAAGTTTCTCTTTGAGAAACGCCTTACAATTGGAGGCAGGGCAGGGGAGCATACGAGTACGGGAACATGGCCATGCCGCCATGGAACGGGTACACAAAAGCACAGCAAATTTCTGGCACTAGTATGCCTGTAGTGGTGCATACCGGCCGGAACTCATCTTTGCTTTGAACAAAGGAATAACAAAAAATTATTTCTCACTAAAAGAAACTTAATTAATTAAATGATGTGAGTCTTTCTTTTCACCCCTTTGCCTTTACTGTTGAATTTATTAAAAAAAACATTACAAATATAAATTCATAGATTATATCTTCCAATTTTTCACTTTACTGCATTTTATGACATTTAACTTCATGATAATTTTTTTGTTTATAAAAATCCCTTACCTCTTCCCCCCCCCTCTCTCTCTCCATCTCCCCCCCCCTTTTTTTTTTTTGGAGAGGGAATAATTTTCAATCATCTTACATTTTGCATGATGCTGTGAATGGAATTCTATCCTGGAATCAATCCATTTTACAGATTTAAAGTTGTTTTATTCTTATAAAAGAGGATAAGGTGTGAAATATTTTAAATCACGTTCAATAAATGAAAACAATACTAATGTATTTATAGAATTAATAAGAAAGGCTGCAGTATTTAAATAACAGCTTGGAATAATTTTATATTTATTATTATATTATAATTTATATTATTATATTATTCTATGTACCTATACAGGAATTTGACGAGAGGAGTTGGTAGATTTAGAGAGATCCTAAGAGCTGTTGAAACAAGAACTACACAGAATCTACGCATGGTAAGTTTTTATGGCTGTGGTAAATTAATGCTTGAATACAATGAAATTCAATTAAGAATAAGAATACATAGGTTTATGTGTAACTGTTGATTTTAATGCAGTGATTGTTGATATTATTAGACTATTAAAATATTATAGCATAATTATTGGTTAATATAATACTTGTGCAAGAAAATAAAATAAACATATTTGGAAAAGTTGGATCAGTATCTATTGGACATATAAAGTGGTCCTAGTCCTGGTTTTAGCTTTAGTGCCAAAGGAAAACAGTTCCTGACCCCCTTTCCTGTGATATCATTTATGTATTGATACTTTGAGAACAAATTCTAATTCATTAAACAAGTCAGGTACATGAAGTTATGTTTTTTAGAAGACAAACCAAACCCTTCTCCTATGTAGTAAACATAATATCTTGATATAAAAAAGGTGTTAGAATTTTGATTGAATAGATTAGAACCATTCTAATATAAAATACTTGATTTCAAATCATTTCTCTTTCTCACCACTGTTTTGGTCTCTCGCTAACTTGGCTAACTTCTTTTTTAAATCTACAAATTAATAGTTTTTTCCAAACTTAATATTCTCTAATATATAAATGTTAGTTTTTGGCTCCTTGAAAATAAGAATTTGAAGAACCAGTTATTTGTACATATGATATAATTGATTGCTCTTTGAAATTTTTAATGGTTGTATTGGTGAGTTTGTTCTTTTATTTTATTCTGGACATTATATTCCACATGTACCCTATTTGTATACCATTGTTTATTAAATAAAGTTGTACAGTGCGCAAGGACTTCAAGCAGTACGTTGTTTCCTGCTATACACGAGTTCTAAATCCTGCTTTTGTTTATTCTAAACATTGTGGTGGTGGGGATTTCTTTTTTCTTCCTAACAGACAATAGCAAGGCAGTTAGCTGAAATTTTGCTCCGAGGCATGTGTGAACAGAGTTACTGGCACCCTCTGGATGACCCTCCTCAACAGTCACCCTTAAACGATCCACTCTGGAAAGCTGCAAACACTAAAAGTTATGCTCTTAGCAGAAGACCTCGTGTGTATTCAGGAGAAAAGTATGTTCGTATTTAATGTTTTTAAAAGGAATATAATAAGTTCATATGATTTGTGGTATATAAATAAGATTAACACAATGTATGGGCACAGTGCCTTAACTATTACTGTGTGTGCACAAGGCAAGTAGAAAAGATGAAAGAAGAGTGCACAGCAGTGGTGGGTTTGACCAGTACGCCACGGTACGAATGTACCGGTGCCTGCTGGGAGCACCAGGTACCGTTCCGGTATGGTGGTCCGGAGGGCCCGCCCACCCATGTTCCTTACCTGTATTTGAGCTGTTCCGGGCTTCTATGCACGCGCACAGAGCGTACAGCACCTGCGCAACACTCCACCGAGCAGCTGGAGCGTTATGGGTGGTAAGTATACATGCATTTGTGCATGTGCTACATGCGTTCATGTGGTGGACGCCCGGCCCGGTTGCACCATACTGGTTTCAACGGGATCCGGAACCCACCATGGTGCACAGGACAAATTGCTGTGGAGAAAAGTAGAAATGAAAAACAATTAAAAGCTTTTTAGGTAAACCACGGATGTGAAATGATAAAGACAGATGCATTTGTTTTTAAAATATGATTCCTACTAGCCGTTCCCGGCCACGCGTTGCTATGGCCCAGTCTGGTTAAATGGCCAACCAATCTGTGTGTAGATCTATACCTGCACACAAAACACGTACACACAACCACCATATAACCCCCAACCTACCTACCTACTGTATTTGTCCCTCTATCCACCTACCTACCTACCTACCTACCTACCTACCTACCGTATTTCTCCCTCTCTCTATCCACCTACCTACCTACTGTATTTCTCCCTCTTTCTCTATCCCTCTAGCTACCTACTTACCTACTGCATTTCTCCCTCCCTCTCTCTATCTCTGTGGACAGAGTATTTTATGTCATCCCTTCGGCCGATTCGCTCACACAGAGAGGGACTTCTCCGGGTGCCGTCCACTAGGCAATGCCAGCGGGCGACGCCCAGGGGAAGGGCCTTCTCTGTGATGGGCCCGACCCTCTGGAACGACCTACCCCTGGATATTAGAATTACCACAGACCTCCGCACCTTCCGCCAAAAAGTAAAAACTTATTTATTCCATCAGGCCGGTTTGGCCTAATCGACGCTTCTTGCCCCAGTCTGTTTGTTGCAAATTATCTATTTGGTTTTAATGGATTATAATTTTAATGTTTTAAATTCTTGTACAGGGTAAATTAATTCGTTTTTAACTTTGTATGTCTTGAATGTTTTTAGATAGTTTTTTAATTTTCCTGTACACCGCCCCGAGTCCCTTCGGGGAGAGGGGGCGGTTTATAAATGTAATAAATTATTATTATTAATTATTATTATAAAGAATGACATAATACCTGTTGCCCACTGCTCTCTCTGTATCCATTACCTACCTTTTTTACAATTTTTTACATTTGCGTTGCGTGTACCTGGCACAGGTGTGACATCTACACAATCTATATATATATATATATATCATTGGGGCTGTATTTCAAAGGAAAGTTGTGTGAAAATTTGGAAGCGATCGGTGCAGTACTTTTGGAGATTAGCTGTTTTGAACAAACTCTTGTTACATTTTTATTTATATAGATGGTGGAAATTGGCATTAAAACTCATTCGGCTATTTATCAAAGCAGATTTATTAGCAATAGGTTTCAGTTGCCATTCTGTTTGGGTCAGCAGCGCAGTTTTCAAAGTCTCACAATGGGTCTTTTCCTTTTTCCTGGAAGTTTAAAACATACTGATGATATGTGAGATCACTGAGGGTTGCCTTCATCCTAGCCATGTTGAATATTAAATAATTTTAACAGAGCTGTTCTAATAACTAAATCAATCTAAAATGTGCATGGCTGGAAGTCTGAATATTTATTTGTAAGTTACATGCAGCAACAAATATTAACCAGCTTATAAGTTCAGAACTGTTTGTCATGAACTTAAAACAATTGTTTTGAATTCTAAATAGGATTAGAGTTCAAAACTTAAATATTTTGTATATCTCTTAAGTATAAAGCAAATCAGGTTGAATGCAATATTTAAATTTTATTAAGAAAAATTCTAAGCATTTCCTATAGGTGATCAGATTTTATTTCAGTACCCTTTCTATTCACTGCCTGTGTTTTCATTAAGTAAATAATTTTTCCCCCTCAAATTTCTTAATATTCTGAATTATGCATTCTCTAAAATATTAATGTGGAATGTGTTGCCAGAATGGAGAACTGGTTATGATAACATAGCCAGTAGTTGAAATATTCACCTAGGACTGGAGATACCTAGGTTCAAATCCAACATCATTTTGTTTCAGCCCTCAGTTTCAGTAGCCTTATAAGTCTCTTTCCTGATCTTGTCTGTCCTGAAGGGCTGATATTTAAATATTATAAAAATGTGAAGGCAGTGACATTAGCATTTTAAATAGGACTAGTTGTAGCATTTCCATAATTAGAGTTGCTTTTACAAAAAACAAAATATCAAGTTGGATCATCATGAATATGCAGATGTGACACAACTATTACATGTAAATGAATTTTGTTGACTGTAATATAATGAATGCTCAATTTTTAACAGCATTTTTTGTCCTCAAGAGAATACTGAAGAAGCTTTGTTGCTGCTACTAATCAGTGAATCCATGGTGAGTTATATTTCTTTATAAATGAGCACCTTTTATATTATTTCTGCTGCATTTTACTGTTTTACTGTTCACAAATTGTAACTTGCTGTAATAAGAGCAAAAGTTAAGTGTGTGTCTGCATAGATAGGCCACCAGTATGCAATATGTGGATCAGGGGTGGGTTGTTGACGGTGTAATTGCCGTTTCGGTGCATGTGCAGTTGACTGTAAATAGGTCTGCGTATGTGCAGAACATTTAAAAACTCCCAAAAAACGTGTCGCAGGTAAGCCCAGGAATGTCTATCTTAACTTCAGATGTTTGCTAAGTGGACGGTTGTAAGTTGTGGACTTACCTGTAACAACTTGACTTTAGCTTTGCCTTATACCAGTAAAATAAATGCTCTATCCTACAAAGAGCTGGATACATGTCAAGATTTAAACTGTTATCCTTGTCAGAATATTCTGCATGGATTATTCTAATATTTTACCATCTTTTTGCAGCAGGTTTTCACAAAAATACTTCTCAGACCCTTTATCTTCCCTCGCATGCAATAGGCATGCTGTTTTTTTTTTATCTCTGCCTATATTCAGGTCTTTGGTCCCAGTGGCAAATCATTCCTGGCATATTAAACTATCAAAAGTAGTTTGGTTGTTAAACCTGGTAATCTTATATGCTCCAAAATAGAATTGGACTGGGACAAAAACCAGTGATGTAGGAATCTTTTTTTTTACTCTCTCTCTGTGTTTCTCCATTATGCTGCAGAGGTCTTGTTATAAGGAGACAGTGGGGTTGGATAAGAAAAAGATCAGCCTTTTGGGGCTAACACAAGAAAGTCAGAATTGAATACAAAGCAGACAGCCCAAGTGGAATCAGAAAGTTGATCTGTTTTATCAAGGAAGATTTGAAAATGGCATTGCCACCTTCACTTTTAGACATTTTCCTACAGTGGCATAACAATTGCCAGGACATATTGACTGCAATTATGAATATCAGATATTCAATAGCAATTGGGACTGAAACTTGCATTCCAGTGCTGTTCCACAGACATCACCTGCCCATGTTTTTGATATTAAAACTGAGCTGTTCAATCCTTTAGCAATAATATAGTCAATTTGATTTCTAGATACTTCATCTGAAAATGTCCATGTATGCATAGAGTTGCTATTTTGGTTGTTTGAAAATAGTGTTAGGTAAGAAGAAAACATTGGAATGACAGAAATTGATAAGTCAGTTGACATCTTTACTGTACAAAATTCAGTATATTCCTCCCTTCCTCTCTTTCTTTAATTGTCCTTCATCTCCTTGCTGTTCGACTGTTGCCAACTTTTAGCATAGCAACTTGATGTTGAAACTTGCTGCTGAGTTTAGAGATCTTGTGGCAGACTTTCCTTGTTTTTCTATGTTTCTTTCCATCTTCAATATCTTTACTGATACCATAACTCTGCGTCTTCTTTCTTTTAACAGTTCTCAACAAATTCGGTGTTAAGTCTCTTTCCAAGAACGTTGTCTTTCTTGTCTTTGGTTGTCTTCTCGGCAATTTCTACTGTTTGTTCTGATGCCCAGTTTGCTCTCTTCTGTTCTAATGCCCAGTTTCTTAGTCTTTGGCAATCTATTTTCACATTAATCCTTTATATCTTTGATTTGTTGGCTTCTTGATCTGGAATGTGCACATGAGCAGTTTAGGATCTGTTCTACAGTCAGCCCATGACCATATTTCTACTGTCATAACTGAGCTCATCACTTTCTTGTATCAATAATATAATCAATTTGATCTCTGTGAGGCTCAATTTATATAAGGGTCATTTTATTTCTCCAAAGAGAATGTTAATTATGAAGATAGATAGAAATTGATGTTCTTCTGTTTCATTTCTGTTTCTTAGGTTATACAGATCAACAGCATTATCCTCCGTATTTTTTCTAAAATTGGTATTTCTGTCTGCAATAACAAGCAGCACATCTTGTTTGCATGTTGTGTTGACTTAAGTTTGAAATTGCCCATTTAACTCCTCAACTTTTTCTTCTTCTCTCCATCAGTGGTTAGAAAATAAACTCATATTAAAAGGCTGGCCGCTTCATTAATTTTTCCCAAGAATACCCCTCTCCCCACACCTCAGAGAGGCAGGTTATCAAGATTTGAGGTAGTGGAAACTTTGTCCCAAATATAAAAAAATAATAATGACAGAGGAGTGACTAATACACAAAGTGGTGATATTGTCATCCTAATTGGGCTGCTTTCAGCTAGATTTCGCTGCCCAATTAAAATTGTTGGTATTGTCCTTGTAGAAATATAAACTAAGGAAATTTTCCTCTTATTTGACCCTCCTTGGAGCATATGCTTACCTATTGAACCAGTATCCTCCTGATAAATAAATAAAACTACATTTTGGCTCTAGGAAAGAACATGTTTAACAATATTCTTTTCTTATGGAATGCCCTCCTCAAAGATACTTGTCTGCTGATCATATTATCTTCTTCAATGCTCCCAAATATCTTATATTTTATAGCTTAGTTTAAAGAGTAGTTAAATGCTGGTGGTAGCTTGAGATAGCAGCTTTTACTGTATATATTTTCCCTATTCAAATTACTAATATGCTTCTATTATCTTACATGTTTCTCTTGGTATTTATAATTCATTCAGAATCATTGTGTAGAATAAGAGTATAACAAAATAAATAACTAAAGGTTATTGTGAAAAGTTACTGTTCAGCATCCTTCCATTTTTTGATTGTTTTCATTTAAATTGATAAGCATGATGCATCAGTTCTTAAGAAATGCAATTTCATTACTAATGACACTTCATTTCTGAATAAGGTATCCTATTTCTGACAATACTAAGAAGATAATGTTTCTTTTTCCTTTATGGTCTTTTGCGGGTTGTTGCAGGTTGTTACCTCATTTAACAACACTAAGTAGCAGTTATGTTGTTAAATGATACAATCACAGGTTGAAAAATCACATGACTGTGCCGCTCAAAAACAACAGTTCCAGTTGCTGTACTTGAGCAAGGACCACATAGGTCATTAAGCAAGATCCTCATGTGATTCGGATATCTGACATCCTGTCTGCTTCCCTTTTGACTTCGCTTGTGGGAAGCTGACAGGGAAGGTTGCAAATCACAATCATGTGACTGTGGGGTATTACAATGTTATAAGCATGAGATTCGGTTGTTATTACCACTCAGCCAGCACCATGGTAAGTTTGAACAGTTGCTGAATGAGTGGTTGTTAAATAAGGGCCATCTATATACTCCTCAAAACCTTTCTTACGTTTGGTATGGTTTTTTAGGCTAATCGTGATGCTGTATTGAGCAGAATACCCGAACACAAAAATGACCGTATTATCAGTTTGCAAAGTGCATCTGTAGTGTATGATTTGCTTACCATTGCCTTGGGAAGAAGAGGTCAATATGAAATGCTCTCAGAGGTAAGTTGTAAAATAATACCTGGCATCCATATGGAGCTAGATGCATGCTGCATGACTTGTGTACACATACGTATAACTGCAAGCTCTTCCTTCATGTCTGTCAGCCAACCTACCACCATCACCACCACCCCCATTTTTATTTTATTCTTTTGGAAGGTTTTAAAAATCCAAAGCTTGTATGTATAGGAACCAAACCATCAGTCTCCAGCATAACCTATAATAATGCCTGTGGTCTTCTCATAGGCTGCAGTGATAGTCTTAAAAAATAATTTGGTGGACAGATGCCAGCCAGGGATTTATCCCTATCCAGAAAAAAAACCTAAAGTAAATTCAGCTGGTAGAAAACATTTGGAAAGCCACAATGGATGATGGAGAACAACCGTTTTACTTTGTCTTCTAATTAATTGATATTTCCCTTGGTCAGGCCCACTATGGAAACCATGGTAGTGAGCATGATGAGGATTGTGCATTCAACCATATCCTTCTTAATCTTTTGACAGCTTTAAATACTATCCAAGGTCGATTATAGTTGGTTGTGATTGGGGAAGAGAGGTTTTGCCCTTGGCTCCTACTATGTGGCTGCTGCAGGATTCAGTGCTTTCTCTTTTCCTGTTTAAGAGCTAAAGAAGGCCACTGGGTGAGCTCATCCATTGCTAAATGGATATATTTCTGACCCTGGTGAATTAAGTGATATGATGAACATCTTATGCTGGTATGTGGAGGCTGTGAGGGTCTGGATGGGGAACAATAGGCTTCAGCATAACCCCGACAAGACTGAGTGGCTTTGAGTGATGGGAATTACTGGTTCTAGGACTATACCATTTTTGATGCTAAACAGGGTTGCTCTGCCGCAGGCAGACTTGGTGCACAATCTGGAAGTTCTCCTAAACTTGCAGATCCTGCTTGAAGAAAAGGTAGCAGTTGTGGCTTGAAGGACCTTTGCATAGCTCTGTTGTACTCTGCCTACACCCATTTCTAGGTCTGGCGTCTCTAATCATAGTCACTCATGACCTAATCACACCTAGATTGGACTACTAAAATGCAATCTACATGGAACTACCCTTGAAAAGTATCGAGAAACTTCAACTAATGCAGAATGCAGCAGTGTTGGCAATTATGTGTACTCCAAGAACGGTTATGTGTCACATCTCTGTTCTACAAGCTGGCTGCCAATTTGCTTCTGGGTCCAATTCAGGTTTCTGGTTTTAACATTTAAAGCCCTTTATGGCACAAGACCAGGTTATCTAAGGCAGGGGTCTCCAAGTCTGAAGGACCAGCTCCCAGAATTCTCCAGCCAGCAAAGCTGACTGGAGACTTCTGGGAGCTGAAGTCCTTCAGTCTTAAAGTTGCAAAGGTTGGAGACCCCTGATCTAAGGGATCACTTCTCCCTGATTACTTCAGCCTCCACCCTTAAATCTGGGAGAGAAGACATGATGTGGGTACCATCTGCTAGGGACCGACATTTGGTGGGTCTCAGGAGGTGGGCCTTCTCTGTCATGGCACCCGCCTTATGAAATATTCTCCTACCCAAAGTCAGATAAGCTCCATTTCTGTTCTGGAAATCTCTGAAAACCTGATTATGTCATCAGGCTTGAAATCGCAGGGAACTGGTTATCATTCTAAGATGGTTCCATAATTATGGCTGATCCATTTATTCTCTCTGTGCCTTGTTAGTACATATTTTAATTTTAAATAGTATTTTAACTTTTAATGATGTTTGTTTTATATTTTTATTATTATTGTTGTTGTTGTTATTGTTATTGTTATTATTATATATGGTTGCTGTATTATGCCTAAAGTTACTTTTTATAAGCTAGAAATTTGAGAAATAAATACATTGGGGGGGGGAATGCTTATATCATGGTTTTAAAATTCTAAATGAGCCCATTCTGGACTTATGCAATATTCCTGTTGAACCATAAGTTTAAAAAAGAATTCATCAGTTCAGTGTACCATTTAACAGATTATCTGTTGTTCATTTGAATGTCACTCAAGCCCTCGTCATTTCCCGCCTGGACTATTGCAATGCTCTATACATGGGGCTTCCCTTGAGGTGCGCCCGGAAACTCCAGCTAGTACAGAATGCGGCCACGCGGGGGATCTTGGGGGCCTCTAGGTGCTCCCATGTAACACCTCTCCTGCACGAGCTGCACTGGCTGCCTGTGGTTTTCCGGGTGCGCTTCAAGGTGTTAGTTACAACCTTTAAAGCGCTCCATGGCAAGGGACCTGAATATTTGCAAGACCGTCTCCTACCGCATACCTCCCACCGACCAGTCCGCTCACACAGAGGGTCTCCTCAGGGTCCCATCGGTTAGCCAATGCCGGCTGGCGACCCCTAGGTGGAGAGCCTTCTCTGTGGCAGCTCTGGCCCTCTGGAATTACCTTCCCCCTGACCTGCACACAACCACGGACCTGCGCCTCTTCCGCCGGGCCCTTAAAACTCATCTATTTCGTGCGGCCGGCCTGGCGTAGCTTTTAAATTTGTTTTATCAATTGGGTTTTATTAGGGACTTTTTAGAGCAGGTTTTTGTTTAATCTGTTTTTATTATATTTATTGTACCTGATGTTTTATGTTTTATAATTGCCTGTTCACCGCCCTGAGTCCCGCAAGGGAGATAGGGCGGTATATAAATTTAAATAAACATAAACGTAAATAACGTAAACGTTCATTGATATTGACGGATATAAGAGAAATAGAACCTGACAGAATTTAGTATGATAAGAATGCAAAGGATTGAATGTAATTTATGTGATAGCCAAATGGGTTGTTACTCAAAAAATAGTATTTTATTTATTTTATTTTTAAGACTTTTAAACAATTACACTAGGCATTTCACAAGGACAACAGTAAAACATAAAAAATTATAAAACCATGCTTTTATTAACATGTTTGAATGATTGAATAAAAATCTCACCTGACATGAAAGACTTAAAGGAAAACATAAATTGCCGCCCTGGGTCCTTTGCGGGATATAAATGTAAATAAATAAATAAATAAATAAATCTGATTTGCAGATTAAGTATAGACTGGAATAAATTCATTCTTTCTTTCCCTCCCTCTCTCCCCGCTTCTGTCTCAGAGATATGTAATCTCATTTTTCCTTTTTTCCTTTCAGTTTTCAATTGTCATCTAATTTCTTAATGTTGATATACATAATAAAGATTTGCATTCTTATTGAATCATTACTCTCATTCTCAAAGGATGTTAAATTTAGCACATGACTTATGAGTTTCATTTAAAGAAAAGAAGAAAAGTGAGATAGAAGTTTGCCACTATACCTACTTCCAAATCAGAGTATTCTGAAATAGGATGTGTATATATCCTTAAACACTGCTTCATTTGTGGGGAGGGATTATCTTTGGAAGAGTGGTTGATGCAGCATTAAATAGGCTTTCCCCCAAAACGTGGGGAGGTAAAGTAAGAATTGTGAGGAGTTTATGGATCTTTACGCAAAGGGTCCAAGAGGGTCAATCCATCATTTCCAAAACATACTAGTATTCTCTGTTATATCTTTACATGTAGTCCCCGATTTATAACCATTTGTTTAGTGATTGTCCAAAGTTATGACAGCACTGAAAAAAGTGATTAATGATCATTTTTCACATTTACGACCGTTGCAGCATCCCCATGGTCATGTGATCAAAATTCAAATGCTTGGCATGTGGCATGGATTTATGAAGGCTGCAGTGTTCTAGCATCATGTGATCACTTTCTGCAACCTACTGACATAGCCAGATTCATTTAACAACCACACTGGTAACTTAGCAACAATTGTAGTGATTCACTTAACTGTGGCAAAACTATGGCAAGAAAGGTTGTGAAATCAGGCAAAATTCATTTAACAAGTAACTTGCTTAGCAAACAGAAATTTTGGGCTTAATCATAAATCAAGGACTACCTGTACTGAAAGTTTCTCTTCACCATCACAAGCTGGAAGATTGGTTGTGCCTGTATTGCTACGTACGTTAGGGGGAGGTTTCCCCCCCTTTTTTCTTATGATAAAAGCAGAAGTTGGTGCTATTTGGAGAATAGAATAGAATAGAATAGAATAGAATAGAATTCTTTATTGGCCAAGTGTGATTGGACAAAAGGAATTTGTCTTTCGTGCATATACTCTCAGTGTACATAAAGAAAAATAAAATAGAATACATTCATCAAGAATCATAAGATACACTTAGTGATAGTCATAGGTTACTAATAAGCAATCAAATTATACTAGGAAACAAATAAAACAATATAAAATGTAAAGATGCAACTAACATGGTTATAGTCATAAGTGGAAAGAGAGGTAGTAGGAAAGAGATAGGTACTAGGAAGAAAGGGAAGAATAATAGTAATACAGTCTTAGTAGGTAATATGACAGTGTAGTGGGAATTAGTTATTTAGTAGAGCGATGTCATCCAGGAAAAAAAATGCCCTCATGTCTAGTTGTTCTGGTGTGCAGTGCCCTATAGCGTCGTTTTGAGGGTAGAAGTTGAAACAATTTATGTCCAGGATATGGATAAATAAATAAATAAATAATAAAGATCTCTGTTTTAAATAATATTTTTGTGAGAGCAGCTTTATAAAAGCTGGAAATCCTGAATATAATGGGGTTTATTTCAGAGTAAATAACTACACAATTACAATTAAGGAATTGTAGAAATAATTTTAAAAGTTAATTTTTAAATTTTATAAAATGACATGCATACTGTGGACACTGAAACTCTGTGTGCTGGTCACAGACCAGCATTTTTCTTCTGGAATGTACCAATTCAACCATTCTATCTGTGGCTCTTATTTTACGTGAGTTCATAATATTTTGAATGTGGACTGTGAGAAATATGCTCCTTCCTGGGTCAGAAGTCTTTGGAAAGGGTAACTGGGCCTCTGTGTGATAAATATATTTCTCTTTAAGAACTATCAATTCTTTGTTGCTTTTACTGCTACCAGTTGGAAACTAAATTCTGTGCCTACCCTGGAAGTAAGCATTATGGATTTTCATCAGAATTCGTTCTGAAAAGGAACTGAAAATATTTTTGTTTCATAGTTTTTTTTCCTGGATAGCGATTCCATGCTTCTCTGCTTCCCATTCTTTCCATTTTTCATGGCTACCCTTTATTTGAAAGAGCCCTTCTTGCTCTTCCAAGTTCTATTTCTTTCATGATGAAATTTAACTTATCTATGAATTTTTAAATTACTAAATCCATTCAATTTGTATGGTATTTCCTACTGAAATACAGATCATTGAATATATAAATAGAATTTAGATGCTTCCTTAATTAAATTTAGGCACCGCCTAGCTCCAACTAACTCTGGATGGCTCACAATATGTTACCATAAAATAATTGCCGAAGATGTTGCAAATACATTTATCAGGAATTTGAGGGAATCAACTAACATTGAATTTAAAAATGCTATCCAATCAAATCCTGAAACAAGTAGGTCTAGATGGCAAAGACATCCAAGTCATAAATAATCTATATTGGCATCAGGTAGAAAATGTGAGATTAGGCCAAAAATATTCAGGTGATGCAGAAATACGATGAGGGGTCAGACAGGGCTGTATCCTGTCTCCGCTCTTCTTTAATATTACTCTGAGTCAATGCTGATGATACAGTTCTGCTTGCCAGTACACATGAAGATCTTTAGCTCCTCAACAGAGTCACAGAAATATCTGAAAAATACGACTTGAATCTTAACACCTCAAAAACCAAGGTCATGGTCGTCAGCAAACCCATTAATTTACCACCGATATCTTCAAAAGGAATACCACTAGAAAAAGTTGAAAGGATCACGCACCTTGGTTCTAATTTACATGACAGCTGGGACATGACCACTGAAGTAAAGACAAGGATAGAGTTAGTTCAGACAGCATTCTTCAAAATGAAGAAGGTCTTCTGCAGTCACTGCATAGGCCTAAGATTGAAAAGCAGGCTTGTCAGATCTTTTCTATCCTGCTCTACGGAGAAGAGAGTTGGTCTCCGATGGAAAGCCACTTGAAGAGACTAGAAGCACTTGAAAAGTGGATTTACCGACAGTGTTGCATATAAGCTTGATTGACAAAATCAGAAATGAGGTGATAAGCTGCCTAGGAAAGACGAAGGGAAATCATCAAAACCATTAAAAGGCAAAAATTAAAATATTTCATACGTGATGTGACACATGTCACCTTTTAAAACTTTATCTGGAATATGGCATACTTCATTTAATCTTCCAGGGAAATATTGAAGGCAAACTAGGTCCAAGCAGAAGAAGAACATCATGGATTCAAAACCTAAGGGACTGTCTTGGACAAAACACAACAGCACTTTTTCATGCAGCTGTTGATAAAAATAGGACCACCAATATGATCGCCAGCATCTGATAAGGAATATGGCACAAGTAGAAAAAGAATTCAATCAAAATGTTTAAGGTGCTTGTTAGAGAATCATTGTGTTTGTTATCATTCCTTGCTTTGTTTTGTACAAACATATGTGGAGATGATGACCTCATTTCTCACTTTTTTACCTTTGTGACCTGACATTTGCGTTGAAACTCCCTTTTTTATATGTATTTCATGAATATTTCCTTTATGTTAACTGTTTCCTGGGTTCCATAGAATAGATTTATTTATTGATTCCGTTTGCTGTTGATTTAAAAGTTAAAAGGAATTAACTTTTTAATTTAAAGTTTTTGAGAATCTTCCTTTCCTGTTGTTAATTTCAGCATGAAATTCCACTATAAAGTAACTTAAATAGTATTTTATGAATTGAGAGAAATACATGGACAGAGAAAATGGAGTCAAAAGGTTGAACAAACTTCCTAAAGACAAAAGATGAGTTTTATAGTATACCCCTGCTCTTCTCTTCTCTATTGCTTGCATTACACTCACATAAAATAACCCAAGCTTTCATTCTTACTTGCATACAACAACAACAACAAAGTCTTCAGTCATTTGCATCATGTACCCTGGCATGATATTTACCATATTTTTCAGAGTATAAGACGCTCCAAAGTATAAGCCACACCTAGCTTTTGGGGAGGAAAACAAGGGGGGGATAATCTGCCTCTGCCTCCGCCTCCCTGCAATTTGCCTCCTTGCAGCAAACAGTACAGACAATATACACTATTTGTGATGTATTTCTATGCATGTGTACTTGACCCATAGAAATAGCAAAGAATTGGAGAAATGTACATTATGGCAGTATATTAATGCCAGAAAGATTTCTTAAACGTAGTCGCAATAACTCTTTCCAATTATTTAAATAGATCTATTCCAAATATGACTAAGTCAGGGTTTAACTCAGCTGCCTTATCTTAAGATCTTATCCTATTACAACAGGACACTGTTACATTTCAGACTATACTTGTACAGATGCTGTTAAAATTGATATGGCTTTCTGAAAGTATACATTATTCTCTGCTATTTAAAAGAAGATACAGTAGCACTGGGCCTCTTCAGATCAAGCTTTTTTTTTAAAAGCTACAGTATTTTTTGTTTAGAACAATAATAAAACAGTCTTTAAAAATAAGTCTAATAATTCGAATGTTCTGTAGGCATTTATAGTTATTGACTTACCTCCTTGCAGCAAACAACCAGTTTCAGTTTAGCCTGATTAGCACAAGAAAAAAAATCTGCCTCTGTCTCCCATTAATTTGCCTCCTTGCAGCAAACAGCCCATGGCAATCCCTGCAGCCTGAAGTTGAAACTGGCTGTTTGCTATTTGCTGCAAGGAGGCAGATTGCTGGGAGGCAGAGTCCAAAGGGTGGTGGGCGGGGCTACATTCAGTATATAAGACACACCCAAATTTTCTTTTAGGAGGGAAAAAGTGTGTCTTATACTCCGAAAAATACGCTGTATTCTGCAACAGATGTACAATGTCTTGCAAGCATTGTTTTGTTTACCAGTAAGTGTAATTACCAGCTAATATAGTCAATGTAGAAATATGAGTAGTGTTAGTTTAAATACTTTATACTTATTAATGATCTGTATTGTCAATTTTATTGCAGTGTTTGGAACGGGCTATGAAATTTGCCTTTGAAGAATTCCATCTTTGGTATCAATTTGCACTTTCATTAATGGCAGCAGGAAAAGTAAGTTTCTTTGCAAATTTTGTTTTATTATCGGCTGCCAATGGCAACAAAGTAGGCTATAATTCTGCCTACACTATTTTATGTAAGCCTTCATTTTCATAACTGTACAAAATGCAGCTGCAAATCTGTTTATCATTTGAGCCAACAAACTGTAGACATCTACTAGATGTCTACAGTTTGTTGGCTCAGAATAGAAAAGTAGACATAGTACAAATTCCTTTGTGTTTCTTTTTTTCCTTCTTTGAAATATTGTGTTTCATTGCTCCTAAGTACAGGTACTCCTCAAATTACAACCAGTGGTTCGGAAAGGGTGCTTTACATCTTTACATTTAATCTGTGGAGCACACCTGGCCATTGTAAACCATTCTCCATTCATTTCTCCACGTTTAGTAAACATTCTATATATCAAGATACCACTCACTGCAATTTTTTTGTCACATATGTACAAATTGCAATCATTCATTCTATTTCTCTTCTCAGAAACAAACTTCTTGATCTGTATATAGTATTTAGATCTATACTCCTCATTGCATCATACAGTCTAACATTCCCTGCAGATCATTTTGGTTGTCAGCTTAAACCAGCATTAAAAATCAAGAAGATATCACACATCAATCGTCTTATGCCTTACTCAATGTTGGGGCAGTTGTTAAACATTGCATTTATTGTCCTACATGCTTTATTGTATGATATGCTGTTCCTACCACATTCAACAGCCAACCTTCAACTCCATATGTGTGTAAAGTAGTCCATAATTCAATTATCATAAGCTTTTTCTAAATGAACATAATATACCTTTTCATAATTCATATGTATCTTGATGGCTACTGAAGAGCAAAAATGTAGTCTTTATTCTCCCTGCCTATCCAAAAGCTTCCCTGCACATCACAAATTTTGTATATCTTTATCTCTCAAGCTCTTTCATTGAGAATGTTGTCAATCACAGTACTAGACGCACCCCTCCCCTCTAATTTTGCCACTCTTGCTCCCTGGTATAAGGGAACTACTGTTTTTTTCAATTATCAGACACAAATACAGGCGTCACGCTTATGCTCACATTAATCACATCTGTACTTCACTGTTTCTCAAATTACACTATCTACAATTGCTTCCTTAAAATGTTTCAATCTTTTCACGTCATTTATAACTTGCATTTCATCAGCTTTCATTGATGCTAACTTTTACAGCATTCACTTCAGTTCTACTCTTTGACATATCTCTATAAATTCCTCCTACCAGCATTTCTTTCATGCCAAATCATTTTTTCATTTTCATTTTTTTTACTATATAAGAGAATCCTTATTTAGCCTTTTTTATTTATTTCCCAAGCATTTTTTAAAAATTTCATTAGAATAAGTCTAAACTCTTGACATTTTTATATGCTACACAATGCTACTTTATCTAAAAATTCAAATCAGATTAGTAGCTGCTAGACAGCAATCAAAATCAAACTGATTCCTTCTGGAATAAAATGCATTGCATCTATTTTTAATTATATCTCGGAATGGTTTAAACTAAGTAGCAAATTGAAATAGTTTTCTAACACCCTTTTTATATAGTCTGCTCGAGCTGTGAAAGTCTTAAAAGAATGTATTCGGTTGAAGCCAGATGATCCTACAATTCCACTCCTTGCTGCTAAATTATGTATGGGAACCCTTCATTGGGTAAGTTTTTTTGTTAGTCATCTGAAAAATGAAGAATTAAGTATTTAAGGACATATGCATATTTCCTACTTTGTTTTGGATTTTTTTTTAAATTCTGCATTAGTAGAATGCACTACTAACTGCATTAGTTTTAGTGTATTACTGGTCAGCATATTATATCTTCAAAACCATGTAAGGCTGGAAAGAATATGCTTTTTAGCAAATTTATTATTTTAATCTGATTTGTTACCTTAGATTTAAAGATAACAATTTAGTTCCTCTATTTAGTCAGTTGATAATAGTTGCCTGTATTATCATGCCTTGATTGGCATGCCAAAACTATTTCTTTAATGTTTTGGATTATGGGATAGGATTATGTCTTTTTTATTTCAAACAAAAAGTCTGTCAATTCATTGAAATTTTAGAATGTTTGTAGTTCTGAAACCCATATCACTATAGAATTTGATTAAAGATCTATAGAATGATTTTAATTTGATCAGTTACGTATATTGAAATCCGTCACTGCATGCATGAGCTTATAAATCTTGAAAAAATATTTGTAAGAATGTATCTACATTGCAAGGTAGGTAATTAATACTGGGTGTCGTGTCCAGTTTGATTGATTTGTAAAACGGTCCATCTCACGTAAGCAATTCTGGAAATTTTAAAAACAGTTAAATGGAAGCCTAAGGTAGGTAAAGTAAATAGCCTAAGCTATTTACCTAGCCTACAGTCTGTACCATAAATTGTTTTAATTGGGTTTTAGATGGGGTCATGTTTTAACATTTTTAAATTTTAGCACAGGGATAATTTATTTAATTTGGTATTAATTATTTATCTTTGTGATATTGTGTGTTTTAATTTCCTGTGCACCGCCCCGGGTCCCTTTGGGGAGAGGGTGCGGTTATATAAATCCAACAAATAAAAATAACATAAATTTTTAAAAAAAGAAAAAGAAAAAAATAGAAAGAGTCTATTTAACAAATATCAATAAATTTACTCGGGTAACTTGATTCCTCTGTGTACCTCAGGCAAATTTTTATCCAGTTCCTTTAAAAAAGCATTGTCTTTTGAGCTCTTGATTTTTGGACTAATTTAGTTCACTCTTTTGTAAATAAATGATAACCACATTTATTTCTGTACTGTCTCAAATTTTGGCACTTGTGATACGGTTTGGGGATCTTGATTTTAAATTAGAGTAATTTGCATTCTAGTAGATATTGGTCAACCCGATTTAAACAGTGAATTCTGCCATTTTTCCTGTGAAAATCTTTTTTTAGTTAGAAGAGGCAGAAAGATTTGCCAGAATGGTGGTTGATGTGGGGGACAAAACATCAGAATTCAAAGCCAAAGGTTTTTTAGCCCTAGGACTGACCTACAGCCTACAAGCTACAGATGGTAAGTAAATTTCACATATCTATTTACGAGATTATTAAAATTGGTTTTATATTTAAATATCACTAATTAAATGTCCATTTAAGTATCACTAATGAATTATGTCTTTAGCTTCCTTGAGAGGAATGCAAGAGGTTCTGCAGCGAAAGGCTCTTCTGGCATTTCAAAGGTTAGTGGATGGTAAACTTTTTGCTAAGCTGTAGATAATGAAAACCATATTTTTGAAAAGAATATGTTTATAAATGATTATATAATAAGGATTAATCTCTGGGAGTAGAGAGCATATTGTATTAGCATTTGGTTCATCAAGTAGAGCGGGCAAATCCAATCTGATTCCAACGGATTACCTCTTATTTCATTAAAGATATTTTTGTTATCAGCTAATAGAAAATAACATTTGCTCAACCTTTGTTTAAAGAACAATTCTTGTATCAGATTTTTTTTCTTTTTAAACAAAACATAGCTCTGGAGCAGCACAGTGGAGAATTAGTAGAATATATGCTTTTATTCTTACTATTATTAGTGAGAATAGTAATATTTCAATTGAACAAAAATGTGCTTATTCTGTTAAAATTTATATTTCCTCTATTAAAGGTAAGGTTAGAATTAGGTAAATGTTCTAAGCTGTAAACAGTTAAAAATGTATTCCTAATGGAGATATCAGTTATTTGCAAGATTCACTATGTCCCATTTTAATCAGCATTAAGAGTCTTAAATACATGTCTTACGATATTAAAAAGAGACTTATTCAGCAAAAGTTTTTCTTTCATGTTTCCTGGATATTCCAGATAAAGTTTTAAAAGGTGACTGTCTGTATGTAACATGTCAGTCTGTTGGAAGTGAATAGTTAGGAGAGAGGATAATTACTTGTAAGATGTAGGCTTGGTCCCACTATTCTTCCCATTTAAATTCAGTATCCATATAGGTAGTCTTCCGATTACAATGGCAATTTGGACTGAGATATAACTAATCCTTGACTTTTAATCACAATTGGGACAGAATTTCTATTGCTAAGTAAGTGAGTCACACTTTTTTGCCATAGTTGTTAAGCAAATGTAGTGTATGCACCGCATTAACTGTATGCACCTTTGGCTTTGCTTGATAGGAAGTAACACACAAACACAATGGTAATGAATATCAGTGCATATTATTTTTGTTATAAGAACTCTGAGAGAGAGCTGGTATTAGTTCATTGCATTATAGAATTAATTATATAAGAAGATGTTCTTATATAATTAATTCCAATATATAGAATTCCTTATGGACATTTTTTACTTTGTATTTTCCAAAGTAAAGAGGTTAGGAGAAAATCCTTTGAAACTTGAATCATGAATTTGTATCTGTAAAGGCTGTGTCATGTATGCCCATCTTCCTATAAATATATCGCTGCAGTCATCTGACATAGATGTCAGCAATCATTTGTGCAAGTAATATATAATCTGGATTATTTCTGAGATTTTAAACTGATGATGATGACATAATACTGGGTAGCTGCCAGATGGTAATCACCCTTCTTTGATTGCTAGATTTAGTTAGATTTCTGAAACAGTAATCTATAAAAGAAAATCTCTGTATTATGTTATTAATTCTGTGAGCAGTCTGTTTATCAGATTTTTAATTCACTTTTAAAAATCTGAACAAAATATTAAAACACCCTTTATTACTTAATTATGAAATATAAGAATCCCTCTGACACTAGAGAATGTTAGATTGTTTGTTTTTTGTATCCTGCCTTTTATTTTTACAAATAACTCAAGGCGACAAACATATCCAACACACCTTCTTCACCCTTTTTTCTCCACAACAAACCTGTGTGGTAGATTAAGCTGATAGGTAGCGACTGTGTCATTGTCACCCAACTGGATTTCATAATTAACATCCTGACATCTTGAAACAACCAAAGAAAATAGGTAAAAAATAACAACTGGCAGGAAGGAAGAGAGAAAGGGAGAGCTAATTTAATTAGGAAGTATAACTGGCTGGGTGTCAGAAACAACAAACTACTAATTTGTTAAGTATCAATAAAGGAAGAAACATTGAAAATCCAGCCAATGTCACATTACAACTAAAGGCAATTTTGCAAGATGCAATACAAATGTTATAGATAAATGTAATATATTTTAATTATTTTCAGGGCACATACCTTGTCTCCAAGTGATCATCTGGCAGCCTTTTATTTAGCTTTACAGTTTGCTATTTCTCGACAGGTAGGTTTAAAAACCCGCATCATTGTTAACATTGATCGGCAGTAAATACAATTGTTAATTGAAGTGCTTTTAATATCCACTGTGTTCCTATTTCCAAATGAAATTATTTATACATTTCAAAATTGCTGTACAAAATATCAGGAATATTTTATTGATCAGTTTTGTATGCCTACATGCCTTCTTGCTGATTCAGTGTTAGGGTAGAAAAATAACATATTGCATATAGGGTTCAATTTTCAAAATTCGTATTTTATTTGTATATATTACATAAAATAATTCATCTTTTAGTAAACCTTTTAGAAAGACTAGCAATTCAAAAGTACGAAGTCTTCGGTCCATGTATCTTTTTCTACTGCCTTTAACGACCTACCCCCCGCACCACCTCGGACCTCCGCCTCTTCCGCCAGCATCTCAAAACGTATTTATTCCAACAAGCCGGCCTAGCATAACCCCCCATTTCTGACTTTTATTCGTATAAATTTTAATTCTTAGGGTTTTATAAGTGTTTTTAGCACGGGATATAATTTAATAGTTTTAATAATGTATTTTTGTAATTATGTATGGTTTTTAATATTGCCTGTGCGCCATCCTGGGTCCTTGTAAGGAGAAGGGCGGGGTATAAATTTGAAAAATAAATAAAATAAATAAAACATCCCTATTCCAAAATCATGACATTTGGATGTTGCTTTGTCTTTGTTAAGACTATTTTCTTTTTGAATAGTACTAAAACATGAGAAGGCCCCATGTTAAATGCATTCTGAGAAAGTAAACAATGAAATATTTTTTTAAAATTAAATTTGAAACCTGAAACAGGTGCATTTCATGTATTTTAGCAATACTGATCTACCTTGAATTTGCAATGCTAAGGGAAAGTTTATTTTAAAAATACTGATTTCAGCAAGATTGGGCACATACTTCTTATAGCTTAATGGATAACAAAATCATTAGCATGTGTAAGTAAGATTTCTAGTGAAATGTTTCCTCCCAAAGTTACATATGTAAACATGTATTTAGGTCTACTTTCCATTCCTTCTTGCTGTTATTATTAGCCATATGGGTAATAGAATTATTCTAAAAATAAGTGTTGTGGTAATAATTCCTTTTAGTTTTTATTTTAACTAGATACCAGAAGCTTTGGGTTACGTTCGTCAGGCTCTGCAGCTTCAAGGTGATGATGCTAATTCTTTACATCTCCTTGCCCTCTTGCTGTCAGCTCAGAAACACTACCATGATGCTCTAAATATCATTGACATGGCCTTGAGTGAATACCCAGAAAATTTTATGTGAGTAATAATTATTGCTGCTTCTATACATGCTCAACATGACATTGAACTAATCCAGCTGTGATGTTGGGAGAGGTTGTAATTTATTTTTCATTTTCCAGATGGTATCCTATAATTTTTACTCTTAATGAGTAAGAATGTGATTTTCTGCTTCTTCTTTGTACTTTGGATACCACACAGCTGTCCTTCTACACGTTACATTATATATTATTTAGACATACTGTCTAAATGCAATTGTTTTATAATAAAAATAAATGCAATTCTATTTCTCCTCCTTCTGCCTTTTCATGAATTTACTTTAAATCAGTATTATTTCCATTGGAAGTACAAAATAATGGAACTGTATAAAAGTATAAAGAAGCTTTATTTGTTTTCCCTTAGATTATTGTTTTCCAAAGTCAAATTGGAATCACTCTGCAGGGGCCCTGATGAGGCACTTCTTACTTGTAAACATATGTTGCAGATCTGGAAATCCTGTTACAATCTTACTAATCCCAGGTAAGAATTATGGATTCAGCAATGTGAATTATGGATCATTGGATGAACAAAGCAATGCATAATTTTAAAAATTATAAAATATAGTTTATTATTGAGATGTTCTATTCTTATTTTGCAAGTAGCTTTCTCAATGTTGATTTTATTTTGACACATGGTACATATGAGTGGTTTAGGATTGCTTTCTTCATTTTAATTGGAAAAATCTGAATAATTGAGCTTATTTGCATTTTAAAATATAAAGGTATTTTTGTAAATTAATGTTTTAATTTACAAAATGTTTTGTTTTAAGTGATGAAGGTAGGCATTATTGGAATATTTATAAAGAAATATGTGGAAAAAAGTAAGAGAGATTCTGGCCTTCTCCATCTTACTGGCTAAGAATTATGGGAATTATAATCTCAACACATTTAGGGCACAAAATTGGAGAATACTGGATTAAGATAAAGCAAATTTATCTGCAGGTGTAAGTAAATTTACTATGCACTGTAACTGCCCATCAAGGTAACAATAGTGGAAGCTCAGTGCAATTACAGAGATTACTCAGTACATTAAAGTCGATCTCCTTGTAAAGATTGATGGATTCAGAGGGGTTGCTGGCTGCTTTGCAGATTTTATTGGAAATTGATAGGCAGCTTGGCTGAAGTTTTTATGAATCTGGGATTCAGAGATGAATCAGGCTATAGATTAGCCCTACTATATGCTTTTGCTTTACTGAGGAACTTCTGGCAATGAAAAGAGGTTCAGTGACTGTTGCAGAATAGAGGTCACTTGTATTAATAGAAGGGACTGCAATAGCGATGGGTAATGCCTATGCACCTAACTTAAATTGTCCTATTATGTTTTGAGAAAGTTTTAAATATTTGAATGGGAGTATTTATGATAAAGGTGGGTAATAGTTTTCAATGAAATACTGCATCCTGAACTTGTAAATACACTGTCATGAAAAAAAAATCATTAGTGAGAGAAATTTATATGGGAGTATAAAATTTTACAGATACTAAAAATTAGTGGAATAAAGAATTAGATACTCTTACCTTGTCTAGACAATGGGAAAGTGACTTAATTTCTAAACCAAGACTGTCAATGGACCTTAAATTTCAACTTGCACATCAATAGATAATAACTCTAGATTTGAATCTAAAAGGTCTGTCTAAAACAGCATTCTGTTGGAGCTGTAATAAGGATAATGAATTTTGTTCAACACATGTTTTTACCATGTCCTATACTTACTTTGGGAGAATGTAGTGGATTATGACTGTGTGACAAAAATTAAAATTTTTGAGGACAATACTCGCTTGAATTACATACCTATTTCATGGAATATAACAACTGGACAACGTAACAGAATTATTTGTGCCTTTACGATATCCAAAAGACCAATATTGCAACATTGGAAAGATAAAAATGTATAGCCCCATTCATTCAACAGATGGATTATACTTGCCACCTATAAGTAGATAACCTATGAGTTGAAATTTGTAAATAGATCGACATGACAGTCCCATGAAATGTGCATTACATAATAAAAGGCTTCCTCATTAATGGATCATCACTCATGTTTTAAAAATAGAAAACCAAGTCAATGTCATTTACTTCATGCTTTGTGCACTAAAGCAGTTAAGTTGTTACTGAGGATAACTGAGCTACCCTTTTTACAGGAACATACTGTAGGTATGAAAATGAAGATCTGCCCAGAACAAACTCTCTTTTATACCTTAGGGAAGTCAGTTGTGGATGCCATTAGACAATAACAATTATTTATATAGCAGCAGCTATACAATTTTATATACCAGGTATACATATTCAGAATGGACTGTGTTTGAAACAGGTCTAGCATATGTTTCTAGCTAATAATACCTCTTCGTTCCTATCATGTGAGGAGTATCAGTTTAGAAGAAATAAGGCAAGCAGAACTCCCTACATCATGCAGCCAAGTATCCAAAAGAGATGAATAACTGTTAGCTTCATTATTTTCATTTTTTAATATTGGGCACGTGTAACAAGAAGTTGACTAATGCAGCAATTTCTAGGAAATGTGTGCTGATTAATAAAATACTTATTGCTTGTTGAAATGGATCAAGAAAAGTTTCCCTTCTGTTTCCTGTGGATTATTGCAATTGTGTCATTCATTGCACATGAGATTAGGTGTCCAGCAATCCTACTTCAGTATCTTGCAAAATGTTTTATACCTCTTTTATAGCAGCTGAACAAAGAAAGGAAGTAGTTTCATTCTCTGCATAGAAGGCGTTACTTGAAAATGAATGCAGAAGTTTCACTAAGAGGAAATTGCCAGGATGAAAAATTAGGATATCCGTTTACAATTTGAAGTAGGCATGAAGAAACCAGAATTTTTAGAGTTTATCATTTGTCAATAGCATTGTTGCTGCATTTGCAGCACTAAGAAGCCTTGCTTTCCTATAGAAAAATGTGTGTTGGAGAGAGAGTGTGTTTGTGTTAACAGTCAAATAAAAACAACACATTTGAACGGCTGAATTTCAACTACTTCAGAAGTCTCAGAAATGGAAAGGTGAATATGTAAAAGACAATGTTGATTTCAAATGCTTTCCAAGAGAATAGCTACACACACATATACACATACACAGGAGTATATAATACACATACACAAAGGCATGATGTACAGACCTCACTATTCTCTTGCAGTGATTTAAAGTATTAATATATTGCATTATTTCCTACAGTGATTCTGGACGTGGCAGCAGTTTATTGGACAGAGCCATTGCTGACAGGCGACAGCTCAATACAATCACTCTCCCAGATTTCAGTGATCCTGAAACAGGTGAATATTCATTCTGTTGTCATCAAAGGGTCAGACACAATTATGTGTTTTCTATTACATATGCAAGGTAGGATGTAAACAGTTACATAGTAAATTTTCAGTTTTTTACATATATTCTTAGAAGAAACAATCCATTTGAGTGTATCAGGTTACTTATTCTTCATTTTTAAATCTCCATTTAAATCTCTCTAGGTAATCTGGATGATAAATTTCATTTTGAAGCAAAATTGCTGTTGCCATAAAGTCATTTAATTTCAGAATCTACCAAGGAAAGGCTTGGCAGGATGCAAAACTGAAATACTGTTGTTATTAAAGGCCTCTTGGCCAAATCCAATGTAACCGTTTCTGTGTTTCAGATAGGGATTTTGGCAGGATCACACTTCCAGGTTCCATTCTTTTTACAACCCTAACTTTCTGTGTCCTACATTATAAGCTCTAGCAGCTCTTCCATTCTTTGAAAATTTTATGTTTTTTATATTGTTTGTGTTTGGCTAGCAAAATACCCCTAAGCGTTTTTTTTTCTTTTAATGTAATAATGTAAAAAATTATTTGCCATAGGGTTTAGGAAGTAATCTTTGTACCCACATAAATATAAACGATTGAAATAGTAATATTATATGGAAGAGGAATCCTTAGATTTCAAAAATACAATTACTTTCTGTATTTCTTTGAATACCTATACATGTTCACATATATAGATACATGCACCTCCCTCCCTCCCTCCCCCCCCCTCTCTCTCATCTCTCACATTTATTGGCCACCCATTTTACCTTAGAGAAACTGACCCCAAAAAATCACAAATTATAATCACCTGACTGCAGTTGTTCATAAAAGCAAGACACTAAACATCCAAAATGCAAAACACAGAAGATTGGCAGTAAATGGCATTTTTATGCTGGTTCACCTCCTTTCTCCATGATCGATTCCAGACAGTAGTGATACTCAGCTCCCTACTATGTGGAGTACTGCAGGATATGATGCTCGTTCCTTATTTAAAATCTATGGGTATCATCATCCACTGCTATTGGGTGAGATATCATCAGTATGTAATTTTATATCTCTGCCCCTGCTAAATTAACTAATGCTGATAATGAGAGATGGTGGCCCAGTGGTTAGAATGCTACTTCTGCTGCCTGCCAGCTGCCTGCAATTTAGCAGTTCAAATCTCACCAGGCTCACTGTTGACTCAGCCTTCCATCCTTCCAGGTGGGTAAAATGAGGAACCAGATTGTTGGGGGCAATATGCTGAGTCATAAATGGCTTAGAGTGGGTTGTAAAGCACTGTAAAGTGGTATATAAGTAAGTCTAAGTGCTATTGCTAGTGCTACTATGAACATCTTATCCCTATGCCTGGAAATTGTAAAGATCTGGATGGGGGAAAACAGGCTTCAGCTGACCCTTGGCCAGACTAAGTAGCTTTGGATTTGGAACCTGTCAGTTTGAGAACTAGGCTGGATGGAGTTGAACTGCCCCATGCAGACCCACTGCATAATCTGGGATCCTCCTAGATTCGTGACTCCTTCTCGAAGATCAGTTGATAATCATGGGTATGAGGACCTTTGCATAACTTGTATTCTTCACTTGTACTCATTCCCAGATCAGGAAGCTCTGCTCAGAGTCACTCATGCCTTAGTCATGTCCTGATTGGACTATGTAATGCTGTCCAAGTAGGGCTATGCTTGAGGAGTATCCAGAAGCTTCAGCTGTTGCAGAATGCAACAGCCCAGGTCCTTCAAAAGAGCACATAGTATACCTTTGCTCCCAGGCTACATGAGTTGTCAGTTTACTTCTGGTCTAATTCAAGGTGCTGGTTTAAAGGCTTTCTTGATATGTTGTTGTCTAGGGATGGCCTCTTCCCAATTACATCTGCCTATACCATCAGATTTGATGTTGTGGATTTTATTTGCCAGGGATCTTTGCTTGGTGGGTCCCTGGTGTCAGATCTTCATGGTGTCTGCCTAATGCAGGGGTCTGCAAAGTCGGCTCTTTTAAGACTGGTGGACTTCAACTCCCAGAGTTCCCCAGCCAGCATAGCTGGCTGGGGAATTCTGGGAGTTGAAGTCCACCAGTCTTAAAAGAGCCGACTTTGCAGACCCCTAGCCTAATGGATCATTCTCCTGTTCTCCTTGAAGTGGGGCTACTTCATCCCTGTTGATGTTCAGGAAGTCCCTCAAGACCTGGCTTTTTCACCAGATCTAGAGTCCCAGAAGATCGATGAAAACTTACAATGGCTTCTTCATTGGGGCTGTGCTGTTTGTTTTTTAATGTTATTTTTAATATCTGTTTTATATTTTAACAATGACTTATTTTTATATATTTATTGTTTTTAATTCTGTATGCCACAGAATTACTTTTTACGAGTTGGGAATCTATGTAAATTTGAAAGACAGCTAGACAGACAGACTGATAAAATAACTACCAATGTTCTTTATCTATGTGATAGCTATGTGTTACACTCTTTATTTAATTGAGGTTGTTTGAATGTTGTCATGTATTAGATCTTCAACATGCATGTCTCAAGGAAACTTAGGAACTCGGGGATATTTACCCCAATCTTATACACAGATTTATAGAAGATAAGCCTGAAAATAAGACACTTCATTATCTTTTTATATTAAATTTTGTATCAAAAAGATTTGAAGTATTAGGTTATATCTAAATATTTAGTTACAAAATGGTTCAAAATATGATTTTTTTTATTTCACAAGTTAATTCTAAGTTGTTAGAGTAAAATATAGAAAGTTGCATATTTTGGCTATAAGTTTTATTTTTAAAGGTTAATTTCCAAGGGACTTTATGCAGTATCATACAAACAGCCTTTCAGATGTTTATTGAGCTCTCTATATGTATATGCTCCTAGTGTGCATTTACTTCTTCAAAATTGTTCCAGTGAATTCTTAATCTCTTACAGATCTAAAAGGAGCCAGATTTCATCTAATAATAGATGAGATTCATTTTATTAGTACAAGGATCCTTTATAGAATGGTACAAATTTTCAAATGTTGAGAATATACCGTGGGTATTCTTTGTAAAAATGATTGCCATGTTGCTGCTGTTGTTTCTCATTATCTCTAGCTGTCATTCCCTTAGGCTACTTCTCACTGTATTTTTTTATTGGGAATTTTTTCCTGAAAAGATGGTGTACTTCCAAGCTGCCTATTGGTTTTCAATTTCTCTTGTTTATTTTTGAATATACCTTTTTCAACACATTGGGGACACAAAGGCACTCTTATTTTCTTTTGTAGCATGTCTGCTGCAAATTTGTTATTTTTTTAAAAGTGAAATCCCATGTGAGGTAAGGAGCCAGATTGGCACCAATTGGAATATTTATAAACCCTATAGATTATAGAATGGTACTATTTATAGACAGGTTTTGCATTAAGAAATAAATGGTGGCTGCAAATAATGATGATGTTAGTCTATAGCACAGGTGTCAAACTTGCCACATCACATTGCCCTTACATGATGTTTTGTGACATTTTTCCTCTTTGAAGAGTTGGGGTAGGTGTGGCTTACATGGGACACATCTGGCCTATTGGCCACCAGTTTGACACCCCTGGTCTATAGCAGTTGCAAATTACCATTGGACATGGGGGGTCTTGGTGGTATGTACTTTAATGAATCCAGATAAATTAACTATGAAAAGTTTCTCACATACTTTTTCAAGTTAAGGTTTGGATACTTTGTCTTCATTGAACTCTTTCTTAGTAACTTTTTTGGTTATTATTTTATCCTGTAGCTGGCATGTGTATACCATTTCTTTATTTTAACTCTTACAAGAAGAAGGAAATGTAAAATGATAAGAGGTCTGAATGAATTGACTGGCATATAAAGCCTCTGTTAATAAATAAATACTGGCACAAATAAATTAGGGGAAGACATTCAATCATAACATCTGAATTATAAGCGAATATTAATGGCTCAAAGGCAGTAGTATTGTCTGGTTTAATTAGACAAAATGAAGCAATTGCTTGACTGCTTTTTTTTTAAGTTGCTGGGCAGAATCAAAGGATTAAAACAGAAAAGCTAGTTTAAATTGATGTGCAGAATCGCAGACAGATTTCTGAGAAAAAGTAGGTGATATAAATGGAAGTATGTCAACAAAAACACTTTTCGGCTGATATATTATTATCTTGTTCTTTAGAACAGGGGTCCCCAACCCCCGGGCCGCGGACCGGTGCCGGTCCGTGGCTTAGTAGGAACCGGGCCGCAGCGCCAGACAGGAGGAGGAGGGGGCAGCCCCCTGGGCAGAGCGCGCAGCCGGACGGCCGGGGCAGGCTAAGGCGAGTGAGCGGGCGGGCGGGGGCGGGGACGTCAGGTTCCTTCGTCCCGTGGGTGGGTGAACGAGCAAGCAAGCAAGCGCGGGCGGGCAAGGAAACTTGCTGCAGCAGCCCCCAACAACCTGCCTGCCCGCCCACCGGCTGCGGTTACTCGCTCGCTCACCTACCCACCGGACGAAGGAAGCTGGCGTCCGGTGGGTGAGCGAGCGAGTGAGTAACTGTGGCCGACTGGCCAGCGGACGGGTAAGGAAAGTTGCTGCGGCAGCGCCCAACAATCCGCTGGCCCGCTGGCCGCGGTTGCTCGCTCGCTCGCTTGCTCACCCATCGGACGCCAGGTTCCTTCGTCCGGTGGATGGGTGAGAGAGCGAGTGAGTAAATACAGCCGGCGGGCCGGCCAGGCTACTTCCAGGAACTGAGGAGGCTTGGGCGGGGGAGGGGGGAGGGCAGGAGACAGACAGACATAGAGAGGCACAGACACAGAGAGAGACAGGGAGGGAGGGGGGAATCAGAGAGTGACAGACACACACAGAGAGACAGAGAGTGGGAGGGAGGGAGAGAAAGATAGACAGACACAGAATGAGTGATTTAAGTGCCTGAATGCCACACACACACACACACACACACACACACACACACACAGAGTGACAGATGGGCAAACAAAGGAGAGAGAGAAAGAGAAAGAAAGAAAAAGAAAGTGGGAGAGAGAAAGAAAGAGAGAAAGACAGACAGAGAGAAAGAGAGAAAAAAGAAAGAGAGACAGAAAGGAAAGAAAAAGAAAAAAGAGAGAGAAAGAGAAAGAAAGAAAAAGAAAGTGGGAGAGAGAAAGAAAGAGAGAAAGACAGACAGAGAGAAAGAGAGAAAAGAAAGAGAGACAGAAAGGAAAGAAAGAGAAAAAAGAGAGAGAGAAAGAGAAAGAAAAGACAAAGAGAGAAAGAGAAAGAAAGAGGGAAAGAAAGAAGGAGAAAGAAAGAGAGAAAGAGAAATAGGGAAAGAGAGGGGGGAAAGAGGGAAAGAAAGATAAAGAAAAAGAAAAAGAGAAAGAGGGAAAGAGAGAGAGAAAGAAAGAGAGAAAGAGAAATAGGGAAAGAGAGGGGGGAAGAGGGAAAGAAAAAGAAAAAGAAAGAAAGAGAAAGAAAGAGAGAGAGAGAAAGAGAAATAGGGAAAGAGAGGGGGGGGAAAGAGGGTAAGAAAGAGAAAGAAAGAGAAAAAGAAATAAAGAGAGAGAAAGAAAGAGAAAGAAAGAAAGCGAGAAAGAGACAGAGAAATAAAGAAAGAGAGAAAGAGAGAGAGAGAGAAAGAAAGAAAGAAAGAAAGAAAGAAAGAAAGAAAGAAAGAAAGAAAGAAAGAAAGAAAGAAAGAAAGAAAGAACTTATGACCACAATTGAGCCCAAAAGTTTGGTTGTTAACCAAGACCATTGTTAAGTGAGATGAAAATGTGAAAACATTTTCCAAGTTGGCCACGCCCACCCAGTCACATGACTGCTGAGCCACACAGCCGGTCCGCAAAATTTTCTTTAAAATGAAACCGGTCCCTGGTGCAAAAAAGGTTGGGGACCCCTGCTTTAGAACATTTATGAAATAGTCTTATTATGTCTGCTGTCAGTCAAATATAATAGTAATTTTAAAACCCTTGCAGACAGTAACTTAGTGAGAAAGACATAACTACAGGAATGAATGTGTGCTTCTATCTCACATTAAATAGCATAGCTAAGAAATGTTTTCATTAGCATTTGTTTTGCTAAAGTAAATTGATTTGTTTTTTCTCTTGCTTGCTCCTATCAATACATATTTTTAATTTTATCTCTGACTTGCCATAATTCTGTAATAATAGTGTTTTCTATGTGGAAATGTTTCCATCTCCATTTAATAATAACTAAGTGGGCTATCCATTTCTTTCTTTCCTGGCCTTCATTAATTTATCCATTCATATTTTATTCTTGGCATTTTCTTTATAATTTTTCTCTTTCACTTTTTAGCTTCTGATTCCTCTACATCTTCACCTCTCTCAAGGACAGAATCTCTCCTCCACCTGTTTATGTCTCCTCAGTCTCCTCACTCACCTCCCAAAACTGATTCCTTTGTCTGGCCCCATGCAGCCAATCCATCTTGTGACCACGTTCCTGGGCCCTGCGAACCTCCATTCTGTAAACAGATTTCCTCTTTCTGATGATAGGTGTTAGCTTGCTCTTTTGGTGCTTCTGATAATCTCTTTAACTGCTAAGCTCAAATTGCATTGAAACTGGCAATTTGGCATAAGTATAACCTATGGATTACATATTTGACTTTTTTTTAAAAGAAAAAAATAGACAGCATTGAGTGGATTCAACTAGATAGCCTCTCAAATTGTCTTCCCCATCTAGCAGCTAGGAAGGCTTTACCTTAAAGACTCCACTAGGGGGCTCCATTGTCTTCTTGATAAGATAGAGCAAGTGTTGGCATAAGCTATTGCTCTGGCCAGTGGCACCTGCTAGGGCAGCATTTCCAGCCATCTGTTTTATTAGTGTTGGTTCTAAGATCTAATAGCATGCAACAAGAGAAATTGTTGTGCCCATTATTGAAAACACGGCGTCTAATTCCAACTGATAGATCTGAGGGCCATTTTGTTAATAAAAGCTTAGATAGAAAGAAAAAATATTTTTGCTGTGACTCAAAACATGCAAAATATACATATTGAAAAACTCTTATATTAGGGATTAAGATTTAAGGGAAGCACCGTGTCAAAAACCCAGTGTGCTACAATGGGATGCAAGTTTTAAATGTGCTTGTTCCAAATGTGTCAGTTTTGTTTGACGTAATTGGCAGAGAGAGGCAGCATGTTTTGTTGTTTTTTTATGCTGCATCTTTTCATAAAGTGGAGTATCTCCTGCAAGATTATAAACACAGAGGTTTCCATTAAATTGCTTTTAGATGCTACATTTTAGTAGCTTTACTATTTTTTAGTTTCTTGTTTGAAATAACAAAACTGATTGAAGCATTTTACATAAATTGGTAATAATTTTCATTCCTGGACATTTTATTTATGTTATCCTGGCATGATTTGAGGATGAGCTATTAAAATTGATTTAATCTGTTCATTTAACTAAAGATACATGAACAAATCTTCTCTAGGATAGAAATAAATGACAGAGGTTAGTAAGTGTTAGCAGATTTATATAAATCATGTTGTTGGATTCTTTTTCAAATAAACTTTGAATTATTAGTTTTTGTGCACTTAATATCAATGCTTTTGCTATTCCCATTTGCCTGTTTAGTGCTATTCATACATTTTGTTCATACATTTGATTCACTAAAATATTTTGCAGTTTTAAGAATTACATACTGCATTACATATAAGAAAATAATAAACTGATATGGAAGAATTCTAACCATACCATTTAAGTCTGCAAGTCCATAAATAAAGTAACACACTTTTAAGAATACTATACAGTCAATTTTCATCATGCTGATTTCTCACATGCAGGAGTTATTGTGGTTTATTGTGTTTTAAATGGGGAAACATTGAAAAGGAGGATTGCAGATTTTCCTCTCTAATCTAAAATGTTAATAGTTCAGAATATTGTTATAATCTGTAATTAGAGAGCTATTTTTTGTAAAGGATAAGCATCAACCGAGCTTCATCGGACAAGCAATTATGTTTAAGAATTAATTACATTAAGAGTGTACATTTTTCTCCTGAAAACTAAAGAAATAAGATTTGCTTTTATTTCAACAACTAATGACTAAGAAATTTAGTAGATAGTCTCATTTAAAAAATAATAATAATATGTAAATGTAAATGCTTCAAATCTGAATTATTTTGAATTCAGAAAAGGGTCATTTTCTGTTATAAACAGTGCTTTTAAGTTTAAAATGAATTTTTCTGAGTTTTAAACAGTTTTGACCCATTTAGAAGTGAATTTCCATACATGCAAAATAATTGTTTTGAATTCATAATGCTACTGGACACCAAAACAGTATTATAAATTGCAGTCCAGGTAGGTTGAAATATTTTAATTTAGGGTAGCCAATAATTCAAGGTCCTTCTGCAATAATAATAATAATAATAATAATAATAATAATAATAATAATAATAATAATAATAATAATAATAATAATAATAATAATAATAATAATAATAATAATAATAATAGAATATAATAAGAATATAAGGAAAAACAGCTGAATGACAGATTAAATAGATGGAAAACCAAAGTTTGCATGGACAGCACTTGAAAAACATTGAAGGAACATGTGATGACAACTTGACATGGACATGGCTTAAGATGGGAACTATCAAGAAAGAAACGGAAGGTTTAATACTGGCTGCTCAAGAACAAGCACTGCAAACTAATCCCATGAAAGCAAAGATACAAAAATCCACTGACAATCCAAACTGCCAACTTTGCAATAACAAAGTCGAAACTGTTTCACATTTAATATGTGAACGCAGCAAAATCTCACAAACTGATTACAAAGCTAGACACGACCGAGTTGCTAAATTAATCCATTGGTCATTATGTAAAAAATATGATTTACTTGTATCCAGAAAGTCATGGGACCATAAAGTGAAAAAAGTTATTGAAAATTAGAAGGTTGTGGGACTTTCGAATACAAACGGATCATCATTTGGAGCACAACACACCAGATATCATGGTTGTAGAGTGCCGAAGTGTACAGTTTATTGATATCGCTGTTCCTGGAGATGCCAGTCGAAGAAAAAGAACTAGAAAAAATGATGAAATATCGTGACCTGGCCATCAAAACTACACGGCTATGGATGAAGCATGTGATACTGTACCTATTGTCATTGGGGCACTTGTCCAAGAATTTTACAAGATACATCAACAAATTGCAACTTCCTACAATAACACCAGCGGAACTGCAAAAAATTGCGCTACTCAGAACATCTTATATTTTAAGAAGGTACTTGGTTGATACCTAAAATGCTGGCAGCAAACCGTATCAACCATTAGCACCAGTCAATAGTATTTGTAATGCATTTTTAAATGTTCAGTTGGCTGAGTTTCATGTTTAATGAATAACGATAGTAGTAGTAATAGTAGTAGTAGTAGTAGTAGTAATAATAATAATAATAATAATGATGATGATGATGATGATGATGATGATAAAGATATTAAAGTCCAAATTGAGTGGAAGAAACATCATAAAAGCCATAAATACCTGTGCCATACCTGTGATTCGATACTCTGCAGGAATAATTGACTGGACCCAGATGGAGTTGGACAATTTGGATAGAAAAACGAGGAAGCTTATGGAAATGAATCATGCTTTGCACCCTAAAAGTGATGTTGACTGATTATATCTGCCAAGGACAGAGGGTGGTCGAGGACTCCTAGAAGTAAAGCAGACTGTGGAAGAAGAAAGACACAGCTTGAATGATTACATCCAGAAAAATGAAGAACCAATGATTAAGGAAGTAAATAAAGGAGGCCTTTTAAAGACAACTAAGTCAAAAGCTGAATATAAGAAAGAAGTAATTGAGAAGCGAGCTGAAAATTGGAAAAGCAAAGCTATGCATGGCCAATACTTGAAAGGTATTGAAGGCAAAGCTGACCAAAAACTAACTTGGAACTGGTTAAGATCAGGGGTACTGAAAAAGGAACCAGAAGGCTTTATTTTGGCAGCTCAAGAACAAGCCTTAGTTGCATGAAGGCAAAAATTCAACATGTTACCACCAACAGCAAATGTCACCTCTGTAATGAGAAAAATGAGACAGTCGACCACCTGATCAGTGGGTGCAGCGAAATTTCACAAACTGACTACCTACAACGCCATGACCATGTTGCTAAGATCATTCACTGGAAATTGTACCAGAAGTTTGGATTTGAGTACAGCAAAAACCACTGGGAACATCAGGTTGACAAAGGTTTAGAGAATGAGAAAGTCAAGATCTTGTGGGACTTCAGAATTCAGACTGACAGACACTTGGCCTACAACACACCTGACATAACAATAGTTGAAAAGAAAAAAGTATGGTTCATTGACAGTGCAATACCTGGTGATGCACGAATTGAAAATAAGCAGCAAGAAAAAATCACAAATTACCGGGCCTTGCAAATTGAAGTTGAGCGACTGGAAAAAGAAATTGTGTGTTGTCCCGATAGTAATTGGAGCCCTTGAAGCAATACCTAAAGGGCTACCTCGCTATTTAGAAATTTTACATTTACCGGACTTGAACATTCTGACTCTACAAAAAAACTACCCTACTTGGAACAGCTTATATCCTCCAAGGTTACCTTAACAACTCCTAGGTCCTTGGTTCTCAGTAATCATTTGAATTCCATAAAAAATGACTTGTTAGGGTTAAATGTGTATTCTCCTTGTTAGATTCTATTCTGCCTTGTCCTGAAAGTAACAGAATAACAGAACAAGAGTTGGAAGGGACCTCGGATGTCTTCTAGTCCAATTCCCTACTTAGGCAGGAAATCCTATACCATTCGTTTCAGACAAATAGTTGTCCAATCACTTCTTTAAAACTTCCAGTGTTTGGGGCGTCCACAACTTCTGGAGGCAGGTTGTTCCACTGATTACTGTATTTTTTGGAGTATAAGACACACTTTCCCCCCTCCCCCCTAAAAGAGGCTGAAAGTTTGGGTGTGTCTTATACTCAGAATGTAGCTTTTTCTAATCTTTTTTTCAGCCCTAATGAGGTGCTAACGAGTGAAGCCTGCTTTGGCTGCTTTTCTCATTGCTGCTCCTTCCAACATTAGTGCCTCATTAGGGCTGGAAAAAAGCTTCACATATTTTTACTGCAGCATACTCCCCCATTTGGATACCGGTACATCTAAGTGAGACTTGAAAGAGTAGAGACGAAACAAAATGGAGTCTGTGCTTCAAAAACAATTTCTCAAGGAATGGAAAATCTACTTGTCTCCAATGCAACACATTCTTTTGCAAATTGTGGCTATCTTCTTTGAATTTTCTCATTTAAGTATGCCCTTCAACTTTTAGTTTTGTACTTTGTTGATTTTAGTTGTTTTTAATTCCCTGTGCCCCGCCTCGAGTCCCTTCGGGGAGAGAGAGCGGGTTAGAAATAAAAATTATTATTATTATTATTATTTCTGTGGAGCAGATAATTTGCTAGTATTACTGCTCCAAGTTTCCAGATTAGAAATAACATCAGTCGTGCTGGTTGATGATCTCAGACAGAGTTTAGATAGAAAAGTGTACTCTTTTTTGGTCCAAATAGACTTCTCACTTGCCCTTAATAATGATTGTAAGTGATTGTTAATCAGTGTGGCCTCACTTGGAGCACATATAGTCCAGGGGATAAAAAGTGTGCACACTCAAAACCAGCAAACCTATGTGCTGAAGCTGACCAGACGAATGAATAGCCAGATGAATACCTGGTAGTCAGATTCCCCCCCCCCCTATTTTCCTCCTCAAAAACTGTGCATCTTATACTCTGAAAAATATGGTAATTGTCCTAATTATCAGGGAATTTCTCCCTAGTTCTAGGTTGTTTCTCTCCTTAATTAGTTTCCATCGTGTGGTTTGTGTAGCACAACAGTCTTTTTTCCCTTTACATTCAGATGAATAAAAATGGTCCAAGTCCTGTCTGGCTTTTTAATAAATGTATTTATTGTTTCTCTATGTTGCAGTTGTACAATATATTAATGTGGCCTGAAAGAGGGTAAATAAATTAAATACTTCAATATCACTATTAAAATTTTGTATGATTTGAAGTCCATATGTTCAATGTTCAGAATCCTTTGGAAAACATGAAAACTGGCTTACAGTTTGAAGGTTATCAGAAGTGTAATTGCATTTGTGTAATTCTATTTTATAGCTGTTATTTTTTTGTGATTTTAATTTGTGGTTTGATCTGTTGTTTAAAGGCAACCCTCCAGATGCTTACTTTCATGGTTTTTTCTCCCTTTTTTCAGTTTGTAAGTAGCATTTACTATATAGGTCTATTCTTAAATTTCTAAAGATTTATTAGTAACACTCTCCCTTCACCACCGAATGTAAATGTTGTCCATTCGCCATGGAAGTTGACATTGTGCAAAGCAAGGCTGTTGTTCTAGACCCATTCAAGTTACCCCAAGGCTGTAATCCTATGAGATCTGAATGCACTTATCTAGTCACTTGATTTCAGTTATTAAAGAGGCAGTATTAATTTCTGGAGGGCTCCAAATGAATACATTTTGGGAAAAGGAGTTAATCCTTAGATAGTCATTAATGTACTTTATAAGCAGCCATATTTATGTATCATTGCAGTGATTTCTCCAGCTCAGTTGGAAATTGAATTACATTCTAGCTCCTTAGCTAATAGGAATAAATGAAGCCAATAAAAAAAAAATCCAAATTCAAAATGTAAAAAAAAACCCAGTTCTTTAAGAAAATTATTTTTGTTTGATGCTTACAAGTGATCTGAAATCTTTAATATATTGTTACTTTTAGCTACCTTTGACCTTTTCTGATCCTATTAGTTTACTATATTGAGTTCTATTTTTGCCTAATTAATCATTGAGTTTCATGCAAAAATTTCATGGAACAAAATAATATTAATAATTGATAGAACAGAAAGCCCAAGTTTCATTTCTAATGCACATATTTCCCAAAAATCCAGAAGTCTTTTAATATATTGGGAGCTAGAGATGAATTGTGCAGTTGAAATAAAGTCATATCAGATTTCTCCATAAGTACATATGTCTACATTATCTAGTCCTGCAGAAGATACTGTCTCTTAGTCTAGACAGTGATTTGCTTGCACTGGCATACAGATCTCTGCATGCTCCACATTTTGGTGTTTCTACATGCTTTGAAGCCTGCTTTTTCTTTCTGTTTTAATTTATGTGCATGTGGAATTGAATATGTTTTTACATTGCATGGTTTTGCTTAATTCCAATTATTTTCATCTTTTTAACTAAAACATTATCATGACATTTAATTGAAAAGTAACTTTTCATCTTGTAGCAAGGAAGGAAAGAGCCTCTGGAAATAGTGATAAATTCATTTTAAAAGAATGTTATTTCTCATAAACCATCAAGGACAGGGGCACAGTAGAACTGAAATTGTTCTTTTTTTTCCTTCTACGTAACTTTTTGAAAACAAAACCATCTGTCTTCCCAAATTCTCACAATTTCAATATTATTCACCTTTTCACAGCGACAAGCTTCCATATTATTTCTTCAAATTATGGCATATTCTTGTTTAATTAAAGGAATTTAAAATAAGCCATTCATTCTGATGCACGGCCATATCCAAGAGAATGCAATGGTAGCTCAGTAACAGTAATAATGCCTCAAATAGATAGAAGATAAAATGTTAAATAATGCTCAAATAATATCTTCTCCAACTTTTTCTTCAAATCCATGTTAAGGTGTAGAATAGAAGTTTAGGGATTTGACATACTTCAAGCTATGTTGGATTTCCATAAATTTTCCTCCAACCACTGTTTGCATGAAGCCAATATTAGTAAAAACTGTTTATTTAATTTCTACTAAGATGCAAACCCCCAAACTATATATAGATATATTCATCTAGGTACACCAGACTGTCTGGATTATATAATCAGTCCTCATTTGGTTCCATTCTGATTTCTCCTCTTTCATTACTGCAACTCTGTAAGAAAGGCTAGAAATAAATGTTTGTTTGTTTGGGAGTGAACGTGTAGGTTCTTCATAGGACCTGTGGCTTACCAGCTATTGATCTTGTATATTTAAACATGCACATTTTCATTTGTAAAAACTTGTATAGGTCTGCTAATTGTGTGTCAAGAATATGTGGTTACAATGTTAGAGAAATTGAGATTATACAGTACACCAGTGTAAATTGTAAACATAACAGTCCTGGTTTTTAAACAGTTGGTAATGAATTGGGATAATATATTTGAGAGCCTTTAGAAGAAATATTCCCATCTTTCTACTCTTTTTTGCCTTAATTGTAGTTAAGCATTATAAAATATCAACATGGAGAAGGCTAACTAGGGTTAGGGTTAGCTAGTCATGGGGAAATCTGATTACTTGAATTAATGTGGGTAATAGTATAGGATTCAAACACTGTTGAGCAGGACGAATATGTCAATATTTCTCATTCTCCTTTTCTAGCGGTCCCTTTTTCAATATTTCTGTTCAATATATATGAAGTGCCTAAAGTACTTGGTAACTAAGGTCCATAGTGCTTAAATGGAAAGCAGATTTAAGGAGTGGGGTATAAATTCGAAAAATAAATAAAAATAATAATAAATAGATGTCCCTGCCCGCCTAAGAAGCTTTCCAAGATTCAGAGACCTTCCAAAATACATGCACTAAGAGGGAAGTTTGTGGCAACTCATCACAGGGAGGTGTCCCAGGAATCAAGAATATGGCTGCACTTGTACAGTTTAAACCGTACCTCTCTTTTTATATGTGCTGTAATATAAGGCATGTGAAGGAAGGAATGCAGCCAGCACTTTTTTTAATACTCCCTTTGTGTAGACCTCCTTATTAGAGATGATCCAGTCCTGAGTAATACACCACGTGAGAACAGGTTTTGAATTAAAGCCTGAATTAAAGAATTAAAGCTATTAAACATATGTGAGAAGTCCTCCCTCAGAGCTGATCTCTAAGATTAGCCCTGTCCACATTTATTAAAGTCAGTTCTGTTGAAATGAATGTTGCTGACTTTCAGATATATTTGTGTAAGATCCGGATGTAGGAGTGTGAAATACATTTTTATAAAATTTGAACGGAATACATGAAGTATGGGTGAAATTTCTGCAGTATCTCTTTGGAACCTGCATATTTCAGTCTTGAATATTACGGACCTCTTAACCAACTGTATAGCAAACAGAAACTAAATGGATAATGTTTTCCCCTAATGAATGTAAGGAACAGTTTCAGCTGCATATTGTTAAAAAGACAAAAATCAAAAGCACTTGCCATGACTGATTGTATGACTCAGACAAAAAAGCCAATAACTCCAACCAGACATATTTTTCTCTGGTGTCTAATACAACTATCTATAAACATATACAATTACTAAATTTAGTTTCAAAATTCCCATCAAGAAAACCAAAAGTTGATAAGTTTGCCATAGCTCAACAAAGAAGGAATTTATCTTTGTTTTCTTCTTACAAATACTTCGCTTTGCACTTAAATTCTTTGGCAACCTAAGCTTTTTTGGAATGTGCCTATGTGCTATACTTGTGCAATCTATTTAATAAGTGCCATGAACATTTAAAGAAATGTGCTAAGTCTCTTACATAATTAGAAACTGCAGCAAAAACTACTATATTCTACATGCGTAGTGAGAGCTGATGTTAATTTGGCACCATCTAGTGCACTGAAATATGATTAGTCATTTTTTAAAAAAATGACAAATGGTAACAAATGAGGCGATATCATGATCTAATAGCTCTGAATCAACTTTTTTAATATATTCCAACTCATTTTGGATGAACTGTCCATTTTGTTTACTTTTCTTACTGCTGCTAGTATTGTTGATAGGTGAACTTCATAATTTATGCCAAAGATTCTCAACCTTTTCTTCCCTAAGGACCCCCTTTTGTGGCCCCGGACCAGAGCCCTGAACCAGAAAGACTTAACCCAAGATTTAAATCAGGGGTTCCCAAACTTGGCAACTTTAAGATTTGTGGACTTCAACTCCCAGAATTCTCCAGCCAGTAGCTGGAGAATTCTGGGAGTTGAAGTCCACAAGTCTTAAAGTTGCCAAGTTTGGGAACCCCTGATTTAAATCATAGCATTTCGTCAAGCCTTCGCGGAGCCCCTGTGACAACATTGGCTGACCACAGGTTGAGAATGACTGATTTATGCCATTTGATTTCTTTTAAGAGAAATGTAGAGGCTACTCCCCATGTAACACATTGGGGGTTTTTTTCACTCTTAATATACCCTTCAAATTATCCCTTTTGCTGAAAAACTATATCGAAGATGTACATTAAAGAGCAAGTAAATGAAATTATCATACAGTGTTTATTGCACACCCTCTGGACCTTAGCATTTGTGTACTCACAAATTTACTCACTTGACAGCTAAAAATCTTGTTTCCCAGTGGCTGCTCCAGTCTCATTTGTCATTTCCACTAGTAGCCTTTTAACACAGGTTCACCAACACTAACCTCCTAATGAAGTTTTTTTTAAAAAAATGTCTTACAAGTCCCCCGAAGTATAGGTTTTGGGGATTTATAACAGTTTTATCTTACACAGAGTTAAAATGAAGAATTTAGAACCTGCATGTGAGAGCTTGCGTCTTTGTCCCTTTCTCCTGAAATCAATTATTTGTCATTCCTTTCATAGGTTCGGTCCATGCGACATCAATAGCAGCCTCTAGAGTGGAGCAGGCACTATCAGAGGTGGCTTCGTCTTTGCAGAGTAGTACTCCAAAGCAGGGTCCTCTGCATCCTTGGATGACTTTGGCTCAGATCTGGCTTCATGCAGGTAATGGGACAGAGCAGTTGTTTCTTCTTCCCCATTAGCCTCAGGAAACTCTTTGCTGCATTCGGCAGGCCAGAATGTTTTATTGGATGTCAGCATAAAAACGCTGCTTAGAAGGATGCTTTTTCAGAATGTGGCATTTTGATTCATTTGAAGACAAGAACACAGCAATGCCTAATTTATGAAAACTGCGGCTTAGAAGAAGGGAGCATTTAGTATTTAACAAGCTTGTCAGAAGGTTGACTCTCCCTGCTTTTTCCCCCCAGCCGCTGGCTAGAAGATGTTAAGGCATGGAAATGTAAGATGTCACACTGCAAATTAGGTGTGACATTATTTTCATGAACTTTAAAGTGGCATTACTCAAGAAATATGTAGTTGGGACAGAAAGCAGCATCTTTGGCAGAAAAGATAAATGCCACCTGAAAAATGTATCTTTTAAAGTGTTTTCTCAAAATGCATCAAATGATAAAAACCACTAAAATAGTTTTGGAATTTTTTTTGGGAAGAATATATATGTTTTATGCAGACAAATTAGTAGTTTTAATTCAGAATTTTAGGAAGAGTTTCTGGCCATACCTTAATGCTTGGCTAATTTAAGTTTATATAAATTTGATTACTGCAGACAGGAGAAAAATGTTCTTTCCCATGAGAAATAGCTATATATATTCAGGAGTTCCAATAGTCTAATTTCAAAAATGCTATTTTTGATATAGTATGCTAGAAATGATATGTAATACTAGTAAGCTAATACTTATGAGCTTTCTAAAATGAACTGCGTGTTGGAAAATAAAAGCAATCCCCGATTAACAGTTGGAACTGGTAAGGCAATAGATGATTAATCAGGTATCTATTCTGTCTCAGGCAGGCCCATCTATGCATGTTTACATTAGGCAGTTCACATTGAGCTAATGGGAAATAATGGACTTTGTGAAGCTAGGTAAGGGCTCCCATTAGTCCACTTCAAATAATAATGTCATTTCAAGGATTATTAAAGTGAAAGGAAGGGAGCATTTATAGTTGTTTGAAGGAAGTAAAAATGCTACAGCTAGCGAGGTAGATGATAGCTAGATAGATACGTAGATGATAGCTAGATAGATAGACAGACAGATTTTTACAAATTTTACAAATATTTTACAAATTTTCCTTGTGTACCATGTATAAGAAGAAATATGGGCATTATGTAATTTTTAATTTAATTCTTGTTTCCAACTAAATATTCAAATCTGCAGTATTCTATTTTTTTCTAAAGTATTTTGTATAGAGGTAAATGCTTAATCCTAAATCTGAACTAGAATTTGGAGGAAGATAGTTTAATCCCAAATGAAAACTATGACTTGGAGATTGTAAATACAGGTAATCCTTGACTTTTATTTATGACTTAATTTGAGCCCAAAATTTCCATTGTTAAATGAATTTTGCCCTAATTTACTTTTCTTGCCACTGTTGCTGAATTAATCGCTGCAGTTATTAAGTTAATAAAATGCTTAAGTGAATCTGTCTTCTCCACTGACTTTGCTTGTCAGAAGGTCATAAAAAGTGATCACATGCTCCTGGGACATTGCAACCATCATAAATACATGCCAGTTGACAAGTGTCTAAATATTGATCATGTGACCCTGAATATGCATGATAGCAGTGTTCCGATATCTCAGAGGGTGCCACAAAGAAGAGGGAGCCAAACTATTCTCCAAGGCACCTGGGGGTAGGACAAGAAGCAATGGGTGGAAACTAATCAAGGAGAGAAGCAACTTAGAACTAAGGAGAAATTTCCTGACAGTTAGAACAATTAACCTCTGGAACAGCTTGCCTCCAGAAGTTGTGAATGCCCCAACCCTGGAAGCCTTTAAAAAGATGTTAGATAGCCATTTGTCTGAAAAGGTATAAGGTTCCTGCCCACGCAGGGGGTTGGACTAGAAGACCTACAAGGTCCCTTCCAACTCTGCTATTGTATTGTATTGTATGCGGCATCAGTCGTGAGTGTAAAAAACAGTCATCAGTCACTTTTTTCAGTGCTATTGTAACTTTGAGCCATGGTGGCTCAGTGTTTAGAATGCAGTGCGGCAGGCTACTTCTGCTGACTGCCAGCTGACTGCAATTTGGCAGATCTCACCAGGCTCAAGGTTGACTCAGCCTTCCATCCTTCCAAGGTTGGTAAAACGAGATTGCTTGGGGCAATATGCTGACTCTGTAAACTGCTTAGAGAGGGCTGTAGAAGCACTGTGAAGCGGTATATAAGTCTAAGGGCTATTGCTATTGAATGGTCACTAAATAAATGGTAAGTTTGAGAACTACCTGTATCAAATTAATTGATTGATTAGATTACCATCGATACTAAGTTATAAAACAGTAACTGGTGCTGGTCAAATATAAACATTTTGTCTCATTTTGTATCTATATACACAAGTTAGGCAAAAAGGTGGAACCTGCTTAAATCTCTAGGACCTAAAAGGACCATGAGCATTTGGTAATTGGACTTCTCATCTTTTTCCTATCTTAAATCCTGCAACATTTCTGTTTTTAAATACTTCCAGAATGACACGGTTTATAATAATGCTTTATATGAAAGTATTATTCCCTTCTGTGAATTCCCTTCCCTCCTGTGACAGCAAACATATTATTGCCTTTCCTGTGACGGCCATTACCAACTGGTTGCTGGGCATAGCTAATTATTTCTGAGAAGCTAAATGTATTGTCCTAGTAGTACAGGCAATCCAGAATGCTCTATGAATTCTTCATGTGGAATAGCCGTTTTATCCATCTGTAATCCTTGGAGACTTGAATCTCATTTCAAGTCTAAGGAAAAGATGTTCAGTCAGAGGAAGTATTTGTGTGTGATGTTTGTATCCTGCCTTTAACTTAATGGTGTTTTACAGAGTTTAAAGTGTAAAACCAGAGCAGAGACATCAGTAAAAGATTCTGTTAAATGTATTGTACATTTAAAATGGATGTAACAAGTATGAACCAGCATGTGTTGAAATTAAAATACTTTGCTAACCAGTGGCTGGAACATCTTCAACAAGGAAACTAGATGTACTTTTCTGACAAGGGTAGCTGAGAAGACATCCTTCTTGCCAGGTTTCTACTGTGTTTATTTATTATTTGATTTATATCCTACCTTTTGTAAATAAGAGCTTAAGGCAGTGCACATAGTGTTCTCTCCTGGATTCCCCCCTGCCCCCCCCAACAGCAACAGTTTGAAAAATAAGTTAGACTGATAGAGAATGAGTGGCCCATTGATTTTCCATGGCCAGTAATAAACTAGAACCTGGATCTTTGTGCTCCCAGTCCAACATCTTAATTTTGGTTTGCAGATCAGAAAGGCCTTTGCCAAACAGCATAAAACAAGGTGGTTTGTATGGATAACTGCAGTCTAGTCAATGAATTATGCCCAGAAATAGATTTGCAAACAGTACCGTTTCTTCATCTGTTAGGTGTTATAAATTAAAATTTATTTTGTGTATTATAAAGTATTTTAGTAAATTATGGATTTAATGCTGAATTCACGCATTCAAATTTTGTTAATCATGGGAGGAGTATAATTGAAAATATAACCTAGAGTTATCAAAACGTGTATATTTTTCTTTTGAAAAACCAATATTATAACAGGAATGTATTTCAGAATACATGTACACTCTGTGATTTGTTTCTTTAGTTGAAGCATAAAGGGATTAGCATATCTCTCTCTCTCACACACACACACACACAGAATATATAACTTAACTGACTTTAAAAATACAAGATTAAAAGCTCAAGTTGGATCTCAAATTTGGTATAGATACAAATAAAGAAAAAAAGCATCAAATTCTTATTCTAAGATTAACATGTTTGATTTTTCTAGCTATAATATATTGATCATTGTACTATTACTTTATTATCACAATTTAGGAGACAATATTAACAATAGCAACAAACAACGAAAGTGTATTATATTTTTTATTTAATTCTTAATTCTGATGCCATTGTGCTGTGTTTCAATAAAGAAACAACCAGGGCATATACTATCATCATCATCATCACCGAGCTTCTCAATGTGATAGCCGAGATGGCAGTTGACACCCCCAGGCTGTTAGTCATGGGGGATTTCAACCTGCCATCGATAGGCGAGGCATCTGAGATGGCACGGGAGTTCATGGCCTCCATGACGGCCATGGACCTGACCCAGTTAGTTCATGACCCCACCCACACTGGAGGACACACGCTGGACTTAGTTTTTGCCTCCGGCCAGTGGCTAAGTGATCTTGGTTTAGGGGAAATAGCCATTGAACCCCTGTCATGGTCAGATCACTCTCTCCTTCGGCTAGGCTTTCCAACCGCTACATCCCACCGCGGGGAGGCGGAACCGGAAGCGGTGAGATGGTTCCGCCCCAGGCGCCTGATGCACCCTGAGAGGTTCCAGATGGAGCTTGGGCCAATACCTGAGACCCTGACCCGCGACTCGACTGAGGACCTAGTTGCCGCTTGGAATAGTGTGGCCACGGGGACCCTGGACCGGGTCATGCCTTTGCGGCCTCTCACCCGGTGCCGAACCACCTTTGCCCTTTGGTTTTCCAAGGAGCTGAGGGTGATGAAACGTCGGAAGAGATGCCTAGAGAGCGGTTGGAGGGCCACCCTCTCAGAGTCTGACCGGACACTGGTAAGGTCGCATTTGAAGACCTACCTAGTGGCGATAAAAGCGGCGAAACGTAATTATTTCTCTGCTCTTATCGCGTCTGCAGATAACCGTCCTGCTGTCCTGTTTAGGGTGACCCGCTCCCTTCTTCACCAGAGGGAGCGGGATGCCCCCTTGCAGGGTCGTGCGGAGTAATTTGGGTGTTATCTGCATGATAAAATTGATAAGATCTGGGATGGGTTGGCCTCCGATTGGACTAGTTCAGACGGGCTGACGGAGGCAGGTCTTGAGTCTGTTATCTGGGAAGAGTTTGATCCTGTGACTCCTGAGGACATGGACAGGATGCTGGGGCGGCTGAACGCCACCATATGTTTATTGGACACGTGTCCCGCCTGGTTGGTACTGGCCTCCCGGGAGGTTACATGAGGTTGGCTCCAGGGAATTGTCAATGCTTCTTTGAGTGAGGGGTTTCTACCGGCCGCTTTGAAAGAGGTGGTGGTGAGGCCCCTCCTCAAGAAGCCCTCCCTGGACCCGGCTGTGTTGGCCAACTACCGTCTAGTCTCCAACCTCCAATTCCTTGCGAAGGTTGTTGAGAGTGTGGTGGCGCGACAACTGCCTCAGTACCTGGAGGAAACTGTCTATCTGGACCCGCGCCAGTCCGGCTTCCGGCCTGGGCACAGCACGGAGACGGCATTGGTCGCGTTGGTGGATATATCTCTGGAGGGCTCGGGATAGGGGTTGTTCCTCTATCCTGGTCCTGTTAGACCTCTCAGCGGCTTTTGATACCATCGACCATGGTATCATGTTGCGCCGGCTGGTGGGACTTGGGGTGGGGGGCACCGTTTTACGGTGGTTCTCCTCCTACCTCTCCAACCGGTCGCAATTTGTGTTGGCAGGAGGGCAGAGGTCAACGTCAAGATGCCTCACTTGTGGGGTACCACAGGGGTTGGTCCTCGCCTCTCCTGTTCAACATTTATATGAAGCCGTTGGGTGAGATCATCCCTGGTTTCGGGGTAGAATTCCACCAGTACGCTGACGATACTCAGCTGTACATCTCTACCCCGGACCACCCCAACGATGCCGTGGATGTGATGTCCCGGTGTCTGGAGGCCGTGCGAGCTGGATGGGGAGAAACAGGCTCGGACTCAACCCGTCCAAGACCGAGTGGCTGTGGCTTCCGGCGGCACGATATAGCCAGCTGGTGCCATCTCTGGCTATTGGGGCGAGTCATTGGCCCCCACAGAGAGGGCTCGCAACTTGGGCGTCCTCCTGGACTCTCGGCTGTCCCTAGAAGATCATATGACAGCCGTGGCCAGGGGGGCTTTTTATCAGATCCGCCTGATACGCCAGTTGCACGCCTTTCTGGATCGTGACGCTTTACGCATGGTCACTCAAGCCCTCGTCATCTCACGCCTGGACTACTGCAACGCTCTCTACATGGGGCTTCCCTTGAAGTGCACCCGGAGACTCCAGTTAGTTCAGAATGCGGCCGTGCGGGGGATCCTGGGAGCTCCTAGATGCTCCCATGTGACACCTCTCCTGCGCGAGCTGCACTGGCTGCCTGTGGCTTTCCGGGTGCGCTTCAAGATATTAGTAACTATCTTTAAAGCGCTCCATGGCAAGGGACCTGGTTACCTGCAAGACCGCCTCCTGCCATCAAATATCTCCCACCGACCAGTGCGCTCCCACAGAGTGGGCCTCCTCAGGGTGCCGTCGGCCAGGCAATGTCGGCTGGCGACCCCCAGGGGGAGAGCCTTCTCTGTGGTGGCTCCTGCCCTCTGGAATGACCTACCCACCAACCTACGCACAACCACGGACCTGCGCCTCTTCCGCCGGGCTTTGAAGACCTATCTATTTCATGCGGCCAGCCTGGCGTAATTTTTTTAATGGTTTTTAGTAGGTTTTATTAATGGTTTTAGAACAGGCATATTATTTAATATATTTTTAAATATATCTTTCATGTATTTTATATTTTCATATTTAAATCACTGGTTTTATTGCTGCCTGTACACCGCCCTCAGTCCCGGAAGGGAGAAGGGCAGTATAGAAATTTAATTAATCATCATCATCATCATCATCTAGTAAACTTGCAGGTCGCCCAACTCTCATTGATGCTGGGCAGCTCACATGATTGACAGTTCTCTCTTTGTAATGGACAATGTGATTCCTCTAAGTCAGGGGTATCAAACTCACATTGTCAAGGCAGCATCACGTGATATATCGGGACTTTTTTCCCCTTCGCTAAATTAGGTGTGGGTGTGGCCAGCACATGATGTATCTGGCCATGGGCCGGAAGTTTGACAACCCTGCTCTAAGTCAACTTTTCCCAATGTAGCCCTCCATTTTTTTAAAAAAATTCTTCTGCATATTGGAGAAGTCTGTATCTACATATGTAAACCTACATATATATGGGTAATATATATTCAAAAAGGCTTTGTGACTCAAAGCAGCAAATAGCTCTTCTTGGGCCCCTCCCTGTTCCTGTCTAATTCTTCTTGCATCAACTTTGAATAATAATAATAATAATAATAATAATAATAATAATAATAATAATAATAATAATAATAATAATAATAATAATAATAATAATAATAATAATAATAATAATAATATTTTTATTTTATAAACCGCGTCCTCTCCCCAGAGGGACTCGGAGCGGTGCACAGGGAAAACTAAAAACACATAAAATAAGTACATCAATAATACAGTAGAATAAAAATAAATTAAACTAATTGTCCCTGCACTAAAATCCCCATTAAAACTAATAAGCTGGAAGTCCTATTGTGGCATAGTAGAAATAATCAGATAGGAGAGGAGAGGTTAAACTACTCATACATGAAGCTCACAGGTTCACCTTGAGCTGATCACTAATGTAGTTGCTAAGATTCTAGAAATATACTAGTCAAAGAGAGAATGAACAGGAGTGGGAAAACTATGTTTCACCCTCCGAAACATACATTATCGTGACATCAAAATTCAGTGGTAAGCTGTCAAACTACAGTGGCTTAAATTTGTAGTTTAAAAAGAGCAGTGGAACAAATGCTTTCAGGAGATCAAATTGTTTTAGGAGAAAGTAAGAAAGCTTATTTTCTCCAGCATTAGCTCTCCTGGGTTCCTAAAAAAATCATCAGTTCCATGGAATATTCAGCTTGTTCCAGCACCTTATAAAATAAACATTTCCCAAAAGATTCAGAGAAGTAGGCAGGCAATTCTATGCTTATAATGAACTAGGAATTATTTTACTGACAGTCAGTTTCTGGTCACTGACAATCACCAACCCGCAAGTAAAATTGCATTATATCTTTGTCCATAATTTTTTAATCCAGGAGAGAAACAAACAGAAAACCTGTTTGCAGAGAGGTGAAAGGACAAGTATCCTTTTAAAAAGATCCTTAAAAACATTTTAAGTACAAGTAGTCCTCAACTTACTGAGAATTCAACAATAAATTATTAATTACCCTATAATTATGACCACAATTGAGCACAAATTTCTGTTATTAAGTAAGACAATTGTTAAGCAAGTTTTGCCCAGTTTTATTACCTTTCTTGCTGCAGTTGTGAATCACTGCAGTTGATAAGTTAGTAACCCACTTGTTAAGTGAATCGGGATTCCCCATTGACTTTGTCAAATGTTGCAAATGACCCTGGGACATAGCAATGGTCATAAGTATGAACCAGTTGCCAAGCAACTGAATTTTGATCACATGATCATGGGGATGCTACATAAGGCACTTTTTTCAGTGTAATTTTGAACAGTCATTAAATGAACTGTTGTAAGTTGAGGACTACCTGCACTAATCTTTTGATATTCTAGATTCCATTTGAAAAAACCCGCTTCATGACAATTGTTCCAGCTCATCTCCCACTCAAATGTATGTTGTTCTTCTATATCCTGTCATATTTATCTTGACTTTGAAAGTTTATTCCACATATTTAAAGGTACAGCACAGTTATACTGTACCTCAGTGACAAATTACATAGAAAATGAGATCTGTCATTTGTTTTCCAAAGATTTTAAAATTTACCTTGAAGCAGAATTGGATAGTCATGGCATCATACTAGGCAGGAGTTCATGTGATATTCTAGATATAATTAGCCGTCATTTGCTGTTATTATTACACAGTGGAATCAAAAGGTGACAGGTGAGGTGTTTCCATTCATGGCAGTTTAATTCACAAGAAAAGTGGGCAAAACAGAATACAAAGACTAGCTTGTTATCATTCAGAATTCCTAATCCAGAATACTGAGCAATTTAGGGTAGGTGGGCAGAACAGGGGGCCAGGAAGGCCTTTGCACAGCTTTATTTAGTGTCCCAAAGGTACGCCATTTCCTACATCAAGAGCTGTTCAGACTGTCACTTGTGCCCTTGTCACCTCACGGCTTAACTACCGCAATGTAATCTACATGAGGCTGACCTTGAAGACCACCCAGAAGCTTCAACTGATCCAGAATGTAGCAATGCTACAATCTGTCTGGTTGATCCAACCTGCGAGGCTGGTGCTCTTTGGATGTCATCTATTGGGTTTCCGAAAGTACCTCTTCTCTGTAACAGCACATGCCTTGTGGAATGAGTCCCCCCCAGATTCAAACATTCCTCACCTTACTGTAGTTTTGAAGGGCCTTGAAGAACGTGGTTCTTGGGCCCGACTGTTGGTGAAAAAGAGTGAAGCCCTTTTCTTCTTCTTTTTTTGTTCCTATACAGGTTTGTTGCATCCTCCATCTTTGCTCCTTTGTGTTGCTTTCTTGCTTTTAAATGTTTTTAACAATTTGTTGACCACCCAGAGGAGGTCTGACTCCTGAGTCAGGCAAGAGATAAATAATAACAATGATAATTGCTGTGTTGTTGTTGTTGGTGGTAGTACTAGTAGCACCTGCTTAGATAGACAACATAGGGAAGATGGGTCCAAACACTCAACAGTGCTGGGACAGAAGCATCATCTGTTGAAATACAGTAATAAATTATTGAAATCTGAGTGTGTTGTACATATTTTTTACATTGCGGAAGGAAAACATTGACAAGAAATAAAACAGTTTCTAATAGCCCTAAAAATTAACAGCATTACAATGAAATGTGGACGTAATTCAAACTGGGTTTAAAATTTTGGGTTGTTTTTATTGCACATTTGTATTTTATGTATTTATTGTAATAGCAGCATATATGTTTTTCTTTTAGGCTTCATCCATTTCCACGTATGCATTTAAAAACGTCATCACACATTTTGTTAAAATTATTTTTAAAAGCTGGATTCTTAAAAAACAAGTGTAGTAATATCAGAGGAATTACATGTAGTTCTAAAAAAATGTGATGTTCCCTCTGAGCAATCATCATGCATACCCCACTTCATAGCACAAACCATTTTTAAAAAATCTCTATACCCTGAAAGAAGAATAGCATTGAAACAATAATTTTACCAAAAACAAAGTTAAAGATTTCAGAACATGAATACTGTATGGTTTATGGTTTATGGTTTATTAAATTTATATACCGCACCCTTTCCCAAAAGGGACTTGGGGCGGTGCACAGGCAATTTAAAAACATACATAAACATAACAATATACAAAATATAAAACCAGATTAAATTAATATCCCTGTGCTAAAAAATTTAAATATGTTAAAAAAATATCCCTAAAAACCAATTTAAAACAATTTAACTGCAGACTATGGGCTAGGTGATGTGAGTTAGGCCAGGCCGGCCTGTTGGAAAAAATACGTTTTAAGGTTCTGGCGGAAGGAGCGGAGGTCCGTGATCGTTCTCAGTTCAGGGGGTAAGTCGTTCCAGATAGTTGGGCCCTCCACAGAGAAGACCCTTCCCCTGGGCATCGCCCGCTGGCATTGCCTAGTGGACAGCACCCGGAGAAGTCCCTCTCTGTGGGAGCGAATTGGCCGAAGGGATGTATGGGGTAGGATACGATCCCGCAAATAACTAGGCCCCATGCCATGGACCGCTTTAAAGATGATAGTCAACACCTTGAAGCGCACCCGAAAGACCACAGGTAGCCAGTGCAGCTCGCGCAAGAGCAGTGTTACATGGGAGCGTCTAGGAGCTCCCATAATTGCCCGCGCGGCTGCGTTCTGGACTAACTGCAGTCTTCGGGTGCACCTCAAGGGAAGCCCCATGTAGAGAGCATTGTAGTAGTCTATACGGGATGTCACGAGCGCATGAGTGACTGTCTGAAGGGCGTCCCGGTCCAATAAGGGCCGCAACTGATGAACCAGGCGAACCCGGTAAAACGCCCCCCTGGCTTCTAATGACAGCCTGGTATCCAGGAGGACACCCAAGTTGCGTGCCCTATCCACGGGGGCTAGATGTTCGCCCCCAATGGCCAGTGATGGTGTCAACTGGTTGTACCGGGACGCCAGAAACCACAGCCACTCCGTCTTGGAAGGGTTGAGTCTGAGTCTGTTCCTTCCCATCCAGATCCACACGGCTTCCAGACACCGGGACATCACTTCGACGGCATCGTTGGGGTGGTTTGGGGTAGATATATACAGCTGTGTATCATCAGTGTAGAGGTGGTACTCTACCCCAAAACCACGGATAATCTCACCCAGCGGCTTCATATATGTGTTGAACAGGAGTGGCGAGAGGACCGACCCCTGAGGCACCCCACAAGTGAGTGGTCTTGAGGTCGACCTCTGCCCTCCTGCCAACACAAATTGCGATCGGCCGGAGAGGTAGGAGGTGAACCACCATAGAACGGTGCCCCTCACCCCCAACCCCTCCAGCCGATGCAATAGGATACCATGGTCGATGGTATCAAAAGCCACCAAGAGATCTAACAGGACCAGCATGGAGGAACAACCCCCATCTCTGGCCCTCCAGAGATCATCAACCAACGTGACCAATGCCGTCTCAGTGCTGTGCCCGGGCCGGAAGCCGGACTGGCGCGGGTCCAGATAATCAATTTCCTCCAGGTGGCGAGGAAACTGTTGCGCCACCACACTCTCTACAACCTTCGCCAAAAAGTGAAGGTTGGAGACCGGACGATAATTTACTAACAATGCTGGGTCCAGGGAAGGCTTCTTGAGGAGGGGCCTCACCACCGCCTCTTTCAAGATGGTCGGCAAGAACCCCTCACTCAAAGAAGCATTCACAAGTTCCTGGAGCCAGCCTCGTGTAACCTCCCAGGATGCCAGTACAAGCCAGGAGGGACACGGGTCCAATAAACATGTGGTGGCTCGCAATTGCCTACGCAACCTGTCCATATTGTCGGATGTAACAGAGTCAAACTCCTCCCATAATGGTATCTCAAGACCTGCGTCCACTAATCCCTCCAGACCACTTTCGGTGGAGGCCAGTTCGCTCCGGATCTGAGCGATTTTATCCTGCAGATACTCTCCAAATTCCTCTGCTCTGCCCTGCAACGGGGCTTCCTGCGGCCTCTGTTGAAGGAGGGAGCGGGTCACCCCGAACAGGGCGGCAGGGCGGTTATCTGCGGATGCAATAAGAGTGGCACAGTAATGACGTTTGGCCACTCTTATCGCCACAAGGTAAGTCCTCAACTGGGCTCTTGCCTGTGTTCGGTCAGATTCGGACCATGTGGACCTCCATCTACTCTCTAGGCGTCTCTTGCGACGTTTCATCACCCTCAGCTCCTCAGTGAACCAAGGAGCCTGGGTGACTTGCCGCTGCATGAGAGGCCGCAAGGGCGCGACCCGGTCCAAGGCCCCGGCGGCCGCAATACTCCATGCGGCCACCAGGTCCTCATTCAGGGCGCGGGTCAGGGTCACAGGTAGTGGCCCAAGCTCCATCTGGAACATTTCGGGATCCATCAGGCACCTGGGGCGGAACCACCTAGGAGTCTAGGAGTAGATATAAAAGAAGCACATTTGTTATATAATGTTTTAAAATGTTAACATCAGATCTTAAATAAAAATATCACCCTCTCTCTATTTTTAGTTATTCCTTTCATTATTTGATTGGGGTGGAAATACTGCTGATACTACTTGGAGGGACAAACATATATCCTGCTATTTCAATGAATTAAATTTCTGGCCTCTACAATAATATCTCCAGTTTATCCTGTGGTATTTTTGATGATTTTGTTTAAGATAGCAGAACCAGAATTGAACTGACCTTCATCAAAATTAGAGACCAAAACGTGTAGTTCTGTTTTTATAGGTTCAACATGATCAAATCTATAACTAGATAGAGAGATTGATTGGGCCCCTCTAAGTGATTGACTGTTATAAACTATGGGTCTAGGAGTTATTTTTCTTTTAACTTCTATCATATCTACTTTTTCTTTCTTCCACTAAAATATTTAAAAACTAATAAAATCATTACTGGGGAGCATGCCTCTGACAGATTAAGTACATTTTTAGATTACTTGATGAAAATTATTTTATCTAAAGAACATTAACTAAAATAAGACTAATATCTGGGATTCAGTTATTTATTTTATCCACTTCATTTTCATGGAGGCAAGAATGAATGCTAATATATATTAGGACAGAAATAAAAAAATGTGCATACTTTTTAAAATTAAAGGAAGAGAAGACTTTGAAGGTAGCAAAAGAACAATAACTTAAGAAGTAAAATATTCTACAGGAAAAAGCCTTCCAGAGTGTATGATGTTAAGCTAGACGACACTTTTTGCAATATTTCCTAGTTTCAAGCTGTGCCAAAATGCTGGAGTCCCATAACATGTTATTTGACTGTTACTTATTTAGCACATGTTTTAAGGGAAATGTACTTTTGATACTAATAGTAATTGTAACATTACAGTTCCTTTACAGATACAGGTATGTTCTATAAAAAATGGCAGGGGGGTTTATAATCTGCTGAGGAAAGGAGTAATAGTAGATCAACCATAAAAAGAGTGGGCAAACATGTTTTCCCATATCAAAGAATGGCTTCTTGCCTGTGACTGCTTTTTTACTGGAAGTAATTTTCTGGAAAGTGAGTGAAAGCAAGAAAAAAAAGCATTTATACTTGTGGGAAATTGTTCATTCGTTTTTCTTTCTCTGCTTCCTCTTCCCAGCTGAAGTATACATAGGAATTAGAAAACCTGCAGAAGCCACTGCTTGTACTCAGGAAGCTGCTAACCTCTTTCCTATGTCTCACAATGTTCTCTACATGAGAGGTCAGGTGGCAGAACTTCGGGGAAATACGGATGAAGCCAAGCGCTGGTATGAAGAGGCCTTATCTATTAGCCCTACGCATGTCAAAAGTATGCAAAGATTGGTAAGTTCAATTTACGCAGCATAACGTGTAAAAAGATAGATTTATTGCTTAAAACGCTATAGGAATATCATTATAAATTCAACAATTAGAATGTATTCGACAACTGTAAAATATATGTGGGATAAATTCTCTTAGCATGAATTCTTGAGCCATTGGTATTTATCTGATCTGCAGTAGTGCTAATAACCACATTTAGAAAAGGAAAAACTTTTAAAATATGGTGATCTCTCTTGTTAAAGCTATGAAAATATAGAAAATACATTATATATTTGAAATAAAATAATATTCTGTAGGCAGTGGGCCCAGGGTTGTAAAACTGCAGCAATTACAAATTGTCCATTAATATATTCACTTAGTATTCATTTAGTGTAGTGAAGTGTAGTGTAGTTTAGTGTAGTAGTTTAATCTAGTCTATTCATTGGGTATTTATTTTATCATATTGAAATCAATCAACTGAAATCAGAATAAAATATTAGCATGCCAACCATGGGTTTAATTCCGTGACCTTGTAAATTGCTGTGATCTTCTCAATGGCGTCTATATTCTATATTTTCCAGGTGTTTATAATTTCTTTTAAGAGCACATTATGAGTATGCTTGTATTAGCTTGATGCCAGTTGATTTTCATAGTGCGAATAAACACTGTAAAAAATTAAGAGGTCTTACAGTTATTACTTTATTTGCTTGCTCAGCACGACTAAGATGTGACATCTCATTGAATGATTTCTTCTCATTGCAAATAGCAAGTTTCTTTCTAGCTATATCTGCACTATTATATGCATGAACATTTTCTTTGCTGGAAGCCTCAGCGGAAGGATTGTCTCTGTATGCACAAGGAGAATTAGGAACAGCCTTGCAAAAGGATGCCTACGCTGTCCTAAGTTCTGGGCTGCTTTAGTATTGTAGAAATGGTTTGCCGATGCAAATGCTTTATAAAATGTCATTTCCAAATGCTTTGCACAACCCAATGAAATATGCTATTAACTTCTTTTGTAGCTGGACCTTCAGTGAATATACAAAATGTCTTAGATAATGTTTTTTAAAAGTTTCAAGAAAAAACTATGATGAAATAAAGCAATATTAAAATAATGTTTAATAATACTTCTTATTTTTCTTTATGTGCATTAGTTATAAAATTTAGTGGTATCCCATTATGTCAGCTTGCCTATGACAGTATCAATTTATAGAAGAGCCTGTCTCAACCTTGGCAACTTTAAGCTGTGTGGACTTTGACTCCTAGAAAGCTGCCTGGGGAATTGTGGCAGTTGAAATCCACATGGCTTAAAGTTAAGGTTGAGAAATACTATTCTAGAATGAGATTTGTTTAAAAGAACAATTTGGCCATCATTCTGTCCATTTTAACAATCTTTCAGTCTATTTTGATCCATTATCTTAGCTTTAGAGGATGGTGAAAGGCCTCTTTTAACAGAATAACACAGTTGGAAGGGACCTTGGAGATCTTCTAGTCCAACCCCCTCCCTGCATAAGCAGGAGATCCTTTACCATTCCAGACAAGCAACTGTCCAGTCTTTTCTTAAAAGCCTCCAGTGATGAACCACCCACTATTTCTGAAGGCAAGCTGTCCCACTAGTTAATTGTTCTCACTGTTAAGAAATTTATCCTTAGTTCTAGATTGCTTTTCTCCCTGATTAGTTTCCATCCATTGTTTCTTGACTTGTCTGCTGGTGGTTTGGAAAATAAGTTGACCCCTTCTTCTGTGTGGCAACATGTCACATATTGGAACACTGCTATCAAGTAACTAGACTAGACAAACTTATAAAGAGGGGTCCTTGGTGCTCTCTGAGCTTGCTGGTTTTCTTGCAAATTAGGTAACTTCATCAGTGCTAGTAAGGAATGCTGGTCTGTAGATATTGTTAAAGATATAGTCTTTATATATAAAGACTATATCTTTATATATAATATATAATATTTAATATACATATTGTATTTTATGGAGTATAAGATGCACTGGAGTATAAGACGCACCCAGGTTTTGAAGAGGCAATTTTTTTTTAAAAGGAGGTAGGTAGATAGAGGGATAGAGAGGGAGAGAGAAATACAGTAAGTAGGTAGGGGGAGAGAAGGAGACTAGGTAGGTAGGTAGAGGGATAGAGAGAGAGAAATAGAGAAGATAGGTAGGGAGAGAGAGTAGGTAGGTAGGTTGGTAGGTAGAGAGGATAGAAAGAGAAAAGTAGAGAGAGAGAAATACAGTAGATAGGTAGGGGGGAGAGAGAGGGAGAGTAGGTAGGTAGGTGGATAGGGGGGAGAGAAATACAGTAGGTAGGGAGGGAGAGAGGTAGGTAGATGTTTCCAGGTGTATTTATCTATGTGCTGGAAAAGGAAATCACTGACAACCTGTAGCACCTAAAACTTTGTTTCTGCTGGGACAGCACTTGACCAATGTAATTTTCATCAACCCCTCTAACTAAACAGCCTTCTGAAAGGGGGAGGGGGGGTTGCCCTCTGCAAACCTCCCCAAAATGGCCTGTTTTTTGTGAAAATGGGCCATTTTTTTAAAAAAAAGGCATGAATAGCCTTGGGGGGGGGGCTTGCAGAGTGCTCCTGGGGGGTGGGGGGGCCCAAAACTAGCAAAAAACGGCCTGTCCTTTGCAACAGCGGCCCATTTTTTAATCATAAAAATAGCATGCATAGCCTTATGGAGGCTTATAGAGTGTTCTTGGGGGTTTGGGGGGGGGGGGGACAGGCTTTTCTTTTTTTGCTCATTTCTGGCTTCCCCAGCCCCCAGGAGCTCTTTGAAAGCCTTCATAAGGCTATGCATGGCCATTTTGGTGAAAGGGGCAAGGCTTCAGGAAGCAAAAAAAATATGCTGTATTCGGTGTATAAGACACACCCAGATTTTCAGCCTCTTTTTAGAGGAAAAAAGGTGAGTCTTATACTCCGAAAAATACGGTGTGTGTGTGTGTGTACATGCATGCATACGATAAAATATAAACCTGTGTTCTTTTTGAACTTCTATCCCAAAATCTTATGATAGTTTTCCCCCAATTTGTCAAACAGTTTCAAGTTGTTTAACTTTGTTATAGTTAATGAAACATTGTTCTGTCAGCATACAATTAGATGAACAGTGTGGGAACTAGAGTAAGGATTGTATCCTGGACATCATGTCTGTGTTATAATTCACATTCTCTACTGTGGAGAAAATTATCCTTTGCTAGTTAAGTTAATAATATTAGACTTATTATATGTTGATCTGTCCAATGTAATTTCTTTGTGTTAAAACTTCATTTCAGAATGCTTATTCAAATTAAACCTGTAGTGCATAGAGCTCAATTGAAGAATTATAATCCTCTACTTTATCTGACTTCTTTATTCAAAATGAAAAGCTTGTTTCCTCAAAGGCTTCTGTAAATTATTCAGAGAGGTTTTTCCTCATACATTCCTGAGGGAACGAATAAGACAAATTACAAAGGAACAGAGAATACAGGGAAGTATTTTTATGTTACCTTTCTGGCTTTTCAAGATAATTGAACACATTGATGAATGCCAAAGGGTGCCTTGTGTAGAAGGTAGGCGTTGTACCCGAAGTAGTACACTTTCATTAAATAAAGGCTGCATATTACAATGTCTTTCTTTTCCATTTGAATTCACTTGAAATAAAGGGCCTCTACATGCACACTGCATTCCCCCAGAGGCTCTCTGCTTGTTCATAAGTTCTTGTTCAACAGGAAATAGACAAGGAAAAAATTCCCTTAAAGCTGAAGGTGCTTCCAGTTTCTTTACTGTAGTGTCTCAGGATAATTTTTCAGGCACTGGCCATGTTTTCTTTACCACCCATATTGTTAGAGTTTAAAAATAAAAGAAATAGGAAGCTGGCATGCATGAAAACAAAATACCAGTGCCAAATATCATCTGACTTTCCAAAATGCTTCTAATTTCAAGATGGAGCCCATTAGCTTAGTAAGTCCTGTGCTTAGTTTGTAGTCTGCCTAGAAAAATGATTGGGACAGTGATTGGTCAGGAGAGGGTAGTGGGTCTTATTTTAATAGAACTGGGTTGGCTTTTTTGGCAGCTGCTGCACACTGTTGGCTCATATTTAAATGGTTGTCCTCTAAGACTCCAAGACACCTTTCATAGTTACTACTATTGAGCAAGGTACCACATATACCATACCTGTGCATTTTGTTTTTTTCTTGCCTAAATATAGAACCTTACTTTTTTCACCATTGAATTTCATTTTGTTAGATGGTGCCCAATGTTCAAGTCTGTTAAGATCCTTCTGTATCTTGAGCCTGTCTTCTGGAGTGTTGGCTATTCTTGCCAGTTTGGTGTCATCTGTAAATTTGATGAGTTCCCCATCTATCCCACGTCCATGAAACGAACCTTGTGTACGCGTCCCCATTGCTCTTCTTCCCATATAAACAGTTAAAAAAGAGGGATTGAAAAAATGGGAAGGCTAAAGAAAATGTTTCTTTATAACAGACGTCATAAATACTAAAGGCAGTGAACTAAAAAAAAATCTTGCAAGAACAGACTTTGAATGCTAAAAATTGACAAATATCCCTAACCAATCAAGAGGTGTGGTTAATTAAATTCTGGACAATTTATATTACATCAGAGGTGGGTTCCTCCTGGTTTGGCTGAACTAGTAGTAACTTGGCGGCCTGGGTTGCTGGAACCGGCGAGTTTTTTCCGTGCACCGAACCAGCAGTAATGCCGGCAGCAATGCACCCTGTTATTACATCCATTTCTTTCTTTTATCCAAAATTGCTCTAAAACTGTTTATTAAATCCTGTGCTATTGCCAAAACAAAATGATTTCTCAGTTGCATATAATCTCCCATGCTCTGTCTGATCAGCATTTCCCAAGAGCACCACTGACTTAGCAAATTAACTTCCTATATCTGTTGTTTTCCATCACCACCAGTAATCTGTCTGTCTAAGATATGGAATCCTAAACCAAAGATTTTTATATTTTATATTTATGGTAAAATAAAACAACGTCTTGTATGCATTAGTGAACTGATTTCATTACTTTGTTGCGAACCTGAAAATTTAGTTTCTGATCCATTAGTAAATGTGTGAATTTGGTAAATATGGCAATGTACTGTACTTTGAAGGTTTCTATTTGTTAAATCAAGCACATGAAATGAGGAGACCAACAAATTATTGAGCAAGCTCGTAGCTCACAGGTTTCAAAAAAACATTAGAGCAACCAAGTGAAAATAAGAACAAGGCCCTTTAACCTGTTTGAAGATACATTTTTGCCCAAGTGCAATTCATTGTATGTATTAAATTTATTATCAATTAAAAATATTACTTTTAATTATTACTGCAAAAGCAGTATACCTTCTCCTCCTCCCCCCGACTAACAGCAGCCCAGGAGCCCCAAGGCATGTTCTCAATGAAAAGGATAAGTTTATTCAAATAAAAACAGAAATATGATATTATTTACTTCAGGCAACAACAAAATATTCTACTTAATGTTATACTAGAAATTACCTACACGAGAGATATTGTTTATATAAACAATGACCGAAAGGCACATTAGCATCAATTTTAATAAATTGGGAAAGCAACAGCTTTGGAATAAAGCACATTAAGTGAAAATTTTAGTTGTTTTTTTATACATTTGCATCAGTGCTGATTCATGCCGACTGCCTAGACTAGTCCTTGCAATTTCCTTGGCAAACATTTCAGTGATGGTTCGCCTTCTTTCTAGGACTGAAAGTGAGGGACTGGCTCAAGATCACCCATCTGACTCCATGCCTACGGCAGGATAGAACTCATGGTCTTCCACTTTTTAGCCTGGAGCCTTAATCTCTACACCAAACTGCCTCTCAAGTGAAATATAAGAACTTCTTGTCCATTTCTTGCTAAAGGCATTAAGCATTTCCACATAAAAGGTTAGACAGAAGTTGAAGAAAGGCTTCATGCCCATTCTTCAGCCCTGATGATCATTCTGTAAGTTAGCAAGCCTCATCACTCTAGATGTTTATCGTATTTTTCAGAGTACCTTTTTTCCTCTAAAAAGAGGCTGAAAATCTGGGTGCGTCTTACATAGCAAATACAGCATTTTTTGCCTCCTGAAACCCTGCCCCTTCACCAAAATGGCCATGCGCATACCCTTATAGAGGCTTCCAGAGAGCTCCTGGGGGCTGGGGAGGGCAGAAATGAGCAAAAAACAGGGGGTTTTTGCCCCCCAGCCCCCAGCAGTACTCTATAAGCTTCCATAGAGCTATGCATGCTATTTTTTGACCAAAAAACAGCCCGTTTTCATGAAAAAGGGCCATTTTTCCTCATTTTGACCCCCCCCAGGAGCACTCTGCAACCCCCCCCCTCAAGGCTATTCATGCCTTTTATTTGAAAAACAAAACGGCCCATTTTGGCGAAAAACGGGCCATTTGGGGGAGGTTTTTACAGGGCAAAAAGGGTTTTTTTTTCCCTATTGAAGAGTTGTTTAGTTAGAGTGATTGATGAGAATTACATTGGTCAAGAATTGGTGCCTGCAGAAACAAAGATTTGTTCCAAAGGTTGTCAGTGATTTCCTTCTCCAGCACATGGGTAAATACACCTGGAAACATCTACCTACCTACTTACTCTCTCTCTCTCTCTCTATACCTACCTATCTACTGTATTTCTCTCTCTCTATTTCTCTCTCTCTCTCTCTCTCTATCCCTTTACCTACCTACCTACTCTCTCTCTCCCTACCTATCTATTGTATTTCTCTATTTCTCTCTCTCTCTCTATCCCTCTACCTCCCTCCCTACTCTCTCTCTCCCTACCTATCTACTGTATTACTCTCTCTCTATTTCTCTCTCTAGCCCTCTACCTACCTACCTATCTACACACTCTCCCTCCCTACCTATTGTATTTCTCTTTCTCTCCCCTCTATCTACCTTTCTATTTCTCTCTCTCTAGCCCTTTATCTACCTACCTACCTAACTACACACTCTCTCCCCCTTCCTATCTACCTACTGTATTTCTCTCGCTCCCTCTCCCTACCTACCTACCTACTTACCTACCTACCTAACTACTCTCTCTCTCTCCCTCCCTACCTACTGTATTTCTCTTTCTCTCCCTCTCTATCCCTCTATCTACCTACCTGCTTTTTAAAAAAAATTGCCTCTTCAAAACCTGGGTGCGTCTTATACTCTGGTGCGTCTTATACTCCGAAAAATACAGCAATTACATGAAGATGCATATAGTAGTACATAAAGATATATTTTGCTCAGTGACTCCATTCAGTCCTTAGGGCCCAGCAGTCTGCTTCATTTTCAAGAAACTATATAATGGATAGATTATACAAAATCAACTGGTTTGAGAGAAATAATATTCTAGTTTCACAGTAAGAGAACTGCAGAAAGCCTCTTGATGTATAGTATTGTTTTTACTATTGTTTGTGAGCCACCCAGATTATGATGCTACACAAATCTTTTGAATGAATGAATGAATCTATATAAATAAAAATGTAAAATAGTTTGTGCAAAACCGCTAATCTCAAAAACTACTGGACCGATTTACACCAAATTTTCACACAATGTTCCCAAGGACTTCCAATAATAAAATGTGTACTTATTTTGTGGTTAGCACACGTGTGTCATGTGCACGGTACACAAATGTAAAATGTACCCACTGATTAGGTTTTCACCTCCCTGTAGCTCCACCCATCCGGCTGCTGCTTATGATGCGGCACACACACCCCTCAACATTCCAACAGTCGTTTCCTTAGCAACCAAATAAGCTTCCAACATTGCCACATTGCATAGAGGTCTGTTGGCCAAAAACTAGGCCTTGGGGATGACACACTCCCAGGTGGTCCATTTTGGTCCCAGGAGGCTGCATGGTAGGTAGGTAGGTAGGTAAGTAGGTATTATTATTATTTATTTATTTAATTTATAGACCGCTCCCTCTCCCCGAAGGGACTCGGGGCGGTGCACAGGGCTTTAAAAATGCATTTAAAAAGTACAAACAATACAATATTTAAAATAGAATTAAATAATTTACCTACGCTAAAATGTAAACTCTAAAAACCTTAAAAACCCTTAACCCTAATTCCCAACAAACCCTATTAAAACATTTTAGGTTAATATTACAGCTTAGGATGGATAGATTAGGCCAAGCTGGCCAGATGAAAAAAGTACGTTTTTAGCTTTTGGCGGAAGGAGCGGAGGTCCATAGTTGTTCTAAGATCAGGGGGTAGGTCGTTCCAGAGGGTCGGGCCCACCACAGAGCTCCAACACTGGAGGTTTTAAATAAAATGTTGGCTATCCATTTGTCTGAAGTGGTGTAGGGTTTTCTGCCTAAGCAGGGGGTTAGACTAGAAGACCTCCAAGGTCCCCTCCAACTCTGTTATTCTATTCTATTAATATCTGAGTCAATATTCTTAGTCTGCTGAAAAGAATTAATGACTGAACAATTGCAACCCAGTAGAGTTTCTTGTCTTGATGTTCCAAGTGATGTACAGAGACATTGGAATCAAATCTAAAGCCTCTTCATTGAGAATAGCATAGTCATCATTTTTAGTTGTGCATGCCATCCTATCAAAAATGCAGTACTAGTAGACCTTGATTTACAACCACAATTGAGCTCGCAAAAGGTGATCACATGACCTTGCCACAATGCAACTGTCATAAGTACATGCCAGTTGCCAAATGCCTAATTTTGATCGTGTGGCCATGGGGATGTTGTAATGGTCATAAGTTTGAAAAATGGTCATAAATCACCTTTTTCAGTGCCATTACAACTTTGAATGGTCACTAAATGAATGGTTGTAAATCAAGGATTACCTGCATAAATTTGCAACACTTAGCTTTCATCTCTGGCTATGTTTGTAAGTTACTGTATCTGTGAATATATAGATACATAAATCACTCAAATCTTTAATATTCTAAAATAAATAGAGATACAGTTTATCACATTTGCATGATAAGATTTGGATTCTCTAAATAATGAATGATTCAGTCCCTATTTTAAATAGCAGTAGTTGAAAGTAAGCAATCTAAAAATGAGGGGGAAACCACCTGGAGACACAGTGTGCCTTGCAAATCCCTTAAGTTAGTGATAAGGTGTTTGCTCTAAACAAAAATATGTTTTTTATTAATGTCCACTGTACTTTTTTTCAACAGTGCTCAACTAATACCATGAATTTATTATGTTCTTTTAATCAAGCAGACAAAGCTATTGTAAAAAGATTCCTATCTTCTGGGAAGTAGTGTTTTTTTTTAATGGTCCCTAAATCTAAAATGCTGCATGGCAAGTCACGTAACTTACCTTTCCATTTATATGCTGCTTGTCTCACTGGTACAGTGACTTTGGGTGGCTTAATGCAATGTACTTCTTCATTATATCAGTACCAGTCTTTGCATTCCAAATTAATTTAACTTTTAACATTTTTAATGTTATAAAAATATATACAATCATTTGATGAAGCAATTTTAGTCAACTGGCATTAATTATGTAATCACAGTTTATAAGTCTAGATAGCGATGCTATTTTTATCATAAATAGAGGCAGCAGTATTTTTCAAAAAGTTTATAATTTTCTTATGTTGCAGTCTGAACTTTTGCTATGAATGCAATTGCAATATTTGGATAGCCTTGTCAAATCTTTATCCTACATATTATGCAATGCTACAGCAGGCTACTATCTTTACAATATCATATGTCAGCCAAAATTGGGTGAAATAATTATTTTGTTTAATTCTTCTGACACCTACACCTTGACCCTGTAATGCAAGTTGATTCATTGAACAAATTTATATCTCTTCCCAACTCACATAAAGTTGACTTGAAATTCACAACATAAAAACCATAAAACCCTACTCCCATGGCAGCAGCAACACAGTAAAATCAACCACTTGATTGGCTCCACCTCCATTTGGAGTCCCCAAACCATTGACAAAACCACATCTCCAGGGCCTTTCAGAAATGCAGCAAGGTTCATCCAGGGAAGAGACCACCACCAGGAAGGCTTTTTTTCATGGTTCCATTAATGTACATCCCTAAACCTGCAACAATTCCTTGGTGTCCTGAAGATTCTGACTATATGTTTACAGTTAAACACACAATCCAGTTTTCTTGATAGCAAACTTCTATTTATGTAAAGGGATTTCTGCACTTTTAATCAGTTTTCCACTTCCTGGAAAGGTTACCCCACAGTGGGCTGTTAGGAAAAGGTTATGTCTTTGTAACTTTTTATTCTTAAGTAATGTATATATTTTTTAAAAACCTGTTTCTTCAAATTTATATTAACCATTCACTTATATATGAGTGATTGAGTGTGTGTGTATGTGAGTCTTGATTATTGCAGTTAATTAATCTCACAAAATGGTTGCATTGTTCAAATTTGCACTATTCAAGCTGATATGTTTATGGAAAATAGGATAATTGGTTCCAGCTCAATGGAAGTAGGCAATTAAGATTTTGTATGTTTATTAATGAAGTGTTGTATGACAGAATAAGAGGACAAATCCATATCCAAAGTATATCTGCAATCTCCTATATTCTGCTGTAGTTCTTCAAATAAAACCTCTTCTTTTTTGAACTTTCTTCAGATGGAACCTTCCATTTTGCACAAGCAACAATTCGTGCTTAAAACCCCAATGTTGCATTAAGTGAATTTTGGCTCGCTTTAAACACTATCTGATACCAATTTATAGATTGCATTAAATTGAAATAGACAAACATGTCTTAGTTAGGCACTTTTTGATTCATGAATGACTCACTCTAAGAATGAGTGTAGCATAATATACATAAACATAGTTGAACAAAAGAAGATAAATACAGTAGCTAATTTCATTTTTATACAGCAAATGAGTTGGAGCTGAAAGTACCTGTGAAATAAATTATTGTTTAAGTATTTTTGAGCACTAAATAAGGAAGCAGGAAGTAAAAAGGGAATAGTATTGTAGGACAGAAAAATTATGTGGAGACATCATTCCTCTACTTGAACTAGGCATATTAGATTCTTTTACATCTGTCACATTTTTGCTCCTATTCTTCCAATTTCAAAGCATGAACATTATTACTTAAAATGTAAATTGCCATGTAATGAGTTATTCTGTTAATTGTAGCAGTAGCTGTCAACTTGCAGATCACTCCTAATTCAGAAGGATATTACAAATAATCTACAATGGAAAATCTGATCCTCTTCATTCAAAGTCTTAAGATATTGGAAGCAATTTTTTTTATTTAAAAACTTGTTTTTTAAATTAAATATGGGAATTTTTTGGTCAGCAGGATAAGAATCACATTTGCTATGGCATACTAGACTTCATGTTGCTGATCTTAGCTAATCTGGCGATCTGTACAGTAGATAAATTTTCAGTTACATTATTGTAGTCCACTTAATGGAACAGATTGGGAACAGGCTTGGAATCAATGCAGTAATTTCAAAGTGGGCCTGGTAAGCAGACCCATATATTTTATCTATTTGTCGTCATAATTCATATATAACTTGAAAGAATCCATTTTCTTACATAAAAGAAGTGGAAAAGGGAAAAACCTCGCCACCCACTCACCTTGCTTCACTGCATTTGATTGTATTAAAGTGCTTTCCTAATCCAGGTCATTTGCCATTATTTGAAGTGCAAATCCACTCATAGTATCTTAGAATTGCAGGCCATTTAAACCATCAAGTTTACCTACAGCTCATTATAAGCGTATGAATTAAAGTCACCCAAACAGATGGCTCTCTGGCCTCTGCTGGAATATATCCAGTGAAGAGCTGCTTACAGTCTCCACAGTTAATTGATCTCTCCCTTCTTTACAGTTAGGAAGCTTTTTCTAATCCTCCAGTTGAAATCTGTCTCCCTGTCATTTAAATCCATTATTGTGCACCTTGAATAGAATCAGGTCTTGATTTTCCATGTGAACTTTTCAGATGTTTGAAGTATTGTCATTTCCTCAAAGCTAAATCTTTCTGATCCCTTCATCTCCTTCATAGGAATTTCAGGTCTCCTGTTCTTCTTCACACTTATTCCAGGGTTTTTTAAATATATATTTGGTGCTCAGAATTGGGCATAGTATTCAAGACAAATACAGCATTTATTGATTAGATTGTATCCCGCCTTTACTTTTCATATTCTAAGGTTTGAGTACATAATGCACACTCCTCCTGTTTTCTCCACAGTAACAACCCTTTGGGTTGGGTTGGCTTGAAAGAGAGGAACCAGCCCCTAGCCCCCTAGCCAACTTTACTGCTATGACTCAATGTCTCCTAATTTCTTTTTCATAATTATTACTAGAAATGGCTGTCCACGATATGTTTCATTTTTCTTTCTTGTGTGAAAACCTTTGTTGTTCTCTATAAACTATTAACAAACAAAGAAAAAGGAAGAAAAGGGGACTTAGTCATCACTCCCTTGTCATGGACAGATCACGCTCTCCTCCGGCTGGACTTTCCAATCGCTCCACCTCACCGCGGGGAGGCGGAACCGGACACTCCTAGATGGTTCCGCCCCAGGCTTCTAATGGACCCAGAAAGGTTCCAGAGGGAGCTTGGGCCAATTCCTGTGATCCTGCCCCGCGACTCGACTGAGGACCTAGTGGCCGCATGGTTAAGTGCGGCCACGGGGGCCTTGGACCGAGTCGCGCCCTTGCGGCCTCTCTTGCGGCGACAAATCACCCAGGCTCCCTGGTTTACTGAGGAGCTTCGGGGGATGAAACGCCACAAGAGACGCCTAGAGAGCAGATGGAGATCCTCTCGCTCCGAAGCCGACCGAACACTAGTGAGAACCCATATTAGGACTTACTTAGTGGCGATAAGGGTGGCCAAACGTGAGTATTGTGCCACCCTAATTGCATCCGCAGATAACCGCCCTGCCGCCCTGTTTGGGGTGACCCGCTCCCTCCTTCACCAGAGGCCGCGGGAAGCCCCTCTACAAGGGCGAGCAGAGGAATTTGGGATTTATCTGTAGGAGAAAATCACTCGGATTCGGAATGAGCTACCCTCCATCGACAGTGGTCCTGTGGGACTGTCCGAGGCTAGTCTTGAGGTTCCTGCTTGGGAGGAGTTTGACTTTGTTACCACCGAGGATATGGACAGGCTGTCAAGGAAACTTAGAGCGACCACATGTTTATTGGACCCGTGTCCCTCCTGGCTTGTACTGGCATCCTGGGAGACGACACGAGGCTGGCTCCAGGGCATTGTCAACGCATCTTTGAGTGAGGGGTCCTTGCCTGCCGTCTTGAAAGAGGCGGTAGTGAGGCCCCTCCTCAAGAAGCCGTCCCTGGACCCAGCTTTACTAGAGAACTATCGTCCAGTCTCCAACCTTCACTTTCTGGTGAAGGTTGTTGAGAGTGTGGTAGCCCAACAGTTTCCACAACACCTGGAGGAAGTTGATTATCTAGACCCGCGCCAGTCCGGCTTCCGACCCGGTCACAGTACCGAGACGGCATTGGTCGCGTTGGTTGATGATCTCTGGAGGGCGCGGGATAGAGGGTATTCCTCTATCCTAGTCCTATTAGACCTCTCGGCGGCTTTTGATACCATCGACCATGGTATCCTATTGCACCGACTGGGGGGGTTGGGGCTGGGAGGCACCGTTTTGCGGTGGTTCTCATCCTACCTCTCTGGTCGGTCGCAATATGTGTTGACGGGAGGGCAGAGGTCGACCTCGAGACCCCTCTTATGTGGGGTTCCTCAGGGGTCGGTCCTCTCGCCCCTCCTGTTTAACACATATATGAAGCCGCTGGGTGAGATCATCCGTGGTTTTGGGGTGGAGTACCATCTGTACGCTGACGACACCCAGCTGTACATATCCACCCCAGACCACCCCAACGATGCCGCCGAAGTGCTGTCCCGGTGTTTGGAAGCCGTACGGATCTGGATGGGTGGTAACAAACTCAAGCTCAACCCTGCCAAGACTGAGTGGCTGTGGTTTCCGGCACCCCGGTTCAGCCAGATTACTCCAACTCTGGCCATTGGGGGCGAAACACTGGCCCCCGTGGAGAGGGCGCGCAATTTGGGTGTCCTCCTGGATTCCCGGCTGTCCTTGGAGGACCATGTGACGGCCGTGGCCAGGGGGGCGTTTCATCAGGTACGCCTGATGCGCCAATTGCGCCCCTTACTGGACCGGGCTTCCCTTTGCACAGTCACTCAAGCTCTCGTGACGTCCCGTCTCGACTACTGTAATGCTCTCTACATGGGGCTTCCCTTGAGGTGCACTCGAAAGCTACAGCTAGTCCAAAACGCAGCCGCGCGGGTAATTACGGGAGCCACCAGAAGCTCCCATATAACACCAATCCTGCGCGAGCTGCATTGGCTTCCTGTGGTCTTTCAGGTGCGCTTCAAGGTTCTGACGACCATCTTTAAAGCGCTCCATGGCTCGGGGCCTAGTTATATGCGAGACCGTCTCCTGCCCCATACATCCCTTAGACCGATCCGCTCCCACAGAGAGGGCCTTCTCAGGGTGCCGTCGGCCGGACAATGCCGACTGGCGACACCCAGGGGAAGAGCCTTCTCTGTGGCGGGCCCTGCCCTTTGGAACGACCTACCCCCTGAACTCCGGACCATCACCGACCTCCGCCTCTTCCGCAAATGTTTAAAGACATATTTTTTCCATCAAGCCGGCCTAGCCTAACCTCCCATGGGGACTTTTAGAAAAGTTTTAAATTGGGTTTTTAATAATTGGTTTTTAGCACAGGATTGGGGATTATTTAATATATATTTTAAATTATTTGTCTATCTTCTATTGTGTATGTTTTTAAATTTCCTGTGCGCCGCCCTGGGTCCTCTGTGGAGAAGGGCGGGATATAAATGTAATAAAATGAAAATGAAAAATGAAAATAACTTCCATTTAATATGATTTTTTTAATTGTGTCACTCAAATCTTTCATAAAATCATTGTTTCAGCCAGTATTTTACAGAATACATACTTTCATGAATTGTAGAAATAATTTTCAAAGATGCTGCTGTATATAGTATATCTTTGCGACTAATATTTATTTATTTATTACATTTACTGTATATGCTTTTCACTACCCAAGTGACTCTGGGTTAATGTATATGTCTCTACAGTGAATTATGTGAATACAGTCAATATAATATATCTACTGTTAATTATGAGATTTAAACACTTGATCTTATCTGAGAAAATACATTTACAAATTATTTAAAAGTGGAAGAATTGGCCAAAATATGCTTGTTGAATAGAGTAGATACAACACTGAACAAATCTATTGGATCGGGACGCCCTTCGCACAGTCACTCATGCGCTTGTGACATCCCGACTGGACTATTGTAACTCTCTCTACATGGGGCTCCCCTTGAGGTGCACCCGAAGGCTTCAGCTAGTCCAGAACGCAGCCGCGCGAGCAATTATGGGAACCGCTAGGTTCACCCATGTAACACCGCTCTTGCGCGAGCTGCACTGGCTACCTGTCGTCTTTCGGGTGCGCTTCAAGGTGTTAATTTTCATCTTTAAAGCGCTCCATGGCTCGGGACCTAGCTACCTGCGGGATCGGATCCTGCCTCATACATCCTCACGGCCGATTCGCTCCCACAGAGAGGGACTTCTCCGGGTGCTGTCCACTAGACACTGTCAGCGGGCGACACCCAGGGGAAGGGCTATCTCTGTGGCGGGCCCGGCCCTCTGGAACGACCTTCCCCCCGATATTAGGACGACCACGGACCTCCGCTCCTTCCGTCTTAAATTAAAAACTCATCTTTTCTGTCTGGCCGGCCTAGGATAGTCTCTCTGTCTTTGGGGTTTTACTGGGTAGTTTTAGTATAGTTCAGTTTTAATGGGAAATTTTAGCGCAGGTTAGGTTTAATTTGTTTTTAAGAAATGTTTGTATGTATTTATTGTTTTTATTTTACCTGTGCACCGCCCCGAGTCCCCATGGGGAGAGGGAGCGGTTTATAAGTATTAAAATTATTATTATTATTATTATTATTATTATTATTATTATTATTATTATTATTATTATTATTATTATTATTATTAAATCTGTATACCATATTTTTCGGAGTATAAGATGCACCTTTTTCCCCTCAAAAAAGAGGGTGAAAATCTGGGTGCACCTTATACACTGAATAAAGCGTTTTTGGCCTCCTGAAACCCCGGCCCCTTCACCAAAATGACTGCATAACCTTTAGGAGGCTTCCAGGATGATCCTGGGGGCTGGGGGGGGGTGTCAAAAATGAGCGGAAAATGGGCCATCAAAATCAAAAGACTACGGACTATAGTTAATAAAGAATGTCTAAGACCAACCCCACCAACACTGACAGACAAGCCACCAGAATATAAACTGACAGCAAATAGCACTCCTTACTAGCGCTGATGATGTTACCTAGTTTGGGTAATGCAACGTCTGCAAGAAAACCAGCAAGCTCAGACAGCTCCAAAGACCTCTCTTTATATCTTTTGTCTAATCTAGTGACATGATAACAATGTTCCAATATTTTACGGGTTGCCACACAGAAGAAGGTGTCAACCTATTTTTCCAAAGCATCAGAAGGCAAGACAAGAAACAATGGATGAAAACTAATCAGGGAGAAAAGCAACCTAGAACTAAAGAGAAATTTTCTAATAGTGAGAACAATTAACTAGTGAAAAGGTTTGCCTTCAGAAACTGGGTGGTCCATCACCGAAGGCTTTTAAGAAAAAGCTTTCTGGAACGGTATAGGGCCCTCTGCTTGTGCAAGGGGTTGGACTAGGATCTCCAAGATCCCTTCCAACTCTGTTATTCTGTTATTTTCCGAATCTCATCCCCCTGCCAGTGTTTTCAATTAACATACATCAATTTCTGCCATCAGCTTACTTTTTCCACACAAGTTACAGAATCATTGCACCAATCAGCTTCTTGAAATAGACACATAAAATTTCATTTTATGACCTACTAGCTAGGTAAACTAATCCAGCCATTTTTAGGACTTTTAGCAATGGGAGCAGCTGACTAGTTCAGCTTGCTGCTCTATAAGGGAAATAAACTATGACTTCAAGCCAACTATGCAGCTGCAATTTCTAGTTTTGTACCAAATAAGAAAGTCTTGAAAGTATGATAGTTTGCAGCCCTTGGAAGTATGATAGGTCGCAGTCTATGTAAGCTTCATTGAACACCTGGACTTTAAAAGATGACATTTGGTGGAGCTAGTTTCTGTTTTCTGCTTCTGATAATTGCAGAGATGTGTTTTAAAGCATGTATGAATCAGTCCTCATGCAGCTGAGTTGTGTAGGTGGAAGTAACTACATTGAGGGAAATGTTATGATTTGAACAGAAATAGAACTTAGGTCAATAAGCAAATAGGTCTTTTAGAATAGGAACATAAAATATCAGGAAAGCAAATTACATGCACACATCATTTTTATTATAGCATAACCTCTCTGTACTGTGATTTATAAGCATCCCCAAGTATAAAAATCAGTCTGCAGCTTAGCAAGATAGGGCTGCTGGGGACAGAAACATATTCTTTGTAATCATAGACCTTGAATTGATAAAATTTTGTGACTAAAGAAAAACTGGGATTATTTTCTGGACTAAACCCGAAGAGTTCAATTTCCAGACCCATTAAATAGCCATAAATGTGATTCATATGCAGCAATACAGTCACATCCTGATCTTCATGAGATAGAGCATTTTAATCATACATAGTAGTCAGACGAGCAGTCAAATGAAACAGCTACCATTATTTGTCAATTATTACCAGCTAGAAAAAAGGAAAAGCAGAGAAAAAAGAAGCATTGAGTAAGCAAGTGTTACCTATTCTTTAAATGTGTGGCTATTGTTTTTCCCTGCTCTCTTTCCTTTACTGGATGGTGTGATTAATTGGATATATTGGTCCTAATTTCTATCTAAGTCTGTTAGCAGGAATGTAGACTAAGGTAAACCCGCAGAGATATTTGCTGAAAAATCCTTTCTTTATGAGTGAACTATAGTGGCAACAAATTGCTTTCTTAACCTCAGAGTTGTACATTATATTTATTATTTTATTTGTTTATTAAATGTATATGCTGCCTATCTCACTTTCACATGATTCTGCACAGCATAGTTCTCAAACTACCATGTTTCCCCAAAAATAAGACAGGGTCTTATTTTCTTTTCACCCCTGAAATAAGCACTTGGCCTTATTTTCAGGGAGGTCTTATTTTTGAGGTGCAGGAGGCAGCAAGCATGGTCATATCAAGGCTGCTTCTGTGTTGCAATATTTTCGGGAAGGCTTATTTTCAGGGGAGGGCTTATTTTTAGTGCATGCACTCAAAAGCCTGATTGGGCTTACTGTATTTGTATTTTCAGGGAAACAGGGTATTAAACATGCAATTTAGTCATTTCTTAGGATTTTTTTTTTATTTGGAAAAAAAAACCTACAATCAATCCAATTCATAAAACCAAATATCCTACCATTTGCAAATATTCCTTACTTATTGGATGGCAGTTCTTCTGTAATGTCAGAATTAATTAGTATTTTCTGCAACCTGTTTCTCACTAGTTTGTTCTCAGTCATCTCACTTCTATCCACCATGGAATTAAATCATTCAAGGTTCCTAGTTCCCTTCACTCTTGCTCTTAACCCCTTCTCATGGTAGCTATGAAAAACCCATGTGAATTTTCAAATGCTGTGTTTCTCCGAAAATAAGACAGGATCTTATTTTCTTTTGACCCCTGGCCTTATTTTTGGAAAGGTCTTATTATTTTTGAGGTGCAGGAGGTGGTGAGTGTGGTCACCTCATGGCTGCTGCTGTGTTGCAATATTTTCAGGAAGGGCTTATTTTAGCGCATGTGCTCAAAAGCCCGATTGGGTTTATTATCCGGAGATGTCTTATTTTGGGGAAAACAGGGTATTAATTCATTTTCAGATGCTTGTACAGTAGCTAATCCTCATGTTCAGTTTGCTGAGGAAAAAAATCAGTTTGCTATTTTTGAGGGACAGATCATTATGATGTCCTATCTAATCTTCCATGTGCTACTAAGGCAGTTTAAAACAAATTTATTTATTCTAATTTGCAATTTACACTTTCCTTCTTCCAAAAAGGAAAAGATGAACATAGAGGTGACACATTCAGGAACAGCCATCTTCCCAGCTCCATCCCATATTTATTATGAGGTATTTTGCCTTCCCCACTGTGAGGAAGATTGGTTTCATAAAGGGAGAAAAAGAAATAATATTACAACTATACAATAGCATTGAAAACTCTAGTTTGAGCTTTGTAATTTTGTATCTCCAACCTGTACCAAGACAGCTTTCTTTTAAGGGGGGATTGTTTGACATCTTCTTCTTGTGCCATATCGATCATTGGATGTTGGCAATCATGTTAGCAATCCTATTTTTATCAACAGATGCACAAAAAAGTGCTGTTGAGTTTCAACCAAACCAGTCCCTTAGACTTTGAAACCATGATGATGTTCTTCTGCCTGGACCTCGTTTGCCTTCAGTCTTTCCTTGGAGGATTAAATGAAGTATGCGTATTTTTCTGGGTGTCGCATCACATGTCCAAAATACTCTAACTTTTACTTTTTTATGGTTTTGATGATTTCCCTTGACTTTCTCAGGTGGCTTATTAAACGTTGTTTGACATTGGCTTATGAATCACCCATTTCTGTGTGCATTCCCAGAAGATTGATAGTCCTATGAAACAGTTTCATTGGTGCTGCCAAGTAGAAATCCTCTAGATTATTGCTGGTCAGAATTCTAATCTGATTGCAATATGCAGTAACTGGTCAACCTTTAGATGGCACTATCTAAGAAATTGTATCATAATAGAAGTGTAAGGTAAATAATAAAAATTAAGGTTAAATAAATAATGAACATCAAATTTTTGTCTCTCAAATTCATCCCACCTCAACATCCATTCAGCAGAGTGATTGGTAGCTGGTTTTGCCCCTGATCTGTGAGATTTGGTAAGAGGAGAAAGGATGTCAGATAATTTGCCAATTTCTGATTTGAGACTACCCCACATTAAATTCCTGTCTGGCTTCATTGCTGAGGCACATTACAGGTGATCCTGTGGAGAACAGTGTGATTTAAGTTGCTCTCCTTTTTTCCTGTCTCAGTTATAATAGAAAGACATCTACCAGTTGTCAGCAAGAAAAACCCTGCTGATCATTAGATGGAAGCAGAGAGATACATAACTTTATGTAGCCCAGATTTGGAAACCCCAGTACATTGTTGACTAATTTGCTTGATCCCTTTACTTCCTCCTCTCTAATCATTTTAGGTTCAACTGCTTTTGGCTTAAGAAGGAAAGACTGGGAAGACATTATAGTACAAGAGATTGGTTTACTTTCCCTGCGGGGTTATAACATAACGGCATACTAAAAAAAACAGGTACATCTGAAAGATAGATGAATAGGATGGATGAATCCCTTCACATTTTCTGCTTTTATTCTGTTTTAGAAACAACCCCCCCCCCCAAAAAAAACCCCAGTTAAATGGTGGAGAAAGGAGTAGCCTGAAGAAAGTGGATAGAATGAATGAGATGTCATTAATTATAAAGACAGATCATTCTTAAAGCATTTTCACTTTACAATAGTGTAGTCTGGGCTAGGTAGCGATTGGACCTTATATGGAAATCATAAAATGATTGACGATACAATGCTGGATGATGGGCCCCTCAGGTCAATGGCACTCAACGTACTACTGAGGAAGCATTGAGGATCTTTCGAAGTACTAATGGTGTTTATGATGTGACTAGATTAAAGCCTTTGGGACATCTAGTTGCTTTACAGGAGAAGAAAATGCAAAGCTGCAAAAATAGAATTGCAGTAGGAAAGTGAACCTAATTACGAACACACAAAAGCTCACCATAGTAAGACTAAATGAAACAACTACAAATTTACAATCTTAGGCATCAGCAAATTGAGATAGACTGGGATGAGACACTTTCAGTCAAAAGATCAAATAGTTTTATTACTGAAGACATGAAAAACAGAAGAAACATTATTGCTTTTAAAGTTAGAAAGGGTATAGCAAATCCTGACCCGCATTGATAGAGAACCAGAAATGGATTTAAAGACGACATTAAGGATGCCTATAAAAAGAGACTGAGGGGGAAAAAAGAAAAGGAAAGCAAACAAGATGTCAGAACAAACCATGGAAATTGCCAAGAAGAGAAGCTGAACACAAAAAAGACAAATCTCAGAAAGCAACTTAACAAAGAGTTTCAGAGAATTATTAGAAGAGACAAGAAGCAGTATTACAACAACATCTGTAAATAATTATAGATTTAAAAATTCCAGTTAGGGCTGAAAGACAAATTTTTACAATTTGTTTATTGATAAAAGACAAGTTCCAGGAAGAAGAAATACTAGGGAAGGTACTAAGTTACTGTTGTTTATAATATCTGGAAAGCAGAGGGAGTCGTTTCTTTTACCCTTTTTTTCTCTATGGTGGATTTTGTTTTTATTTTTTGGTTTTTAAATTTGTATTATGTTTTATTATTAATTAATTATTTTTAATAAAAAAAATTTACAAAGAAAATAAAGAGAGCAGCGATACCTTTGACCGTTGCTGTTGAGTATCGAATAGCAGCCAAGAAAACAAATCACCGAATCATCAAATAAATCAACCCAATTCTCACTTGAGGCACAAATGACTAGGGCTCAAATTATCCTACTTCAGACACATCAAGCAAAACTCCAGCTCTGCAGAAAAGAATGGGAAAGGTGGAAAGAAAGAGAAGAAGAGGACAACCCGCAACTTGGATAGACTCCATTACAGTGTGATGAGTGCACTATTGGGAAACTTGAAAGAAGAGGTTAGGGATGCATCCTCATGGAGAAGATCTAGCTATGTGGTTGTTAGGAATCAAAAACAACTTAACAGCACAAACAAGCCATGTGAAAAAGACCATCTACCTTTAAGGAACGTTACAGGTCTATTCCTCCCATAACTCATCACAACAAAAGCAAAAGATAATAATGAAGAGTAGACATGTCTTCTCGTGGCTCCACATTCCTTTAAGTCATGTAACCTGTAGGACGGGGAAGAAGGGCAACATGCGACCTTCCCTGATGACTTTCCCATTGCTTACAGGTAGCCAGCAGGAAAGGTTGCGAATCACAAGCATGTGACCATGAAAGGCTGCAACGATTATAAACAGGAACTGGTTGCCAAGCACCCAGATCACAATCATGTCATCACAGGGTTGCCGAGATGGCCAATTTATGAAGACTGATCCTAACCACTACTCATTTAGAGCTGTCATAACTTTGAACTGCATTTAACCACATGTGCAGTTATCCCCTGGCCTCAAAATTCCACTTAACCAGGGATTGGGGTGGAAACCTTAGAATGACAGAGTCTCAACATTTTGTCTCCATAAATTCTCTTTGTTGTTGCCTGAATAGATCTTTCAGGTCTTTCTAAACTGACACTTGAGTTGACATGAGTAGAAATTTTAGCTGAATATGAATTCATTTAATGTGTGTGTAAGTGGGGGGAGAGAGAGAAGCATTCTGGAAGCATGTTAGACTAATTTTCTTTGAAGTTGTAGATAGGCTTCTGAAGTAGATCTTCATTTTCCTTCAAGTAATCACTTTTCTCCTAGGAATGGCCAAAATTGTCTTGATTTATTTCCCACATTCATTATCCTTTTGGAGCAGGAGAAAGTTCAATAAGCAGCAACATTAAGGTTGACATTTTAAAACTCGTGTTACCAAGCTAAAGAGCATTTTCCCTCCGAAACAAATGTTGCTTCTTACTAATAAGAGAACAAGCAATTCACTACCTTGGAGATTTGTTTGGGGGGAAGTGCGTGGAGGGGAATGGAAAATTAACCATCCCATGCGTTTACACAGCTGAATGTATGCAGCGTACTAGAGGCTGCATTGTAGATAAAAAGGCAAGAATAGGCATGCTAGGTAAACAGAAGAGCATAGTGAACACATATGTTGTGTGCAAACATTATTCTGTCTGCTTCAATGGATTCAATGAACAATAAAGCCATATATAATTCTGGCTTGACTAGGCAAACTCTTAGCTACAGTGATTCAAAGCAGAGGTTGCTGTACTTACCTGCAGCTCAGCAAACAGCTATTTAGAAGGGTTTGTTGAAGGCTATTGTGTTGAAGAAGCTTCCCCACATGTTTTCCTAGCAGCCCACCAAAGAATGGGTTGTCTGTTTACCCAGGAGATTTTGCTGCTGTGAAAGGGAATACCTAGGGACTGGTTTGGCAAGCAGTAGTTTTGAATTGTGAAAGGATAGCTGGGGGCGGGGCAGGTAGGGGGGGCAAGGATGACTGTTCTGTTCAAGATCTGAAAGGAAAGGGGATGTGTTGTATTATTGAGCCAAAAGAACCCTGCTTTAAAAGGTTAGGTCCTTGTTTTTAGAAGACATAAATGGGAAACCTTTAAAGTTATGAAACATTTTTATGAGGTTATGTGTCTTCCCATTTATGCCTCCACACATGTCTACCTAAAGCTCCTTACAGTTTTTTTTTTTTTGAGTACTGCTTTGTATTTATTATCGTAAGTTATATGTAAAGTTGAAAACATTAGAAGTGGTAATTCAGGGTCATGTCTTTTAACATAAATGATATGTGGGATTAAAATGGAGTCTTGAAGATTACAAATAAACCATTCCTAACCTCTAATGAATTATTAAGAATGGTGAGTTGAAAGACTGCAGCATTTAATTATTTTAAATCACCATGTGAGTTACCCTTAGAATTATAGAATCATGGAAGGGACCATGCAAGCCTGTTAGTCCAAATCTCTGCTTGAGCAGGGGACTTTAATACCGAATGATTATCTAATCTCTTCTTGAAAATCTCCAGCAATGGAGCATCCACAGCTTCAGGAGGCAAGCCGTTCAACTGATTAACTGTTCTCACTGTCAGAAAATTTCTTACAAGATCTTCTGTGACTCTTTCAAGCCTTTGACAACCAGGAAGTGTAATCACAAGGACCACAACAGTCTAAATTGAAGATGTTGGTTAGCCATTTGTCTGAAAAGGTATAGGGCTTCCTGCCTAGGCAGGGAGTTGAATCAGATGACTTCCAAGGTCCCTTCCAACTCTGCTATTGTATTGTATTGTAAATTAGAACCATGCCCCATCCTTATTCTTTATAGAGCAGATTGTTTTATGGTTGAAGTCCAAAATATCTCGAGGACCTCTAGGTTCTCCATCCCTATCATAGCCTATAGCCATTGATTGCAAACTTTTGACCACCAAGAGCTGCCCTTAACTTTTGGCAGAGGTGAGGACTATATTGTATTAGACAAACATACAAAACAGTTATCAATTTCATGTTTTCTCTAGATTTGGGGGATACTTTTGAAATTTTGTTTTATAAAAAAAAACCCAATGCAACATTTGTTTTAGATTTACATTACAGTGTGCATGTTTCCTGCACAGTAACAAGAAGCTGTGTCATTGTTTAGTGCTCCATTCAGAGGAGAAAATGGGAGCTGTACACAAGGAAACTGGACCTGCAAAATGCCATAATTGGTATTCAGGCTGAACCAAAACAAATTAATTTCTGTTTCTGCAACAGAGCCTCCTATTTCCCAATACATCCCACTGCACACAAAGTTCAAGAGATTCATTACACCCCCTTGATATAAAAATGAGGCATGATTGTAAATGGAGTAGTGCAAAATTCCTACAAGATTTCAATCGGATGAAATAAATGCATATGATCTAATTTGGTCATATGACTGCCCTATTCTCAGTTTGCAGGCACATTGGGGCAGTCATGGAAGAAGAGTATGTGAAGAGTACTTTCCTACTTTCCTACTGTGATCTTGTGACTGTTATAACTGCAAACCTGTAATGTACTTAATGTCTGGTTTCATACAGACTTCCTAAGAAATTCTTTATTGTAGTTTGTTGATGATTTCCTACTGCTCCATTTCCCCCCAAGGTGAGGTTAGCCCGACCCTATTGGCATTTAGGAAATTCTTCAAAACATGGCTTTTGACAGGCTTGAGGGTCCCAGGGAAATAGGGACTCTGCAAGATGGTTACACTGTGTGTAGCATGCTGATCTATTTACCGCAGTCTTATATAGCAGTACCTTGGTACTCAACTGCTTTGAAACTCATCAAATTTGGTACTCAACACATTTTGACATGAAAATTTTGTCCCAGTGCTCATCATTTGTTTAGTACTCAACCCACAAGCTATAACTTGTCGATGTGACTCACTACATTATTCCTTATGGCAAAAATGTGTTTGGAACTCATCGTTTTTGATACTCATCGTGCCTCCTGGAATCAATTAAAGCTGAGTACTGAAGTACCACTGCATTTGTGTTTAATTGTTTCATATTTGTTTTAATTGTTTTATTTGTACACTGTCAAGAGACACATTTGTGAGATGGGTGGATGTATAAATATGGTAAATATATAAACAAACCAAAAATATTTACAGAGACTTTACTTTTCTTTAAACCAGAAACACCCAACCAGAGTATTTTGTTACTGTAAATTTACAATAAAAATAGTGTTAATGCTATTTTTAGTTAGTACTACAATAGTTAGTACTGGCTTTGATATCTTGTCTGGACCACTCCTGAACGGCTGATATCAGTCTTACAAGTTTGAAAGCGGTTACTTTGTAGACAACTAGGGAGAGTTTCCTCTGGGATGCCTTCCCTGCCCCCGTTCATTCTTGTGGGATTTTTTCTGACCATTATCTAGGCTGCAGCTCTTCCCGCTTGTGTGTGTCAAGGTGATTCTCATAGCCTATTACAATATATCTGGATAGTTGGCATGGTAAAAATACAGTAAATTACTAACTTTGCTTATTTGCAAAGTAGATGGGAAATATTTGTGACATTCCGAAAGTAAGCTGTTTCTCCTATCTTTTTTGCCTGTAACTCAAGAGCTCTTGAAATTGAAATGCTGTAATAGAAAGCCCATTAAAATTAGAGAGATAAGAAGGAAGTATTCCTTCTTATCTAAAAAATTGTTTAAAAAAGGGATCTGGTTCAAATGGTTAATGCCTGAAGGAATGTTGGTTTTCTGGGAGGGGGGCAGAGTTAGAGTTAAAACGGTAGAAGAGGCTGAGGCCTTTCTTAAGAAACATTCCCTACTCCTGGAAGACGAAGAAGAGGGAACAGGAGGGGCCATGGCCCCGCCCACTGGCGGGAAAGAGAAAAAAGAAACAATAGCAAAGAGACTCAGATCTCAGAAATGAATGGACTTTGAAAACATTACTGTAACCTGTGAAAAGGGATGGCAGGAAAAACAAATGATTGAATGTATGCATGTTGAAATGTGATATATATGTATCTTTTGCCAATTATTTTCTTTTTTTTAATATTGAATTTGTATGAAGTATTGGAGGTGACCACCATCCTCCACATGGAAGCCATTAAAATGTTCACTTTTTACTCTATTTTACCCCTTTTCCCAAATACATTGTAAAACCCAATAAAATTGCTTTAAAACACAAAAAAAGAAAGCCCATTAAACCGTTGGATATATTCCTTTTGGACTATATAGTATTATTAACAGTATGCGTAAATATAAAGCCAGGAAATACAAGAAATACAGAAGATCATGAAATAAATAATTTAAAAAAACTAATAAAAGCAATAATATAAGAGAGCCAGTTTGGGCTAGTGGTTAAGGAGGCACAAGACTAGAAACTGGGAGATCATAAGTTCTAGTCCCACCTTAGCAATGAAAGCTAACTGGGTGACCTTGGGTCCATCACTCTCTCTTAGCCCAAGTCACCCCACAAGAACTTTTGTGGGAAAAATAGGAGAAGGAAGTTGCATTAGACATGTTCGCCACCTTTTGTTATTTATAAAAATAATGATAAACATGGAATGTAAAATAAGCAAATAATTCACATTTCAAAAATTTGAAATGAATTGCTATGCTGGAGGGGATCAGATTGGAAATGGTTGCCTTCTTGTTATCTAGCCTTATTGCTACAGACTTAGCAATAGCGTATTTTGCCGAGTATAAGACGTACCTTTTCCCCTCAAAAAAAGAGGCTGAAAATCTGGGTGTGTCTTATACACTGAATACAGCATTTTGGGCCTCCTGAAACCCGCCCCCTTGCAAAAACGGTCGTACATAGCCTTTAGGAGGCTTCCAGAGTGCTCCTGGGGGCTGGAGAGGGCAAAAATGAACAGAAAAGGGCCATTTCCTCCCCCCCACCCCCGCCCCCAGGAGCACTCTATAAGCCTCCTAAAGGCTATGCATGCCCTTTTTTTGACATAAAACATGGGCCATTTTCGAAAAAAAGGGCCGTTTTTGCTCGTTTCCCCACCCCAGGCCCTCCAGTATCCAGGAGCACTCTACAAGTGCATGCCCTTTTTTTCACAAAAAAACAGACCGTTTTTGGGAGGTCTGCAGAGGTCAAAACCTTTTTTTTTTTTAAATTTGCCTCTTCAAAATATTGGTGCGTCTGGTGTGTCAGTACCAGTTGTATTCAGTATAATTATACTGCTCTTTTTCATATTAGGATTTGATTGTGGTTGTTTTTAACGCTACTTCCTTTTTCTCCCTCTAGGCTCTAATTCTTCATCAGCTTGGCCGGTACAGCCTGGCGGAGAAGATCCTCCGGGATGCTGTCCAGGTGAACTCAACGGCCCATGAAGTTTGGAATGGCCTTGGGGTGGTTCTGCAAGCTCAGGGTAATGATGACGCAGCCACGGAATGTTTCCTAACGGCACTGGAGCTTGAAGCCAGTAGCCCCGTTGTCCCTTTCACCATCATCCCTCGAATCCTTTGAAAGGCAGACTGCTCATGCTGCTTCAGCTGAACTTGAGAATGTGAGCTAATCTTTCCTTCTGACTCCAAGGGGCAGCTCTTCACCCTGAGAGGTAACAAATACAACTGCAGGCAATCTGCTCATTTCTGTCGGGTGTCCAACGTGGGAAAGCAATATGGGATCTAAATCAGTGAAGAAAAATGGGGAAAGAGAAGGAAATAAACACACATGCACACTTTAAGCCACCATGTATGTATTGTCTACATTTTTTGCCACATAGTCATTTCGAAACTTGATGCTTATTGTTCAAATGGATATTGTGCCATATTTTGTTAGGTGACATCAGAGTGTTATGTAAAAACTCTAAATAGAATCAGTGATAGATAATAGATTCAAGTTAAAATTCAGTGGCAGAGCAAAGCCTATTTTTAACCAAGCCTGTCAAAGACCTGTTCTCTTCATGGCTTTCAACCTCTCTGGAGCTCAGAATCAAAATGTGAAATTTGCTGTGTTCCATCTTCTATGGTAGTCCAGCCCAGCAAATCAGCTGAAAGGTTATGTTTTGAGTTGTTAATAGCTGTGATGTGTAGCTAATTGTTATTTCTTGTATTTAGAAGAAAGGTTGTGTACAAGAATATTTATATTTTACCAGCGTATGCCTGTTGAAACGAAAAAGAAATGAAAATATTAGTTATTTAAGTTTAACTTTTTTATGTGAATCCAGAGTTTATTTATCAATGGAAATATGTAAAAAAGATGCTAAAAATAGAATATTTACCGACATTCCTTATGAAGTATACACTACCTTGGCTCAATGGAAAGATTATGTTAATAATAAAATGATTTTTGAATGCATACAATGCTTGTCATTTTTATTTGATAGCTGGATGAAAATAATTAGAACTGACTCGTGACACGTGCAAATTATATGCATCTCAGTTGGACTACTATTGTGCATAAGTGTATTAAGGAATAGAACATTATATATTTATTATGCATTAATGCTAATTAATTGATTAAATTATTAAAGCCAAATACTTTTGATAAAATTCTTAATCTTCAGGACACTGCGACTGTCATAAATATGAGTCACTTGTCAAGTGTCCCAATGTAAATCATGTGAACATGGGGATGCTGCAATGGTCATAAGTGCAAAAAATGGTCATAGGTCTTTTTTTTTAGTGTCGTCGTAACTTCTAATGGTCCCTAATTGAACTGTTTTAAGCAGAGGACTATGTGTATATCTGGGTATCATCAGCATATTAATGATACTGCATCTCATGTGGAAGCAGGGGGAAGAAGACAGAGCATAATGGCACTCCAACAATCATAATTCCCTAGGCCAAACTTCATCCTCCTTCAATGTAGGCTGAATTTCCTTCCCTTAAGAAGAACAGAACAACTGTAAAATAGTGTTCCCAATTCCCAACCTCTGCAAGTAGCCAAGTAAGATATATGGCCAATCATATCAAAAGCTGTCAAGAGGTCCAAAAACTCAGGAGAATGCATACCTTCGCCAGGTCCTGACACAGGTAATCCATTAATCCACCCTAAAGCCATCTCACCTCAAACATGGGCCTGATTCCCTGATTAAAAGGGATCAAGATAATCCATTTCTAGAACGTTGCATAGGAGATTGACCACTGCCAGATCAAAAACGTTCCCCCCAAAAAGAAAGATTGGATGCCAGCTAATAGTTATATAACACTCCTCAGATCCAGGCATAAGCTCTTTAAAAAAAAAGGATGTGTGTGTGTGAACCACAGCTTTCAAAAATGTAGGCAACTCCTATAGCAACGCATTGACAGATTTGAATGGATTCCTTGAGTCAGCTGCTGTGCCATTATTACTAATACAAGCATGTAGTTATATATTTTAGTATTGTCTAGCACAGCGTTTTTCAACCACTGTGCCGTGGCACACTAGTGTGCCGTGAGATATTGTCTGGTGTGCCGTGGGAAAAATTCCTGCCAGAATATCAGCTTTGTGTTCAGCCAAACAGGCCCAGGTTTCGCACTAAGTAAACAGAAATATGAACAATTATAAAATACTTTATTATTTCATAATAAAGTAATTATAAAATAATTTCTTTGTGTTTATTTGATTCCTATTCAAGAGAATTATTTTATATATAGTCAATATAGGCACAGAGTTAAAAATTTTTTAACATTTTCTAATGGTGGTGGTGTGCCTCGTGATTTTTTTTCATGAAAAAAGTGTGCCTTTGCACAAAAAAGGTTGAAAAACACTGGTCTAGCACAAACCTATGCATAGTTATTTTATTTTATTTTATTTTTTGTTAAAAAAACCCCATTATGTTCAGGGATAAATACTTCTGGACAAAGAATTGCAACCAAAAAAGCTATTTCAAAGATTGTTGTCTTTCACCTCTGATTTAATACAATTTCTTTCTGTGTGCTCTTATCCTAAAATGCAAGTTAGATATTTGGCTTTGGTAAAAGACCAAATCACTGGTGTGTTGCTCCCAGTTCAGCCTGGATCAGGCGAACCGGTAGTGGCAGTGGTGGAGGCTACGCCCACCCGCCCAGATGCTTCTGCATATGTGCAGAAGCATTGCGCGCGAGCACACACACGTGCACAAGCAAACCAGTAGTAAACAAAATTGAAACCCCCACTGGGCCAGATCCATTATTAAATCAAACATTCTTTGGTACTAACATCCTGGTTCAGTCTGTCAAGAGTACTCTAAATAAATGACCACCCAGTACCTGATGCTTTCTTTCTGTTTCCCTGTGCAAATATTCATTTGGCTCTCTTCTTTGATTAATGCCAATTCTCTCATTAATTCAACTAATGTACTGTAAAAAAACAAACTGCATAGCATTGTAATTTTGCCCTTAGCGCAACAGTTCCCAAGAATACTGCAGGTGTCTCACACAAACAGGATGCCAACAGTTGAACAGAATCCAAGTTGTATTGAATCACAGGTGTTCTCACTGAAAAACGTTCAGTATTTTCCTGTTTTTGCTTGAAATAAGCAACAAGTTTTTGGTGATTATTAATGACATTTTTAAAATCATTTTTGAAAATGTGCAGATCTGCAGAGACCACTTTGCAAAGGGGATGAACAACATGCCACTGATAGGCACCATACTGTTAATTAGGGGAATGGAGGCTAAAACGTACAATGAATGGTTACAGGAACTGGGCATGGCTAGTCTAGTAAAGATAACGACCAGGGGAGACATGATAGCAGTGTTCCAATATTTGAGGGGCTACCACAGAGAAGAAGGGATCAAACTATTTTTCAAAGCACCCGAAGGCCAGATAAGGAATAATGGATGGAAACTGAACAAGGAGAGATTCAACCTGGAAATAAGGAGAAATTTTCTGACAGTGAGAACTATCTATCAGTGAAACAGCTTGCCTTCAGAGGTTGTGGGAGCTTCATCACTGGAGGCTTTAAAGAAGTCTGGTACTCTGGTTTCTCTTTAGATCGTATAAATCTTTCGCCTTTTTTTTTTCAAGAAGAGATTGGACTGCCATTTGTCAGAAATGGTGTAAGTCTCCTGCTTAGACTAGATGACATACAAGGTCCCTTCCAACTCTGTTAATCTATTAAATCCAGGTAACACAGTACTTTGCAGTACAGATGATATTTTGTGCTCCTTCAAGCAAAAGAATGGCCATTCTGATTGAAAGAGAGGGAAACAACTCCTATTAATCTACAGATAGCCTTTGCTTAGCAGCCTCCATTGAGACCGGCAGCACTGTTGTTAAGAACGTGATCGCTAAGCAAAACATCACATCATCATGGCATACAAAGTCACTTCCCATTTGGTTGCTAAGTGAGTCAGTGTGGTTTGTTAAGCATCCCATGACTACAATTACAATGCTGAATTCTCCACTGACTCTGCTTTTCTAAAGCCAGCTGTGAAGGTGAAACGGGCAATCACATGAGCATGTCTCAGTTATGTCGCACATTCTATTATGTCACCAACTGTTTTATGATAATTTTTATGTTATAAAATATTTTAGAAAATTCACCAAATTTCAATTCCACCTGTGTCATGGGTACCACATTTTAGACTGACTCTGTAAGTCCATTTATGATACTTGGGTTTAGTTTAGTTTAGTTTAGTTTAATTTGATTTATATCCCGCCCTTCTCCAAAAGGACCCAGGGCGGCGCACAGGAATTTAAAAATACATACAAAATAATACAAAAATACAAAAAATTAAAAAACCTATTAAATGTCAAGTCCTGCGCTAAAACCAATTAAAATCCCCCAATTAAAACTATCTATACTAGTCACAGCGAAGGTTATGCTAGGCCGGCTTGATGAAAGAGGTGTGTTTTTAAACACTGGCGGAAGAGGCGGAGGTCAGTGATAGTACGGAGTTCTGGGGGTAGGTCGTTCCACAGGGCAGGGCCCGCCACAGAGAAGGCCCTTCCCCTGGGTGTCGCCAGTCAGCATTGTCCGGCCGACGCACCCTGAGAAGGCCCTCTCTGTGGGAGCGTATTGGTCTAAGGGATGTATGGGGCAGGAGACTGTTGCCGTATGGCAGGGGTGCCCAAACTTGGCAACTTTAAGATTTGTAACTTCAACTCCCAGAATTCTCCAGCCAGCTTCCGTATGGTGTACCGTTTCACCCTGTTAAAAGATACTGGAACAAGAGTTTTAGTAATACAGGGGTGTTTTTAAAAACAAAAAAAATAAGGAATTTCTCCCTTTATCCACAGCAAGTATATTCAATATTAACAACTAATCATGCCTAATAAGAGATAACAAATACATCTTTATTCCATATGTATTTTAAATTTTATACACCCACCTAAAGAGTTTTAATTTTGAAAGACCCCTGACAGAGGGCACCATGTTTTATTGTAATCATTTGACACTTCTGACTATCAAGTGTTAGAATGATTTGCTGCTAGTCATTACTTTTAAGATTTATTCCTGGTAGAAGAATCCCTAAAGGAGAATTTTCTCTTAAATCTGCCAAAGTTATTTTGAGTAGAATAAACATCTTTGTTATTCTTTTACTAACCATGGCGTTTACAACTTCTTTTTCCTCAAGCAATTTAAAAAATATATATTTTAACCTGTATTGCATATGTTTTTTTCACAGCTTTTCAATATGTTTATTCTTCTAATTCTACTAATCTGTCCAAAATGTAAAGTTCTCTGAGCAGTTTGCAAAAGTGCTTTAAACAGAAGGTTTATTTAGAAAAACTTTTGAAAGAGTAAATTTAAAAACACAATCGCGCAATAGCACAGGAAATATTTTGAAGCATGATGCATTTTGATTAATAACTTCTATTCTAACTGAGTAAAGAGTATACTGCTATTTATTGTTGTTCCTTTCCTAGTATTACCGCATTGGAGAAATGGGAAGGAGGGCCCTTTCTGCCTTGCCAAGTAGAAAGAAGTTTCTTCCCACTCCCACAGTAAAAATCTCAAAAGTCAAGCTAAAGTATCAGCAGGCTACAAGTTTAACAAAACCGAGCTACTTTTACCCATAGGACAAATATTTCTAAGCCTTGAATTGGTATGTAAATCCATTGGGTATAGCTGTCATTGTTCCTTTCTCTGTTTGTCTGCTTCATGTCATTGCTTCATTGTGGATAAAGGTGTCATCACCCATAAAGAGTCTCCTGGGCTTTAAGAAAGGCAGAACAATCTATATTCATGAGTCTAGGGAGAAAGAAGAACTGCCTGCCCAGATCCATAAGGGCTAAATGGAGACTTCCTAAAGAAGTCTCTGGAATTGGAGGAAATAAATAAGTGATAAGAAGGAAGAGAATGAAAAGAGGTATTTGTAAGCCACCAAGAAAAGCAGAAATTCACTGGAATTCTAGCCCCTCTCTTTGGAGTGATGAATGATGTCATTATGAACTTTTAGCAGCATTTTGACATTGAATAGGTGAAGAAACAGACGAGATGAGCAGAGACTGAGAGCCACAATATTTTTTTCAGAATGTAATTTTTTTTAAATTCAACTAGCAACCTTAAAATGATTCTGCCCTTTTAAAATAGTATCTGTGCATAAATATACTTCATTATGACAGGTATAGACCAATATACAGTAAACCTCATATTTGAATATCAGATAATTTGCGTCAAATAATATTTGATCTCCAGTCTGTTTGGGAGGCCTTTGCAGAGGCTGGCTGGTTGTCCAACTAAACTCATGCCAACCTGGAGAAGGAAAGCAGGGGGGAAAAGAAGCAGATGTCTGGTGGCATCTTGGCAAATTTAAAGCAGCTGCTTTTCCCAAGAAATGTCAAAAGGAGCATCACTATCTAAATAGCCAGCTGTGTACATATGCTTGTAGCTCTTTTCTTATTTCATTGGTTAGCAGAAATGGCTCAAATTCTCAGCCTGTCTGCAAAAGCACAGTAGTGATTCACCAGTCTTCTTCTCAGGTAGGCCATGCTATTTCCTCTGAGATAGCAATTAGCAGGGCCTATTAGAAAGCATGCTTAACAGTGGAAAAATAATCTTCATTTCATTTCATAGAGGTATATTTTCCTTCCCGCCTTCCATGACTCTCTGTATTAGATTGCCTATGCTAAAAATTCTAATCAGTGGTAAAGGAATTTAAAAGAAAACGCTGCTACGGTATTGTGTGTTGCACCAATTGCCAAATGAGTAGTCACTAACTGAGGCCTAATGATACTGAGTCCCAAACTAATGGATTTCTCTATGATATAGTGGTAAACTAAGACCCATGCTGGCTGGGGAATTCTGGGAGTTGGAAGTCCATACATTTTAACATTGCGGAGGTTGAGAAACTTTGATCTAGACCCAGACAACATTCAGGCCACAATTCATAGCGGAGACAGTTGATGTTTCTTGTGTTTCTTGATATCTTAATAGCATTCAATACTGTTAACCACAACATCCTGGACTGGCTCTGCGGGTTGAGAATTGGGAGCACCCTATTGTATCTTTCTTTGTGGCTAGTTCCAGTGAATGGGGAAGGTTATGGGGTACCTCAGGGATCAGCAATCTCCTTTGTTTTTCAACATTTTCATGAAACCACTGAGTAAGATCATCTATGGGCTTGGAGTCCGGTATTATCAATTTGCTGATGATACCCAATTACATTTTTTGATCCTGTCAACTAAGTGAAGCTATTATGGTTCTGCATCCTCTGCCCTGGAGGATGTACAGGCCTGGAATAATGAACTCTGGCGGAATCCTACCAAAACAAGTAACTGTGGCTATGGTTATGCCTGTTCAGATTACCCAAATCTGGGGAATCTTTATTCCTGGATTGAGTTGTAATTCCCCAATCAGAAGTGATGCATAATTTGAGGGTATTCCTGAACTTACAATTTCTACAAGAGCCTACAAGAGCCTTTATACAACTTAATCTAGTGTACTAATTGCATCTTTTTCCGGATTGTACAGCCAACCAATCACCTACACCCTTTCACCCTTCATCTTGACATGAGTCAGTTTTTGAAAATCACATAGAAACTTCAACTGGTCCAGAATTTCATTGTAATTTTAGTACAATGACAATAAAGATTATTATTATTATTATTATTATTATTATTATTATTATTATTATTATTACTACTACTACTACTACTACTACTACTACTACTACTACTATTATTATTATTATTATTATTATTATTATTATTATTATTATTATTATTATTATTATTATTATAGTGGCACGGGCAGTGAGGGATATCCAACCACATCTCTCTAGATCTTCGCTTTCTTCTCAGTCCATCTACTCTTTATCCATGTAACAATATTTTTGCTGTTTCGTCCTCATTCATTCTTTCTGTGTGACCAAATCATCTCAACAAACTTCTTTCATATGCAGCATTATTTGTTTCATGTGACATTCCTCACAAAAGTCTAATTATGATGCAAGCTATTACCTTTTTACCAGAAATTGGGTGTCTTAAAATCTCCCCATAAATTTTTCTACCTTTGAAAAAATTACCAAGGTTAGGGATTACTCTGTTTGCTCTAGTTTTTTTTTTTTTATGATTTATGAATCATGTGTAACTTTCCATTTGCTCTTGTCTCATTCAATAGTTTTCTACTTTGAATTCATTCTTAGACCTATGAATAACTCAATACATTTTAGGTATTCTTTCATCTTGGCCCCAGCCATCCATTCTTGGTTTTGAAAAAGTTTTATTGAGTTTTACAAATTTTATAAAAATAGGATAAGGGAAGATAAGGAGTTACAAAGACATTTTGAGAACCTCTATGTCGGAAGTGTCGGCCCCCTCCGAGGCTTCATAAAAAAAATATAGATAATACAATAAATTTTCATTTGTACTACAAAGTGGAAAGAAATACAGATATGTCATTTTAAAATCTATGCCAACAATCATGTATAAGCATCCATATAAAAGTTGTACTATACAAAAATAAAGTCACTTGTGAGATCTAAGTCTTTTGGCAATTGTATCTTCCTCTCCCTGACCTCCAGTGGGCGGGGCCGCGGCACTCTCCGTTCTCCCATTTTCATCCTCCAGGATTGAGGAGTGTTTTTTAAGAAAGGCTTCCGCCTCTGCAATTGTTTTAATTCTTACCCTTCCCCCCTGCCAGAACACCAACATTCCCTCAGGCATCACCCACTTGAACCACACCCCTTTTTTGAATAATCTTTTGGACAAGAAGGAATACTTCCTCCTTATCTCTCTAATCTTTTTCGGGATCTGTTTCAAGATGGCAATCTCATTCTGTTGATAAATTAAAGGACCGTCTCTCTGTGCCCTCAGGATCCCCTCCCTCGTTGACCTTCTTACAAATTTAATATGTATCTCTCTGGGTACTTCATTTATCCTGGCATATGCTGAATTAATTCTATAAATCAGATCAATGTCCCCCCAAATATCTTCTTTACTCTTTTTTATATAATCTGCTAAAATCGTACACATTAAATCTTTCAGATCCTCAGTGCTTGATTCAGGAACATTCTGAAATCTTAAAAAGTAAGACATCCTTTCAAAATCCATCCTAGACATATGACCAGCCAAATTCCCTATTTCATTATGAGAATTTTTTAGCTCTTCCCTTGTCTCAGCCAACCCCACCTCCAGTCCATCAATTCTTTGTTTGTTTTCCATTAGTGCTTTCTGTGTCTCCAAAGGTCTAATTTTGAACTGACATTGTCCTTCTGGATTTCTTTAATTTCTTTCATAATGTTTTGAAGAGTTTCATCTATTGCTGATAATTTAGCGTCCACATCTGCTTCTTTGGGTAACATTGAAGTAATCTTAGGTTGATGTAGCTGCTTTTTTGAAGCCATAATGAAAGATTTAAGTCTTTGTCACTAAAATGGTGTCTGTTGGAGAGGCAGTCTGTGAGGCAAGGAGGGAGCAGAATCCAATGTCCAAATTCAAAGTTTCATTTAGTTATAATCCAGAGAGAAACCAAGTTCTTAAAGACAATCAGGTAAGGAAAAAAAAAAGAAGGCACATCAGGGAAAGGTCCAATTAATCAATTACATTCCCCAGCCATCCATTCTTGATATTAGATGGAATAATTTTAACCAGTATTTGTCACTATGTTGCACATTTTTAAAAAAAAGTAATTCCTGTTGTTCTATTATCTAGAACGTAACATGTAATTTTCACCATCCTTTCTCAGCATTCCAATGATACTAATTTATACTTTCTGATATGGCAGACCATTTTCTTATAATTAAACATGCCTCTTCTGATTCCTTTATGTATTCATCATCTCCACAAGATTAGACCACTTTCTTTCCTTTCTTTACGTTTCCCCTTTATTTTGCTTTCTCAGATACAATATCTATTTTGCTTTCATTCATTACTTTAATAAGTTCATCCCTTTCACTCTTTAGTGTTCTTACCCTCTAAATTGGGAACTTCCATATGCCATGTTCATGGCCAGATGGGTCCATAGATATTGGCCTCTGCTTCTCATTACGTATTGGGTCATTTGAGGCTTCCATTTGCATTGTTTAGTAATAAAAAGTTTAGATTAGCTTATCTCTTTTGTCATATCCATGTTACCTGCAGCATTTAAGACAGCACTAATCCATTTAGCATATTTTTGTCCGGTGCACAACCAAAGCATCGTTTCATCCTGAGCACAATCACACAATTCTATGCAAGCTAAGGTCTCTATAGAGATAATATGCCGTTGCTGTAACTACAGGACACATGCAGTACAGTAACACACATTCTGGATGCTTATAAGATTTAAATATCATTAATTGGATTTAGTTTTTATTTAAGCTGGTAACTTCCCTCCAGATCAGGTTATTGCAAACTTAAATGAAATCCAACTAGAATAAGATTCAGTCCTAATTTATTATTCATGCTGTATATAGGCAGTCCCAGGTTAAGAATATGATCCTTCCTAAATCTGTCTTTAAGTCAACTTTGTATATGTCAGAATAGTTTATTTAGTGTCAGTGGCCAAATGTTTGTCTTAGTATATAGTATTTATTTTACCTTTCTATGCATATAAAACACTTAAGAAACAGTAATGTGACCCAACTAAAAATGTGTTTCTCCTTCTTGAGCTGATGAATTGCTGAAGCTACATAATGTTTTTACTGAACCACTGAAAACAGGCTATGTATTAAAAATGCACATGCAATTTTGTGGTGCTCATAAAAACAATAAGACTATGTGACTTTGGTGGTTCATGAAAGCATTGTGCGGTTTCAACAATTCATTGGCTTGAAGAAGGAGACTGTCCTCCACCATTTTTAGTAATAAGCAGCCAGTTGATAAGTGTGAGTTGTCCATAAGTCAGACATTCTTAACCTAGGGGCCACTTATGTCATTTCTGCACCATGCCTTGTATCTGAAATATGAGAGCATCCATATTTTTTTATCACACAAAGCAATGGAACATCTCTGTCGGTGTTGATGCTCCTTAGATAAGAACTATATTAGAGACTTCCGGTTCCGGCTCCGGCGGCGACGGGCGAACTTAGGGTTCGCTCGCCGCTTTGTTTCTTTTCCTGCCCCCCCGCGGGGGCGAGAAGCCCCTTGTTTGGGGTTTCTCCCGTAAAGCCGGCTCGACGGGGAAGCCCCCCCCATGGCAGTGGGGAAAGCGACCCCGATCCTCGGCTTAGGCGGAAGAGAACATGCTGCGGGGGGCTTTTCCTTCGCCAAAGGTTGGCGGCACCATTTAATTCTATGGAGAGAGACGATCGGAAGAGTCGGGAGGCTTTTCGGGACCTCAGCTGCGAGCGGAGAGTGAGCTATTAAAACTTTTTTTTTTGTACTGTCAGCCGGGCTGAAAGGGACAGGAGGGGGGTGTTTGTTCCCAAAAACCCCCCCTTGGACTAAAAGCGGCACTTGGAAATGCCTCGTTGCGAGGAATCGGAAACTTTTAATCCGGATGGTCTCTAACAAGGGAAAGTATTTTGCGGCTTGTTTGCAATTATGTCTCTAGGTCTGGCTGAAACAGTTTCTTTTTTGCTTTTTAACCACTTTCTCCCTCGGGCTCTGAGTTTGGGCGGAAAATGGCTTCTCTTTGTCCCCGACTGACTATGACCTATGGAAAATTACCAGTGTCTCTTTGTGATTTGGACTTCCTCTAATTATTGATGAAGAATTTTCCTCTTTTGGATTTGTGTTTTCCTTTCTGGATTACCTTCGTTATTATACCTATGGAGTTGGAAAAGTGTTTCTCTACTGGTTTCTGAATTCTGCAGCTCTACAACTTTGAGAACTTTGGACTCCTGATCTGCCTCACCAGCCCCACCCTAAAAACGCCATTTTACTGGCACGGATTTTAATAGCTAAACATGGCACAAGAAGCAACGCTGGCAAGCCTTGAACAAAGAATGACTGCCCTTGAATCTGTTATACAAAATTTGGTATTAGAAATTAAGGCCCAGAGGGCAGAAAATGTCAATTTTAAAAAGGAATTACTGGACACTCGAAAACAAGTGCTTGAGAATACACAGAAGAATGAAGAATTGAAAGGGGGGCTGGAGGGGGCTAAGGGAGAGATTAAAAATGTTTCTAATGAGGTTGTGGAAATAAATGGGCATGTGACTAGGATAGATATGGAAAGGATGACATACGTTTTGAGATTTCAGAATGTTTCTGAGATGGATGGTGAATGTCTCCCTGATCTTATGAGTACAATTATTGCAGACTATTTACATAGACCAAAAGATGAGATCAGAGGGGACATTGACCTAGTCTACAGAATAAATTCTGCATATGCCAGGATGAATGAAGTACCCAGAGAGATACATGTAAAATTTGTTAGAAGGTCAACCAGAGAGGAGATCTTGAAGGCGCAAAGAGGGAGTCCTATGATTTACCAACAAAAGGAGGTTACCATCTTGAAGCAGATTCCAAGAAAGATTAGAGAAGCCAGAAGGAAATTTTCCTTCTTGTCTAAAACATTGTTTGATCATGGGATCTGGTTCAAGTGGGTGATACCCGAAGGGATGCTGGTGTTCTGGGAAGGAGGTAGAGTGAAGATTAAAACAGTTGTTGAGGCGGAAGCCTTTCTTAAAAAACATTCCTCTGTCCTGGGAGAAGATCCAGGGGGGGCAGGGGGAGCCATGGCTCCGCCCGCTGGGGGCCCGGGGGAGAAGGTGGAAGATACAATTGCCAAGAGACTTAGATCTAAAAAATAACTTTGCCCTGGTTTTTTTTTGAGTAATATTGTATGATATTTGTAATCTGGATTTTTGTAATTGACTGACAGTATATAACTGAAAAATTTAGGAATATGTACTTGCTCCCAGCTTGTATTGTTATGTGAAATGTTTCTTTTCTTTCTTTTTAACAATGTAACTTGAGGTACCGGAGGAGCCGACGACTTTGACGTGACCACTCTCAAAATTTCTATGTATCCCTTACCCTACCCCATAAAAAATGTAAACTCAATAAAACTTTTTCAATATGAAAAAGAACTATATTAGAAAGATATGGCTCAATTTCAAATAAGAGATGATTTTGGAGAGCACAATTTACCTGTTACGGTTAAGCGTAAAAAGCTAAGGGCAATCTCTTTATTTAATATTTTAGCAGTAACTGTTTAAAGAAAAGAACAGTATATAGCAGATGGCCCAAGCCCACTCAATATGAAGCTAGACATACATGAATGAATGACTTGGATAATCCAAATATTTGATTAACAATGAATGAAGAAGCAATAACAATACAAGAACTCCACATCTTTCCCACTTTGAAAGATGCTGGACTAGAACCTTGAAGAGAGATTTTATTCTTAGGCAGCTTATCAGAATCACAATTGTCCCCAGTCACTTCCTCTCTGACCTTGGGTACGTTCATTTAAATATTTTGAAGCACTCAAAGAAATGGGCTTGGAATGATAGCTGCATCAACTTCATGAAAATTAATTTTGAGGTGCATGACAGTATATTAATCAAAGCAGTGACAGAATGATAGGACAGTGGACTTCCAATGAGTTCATCTTTCACAATGAACAAGGATGTTGTTAAGACCATCTTCTCCAATCCATTGTGACACCAAATAGGGTGTTGGCAGTCACAACAGTTCTTCACCTCATCTTGATTCACCACTAATTCCATTATGTTATGTTCTTCACATTCTAAAGTTCAGGATATGGCTGAATGCCATGCGTTGAGAGAAGTAAAAGGGACGTAGAAGAACTTCCAGTGATAGCAAAAAAGATGGTTTTTAATATAAACCAAGGTGACCGTGAAGGGATGGAAGAACAATAGATATTTTCACTTAAAGTTTATGAAATCTGTATTTCTTTTTTTTTTAATTATTAAGTCATTAAAAACAAAAGTGTACAAAATTAAGAGTTAAGTAATACAGAGTGATTGCAGAGAGTAAGATTATAGACTGCACGGAAGCAGACAAACTTACCAGCCTGTTGCAGGACAACAAGATTTGGTATTTTATATGTGCTGGAATCGTTGGTACGCTTGGCTACAAAGATGGAGCTCAAAGAAGCCGAATTAGCAATGCTAACTTAGAATCTTTCTATGTTTCGACAGTACCGCTTTGCTTTGTTTTCTTTTCTTTCACTCTTTTGCTTTCTGTACTGGAGATATGCACTATATATAAATAAGTGTAGCTATATTGTATTACTCTATGAAATCTATATTTCTTCGCATGGTCCATGGTTTTATACCAGGGGTGTCAAACTCGATTTCACTGGAGGCTGCGTCATGGTTGTGTTTGACTTTGAGGGCCAGGGTGGGCATGGCCAGGGTGGCCAGCACAACATCACTCATGTTGGTGATTGTGGTGGCCTGAGCACTTTGTTAGTGAAAATGGGTGCCTCAGCTCCATTTTTGGCTGTGATGGTCTTCTGCAACCCTCTGCCAGTAAAAATGGCGCTCAGGAGGGCGATGTGTGTTTTCACTGGCAGAGGGCTGCAGAAGGCTGTCGCAGCCCAAAAGGGAACTAGGGAGCCCATTTTCTCTGGCAGAGGCACTCCAGGGAGATCCTTAACTGTTTCCAGAGTGGCCCTGGGGGCCAGATCTAAGCACCCTGCAGGTCGGATCCAGCCTGTGGGACTTGAGTTCGACACCCCTGTTTTATACCAACAACTCCCAAAGAGTTTCACTACCTGACTGTCCCCTCTTAAAGAACTGGAAGGATTTCAGAGTTCAAGTGTAACCTCAGGCAGTTTGAGTTTGTAAGTTGCCCACTTTTTCCCCCAGATTGTCAATCATTTATAAGACAAAATATTGCACTTCAGAAAAGCCAACATGTTTACCTTCTTTTTGCACAGTCCCCATCTCACTTATTCACTGAGGTGTTTGCCCAAATAAATGTTCTGCATCTCAGCCTTCTGGCTTAATTGCCCCAGAGAGACCTTTTCAACACTCCTTTGAAAACTTTATTTTCCCACGGGTTTGCAAGCCAAGCTGTCCTTAGTAACACTTAAGGAACAGTACGAAGGCTTTCAATCAAATGCTCCCTTTTCTTCTTCCTGTCAGGAAGAATGTTATTCTTCCAAGCAGCTGGTTGCTACTTGTATCCCAGTTGTCTAACACAGAAGCTCATCGGTTATCAATTAATCATGGAAAGGAAATACGTACAGTGTTTGTGGAAGTGAGGCACTATGTTCTGAAGCTGCTTTGTTTTTTGAACATGAATGTCTTGGAGGAGTTTGCTCATTGTTGAGAGTCAAGTGATGCAATTGTGCTTGAAAGCCAATGGAACATAGTGACGAGAGTTTTGGCTTGAGTAAAACATTGCTTGGCTGGATCAGACCAAAGACTCTGCAGCTTGTTTGAAACAGCAGCTACCTGATAGTCCTGAGAAACAAAAAGATGGTGGAAGGTAGGGGAGGGTGTGTAAGTGAAAACCTATTTTATTGCTCTGTCTCTTGACCTTTACAAAGCTCACTCTGTACATGGAGATTCATTTTACCATCCTCATTTTTTAGAAGACTATTTTATAACATCCTCGTTGTTGTTGCCTTTCACAGCTAATCCCCTTTGCCTATCCCGTTTGTTTTCCTTTTACTGAAGTCTGAATACTATTCTGCCTTACAGATTTATTGTGGCAAGGAAAACAATATACTCGAAATTTTAGACATGTCTCATTGGAACATTACTCAAATTATTTTTCTACTTACTTGAGACAATTCCAGGAACATGTTAAACAGCATATCTGAATACATTTCTGTATTAAGTGTAACAGTTCTAGATCAATAGAGTAGCAGTGCAGCTGCCTTTAAAATCTGGAAAGATGGCAAGTTTAAGCACATTCATTTAATATCGCTTTTTCTTCCTAATACCAATAGCCTTTTATGTCCATCAGATTGGGCCCTCTGTGGAGAAGGGTGGGATATAAATATAATAAATAAATAAATTACATTTATATCCTACCACAGTCCCACATAATTTGTGATTCAGTAAGATTCAATTGTAGCTGGTTTTCTCTAGACAGTGTCTAGACCAGTGGGGCCTACGCCCCACAGGGGTGCAATTTTTAAATAGGAGCAATTTGAACCTTGCTTAAACCAGGTTAGTGGCCTTTTGGGCTTCCTCCGTGTGAGTAGAGTTCACTTTTTGAGTAAAGTAAGAATTATATGTCACGGGAGGGAGGGGGGGCATCAGGATTTTAGAGATGCTTAGGTGGAGCATGGCAAAAAAAAGGTTGGGAACCATTGGTCTAGATCCTTACAACCCCCAGACCTTAGGACAGGATCTCTGTTAAGGATATCTCTGTTAAGAGACTGAAAGTGTGTGCAGCGGAATGTAGCAAGAGATATGTCGCTAGGTATCCACACTATCAGTCATAGACACTGAAGGTAAAAAAAGTAGACTTTTACTTGCATTGGAAAAATAAAGTAAGAGACACTTCTTCACAAACAAGTGATAAGTAGTCCTGAATCATATACACAGTCTATTACTCAAACATTGGCTTACAGTTTCTCAACTCACAATTCACTTCACTGATTAATAACCGACATACAGAGCAGCCATCATCCAAGGATCAACCTCTAACAGTGATTCTGGCTCCCTCTTATGGCTGATTGAGGAAACAGCAGCCAATCACATATCACTGTAGCAGTTAAAGTTACAGATACAATATTCCAATCATGGCTTATATATATATTGCCAACCCAACACTAGGATTACATTCCTAACAATCTCAATTGCCTCACTAGAATGACCTGGAGAAGAGACCTTCACTATTGGATTCCTATAGATTTTAAATAGAAAGGAGAAGAGATATAATTTTTGCAGAACCCAATAAGGAAGCTGCCACAATGACAACCTCTCTATTCCTACCACTATGGCTGGAACCTGCTTTTCATGGAATAAAAAGACTTACCGCAAAACAGCGCACCAAATCCCCCAACCCCCAAATCCATCCAGAAGAATACAGTATTAAAAGTTTCAAAACTTCAGTTCAGGTTCATTTACAGCATCGAGATCTTTTTTTTTTTTTTTTTTATTGAAAAAGTTTTATTGGTTTTACATTTTTCTATAGGGTAGGGTAAGGGATACAAAGAAATTTTGAGAGCATTCACGTCAGAGTCGTCGGCCCTTCCGAGACCTCAAAATACACAATAAAAAGATAGCAAAAAAAAAACATTTTTCATAACACTACAAGGTAAAAGCAAGTACATATACCTAAATTCTCAATTCCATGCTGTCAGACATTTACAAAAAATCCAGATACAGATATTATGCAAAATTGTTCAGAAAAATCAAGGCAAAGTTATTTTTTCGATCTGTCTCTTGGCTATTGTATCTTCTTTTTCTCCTCCCTGGCCCCGAGCGGGCGGGGCCGTGGCCCCCTCCGTCCCCCCTGGATCTTCCCCCAGGGCAGAGGAATATTTTTTAAGAAAGGCTTCCGCCTCATCAACTGTTTTAATCCTCACTCTTCCTCCTTCCCAGAACACCAGCATCCCGAGCATCGAGATCTTGACAGAGATCATCAATCTCATATCCTGCGTGATCCTTTTTTTTTTTTTTTTAATATTGAAAAAGTTTTATTGGTTTTTACAATTTTTCAATCGGGTAAGGTAAGGGATACAAAAGAAATTTTGAGAACTTTCGCGTCGGAGTCATTGGCCCTTCCAGGGCTTCATAATAAATCATTAAGGAAAAACATTTTTCATAAATACTACGAGGTAAAAACAAGTACATACTTCTAAATTCTCAATTCCATGCTGTCATCCGTTTGCAAAAATCCAGATACAGATGTTATACAAAATTAATCAAAAGTCAAAGCAAAGTTATTTTTTTGATCTAAGTCTCTTGGCAATTGTGTCTTCTGTCTCTCCCTCCAGGCCCCCAGCGGGCGGGGCCGTGGCCCCCCCTGACCCCCCCTGGATCTTCCCCCAGGACAGAGGAATGTTTTTTAAGAAAGGCTTCCGCCTCAGCAATTGTTTTAATCTTTAATCTTCCTCCTTCCCAGAACACCAACATTCCTTCAGGCATCGCCCACTTGAACCAAATCCCGTGGTAATACAATTTTTTGGATAAGAAGGAAAATTTCCTTCTCATATCTCTAATTTTTTTAGGGATCTGCTTCAAGATAGCGACTACTTTTTGCTGGTAAATTAACGGACCACCTCTCTGTGCCTTCAAAATTCCCTCCCTGGTTGACCTCCTAACAAATTTAATATGTATCTCTCTGGGTACCTCATTTATCCTGGCATATGCAGAATTTATTCTGTAGACTAGGTCAATGTCCCCCCTGATCTCATCTTTAGGTTTGTGTAAATAGTCTGCTAAAATTGTACTCATGAGATCAGGAAGGCATTCACCAGATTCTTCAGAAATATTCTGAAATCTTAAAAAATATGACATCCTTTCAAAATCCATCCTAGACATATGCCCATTTAATTCTCCAATCTCACTAGTAACATTTTTAAGCTCTCCCTTTGCCCCAGCCAGCCCCCCTTGCAGCTCTTCAGTCTTCTGTATGTTTTCCAGCACTTGTTTCCGTGTTTCCTGAATATCCTGTTTTAAGCTGGTACGATCTTCTCTCAGAGCCTTAATTTCTTGCACCAAAGCTTGTAACACATTCTCCATAGATGTCATTCTTTGTTCCAAACCTGCCAGTTCTGATTTTTGTGCCATGGTAAGCTGTTAAAGTCAGTGTCACTAAAATGGCGTTTTTTGGGTGGGGCTGGTGAAGCAGTTTAGGAGAGAAGAGAAAGTTCAAATCAGGATTACAAAAAGAAAAAAAGTTCAAGACCCAAAGAGAAAACACGTTTCACAATCAATAGTTGTAGCAAAGAAAGCGCTCCAGGGAAGGAATCAATTAGTCCAAGAAAATCTTCATTAACAGCGAGAGGAAGTCCGTATCACAAAGGGATGTTGGTAACTTTCCATAAGTGAAATAGTCATTCAGGAACAACGGGAAGCCATCTTCCACCGCCCAAACTGAGAGCCGGCAGGAGAGAGTAATAAAAGAAAGATTGTTTCCAGCCAGCCGGACTTAGATACATTTTAAAAAGACAAGCCGCAAATCACTTTCCCTTGCTTCAAAGCAATCCGGGTTTAGGATATCCGCTTCCTCGCAACGAGGAGCCATTTCCAAGCGCCGCTTTGAATCCGAGGGGGGGTTTGACAACAAACACCGCCCTCCAAGTTCTTTTCAGTCCAGGATGACAGCAAAAATATATTTAAAACCACTCACTCCTCACCTCGCCGCCAAAGTCCCGGAGAGCCTTCCGACCATATCCTGCGTGATCCTTGACAAGAGTCTAGATAACCTTTTTTTTCATAAAAGACACTTTGTGGTTCTTCAGCACATCTCAATAACCACTGCCAAAAAGGGAATATTGGAGGTCAAGATGTAGTTATTTAACACCTCAAGGATGTATTGGCAGGTTATCTAATAAGACGTGTCCAATATGGCTTAACCTCTAACATAGCTCTCATCGCAAACGAAGGCAAATGTATATGTCCAGGGATAATGTTGCAGGATCCATTCTGGGTCGGTCACTGGGACCAGAGGTTTTGTCTTCCGAATTTTCAGGCTCATGCTGAAGCCCATCCTCAGCAAACTTCTTTCTAGCAGAGTGTGTGTCTCTTATCCCCCATGGAGCATGCAAGTCCCACAACCACATCAATATTGTGCCTCACTGGGGTTTTTTAATTATTATTTTATTTATTTATATACTCCTTATAGGGTAATGATAGCTGTCTGATATTTTTACTACAGAAGTCATCCCTCACACTAACCTATATATGAAGTCAACATTTTCACAAACCACTACCCACAGCACATTCAAAACAACTGAATTTCCAACATCCCCCAACACAGTCTAATCCCTCTGAAAGAATATGGAAATTACTATTCTATATGGAGCTACTTCCATCAGTCCCAGCCCAGGTATAATGTTTCCATCCACCTGCATCACATTTGTATTCTGGGGCAGACCATTCCCCCTCTCCCTCCAGCTCTTGTCCAAAGGGCCAGGCGTAGGACAACAGTCCATCCCACTAAGCAGATTGATGCAAACAGAGCAACAGCTAGTGCATTGAGAAGTAGCCATGACATAAGAATCTCTGGGGCACATCTGTATCTCATCTTTTCCTTTGTGTCATCACTAATTGCCCTCTGTTGGTTTGGTTCTCATCAGATTGTATACTGGGAGCCACACAGAATCAGTTTGGAGACAGGAGGAGTTCAAGTTTCCGCAAGAAGCAATGAGTGGTAACCAATCAAGGAGAGAAGCAACCCAGAACTAAGGAGAAATTTCCTGACAGAACAATTAATCAGTGGAACAACTTGCCTCCAGAAGTTGTGGCTGCTCCAACGCTGGTAGTTTTGAAAGAAGATGTTGGATAACCATTTGTCTGAAGTGGTGTGGGGCAGTGTCTGTTAACCTTTTCAACACTGAGTGCCAAAACTGGAGCATGTGTGTGCATGGGGGCATGTGCGCTGGCACATCAGAACCTGGAAAAGAGCATCTGGCTGGTGCGCACATGCATGACGGAACTTGGAAGAGCAGCTGGCAATGGCACATGTGCCCATAGAGAGGGTTCTGCATGCTACCTCTGGCACATGTTCGCCATCATGGGTATAGAGTTTCCTTAGGTTGGAGTAGAAGACCTCCAATGTCCCTTCCAGTGGTGAGATTCATCCAGTTCACACCACTTCAGAAGAACTGGTTGTTAGGTTTCTGAGCAGTTTGGTGAACTGTTTGTTGGAATAAATCATTAGGGTGGAGAACTGGTTGTTAAATTATTTGAATCCCACCACTGGTCCCTTCTATTCTATCCTATCCTATCCTAAAGTTGAATTTTTATCTACTACTACTATTATTACGATTACTTATTCTTTGACTGAATTGATTGTGAAATACAATCTCTTGCATATGTGTATGCTTACAAACTTTATCTCAGAGATTTGCTTGCTTCTCAGTCAACCTTTCCTCCTGTCTATCCCTAGCTGATCCAATCCTTGTTATAATGATAGAAAGAGATACTGGCATAATGATGCCTTACCCTGTTTCTCTTTGCTGCTGGCTGGTGTCTTGTGTGTAGAAAAAAGCAGGAAACTGTGGCCTGTGGATGAGACAAGTCTAGTGTCATGAGCTCAGGGGGGTAACCCTGAGTTTTCCAGGCCATTCTGGTTGTGCAATAAATAAGTAATAGTGACAGGCTCAGCGGAATACCTTCTAGCGATGAAGAAAAAGAAATGAAAACCTACAATTTTGAAATATTAATAGTTGAGACAGCCAGGATGGCAGCTGCAATTTATGATCAAACCCTGTCCTCTTTTTAGGTGTATGGCACATATGACACATTGGTAAAATGGATAGATTTGCATGCTTCCAGTAGTATCTTGATTTCTTTAACCCAAAAAACTGCAAACTGTGAAGACATGCAATTGATACTTAGGAGGACATAAGTTTTAAGGCAAAAGGATTAGTGAAATCATAAAGAGAGCAATGACACAGAAACCCCCATATCCTGTAAAGTGGCAAATGGTGAAGGTGAAAAGAACTGGGCTAGAATAACCGATATCAGGGCCTGCTGCAGGGTGATCATATGCCTTATTTTATTGAGCTCTATAATAGAAAGCCATAAGAAAAAAATGTCTATTTGTAGGCATCTTCTGTTTGAAGATCTGTGCAAAAAAAGAACTCTAAGAAGGCTGCTGATTAGAATAGAACAGAATAACAGAATTGGAAGGGACCTTGGAGGTCTTATAGTCCAACCCCCTGCCTAGACAGGAAACCCTACACCACTTCAGACAAATGGTTATCCAACATCCTCTTAAAGACTTCCAGTGTTGGAGCATTCACAATTTTTGGAGTCAAGTTGTTCCACTGATTAATTGTTCTAACTGTCAGGACATTTCTCCTTAGTTCTAAGTTGCTTCTCTCCTTGATTAGTTTCTACCCATTGCTTCATGTCCTGCCCTCTGGTACTTTGGCATTTTGTGGCAGCCCCTGAGATAGTACAACACTATCTAATCAATCATTCTTCATATGTTTTAGCCTCCAGTCCCCTAATCATCTTTGTTGCTCTTCTCTGCACTCTTTCTAGGGTCTCAACAACTTTTTTACATCATGGTGGCCAAAACTGGATGGAGTAACTAACTTCAACATGAGAGTGACAAGGCACAAATACTATTTAGTCGTAGTCTATTACAATATTGTTTTATTGTATTATGCAATGCATTGCATTGTAAATACTAAATTTACATATACTTGTAAGTATGGACCATCAAATTTGTTATGATCTCTTTTTGTCCCTTTCAGTATGGGATCAGCAGCCATCCTACTATTCTGTAGGATGCTAAAACTAAACAGAAACATTTCCCTGAGCATCTGCACCAGAAGTAGAAAATGGCATGTTGTAAAGGCATTTGGGAATTTTGAGAACATGAAGACAAATTCCAGACAAAAAGATATTGAAGAGTATGAATGAATGAATGAATGATTTAATTTATAGACCGCTCCTCTCCCCGTAGGGACTCGGAGCGGTGCACAGGGAAAACTAAAACCACAATACAATAAATATACAAATACAATTAAAAACAAATTAAATCTGGGCCTGTGCTAAAATCCCCTTAACCTGCTAAAATACCCAATTAAAACAGCTAGACCCTGTAGAGAGAGGCTACCCAAGGCCGGCCAAACGGAAAAGATGAGTTTTTAGTTTCAGACGGAAGGAGCGGAAGTCCGTGGTTGTTCTAATATCGGGGGGAAGGTCGTTCCAGAGGGCTGGGCCCGCCACAGAGAGAGCCCTTACCCTGGGCGTCGCCCGCTGACAAAGTCTAGTGGACGGCACCCGGAGAAGTCCCTCTCTGTGGGAGCGAATCGGCCGTGAGGATGTATGAGGATGTATGACAGAAGCTTAATGAAAATGTAGTCTTTTTTGGGGGGGTTGTTCTTTGGTTTGGTTCAGGATAGGATCATAGTTGTAAGAAGATAAATGAAAGAGGTAGGCAACTGGCGAATATTTTAGCTGCCTTCCTACTTGCCTAAATAACATTTCTGAATGCTGTTTTGCTTGGAGACTATTGAATTTCTCAAATAGGTTATAAACAACCTCAGAAACTCTTAGAGAACAAAATCAGCAACGCTTGCTTGGCTGTGCTATGACTCTGCCGAGTCTGTTCTGTGGCACCTTATATTTTCATAGCACTTGACCTGGGTTTCAAAAATGTCTTTCAACCGTTGCTTTCAACCATGTCAAGTATACTTCAACAACCCTCCAAGGCACCCAGTTTATTGCAAGGGCACCAACCCCATTCACTGGAGCACAGTAAGGGCATCCTCCATTGTCAGCTTTATTTGACTCAGCACAAACAAGTTTCCACCACTCTTTTTCTGCAGGCAAAACAGGGATACATGTGGAGAATTTTAATTGCCTTTTTTGCTTCCTGGTCTCCCAAGCACAGGGAAGTATTTGTTTATGTGATTAAAAAGTAGAACACAGGCAATGAGCCATTAGTAAATTAGTTCTTGGTTACAGCGGACAGCGCTATTGATTTATTATTATGTCAGTCCTAGGAATTGTGCAGCTTGTATTCCTGGGTTAAAGATATGAACCCTCCAATCATGTACAGCAGCCCATTTAGTATTGGAGACACTAGTGCAAATGTTGGTAGAAATGCAGGACACTGGTCAGCAATGATCTCTGTTCATTTGAGCCTCATCTTTAAGTTACCGTATTTTTCAGAGTATAAGATGCACCTTTTTCCCTCAAAAAAGAGGGTGAAAATCTGGGCGCATCTTATACACTGAATACAGCATTTTTGGCCTTCCAAAACCCCTCCCCTTCACCTTTAGGAGGCTTCAAGAGTGCTCCTGGGGGCTGGGGAGGGTAAAAATGAGCAAAAAATGGCCCATTTGTTGCTGGTTTTTGCCCCCCCCCCCCCAGCTCCCAGGAGCACTCTGTAAGTCTCCTAAAGGCTATGCATGCCCTTTTTTGACAAAAAAAAAATATGTCCGTTTTTGTGAGGTCTGCAGAGGGCAAATTTTTTTTTTAAATTTCCCTCTTCAAAATCTTGGTGCATCTTTTACTCCGAAAAATACGATAGTTAAAACAGCCCTTTTACAAGGGTGTGTGTACTTTGCATACAAAATCTGCAAATTCAGTTCTTGACTTTCCTTCTTAGGACTGGAGAACCTCTGCCAAACACTGCTATCCAATGATATTAGCAAAAAAAGTAGAAAAAAATTCCTAGAAGACCCATTGATCTCTTAGTAACAAAAGATGAGCTCTGAATTTCTTCCAGAATTCAGTCCTGGTTTGGGTATGAGTATATTATGTCACTCAACTTACATAAGACGAATTTAATTTAGCCTAACTCTCTAGTGAATAAACATGGCAAAGTAACTGTGCAGTTTTCCTGTCTCCTTGAATTGTCCTTTCAAGATGGCCTTCTATGAAGATCACTCTGCCTCACTCTGCTTTACACACTTCATTCAGGAATTGAATGGCATCAGTGCCCTGGTGTAAAGATTTCAGTACAAAATGTACAAACTCTTCCTATTAAGACTACAATTTAATAACTTGTGAGGAATTTGCATTGAACTCAGTTGGTCTCATTTTAAATGAGCACGTTTGAATTATGGGTAAGAGTAAGTACGAAGGATATTCTTGATGTACTCAGAAGAGGAAGCTCATATCATTTTTTTGATCATCCACTCTAATTATATTTCACTGGAAGGTGGGGATAATTTTACACACTAAAATAATATATGTGATCAATTTATGTGTTTTAATATTGTAGGAACTTGCATCGCTACACTTTTAGAGTTCTACAACTCAGACTGATCTTCTAGTCCAGAGGTTCCCAAACTTGGCAACTTTAAGACTTGTGGACTTCAACTCCCAGAATTCTCCAGCTAGCAGAGCTGGCTGGAGAATTCTGGGAGTTAAAGTCCACAAGTCTTAAAGTTGCCAAGTTTGGGAACCTCTGTTCTAGTCTATTCTGAAGGAATTGGAGTGCAAGTCCTACAAGTTACCTTGAATCAGCAAAGAAAAAAAGTTGTTGGTTTTTTGGCAATACAGCTTCTTTTTCCCTTTCCCCTTTTTTCTATGCCATTGTTTCATATATACATTTATTTATTTCTTGTTATATGTGTTTTATATGGCAATGGCAATACCAATAACTGTTAGACTTATATACCCCACCTCATTGTTTTACAGCACTAAATAGTTTACCAAGTCAACATATTGTCCCCAACAATTTGGGTTCTCATTTACTGACCACGGGAGGATAGAAGTCAACCTTGAGCTGGTCAGGATCCAACTCCTGGCTGTGGGCAGAGTCAGCCTGTAATATTGCATTATAACCACAGCACCACCACACAGTGATTAAAATGCAATCTTTTTTCAATTTCATTTCTATAAAAATGCTACATTCATGGATAATAATAATAATAATAATAATAATAATAATAATAATAATAATAATAATAATAATAATAATGTCATTTGCATTCTTTATATGTTTTTATAAATATGAAAATATACTGAGGTTAATGGATGTCTGGAAGACAGATTTCTCTCTTTGCCTCTCTAACTTGCATATGAACAGTACATATATTTATATGCTATATTAGAAGAGTGCCACTTTGAAAAATGCATATCAGTGTCCTCCTTCAGTCATCTTTCCATAGTTATAATCTTGGTTCCCTCCCCCCAGACATTAAGAAAATATCAACAGTAACAGTACAATTTTTTATCAATAGATTGCAGATAAATTTTATGAAAAATATGAATCCATATTATCTTGTGGACTCCCTTCCTGCCTTCCTGCCTTCCTTCAAACTGAGAGTGATAAGAATAAATAATACTGTACCCATCATAAAAATCCATCAGACAATTTAGATTGTGAGATGGTGACCATGGTTTCCCTAGAGAACTATTTCAAACTTAATGTATATCTAGTGTCCTGATCGGGCACTAGGAATGCTTTAGGTTTCCAGATTGCACTGCCTTCAAGAAAGAAATCTTGAGAAGGCAGAAAAGGATACCTTCATTTTGCATTCACTAATCTCAAGCCATGTGACTTGCTTTAATTTCTAGACCCCAGTGGAATACTGCTGAAATCTGATTAGCAAGAGATGCCAAGTACCAACAGAAAGACATTCTCTGATCAGCAAGAGACTCTTGCCAAATCGAAGCCCAGAGCAGCCAAAGCAGAAAGAAAGGCTGGAAATAAGGACAACAGAGTAGGTCCTGTTGCCAGACATGCCTTTGGTTTATTTCAAAACAGTGTCAGTATTTGAAGAGCCCAGTGTTCCTCTTCATACACAGTATGTTCACCACAGTAGCTCTCTGGTATTGCTATGTATCTGTGCCAGTCTCCCACAACTTTTAATGACAGGATAGCAATAGCATTTAGACTTATATACCGCTTCATAGTGCTTTATAGCCCTCTCTAAGCAGTTTACAGAGTCAGCATATTGACCCCCAACACTCTGGGTCCTCATTTTACCCACCTCGGAAGGATGGAAGGATGAGTCAACCTTGAACTATTCAGGCTTCAACTCCTGGGCAGCGTCAGCCTGCAATACTGCATTCTAATCATGAATGCTCTAACAAACACCATTCCGTGAACTGACCCTGGTTTGTCTCTTGGCTTTCATTGTGGAATTTCTTTCCTTGAGAGGTTTAAAATAGTGAATGAAGAGACTGAAGGGAGGACTAACAATACAGCTGGTTTGAATAAAAAGCAATGCCTCTGTTTCTGTAGCTTTAGTTTAAATTGGGATGTTCAAATAAAACAGGAATATAATTCTTGAAATTAATTATTACCTGTATTTACTTATCCACATAATCACCACCATTTGCTACATATACAGTATGTGTTGATGATGTGCAAGCTTTTTAAAACTATCCTCCAAGAACTTCACACTTTGTCTCTTCAACCGGGACCTCTTCTACTTCATTTCACTTCTTCATTGGAATCAAAGAGATGTCCACAAAGGCATTCCTTCAATTTTAGGAAAGATGGAATCCACATTGTGCCAGATCTAGACTGTGTGGCAAATGGACTAACTTGGTGAATTTAAATTTAAGCAATTGTCTCTTGGATTGCTTATGAGCTGTGAGTTCTATCAATGTCAAGTTATAGCAAAATTTCCTTCCTGGACTTCTGAACTTTGCTTAATCATTCTTTCAAATTTTGGGGACCAAATGTATTTGAACATTTTTTGTCATCTTAATGTCCTCTGGCATGCCCTTCTCAATTAAATTTTATCAAATGCTTGCATTTTTTCCAGTGTTGATTTTTTTAATGTGTTGCCCAACACAAGAAAATACCTTCAGAATTAGATGAATTCACCTGAAGAAAATAAAGGGAAATATAAATCACCATTTGGGATTTCTAATCACATGAAATGAAGCATAATTTATTGCCATGTTGGAGACACAACTTCAGACTAGAGGCATCATGGGAGTTGGGTGTATCAAAAAAAAGATGGCGACCACGACTGTGCAATTGAAGCCCCACCCTTTTTTAAAACAGGTAAATGACATGCATACAAATAGATATCTTTCACCAAGAAGCCCAACCCACATTCATATGTCTGTTAAATATGGAACCTGGTGAATGAAATAGATGAATCCAAACCAAAGGGTTCCTCCAATGCATTTCCCTTTCAAAAGAATGCTGTGGCTAAGGAATGAAAATGGCCTGAATAATAAGGTCTTGAGAGAAAAATAGAGTATTCAGTATAGAAGTTCAGCCATTAGGAAAATTGAAGGTCCCAAATTTGAGACGGGTTCCTTCATGAATGATTTTTTTTCACAATTACAATAGCAGAGTTGGAAGGGACCTTGGAGGTCATCTAGTCCAACTCCCTGCCTAGGCAGGAAACCCTATACCATTTCAGACAAATGGCTATCCAACATCTTCTTAAAGACTTGCAGTGTTGGGGCATTCACAACTTCTGGAGGCAAGCTGTTCCACTGATTAATTGTTCTAACTGTCAGTAAATTTCTCCTCAGTTCTAAGTTGTTTCTCTCCTTGATTAGTTTCCACCCATTGCTTCTTGTTCTGCCCTCAGGTGCCTTGGAGAATAGCTTGACTCCCTCTTCTTTGTGGCAACCCCTGAGATATTGGAACACTGCTATTATGTCACCCCTAGTCCTTCTTTTCATTAAGCTAGACATACCCAGTTCCTACAACCGTTCTTCATATGTCTCCAGTCCTCTAATCATCTTTGTTGCTCTTCTCTGCACTCTTTCTAGAGTCTCCACATCTTTTCTACATCGTGGCAACCAAAACTGAATGCAGTATTCCAAATGTGGCCTTACTAAGGCATTATAAAGTGGGATTAACACTTCATGTGATCTTGATTCTATCCCTCTGTTTATGCAGCCTAGAACCCCGAGTCCCTTCGGGGAGAGAGAGCGGGTTATAAATTAAATTTTTATTATTATTATTATTATTATTATTATTATTATTATTATTATTACTACTACTACTACAACTGTGTTGGCTTTTTTGGCAGCTGCTGCACACTGCTGGCTCATATTTAAATGGTTGTCCACTAGGACTCCAAGATCCCCCTCACAGTTGCTACTATTGAGCAAGGTACCACCTATACTGTACCTGTGCATGCTTTTTAGATCTCAAGAAGTAGGCAGCCTCTTGAAATTAATGAAATTAGCATGAGGACGTCCAAAAGGATTGGGCTGGAACAGATGAAAAAGCAACTGAAGTTATTTCCTTAATGAAGACAAGCAACTCTGTTTCTTTAAAGGAATAAGAGAAATGCAAAGGAGATGTGTGAAATACTGCTGGCCCTCTGTAAGAAAAAAAAACCCTTCTTACTCAAATTATCTTTTTATGAGGCTCTGCGAATAGAAAGTGAAGGATTTCACTATGCATAGTAATGAGATGCTAGAGATATCATACCAACTAGAACTGAATTACTTTACCTAAAGAAACTTTTTGTGGGTGGATGATAAAACAGTCTCCCAAAATGTTTTCAACCACAAGTAGTCAGAATTTATTTATTTTTTTACACAAGGGAAGATATAAATTGGCACTTTATGGTAAATCGCTTAAAATATTTTAATCTATGCAAAGATGCTGAAAAGAAATCAGAAAGGGATGAAAAAGTGCATTTAAAGCCAGGCACAGGCATGGAAGATTTGAGCAGATGCAGATAAGGTGTCCCCCGGGGTGGGGGGTGGGGGGGAAGGGAGCCGACCTAAATCCAAAGGGGCAGCTCACCAAGGGACAATAGGAACAGAATTGGTCACCAGAAACTGTATCGAATTGATAAAGAAAAGGTTTAGGAACTGATTATGGAAAGCCTTATGAAGGGATCTGCACTGTTTTGATGTAATCAGTGATTGGATTAACGAAAGGGAGAGATTCACTGAATTGGACATGGGTTGCCAGACTCCATTTATCTAACAGATGGAAAACAAGTCTTTGCTAAAGGCAAAGGAGCTGCAGCACAGCTGAAAACGGGAAGTCGTGGAAGATGCATAATGTATTCCAATGTTAAATGCTTGTTTGATGTCAGAGTGGTATGTCACTGAAGGCTTAAGTTTCGAAGACAGCACTGTTTTGTTGCTGTTATGAAAAGGACAGACAAGGCAGGTAACCTATTTAAAAAGAATTGTGTGAATGAAAAGGCCAAAACTGCAAAACTGTGCCCAGAGAAAAGGATTAGCGCTTGTGCCAGAAAAGATGAGATCAGTATTTCAGCTTGAGAAGAGTGGTTAGCAAAATATCTGAAATTTAAAATCTAAAAATCTAATATTTTTAGAAGGGAATTAGGCCTGCTCTGTGTATGTGTGTGTGTGCACGCGTGTGCGTGTTAGGGAGGGAGGGAGAGAGAGAGAGAGATTAATCCCTTAGGATTAATTACAATATTTGTGGATCATTATTAGGGTTAGTAGATCTGTACAGTCCTTGATGATTGTTTTCTTTAGTTTGCAGACAAGAAAAAATCAAGATCAGAAGGCAGCATGAACTCTACAGTACAACCTTCAGCTACAAATATCCTCTACTACAGGGGTGTCAAACTCAAGGCCCACAGGCTGGATCCAGCCCTGGATCCAGTGCTTAGATCTGGCCTGTGGCGCCACCGTGGAAACAGTGAAGGACTGGCCTGCAATGCCTCTGCCAGAGAAAACAGAGGTCAGGAGAGCCATGTGTGACTGCAACGGCCTCCATTTTTGACTGCAACGGCCTCCTGCAACCCTCTGCCAGCAAAAACAGACCACAGAAGGGCCGTGCGTGGCCATCCTGAGCTACGTTTTCACTGGCAGAGCACTCAGGCCATCACAGTCCCCCTGACATGGGTGACATCGAGTTGGCCATGCTTATCCTGGCCACGCCCACCAGGCCCTCTGAGGTCAAACGCAACCCTGATGAAATCAAGCTTGACACCCCTGCTCTACTAGTACTGATAGATTTGGATTGTAAAATTCAGGAAACCACTAGATGGTAGCAGAGATACAGAAAATAACTCTTCACTGCCTTCTAGTAGTTGTTATCAAGTGAACAAATCAGAAGCTCTAATCCAAGATTACTGAAGTGCCTGCTGGCACTTACTGAGGACTTCTCCAGGAATACATTTACTTACTTGATTAGTGAGGAAAGTCAAATCCTGGTGAAGTTTAAAGACTGCATGCAAGAATTAGTATGCATTTGGGGGGGAAAATCTCAGATTCGGCATTGGGAAACAGAAGGTAAGTATACAGAAAACAATATGGCAGAATACTTCCCTCAAGAGACGCTGAGCATCAGCTTCTGGTGCCGTATATTCTTCAGCTGAACCAACTAGCACTGAGGAAGAATTATTCCCTGATAGAAACGAGACAATATAAACTTCTGATATCAGAAGTCAAGCAAGTTTTGAGGCAAAACACTCATGATTGGTTCATATTTGAAGAACAGATTACCTATCTAAGTGCAATAATAAACACCCTAAATACAACAACATACCCCACCTGCTTATAATAAATGGAAGAGATTTAGTGTCTCTTAAGGAAGAGAATGTGCAAAAGATTGTGTCATCTTAGGCTATAGGGAAAGATCTGAGAGGACCACTTCTCCCAAACAGGACACGTGATGAATTGTTGTATTATACATCTCCTCTGGCCCAAAAGACGAATAAGCTAAGGCTGTTTGAGTGATAATGATAATGTAGTAAGCACCTTAAGCTAAAAGTTGGCAACAACTGGGAGTGACGTCCTGCTTTGCAAATATATGCCTAATCTTAAATGTGGATTAGTATTGTACTATTCTCAGTGCTGCTTCCGTTGGCTTTCTCTTCTACCATGCCTATTTACTAGTGTAAATTACTGGGGCGGCAACCACAAAGCAGGACATATGAGAACATGCCTAATATTGTCCATATTTTTTTTGTAACCAAGCATATGAGTTCAATATTTCTAAGGCAATTAGATAGGGTGAGAGAACATTTAAAGATACAAAACTTTAGATGTCCCCAGAGAAACTATGAAGATTTCCAGCATTGTATACTTTGAAGGGATGCGGTGGCTCAGTGGCTAAGACGCTGAGCTTGTCGATCAGAATGGTTGGCAGTTCAGTGGTTTGAATCCCTAGCGCCGCTTAATGGAGTGACCTCCCATTTCTTGTCCCAGTTACAGCCAACCTAGCACTTTGAAAGCATGTAAAAATGCAAGTATAAAAATAGGAACCACCTTTGGTGGGAAGGTAACAGCCTTCTGTGCATTTAATCATGCTGGCCACATGACCACAGAGACGTCTTCAGACAGCGCTGGCTCTTCGGCTTTTAAACAGAGATGAGCACCGCCCCCTAGAGTCGGGAATGACTAGCACATATGTGCTAGGGGAACCTTTACCTTTATATGTCTAAGAAAGAGAAGTGACGCCAAATACAAAGAAAGTGTCAGATTCTGGACCTGTCATCGAATTAAAGGGAGAAAATCAAAGCAGCAGCAGAAGCCAATAGAAAAACTGATCATAAGCCTTGAGCCAGTCAACATCTCTGAACAAGAAGGGGATGAAGGAACTGAATCTTTTAATGCCAGTCGGCATCCATAATAAACTTTATTAATGTTATATTAACTGGATATTTAGTTAAGTCCCTAAAAGAGAATTATTTCCCAAAGATTCTTCTACTTTGCTCAGGAAAAAGGAGATCCAGAGAAAGCCTAGGAGGATTTCAAGGGTAAGATACTGGAGAAATGTCAGCTAGCAGTATGGAAGCAATTTAATTTCTCCTCAGTTCTAAGTTGCTTCTCTCCTTGATTAGTTTCCACTAAGTTGCTTCTTGTTCTGCCTCAGGTGCTTTGGAGAATAGTTTGACTCCCTCTTCTTTGTGGCAGCCCCTGAGATATTGGAACACTGCTATCATGTCTTCCGTAGTCCTTCTTTTCATTAAACTAGACATACCCAGTTCCTGCAACCGTTCCTCATATGTTTTAGCCTCCAGTCCCCTAATCATCTTTGTTGCTCTTCAGTTGCTCTTTGATCTCGGAGAAAATCCCTTCATTGTTAGGCTGGCAATATATATATTGGATATTTTCTTTTGCACTGCATTTAAAAAAAAACACTAAACACATTTGCATCATATACAGAGATTTCCTGACAGTTAGAACAATTAATCAGTGGAACAGCTTGCCTCCAGAAGTTTTTAAGAAGATATTGGATAGCCATTTGTCTGAAGTGGTGTAGGGTTTCCTGCCTAAGAAGGGGGTTGGACTATAAGACCTTGGGTCCCTTTCAACTCTGTTATTCTATTCTATACTATATCTTCTGGGATGAGACAATATCTCTACTGGTGACACATATTTCCATGGAGAAGGTCTTAGAGTTCTTGGTATTCCCTAGAGGTTTTTGTCTTTCTGTTGCAAGGAAGAGGCAGGTAAGCCATTTCAATGCAAAGGTAAACATCTTACATGGGAAATAATTTTTATGGAGCTACCACCAAGCTTTGAAGAACCCGAAAAGAAGGACTTATCTGCATGCTCAAAACAGCACTTAGGAAACAGTCTGAAACCAGAAGCAGAAGTTTGGAAAAAGGAACCAAACTAAATGCTACATAAAAAGGAGCAGACACATGGAAAATATGATCCCCAAGTCTTCAAATCTCAGGAATGACAGATGGATATTCATTCTAACATATGTAGATGATCTGTTTTACACACACACACACACACACACACACACACACACACACACACAAAAGGAAAAAAATCAGTAGTGAACTAAGAGGCAAACCTACTCGAAAGTATCGCCTACTAATTTGGCTTTCAAATAGACAAAGAAAGGATTGGAGGTTATTTTTCAGACAAAAAGAAAACACAGTTTCTTGAAAGTTGAGAATTAACAGATTCCAAATAATTGTAGTATCTCAATTCAGTAGAGGAGACACACTATCCGAAGCAAGATAAAAATGATACGCTTCAACAAGATAATAATCAGCATAGAAAAGAAAAGGGAAATTATTTGGCACAGTATCAAGGTGTATTGCAACACCTACAAAAATTTTAAGCAGATGAATAAGTGAATTATAATCAAAAGAGTGAGAAATTATTCAGACTCCCAGGACATAGAAATACCAGTTTGAGAAAAGATATGAGTAGAGGTTGGGCTGATGATAGGGTAGACCATTGACCTTTGGCAGATACTGTTCTTCTACAAAAGCTCTGGTCCAGAGGCCAAAAGGAACATTCAACTTTTATCAATAGAAGGGTATATATAGAGTTTGGGAAGGATTCCATGGATGAGAATTCTCAAGGGGAAAACAACTCAAGAAGCTTGGGAAATTTTGAAAAATGAGATTATAAAAGCCCAGTCCAGCGCAATACCAATGAAGAAGAAAAATAACAGTTCCCAAAAGAAACCAGCATGGCTGCATAAAGAACTCTCTGACAAATTGAAAGACAAAAAGGATAAATATAAAAAGTGGAAAAAGGGCGACATAACTAAGGCAAAATATCAGCAAATAGCCCGAGCCTGTAAAGACGAAGTGAGGAAAGCTAAGGCTCGCAATGAAGAAAGGCTTGCCAAAAAAGTAAAAAATAACAAAAAAAAGCTTCTTCCAACATGTTAAAAACAAGAAAAAAGTTAAGGAAACAATTGGTCCACTGCTAGGAGAAAATGGCAAGAAGATGATAAGCAACAGGGATAAAGCAGAACTATTTAATTCTTTTTTTGCATCTGTCTTTACACAAAGGGATAAAACAGTCCAACCAATCAAAAACAGCACCACAAAAATCAGAGTAGGAACACAAGTTGAAATAGGGAAGAAAATGGTAAGTGAGCACCTGTCTGCCCTGGATGAGTTCAAATCACCAGGACCGGATGGACTATACCCCAGGGTTCTGAAGGAACTGGCAGACGAGATCTCAGAACCACTGAACTATATCTTTCAGAGATCCTGGAGCACCGGGGAACTGCCAGAAGACTGGAAAAGAGCTGATGTGGTTCCCATCTTCAAAAAAGGAAAAAAAAACAGATCCAGGAAACTATAGACCCATCAGCTTGACCTCAATACCAGGAAAGATTCTGGAAAAGATAATTAAACAACAAATAAGTGAACACCTAGACGCAAACAAAGTAATAGCCAAAAGCCAACATGGGTTTGTCAAAAACAGATCATGCCAGACTAATCTAATTGCATTCTTTGACAAAGTGACAAAATCAGTGGACCAGAGGAATGCTGTCGATATAATTTACTTGGACTTCAGTAAGGCATTTGATAAAGTAGACCATAACCTACTATTAGATAAAGTAGAAAATTGTGGGTTAGACAGCACCACCACCAAATGGATTCGCAACTGGCTGACCAACCGCACTCAACGTGTAGTCCTCAATGGAACTGCATCTACATGGAAGGAAGTATGCAGTGGAGTCCCCCAAGGCTCTGTTTTAGGTCCAGTACTCTTTAACATCTTCATCAACGATTTGGATGAGGGGATAAATGGGGAACTCATCAAATTTGCAGACGACACCAAGCTGGCAGGAATAGCCAACACTCCAGAAGATAGGCTTAGGATACAGAAGGATCTAGACAAACTTGACCATTGGGCACTATCTAATAAAATGAAATTCAATTGTGAAAAAAGTAAGGTTCTACATATAGGCAAGAAAAACAAAATGCACAAGTACAGTATAGGTGGTACCTTGCTCAATAGTAGCAACTGTGAGAGGGATCTAGGAATCTTAGTGGACAACAATTTAAATATGAGCCAGCAGGGTGCAGCAGCTGCCAAAAAAGCCAACACAGTTCTAGGCTGCATAAACAGAGGGATAGAATCTAGATCACATGAAGTGTTAATGCCACTGTATAATGCCTTGGTAAGGCCACACTTGGAATACTGCATACAGTTTTGGTCGCCACGATGTAGAAAAGACGTGGAGACTCTGGAAAGAGTGCAGAGAAGAGCAACCAAGATGATTAGGGAACTGGAGACTAAAACATATGAAGAACGGTTGCAGGAGCTGGGTATGTCTAGTTTGATGAAGAGAAGGACCAGGGGAGACATGATAGCAGTGTTCCGATATCTCAGAGGGTGCCACAAAGAAGAGGGAGTCAAACTATTCTCCAAGGCACCTGGGGGCAGGACAAGAAGCAATGGGTGGAAACTAATCAAGGAGAGAAGCAACTTGGAACTAAGGAGAAATTTCCTGACAGTTAGAACAATTAACCTCTGGAACAGCTTGCCTCCAGAAGTTGTGAATGCCCCAACCCTGGAAGTCTTTAAAAAGATGTTAGATAGCCATTTGTCTGAAATGGTATAAGGTTCCTGCCCACGCAGGGGGTTGGACTAGAAGACCTACAAGGTCCCTTCCAACTCTGCTATTGTATTGTATATACCAATGTCTAGACACACCAGGAATCTGCTTGGCTATATAATGGCTACAACTTTTAGAATTAATGAGCCAAGGCCCACCAAGACTTGGCAGCGGTGGGTCTCACTTATTTTTATCTTCGCTTCGCATGTGCTCCTTCCATGCATTTATTGGCCTTCTGCGGATGCACTTTGCTCTCATGCACGTCTTCCGCGCATTCGCCCAGCCTTAAAAACGTGGCTAAATAGGACAGCATAGAGCAGGGGCAGGTGGGCGGGCCCACGCACAATCTCTGCCCCTGGTTCATCTGAACTGGTCTGAATGGGTTGAATACAACCTCTGGTCCTTGGAGCTCTTTGAGCTTGCTTGTTTTTTTACAGATGTTTCATTAGTCAAACTAGGTAACATCATGCTAGTATTATTTATTTACTATTATTTTATTAGATTTCTAGACCGCCCCCTCTCCCCGAGGGGACTCGGGGCGGTGTACAGGTAAAAATTAAAAACTACTAAAACCATAACAATACATACAAAGTTAAAATCAAATTAAATAATCCTGTACAAATTTATAAAAGTTAAAACTAAACCCATAAAACCGAATAAAATAATTTAAATTACAGACTGGGGCGAGAAGCATGAGTTAGGCCAAGCCGGCTTGATGGAACAGGTGAGTTTTGGGTTTCTGGCGGAAGGAGCGGAGGTCCGTGGTAGTTCTGATATCAGGGTGTAGGTTGTTCCAAGGGTCGGGCCCATCACGTTGCCCGCTGGCATTGCCTAGTGGACGGCACCCGGAGAAGTCCCTCTCTGTGGGAGCGAATCGGCCGGAAGGGATGTATGGGGCAGGATACGATCCCGCAAATAACTAGGTCCTGTGCCATAGTAAGTGCTAGTAACGCTGGCTAGTAAGCCAGTAAGTGCTAGTAACACTGGCTAGTAAGCCAGTATTACTAGCACAAATGATGTTACCTAGTTAGGGTAATGAAACATCTGCAAGAAAACAAGCAAGCACCAAGGACCCCCTCATTTCAATCCTAAACTACAAATATTCTCCTTTATTAATATCACTAAGAATTTGAAGGCAACCAAGGGTAAAATGAACTCTCCCAAATAGAGAAGATGGATATGAAAAAGGAAGGTTGTCAAAAGAAAATACTTTCCCATTCAAGGAAAAAAATGTCCTATGGCTTTACCCAGAAGCTAACTACAAATTATGAGAATTGTATTTCAGTTATTTAGTGTTTGGAGAGCTTATGAGAGAAGATATGGGAGATAGAATTCCAGAAGCATTATCATCTACATTTTTTTATTAAGCCACAAGGACATGTGGAATAAATTATAGCAAACAAGTGACTTTCTTTTATGCTTCTCGTTTTTTTTCACTTTTCTGATACTTTTAGCCTCTCCCCTTGTTTCCAACAAAAAGAATAGACTTTGCTCTTTGCTCCTCCACACTTCCTACTACCTAGAAGATAAAAAGGTGAGGATTACAAACATTTTATTGAAGCAAGTCGTCTTCTTTCCCTTTGAACCTTAACTGTCTGATTCTAAGAATCATTAAAAATTTTAGCTTTATTCACACACATATGCAGTATGTTCTGCTGAATATCAGTCCTAGTAAAGTAACTGAAGGATTCAAACCACGAACCCTGCATCTGTCTCAGAGCTATTACAAAACCTGCCTTTCCTTCCTAGGACTCTCGGTGTTGTTGTTTTTTGAGTTTACGATGTGGGTTAAAGCCATAACCATGATTTTATCATCAGTGGGCAATTGTTAAAGTGGTCCTTAGTTCACAAGGAAAGATAAGGGATAAAGAGTCCTCAACCTTCCTGATCCTGCATTGGCTTTTCATGGTTTCCTACTTTGTTTCTATGGTGATATTGAAGAAAACCTTCTAGGGAAAATAGTTGGCATAAAAATGTAATAAAATGTAATAATTAAAATTAAAATTGTAATATAAAATAAAATAAATACAGGTAGTCCTTGACTTACGACCACAATTGAGCCCAAAATTTCTGTTGCTCAGCGAGACATTTATTAAGTGAGTTTTGCCCCATGTTGCGACCTTTCCTGGCGCAGTTGCTAAGTGAATCCCTGCAATAACCATGTTACTTACATGGTTGTTAAGTGAATCTGGCTTCCCCATTGACTTTGCTGGTCAGAAGGTTGCAAAAGGGGATCACATGATCCAGGGACGCTGCAATTGTCATAAACACAAGACACTTGCCAAGTGTCTGGATTCTGATCACGTGACCATGGGGATGCAGCAACAGTCATGTGTGTGAAAAAGGGTCATAAGTCACATTTTTCAATGCAGTTGTACCTTTGAACAGACACAAAACAATACAATACAATAGCAGAGTTGGAAGGGACCTTGGAGGTTATCTAGTCCAACTCCCTGCCTAGGCAGGAAACCTTATACCATTTCAGACAAATGGCTATCCAACATCTTCTTAAAGACTTCCAATGTTGGAGCATTCACAGGTAAGCTGTTCCACTGATTAATTGTTCTAACTGTCGGGAAATTTCTCCTCAGTTCTAAGTTGCTTCTCTCCTTGATTAGTTTCCACCCATTGCTTCTTGTTCTGCCCCCAGGTGCCTTGGAGAATAGTTTGACTCCCTCTTCTTTGTGGCAACCCCTGAGATATTGGAACACTGCTATCATGTCTCCCCTAGTCCTTCTTTTCATTAAACTAGACATACCCAGGTTATGCAACCATTCTTGATATGTTTTAGTCTCCAGTCCCCTAATCATCTTTGTTGCTCTTCTCTGCCCTCTTTCTTGAGTCTCCACATCTTTTCTACATCGTGGTGACCAAAACTGAATGCAGTATTCCAAGTGTGGTTTTACCCAGGCATTATAAAGTGGCATTAACACTTCACGTGATCTTGATTCTATCCCTCTGTTTATGCAGCCTAGAACTGTGTTGGCTTTTTTGGCAGCTGCTGCACACTGCTGGCTCATATTCAAATGGTTGTCTACTAGGACTCCAAGATTCCTTTCAAAACAAAACAAACTGTTGTAAGTCAAGGACCTATCTGTAAAACAAAACAAAACAAAACAGCATTCCTAATGGGGACTTCAAAACTTTCATTCCTAGCTCCTGTGCTATTGGGAATTCTGAGAATTATCCTCGAGAGCGCTAGGAAACAAAAAGTTATGGAAAAAGAATGGAACGAACATGGTAGCATACAGATTACCTGTATTCACAGCTTAGTCTGAGGGATATAGTGACAACCCATATCTCAGATGCATGAGGAAATTTGCCAGGAGGAGGGCTAGAATTTTTTGAGGTGGATTTTTTCCCCTCCCCTCCTTCCCTGATAGGAAATACTGCCCTGGCGTGTTTGGAAATAGCTGCGTAGGAGGCCACTAAAAAGTATGTGTGGGTGGAACCTAGGGAGTGATGTGAAAACAGGATGCACGGCAAGCTCTTGGAGAATGAATAGTAGAGATAAACATGTCAGACTGTGACAGGAACTGGAAGAATCATAAACAGGAGGGAAATAAATTTCCTCAAAGTTTCTCTGCTGCAGCAGCATTTGAAGATAGGAGACGTTCAAGAGGAAAACTCTGTGGTACCAGCTGGCCCAAAGGAGCCACTATGAGGTGTTTATGATACGACAAACGTTACTCAAAGGAGAATAAAGAAGAGATAAAATCTATGGAAGATTATGTTTAGCTGGTGAAAAAACCCCAGCACTTTGCAGTTTCCTAAGAAACTCACAATCAGTTCGGAGTTTTCTTTGGGTACTCAGGGTGCATACAAATGAGAGTATCTCACTGTGGGGTAGCTGCCTGCCCAAAATTAATGAATGCATCAATTGTTTGCAAAATCTCCACCGTCTCTTCACTTCACTAGCTGCCCTCCCTTCATTTGTAGGAGCCAACAAAGCCAAAAGAGTTGCAACAGGGGAACTGCAATCAGTCCTGGCCTCAGAAGTATGATGCAGATAACTCCAAATGCTTGTCTGTTGCATTCACATCCACATATGCAGATACACATATATTTAGGTTTGCGTTTATGTGAGGAGAAAGAGAAGTGGTGACAAAGACCTTTTTACTTAGTTGATTTATTTCTTGGCTTTCTCCTCTGAAAAGCATTCAACATGGCATAATGGACTAGGCAATAAATTTAATAAATTGAAACTTCAACCTTACACGGCTGAGCTATTATTGGCAAATGGTGGTATTCCCACGTAGTATTCTAACAGTTGTTTGGGGATTGTACTTTTCCAGACAGAAACAGATTCATAGCTTGGGTGTGCTATTAGATTTACCTTTATTACTTTAAATTCAGGTACATTCAATAATATAGAACAGTATTTCTCAGCCTTAAGCTATATTTTATACTTTATGCGGTGTTTCTCAATCTTGGCAATTTCAATGCTGACTGGGAAATTCTGGGAGTTGAATTCTACATGGCTTAAAGGTGCCAAGGTTGAGAAACACTGGCACAAAGAATAATGATTTTAAAAATAATTTCTAATGACTCTGTTAGTATGCATAATCATAATAAAGGTAAATTATCTCTGCACACATCCAGAGGTGGGTTGCTCCTAATTTGGCTTGGATCAGCCGAACCAGTAGTAGTGGTAGCGTGAGGCTCCGCCCACCTGCCCAGATGCTTCTGCACATGCACAGAAGTGTTGCTTGCCCGAACTGGTAGTTAAAAAATTGGCAACCCACCACTGCACACATCCATATATGAGTGCATTTGTTTATTGGTGCCAAATTAAGTTGTTTCTATTGGAGGAGTTTCCAGCTTTTAAGATGGATGAATTGAAATGATGATCATATGACGGCCGTGGCCAGGGGGGCTTTTTATCAGGCTCGCTTGATTCGCCAGTTACACCCCTTTCTGGATCGTGACACTCTACGCAGGGTCACTCAATCCCTCGTCATCTCCCGCATGGACTATTGCAACGCTCTCTACATGGGGCTGCCCCTGAAGTGCACCTGGAGGCTCCAGTTAGTACAGAATGCGGCCGCATGGGGGATTCTGGGAGCCTCAATATGCTCCCACGTGACACCTCTCCTGCGCGAGCTGTACTGGCTGCCTGTGGCTTTCCAGGTGCGCTTCAAGGTGCTGGTAACCACCTTTAAAGCACTCCATGGCATGGGACCTGGCTACTTGCAAGACCGCCTCCTGCTACCAAATACCTTCCACCGACCAGTTCGCTCCCACAGAGAGGGCCTCCTCAGGGTACGGTCGGCCAAACAATGTCGGCTGGTGACCTCCAGGGGGAGAGCCTTCTCTGTGGCAGCTCCTGCCCTCTGGAACGACCTACCCCCCGACCTACGTACGATCACTGACCTACGCCTCTTCCGCCGGGCCTTGAAAACGCATTTATTCCATGCGGCCGGCCTACTGTAATTTTTAATCGATTTTAATCGATTTTATTTAGTAATTTTATTTGGTTTTAGAACAGGCCCCTAATTTAATTGACATTTTAATTGACATTTTAAAGTATTTTATATATTCATGTCTTTGTTGTTTTTATTATGCCTGCTCACCGCCCTGAGTCCCGCAAGGGAGAAGGGCAGCATACAAATTCAATAAACAAACAAACAAACAAATGAAATGTTGAGATTATGTTGTGAGTGCATTCATAAAATGGTTGTCTCGGGACTGAGCACTAATTAAATGGCTGTCATAATCAAGTATAAGATATTAACTCACTAGAATGCCAACTTTTCCCTTTAATTCCATCCCCAGATATCCTCTTTGAATCTAGCCTTGTTCTGTTCCAACATATGTTAACAGTCTTCTGGAGTATGTCTAAAAATAAGTTTAACTCATGAACTATGAGTTTAAAAAATAAGTTTAACTCATGAACTATGTTGTTTCTTAGTGAAAAATCAAAATCTGCACATTTCTGTTGCCATTGAGGAGTTGATAAATGCCTTGATGATATTTTCTTTCTGTTTGGAAGAAGCAAAACCAGCATCATAAAAGTATTAACAGAAAAATTGCTTATTCTCACAGTACAGCGCACAAAAACTTTCATATCCTTTTCATGGATGGGTTCATATTTCTCCCTCTCTGTCATCCAACTCCTCAAGATTGGGGGTTGGGGCTGAGAGGTACCATTTTGCGGTGGTTCTCGTCCTACCTCTCTGATCGGTCGCAATGGGTGTTGGCAGGAGGGCAGAGGTCTCCCCGAGGCCCCTCACATGTGGGGTCCCTCAGGGGTCGGTCCTCTCGCCACTCCTGTTCAACACCTATATGAAGCCGCTGGGCGAGATCATCCGTGGTTTTGGGGTGGAATACCATCTGTACGCTGATGACACCCAGCTGTACATATCCACCCCAAACCACCCCAACGATGCCGTCGAGGTGCTGTCCTGGTGTCTGGAGGCCATACGGGTCTGGATAGGTAGTAACAAACTCAGACTCAACCCATCCAAGACTGAATTGCTGTGGTTTCCGGCACCCCGGTTCAGCCAGATAAGTCCAACACTGGCCTTGGGGGCGAACAACTGGCCCCCGTGGAGAGGGCGCGCAACTTGGGCATCCTCCTGGATTCCCGGCTGTCCATGGAGGACCATGTGGCGGCCGTGGCCAGGAGGGCGTTTTATCAGATACGCCTGATACGCCAGTTGCGCCCCTTACTGGACCAGGGGGCCCTTCGCACAGTCACTCAAGCGCTTGTGACATACCGGCTGGATTACTGTAACGCTCTCTACATGGGGCTCCCCTTGAGGTGCACTCGAAAGCTACAGTTAGTTCAGAATGCGGCCGCGCGGGTGATTATGGGTGCCCCAAGGCAAGCCCATATAACACCTCTCCTGCGCGAGCTGCACTGGCTGCCTGTGGCCTTTCGAGTGCGCTTCAAGGTGTTGACGACCATCTTCAAATCGCTCCATGGCTTGGGGCCTAGCTATATACGAGACCGCCTCCTGCCCCATACATCCCTTTGCCCGATCCGCTTCCACAGAGAGGGTCTTCTCCGGGTGCCGTCGGCCGGGCAATGCCGGTTGGCGATGCCCAGGGGAAGGGCCTTCTCTGTGGAGGGCCTGGCCCTCTGGGATGACCTACCCCCCGACCTACGCACTATCTCGGACCTCCGCTTCTTCCGCCAACGTCTTAAGACATATCTATTCCAGCAAGCCGGCCTGACATAGCCCCCCGTTTCTGACTTTTTATACATAAATTGTAATTAGCAGGGTTTAAATGGGTTTTTAGTATGGGTTTAATGATTTAATATGTTTTTAATGATATATATTGTTTTTGTTATGGTTTTTAAAATGCCTGTGCGCCGCCCTGGGTCCTAACAAGGAGAAGGGCGGGGTATAAATCCGAAATAAATAAATAAATAAAGATTCCCACTGATAATGGGGAAAAGAAGGAAGAAGCTGTTCAAAAATATCATAAGATGTCTATTGCCATCAAACAATGATGGATAGTTCCAATGATCCTTGGGGTTGAAATTGTCCACTTTGGTAAATCCCACCTTAGGGTTGGGATAGAAGAACACAAAGAACACAGTATCTTTCACAGGCAGCCACAATCGGGGCTAAGGAAAATTAATTTGCATCTATTTCTCTCATATCACTAACTTTCAGAACTTTTTAGACTACCGCTGTCAAAATGTATTAGATCAGTGCTGTTAGTAACAAGAACTGTTACTAACCATAAACCATAAACATCTAAATATAAATTGAGTATTTATTATACATCAGGGGTGGGTTCCGGCAGGCACTACTGCCAGTTCACTCATGTGCGCTTCGTGCATGCCATTTGATGCGTGCTGCACACACATGCACAGTGCAATTAAAATTGTTATGTGCATGCACAGAACCCAAAAAAAAGATGGCGGCACCTACGGCAGAGAACCAGTTCATGGGAGTGGCAGGCCTGGGTCACTGCCAGTTCCAACGACCCAGACTGCAAACCACTACCGGTTTGGCCAAACCGGTCCGAACTGGTAGGAACCCACTATTGGTATACACGATGTGTCATAGCAAGTGGCAGCACCTTGTTGAAAGTAGGCTGACCTTGTAAAATTTAGGCAGGGTCCGATTTAATTAGCACTTTGAATGGAAGAACAACAAGGAAGCCAAGACTGGGAAATTGGATTCCCCACCCCCACCCCGGACTGATAAATCACTTCTGCATTCATGCCCAGAAAACAACATGGCAGCGTCTATGGGGTCTTCAAAAGTTGAGTCCAAGAAAAGGAGTCTTTTCATGCATGCTACATGAAACATCCTATCTCAGACAAGCACAGTGCTTTGAATTATGACTCCATGATATCCGGACTTCTACATCAAGTGGCACATGGACTGTGTGTAACCAACTTCAACTTTTTAAACCTGACAGCCTGCTGAACTGAGCTACAGAAATTTGCTAACTAGACATGGGCTCCAGGCCATAAATAAAAACTGCCTTCCTTGATCCTAAAGAGTTTCTTAATCATCCTCTGTAGCCCACAAGAGCAAGTAGCAATGGACCAAACTAGGCATAAATTTCCTAAAAGGTATAGCAATTAAGCAGTTGGCTATGGAGTAGGATGACCCAGTTCATGTCTCCAGTTGTCAATGGAGCTCATTGTATGACTTTGAATGAGGCATTCTTTTTCCGGCCAATATACTCCATTGGTTTGTTTGTTGTGTTGATAAAATATGGGGAGACCTTACATATGCCATTTTAAGCCTTCAGAGAAATACCTGAGATGTACACACACACACACACACACACACACACACACACACACACACACACACACACACTTAAACTTTCATCATTACTAGTCAGGTGATCAACTGGGGGCTTGCAGGCTGGGGAATCCCTAGATTAAAGGGATGTGCTATTATAAGTGAGAGTCAGGATGGAAAAGTTTTTAAGGGAATATTAATGTTTCTAGTGAACATCATATATGGCTGAACCTAAGCTTATTTAGGTTAATATAATGAAACTGAGCTGAGTATCCTATAATTTACATATATTAATACACCAAATATGAATAAATGATTGTCTTTTTCCTGCTGAACATCTGTTCCTGATTTCTTTGTATTCGTTTTTTTCTTTATCATTCTCTACCGCCTTCTCTCCATTGGAAGATCTAAAAATATGTTTAAAGCACATTAGAACACAGCAAAATACAAAAGACATTTACAGCATGAAATTTACAGAATGAAAATAATTAAGTAGCCTTCAGCATAACCATATTTTAAGATTATCTGAGTAATTCTTAAACGGGTCCACAACATCATAGGGTATCTTTTGTTGTGGTCCTGAATAATTTTATATCAGTCTACAATTATTATTATTTTTTTATTTTATTAAATTTATACCTCGCCCTTCTCCTTGTTAGGACCCAGGGCGGCGCACAGGCATTAAAACCACAAAATACAAAATCGATTAAAATATATTAAATTATTAGACCCGTGCTAAAAACCCATTTTAAAACCATACCAAATTAATTTTAAATTTAAAAGTCAGAAGTAGGGGCTATCCTAGGCCGGCTTGTTGGAATAGATACGTCTTAAGACGTTGGCGGAAGAGGCGGAGGTCCGAGATAGTGCGAAGGTCGGGGGGTAGGTCGTTCCAGAGGGCCGGGCCCGCCACAGAGAAGGCCCTTCCCCTGGGTGTCGCCAGCCGGCATTGCCCCGCTGACGGCACCCGGAGAAGACCCTCTCTGTGGGAGCGGATCGGACGTAGGGATGTATGGGGCAGGAGACGGTCTCGTATATAGCTAGGCCCCGAGCCATGGAGCGATTTAAAGATGGTCGTCAGCACCTTGAAGCGCACTCGAAAGGGCACAGGCAGCCAGTGCAGCTCGCGCAGGAGAGGTGTTACGTGGGTTTGCCTTGAGGCACCCATAATCACCCGTGCGGCCGCATTCTGTACTAACTGTAGCTTTCGAGTGCACCTCAAGGGGAGCCCCATGTAGAGAGCGTTACAGTAATCCAGCCGGGATGTCACAAGCGCTTGAGTGACTTTGCGAAGGGCTCCCCGGTCCAGTAAGGGACGCAACTGGCGTATCAGGCGTACCTGATAGAACGCCCCCCTGGCCACGGCCGTCACATGGTCCTCCATGGACAGCCGCGAATCCAGGAGGACGCCCAAGTTGCGCGCCCTCTCCACGGGGGCCAGTTGTTCGCCCCCAATGGCCAGTGTTGGACTTATCTGGCTGAACCGGGGTGCCGGAAACCACAGCCACTCGGTCTTGGACGGGTTGAGCCTGAGTTTGTTACTACCCATCCAGATCCGTACGGCCTCCAGACACCGGGACAGCACCTCGACGGCATCGTTGGGGTGGTTTGGGGTGGATTATTATAACCCACCATCTACCTGAGATGGTAGATGCATCTGAGAAATCAAAATAAGTCTTCTTAGAAAGAGGAAGGAGGTAACAACATATTTTAGGGAAGGTAAAACTCAGAAGACACGGTGGGAGAGAGAGGGGAGAGGGAGGGAGGGGCGAGGGAGATTGGGTGTGTGTGTATTCGTATAATAATATGGAGAACAAGGGTATCAATGGCTATCATTATGGATGCCTAAGGACACCCTCCCGGTTAGAGAGATAGGCAGGATATCTCTCAATGCCATTTGCAGGGAATCATAAGCAGGTGAAGACATCTGCTTGGGAATACCCTGAAGCAAATGGGGAGCCACTGTGTGAGACAGAATGCTGGACTGGATGGGCTGTGGCCTGTTCCAGCAAGGCTATTCTTATGTTCTTATGTAATATCTCAAGCAATAGATGTTCAGTATCCATGCAATGTACAATGATACTTAATGGAAAGACATTGGGTGCCCTACTTGAAGATATTTGATACCATTTTTCTCCTGGCTCCAATCCTGTTGGCTTTCTGAAAGGCCTTCAAAGCTGAATGTGCCATTGGATGTGCCAAAATCTGGATGTGCCATTGAGCCTGGCAATCCCAAGGAAGCAATGCAACCTGATAAATGACTGGTATAAGTGTAGACCAGGGGTGGGTTCCGGCAGTCACTACTGCCGATTTGTTTGTGGGCGCACTGCATGTACGCTCTTGATGCATGCTGCATGCGCATATGCAATGTAATTAAAATTGTTCTGCGGATGTGCAGAAGCAAAAAACAAGATGGCACCGCCTATGGTGCCACCAGGAGAACCGGTTTGGGGGCGTGGCAGGCCTGGGTTGCTACCGATTCTGGCGACTCAGGCCACCAAACTACTACCTGTTCACCCGAACTGGTCCAAACCGGTAGGAACCCACCACTGGGTGTAGACTATACTAGTTCTGTCGTTTTGTTATTATGATTTTAATTGTTTTTCATTGGTTTTATTGACTGAATTATGTTGTTTGTTTCTGTTTGAATTGTGTATGCCGCCCATAGTCACATGCAAGTATATAAATTCAATAAATAAATAAATGCACTACAGAGTGCAAGACGAAAGCATTGAGACTTTGGTCCAGTCACTCTGTCAGCTCAACCCACCTCACAGAGTTGTTGTTGAGGAGAAAATAGGAGAAAGGTGCCTTGGATATGTTCACATCTTTGAGTTATTTGAAAAATAATAAAGGTGGGATACTAATGAATAAATAAAATAAATAAATAAATATAAATAAATAAATACATATATAGTTCAGCACATATTGAATGAAGAGAGACACTCTCTGGTCTTCAGATTCCCTCCAAATCAACTGGAAATGGACCCAGTTGAGGAAATCTTTGTATCAGTTGGTATGCAGATTTTGACTTCATGCTGATGTTTTGTGGCAGTAGACTAATGCCTACTTTCTAGGTGAACTTATTTGAACAGACCACAACATCTCAGAGACACATCACAGATGGAATAGAGCTAATTCTAGAGCCAAAAGCTCTTTAAAAAGCATGCTTGCTCATAGCTAAGCCCTGATACCTAAACAATATTTATAACTAGATATCAAAGCAAATAGAGGGGGAAATTATATTCATGTCAGAGACTGTCAGGCAGAATGGACCAAGCTGTCCATCAGCAAGAGTTTCCATCATCCACAAAGCCCAGAAGTTGCTGGTGGTGCTGACATATACTAGAATTGGAATGCATGAGAAGAAAGAATATCTTAGTTAGCAAAGGAGTCTCTAGCTTAAACTTGTCCTTTTGTTTCTGTGTCATTTTCTCCTTGATCGTAGCAGTTCCAACTCTACAAATCTGTGAAACGTATTTATTGACTGAAATGGTTTATTGGATTTATAAATTGGTCAACAAGGGATGCTGCACTGGCCATGCTGTACCAATAGTGGCGATCCTTGCTCACCTCTGACTGGTTAGCTCTTTGAGCAAGCAATTCAATCTACTCTCAATGAGTTCTGCTCAAAAATCATTTGACATTGGCTTTGTCTAATTTGCAAAACAGGATTTTGAGAGGTAAGAAAAAATAAGACAAGTAGTTCAATTAATTCCCTTGTACAGTTCAAACCATTCTTGGGAGCAAGGCCATTATTTGGATTAAAAGGAGATATGACCCTGTGTGATGCTAGCTTTTTTTAAATGCTATTGTCATATTTTTCATGATAATCTGTTGTTTCCCACAGTAAATATATACTTCTTGTTTACTTGGGGTTAATTTTTGTTGTTTCTTACAATATATATATATATATCTTGCTTACTTGGGGTTAATTTGCCCCAAGACTGTTCATTCAACTTTGGAAAACATTTGTTAGCCCAGGGTCCGATGACTGCAGTGGAATCTCAGGTCACAACCATAATCCATTCCAGGACTTCGATCGGCACCTGATTTGGTTGTGACTGGAAGCAAGACTGACTGTGCATGCACACACACACAAAAAAGGCATGGAAGGAAAAAATGAGTCCCTTTTGGGTGAAATAGGGCGGTATATAAATCAAATTAATAAAATAATAATAATAATAAATAAAAAATCACTGTGGCAGGAAAAATTGCTGCAGCTGTGATTGATCGCCACCCGAGGATGTATTCGTGAACAGAGTGAAACATTTAGCGGATGTTTTGGTTGGCAGCCATTTGGTCGTGGCTAAAAGCGACCCAAGATTCCACTGTACTGTGATTGTTGTTTTAAGTACAGAGCACCTCCTTAAGTATACAATACAGGTATTTTTATTATTATTATTTTAATTATTATGCTTTGTTGCATAATCAGACAGATTTTCAGACTGGATTTGGCATTTTTATCCACCTACTGAGACCTTCCCAAAGACCTGGAATAGGCAAATGTGGATGTTTGATAGTGGTGAAATTCAAAAAAATTTACTACCGGTTCTGTGGGCATGGCTGGGTGGGCATGGCAGAGGATACTGCAAAATCTCCATTCCCACCCCACTCTGGGACCAGTCAGAGGTGGTATTTGCCAGTTCTCTGAACTACTCAAAATTTCTGCTACCGGTTCTCCAGAATCTGTCAGAACTTGCTAAATTTCACCCCTGTGTTAAAGGTATTGTTACAGAATGTAAACTGTTCTGACTAAGCTGCCTTTTGCAATAGACTGGAGAGTTTTCAATGCTGATGATGTTCAAGTGGTTCTCCAGGGGTTTGGGGATTACAATAGGATGCCTACTACTATTGGTACTACCTTTGCTTTCTTTTGTCAGATCTATTTTTATATGCAGATCTTTGCACTGTATACTCTTCTCAGATCTTTCTCTTCTAGTCTGCTGTCTCCAGATATTACAAAGTCCACTATCCAGTCTCTTTTTGTCTTTCTTATTGACAATTGTCAAGACTGGGGTGTTATGTGCCAGATTTTTGTCTCTTTTAATTGAAAAGTCCCAGAGCACTTTAGCTTCTTCATTTTCTATTACTTTATTTTATGGGCCCAACAATTGTTGCTTGCAGGCAAATGGTATTTTTTACAGATCTTCCAATGAACCATTGTTATTACTGTGTCATGCCAGTGTTTATAGTCAGTCTGTGCAATCTTCTTGCAGAAGCCTAACAGATTGTTGTTGTTGTTGTTGTTGTTGTTGTTGTTGTTGCATTTATTTACCTCCCATGTCATTGTTTGGGGTGGCTCTGGTCACGTTTATTACATGCTTGCAGGGTTCATTATGGTCTATTTACCCACTCTGTAGTCCCAGAGATAATGCAGCCCCTGCAAGTCATTGCGAACATCAAAGCTCCTAAATTTTAATTTAGTATATAAATAGGCTCAAATGCTATCCTTGCTTCACCTACATTTGAATGCAATACCCGGTACATCAAATAGCTAGTTTTCCCAGAAGTTGCAAGGCTGTTGAAACACATCACGCTGTTTCATTCATTCATAACCTAAAAGATCATAGATGTTTATTTATGATATTGCTGGCCAGTCTTATGTCAAGCATATTTTTTTCCCTTGAGAATTAATTGAAAGTATAGATTACATCTTATTTGACAATCTGGCATGCAAAATGATGCACCCTTCTTTCATTACTGTTCTGCACCATTTTCCTTCCAAAGACGTAATGGGTTTAATGATCTGTCACACTCTTTTATTGCTTTAATAAAAGGCCACATTGCAAGCTGGTGTCCTGTTTCATGGAGCAAAGAGCAGGTGACCTCACCATATCCTTGTTAATCTCTGTTGGATTTGCCACTTTGTTAATTGGTTTCATCCACTGAAGGATCTATTATCGTTGCCCTTTACATCAAGCAAGGGATGAAAGTGCCATATCACTCAGCCACAGTCTTGCTAAATTACTCTCATTTCTAAATACAAATGGAATTTGCTCACCCTTTAACTCCCCATCTGTTTATTTTTATTTTTATTTCAATCATACTGTAGTTCCAAAACTATTTTGGTTATAGTACGTATAGTGTAGAGTGAAATCCCAAATAAACTTCCCATTTGTAAATTGGATCATGACAGCTAGCTTTCTATTTCTATCATACTGAATGGAATATTCTAGGGCAGTGGTGGGCAAACTCATTAGTCAACAGAGCCAAATATCAACAATACCACAATTGAAATTTCTTTTGAGAGCCGGAAGGTGTGGCCTGTTTTGTGGGAGTGACTCAGCGGTCATGTGACTGGGTGGGCGTGGCCAACTTGGAAAATGTGAAACTCACTTAACAATGGTCTTGGTTAGCAACCAAACTTTTAGGCTCAATTGTGATCATAAGTTCTTTCTTTCTTTCTTTCTTTCTTTCTTTCTTTCTTTCTTTCTTTCTTTCTTTCTTTCTCTCTCTCTCTCTCTCTTCTCTCGGTCTTTCTCTCTCTTTCTCTTTCTGTCTCTCTTTCTCTCTCTCCTTCTCTCTCTTTCTTTTTTTCCCTCTTTCTTTCTTTCTCTTTCTTTCTTTCTTTCTCTTTCTTTCTCTTTCTTTCTTTCTCTCTCTCTCTCTGTCTCTCTCTCCTTCGTCCGCCCATCTCTGTCACTCTGTGTGTGTATGTCTGTCTGTCTCACATTCAAGCACTTAATCACTCATTCTGTGTCTCTGTCTATCTTTCTCTCCCTCCCTCTCTCTCTTTGTCTCTCCCTGTCTCTCTGTGTGTCTGTCACTCTCTGATTCCCCCCTCCCTCCTTGTCTCTCTCTGTGTCTGTGCCTCTCTCTGTCTGTCTGTCTGTCTGCCCCCCACCCCCCGCGGAGCCTCCTCAGCCCAGCCCGCCGCGGTTACTCACTTGCTCACCTTAGCTTGGCCCGGCCGGCCGGCCGGCCGCTGCATTCGCTCAGGCTACTTCCAGGCTCCGTGTGTGGGCGGGAAGGAACGGCATTTGGACGCCGGTTCCCTCCAATCGTCCTGGAAGTAACCTGGCCACCCGCTCGCCTGGCCACTCGCTCAGGCTACTTCCAGGCTCTGTGTGTGGGTGGGAAGGATCAGCATTTGGACGCCGGTTCCCTCCAATCGCCCTGGAAGTAGCCCTGGGGAGGCTCCATGGAGAGAGGGAGAGAGGAAATCGACGGCCGGTAGGGAGGGTTGCTCCGGCGGGTCCCAGGAGTTCCACCGTCAGCGAGGGTGGAGGAAGAGCCACACTCAAGGGGCCAAAGAGCCGCAGGCGGCTCGTGAGCCGTGGTTTGCCGACCACTGTTCTAGGGCACAGGCCAAAATATTGTATGAATACATCCTTGCTTTGTTCTCCTCATTGTTCAATGCATTAAGAGTCCTTGTTCATTGATAGTTCCCGCCTCGAGCCCCTTCGGGGAGAGAGAGCGGGTTATAAATTAAAATTATTATTATTATTAGTAGTAGTAACCCAGAGATGCTTGGAGCTATCATGTACTGTGTGTAATAGCCCCATTAAAATTACATTGTCAACCGTGTATGCTTGATATTCTTTCTCCTGGAGCATCTATTTATCATTTTCCATTTTTCCCTTGGCTTAAATATGACTAATTCTGCTAATTTCTAGTTGTGTTCATTAATGTTTCCACTTGTTTTCTTTTCACATCCAAGTTGCTTTTAAATGAAAGAGCTGACAATCCCAGAAATGTCCTTAGATACAGGAAATGTCCATGTCAGCATTCTAATACAATATTCTAACAGTCCATAGTCAGCAATAGGTAAGGCAGTAGTTTCTTCTGTATTAGCCCAACTTTATCTCAAGAGCAACCATATTAGGCCCCAACTTAGTGTAGGAAGTTAAAACCTGCCCCTCTCCTAGAAAAATGAAATATTCCGGGAAATATTGGAAAGGCTGAATATTATTTTTCCCTGGATCAGAAATGGAGAAACAGGAGAAACAGTTTGGGGGCATGGCAGGCCTGCCAAACTACTACCGATTGGACCGAATCGGTCTGAACTGGTAGGAACCCACCGCTGCATGACATGCGCACAACTGAATTGCAATAAACATTTGCCTATGAATTTATTCTGACCCATTTCATTGTTTCTGCATTCCGCCCCTCTCACAATAGTGAAATAAGTAGTCATGAATTAGAAGTTTGCCAGTTAATTGGGCACTTCATCCTAAAATGTTATGATACTAGCAAGGGATTGCCAAACTACACACAAATTCTGCCAGCATTAATATGAATCCATATTGGAAGTGACAGTGGCTGAATAACAAAGGGCCGAACAGGGGGAGCGGGGGAAAAGACAGCCAGAGACAGGAGACAGGAAATGAAAATGACAGCCTCATAGAAGCAGAAAGTGCAGGGGCTGGGAACAGGCAGAGCTAAGCAAGGGGGAATGGCATGACTTTGCAGAGAAAGGGAAAAAAGCCAAATAATTTTTAGAGATTGCATGAAACCCAACCTTTCGGTTTTGCTCCCGCGCCTGCCTGAGTGTCTCATCAACAGACTTTTGCTTTCAAGTAGGAAGGTATTATTTATAGAAACTGTCATTCTTTTTATCCTGATGATAATGCTGTTGTTGTTTTTCTTGCAGAAGAGTATTCCCCACGCAGATGGCCCCCTGATGTCTTGGAAATATATTGACTAACATTCCCACTCAACATGGTATTGGGAATTCAGGGAATACTACCACTAATGTCTTCCAATCAAATAGAGGAAACCTGTCTCTTAAAGGCTAAACTCATGCTTCTTCCTCTCCTCTTCACTTGAGGTTTGAGGAGGTGGAGGAGGACCTGGGGGAATCTGTTGTATCCTTACAAGAGGGGTTTCCACTCCGGTCCACAACTAATGGATTAACCTGATTGGCTGGGACCAGGACCGGCTGTGATTGGTCAATTCGTACCGGTGGCTACCTTTAAAAAGAGGCTGCCACCGGCTGCTTGTTACTTGAGCTATGCCTTGCTAATAAAGAGCTGAATTCACTCCTAGTGTGTCCTTCCTTTGCCCGATCTAACAGAATCCATGAACAAGTTGCCTCAGTCTACACCCAAAATCCAGCTGGTGACAGGGTCATGGATTACATCAGGGATGTCCAAACTTGGAAACTTTAAGACTTGTGGACTTCAACTCCCAGAATTCCCCAGCCAGCTATGCTGGCTGGGGAATTCTGGGAGTTGAAGTCCACAAGTCTTAAAGTTCCCAAGTTTGGACATCCCTGGATTACATGTTTTAATATTTGGTTTTTTTCTCCTTTTCCCTCCATGCAAACCGATATTAATAGGGAGGCATTAATTATAACACTTTTATGATCTCCCTAATTAAATCTTTTCAGGAACAACTATGAAGAATGTGGGAATTGCAGATCTCCAATGAGGCAGAGTTTGTCTCTGTTGTTCTAACTTTTCAGCCTTTAATTGGTTTTAGAAGTTGGTTGTATAAAGTTTGCAAGTAGCATTTGTAACTAATGCACCAGCGGAACAAAAAGAGAACCGCTGGCTCAATTTGACCTACTCAGTAATTTAGCAGATAAAAGACAGTTGCACGTTCTTGTCTTCTTTTTGTGTGACACATCCCATGCCTTCCATCTTCAAAGACTATACAGTTTTCTCCCATGTGTTTGGGTGTAAGTTACAGGACAGCCCCAACCAATTTAATTGTATTTAAATGACAATAAAGATTATACTTATTTGTTAAAGCTCCCATTTCATATGTTCTTCCTTAGTACTTGCTGTGACTGTAGCAGTAAAAAGACAGTACAGGGGTATCTGACTCAATTTCATTGAGGGCCACATGGCCTCAGCCGCCTGAGGTTATGTGTTTGACCTCAGCAGGCTGGGATGGGCTTGGCCAGGGTGGGCGTGGCCAGCTTGATGTCACTTGGGTCAGGGATGACTGTGGTGGCCCAAGTGCTCTGCCAGTGAAAATGGGCTCCCGATCTCTGTTTTTGGCTGCAACGGCCTCTTGCAACACTCTGCCAGCAAAAACAGAGCATGGGAGGGCCGCATGCTGTTTCCAAGGAGGCCCCATGGGCAGGATCTAAGCACCCGGTGGGCCAGATCTGGCTCCCGGGCCTTGGGTTTGACACCCCTGCTCTAGTAGATAGTGGTTATTATATGCAATCTTAAATTGTCAACCATACTAGAAGCTCTTTTGAAGCTACAGTTCTAATTTGAATGACATTTACCTAAGGTTTTTTTTTTTTAAGTAAATGGATAAAAGCCTGTGTTCTGAATATTGCATTTCTCAGCTGCAAATGAAAGAGGACTTCCCTACCCATAAATACCTCATGGTCTCCAGAACAACTTAATAGCCCCAGCTAGGTCTCTATTGGTAAGGCTGAGGATTCAGAATGGAAGGGAGAGGATGAAAAAAACTTCCTGTTTCTCATCACTTCAAGCCTCTTGTAAACCAATTGGCAGCACATATTTTTTCTTAATCTGATCTACCTGAGAGACAATTTGCAAACTGGATGTACTCTGCCTGTGGTTCCGTAATGGAAGAAGCGCAGGATATGAATAAATACTACTCATCTGGTGTCCTTAATGCACGTTAGCTTTTAACATGACATGACTTACATGTGTAAATCAACCATCAAAGTGAATCATGTCTGGGCTTCATGCAAATAATTTTCCACATCAGCTTGTGCCAAATTAAACACAGTGTCAGAGGAAACAGTCATCAGGGTCACTTGAGAAATATCAAGTGATGAATTTGCAGGTGTGAATTGCCCCAATGCATTTATTACAATATGTACTATCAGATATGTGCCACTCCCTTGCTGACTGGCTCATATCATTGGATCGGATGACGGACTCAAACTGTACGAAGTATTCTGGCACAACTTTCTTAAACAATACTTATGCTGAAGGGACAAGACCCTTGCACCCCTAACCCTTTAGGGAAAAAAACCCAGGGGTGTTAAAACTTTACAGCTTTGAGACCTGTGGACTTCAACTCCCAGAATTCCTCCTCCAGTCATATTGGCTCAGGAACTCTGGCATTTGAAGCATGCAAGTCTTAAAGCTGTCAAGCTACAAGACCCTTGCACCCCTAACCCTTTAGAAAAAAAAATCCAGGGGTGTTCAAACTTGAAAGCTTTAAGACTTGTGGACTTCAACTCCCATAATTCCTCCTCTCGCTCTTCATCTTGATGATGTGTGGACGGGCGGGGGGGGGGGAGGGAGCTGGAACCAGTTCTAAACGGCACTGTAGATTTGTGGAACTTCTTCTATAGAAGAGGTTAGAACTGGCAGGAACCCACCCTTGGTTTGGAGTGTGGAACTGTCAATATGCTGGTAACATCAGCTTTATATTGCCATTCTGGGTAATATTGATGTGGTTGTTAAGATCCTGTTTCTGTATCTAGAGACTGTGAGGATTTAGAAGGGGAGAAGAAGCGTAAACTGAATCATAGCAAGATAAATAGAATAGAATATACAGCAAGAGTGAACTAAGAGGCAGTTAACCCCAAGCAATTTATGAAGCACCAAGTCCCATGATGAAAGAATGTATGTGCTGAATGCCAGAACTTAGAACAATGAATGCAAAATAGATCAAAGATTCTGAGTTGGATTCCAGATGGAGGAGCAGAACAAGCAAATCAATAGTCTGAATCCAGGGAATAAAGAGGAATGATAATTAAGTTTCCTAGTTAAGCATTGGGGAGGGGGGGACCTATTTCAATGGAGGAAAAGTTTAGGCTGAGGATGTGCCAAGATTTGCCCATTTTCCACAGCTGACTCTTCTCAACCTGTTACCCTCTAAATATATCAGAATGATTGATCCCATAATTCTGTGCAGTTTCAGTTATATTCATGGGCATTTCACAATGATGGTAACTGCTAGTCAGAGAGGTATTTATATTTAACTGCTGGTTTCTGTGTGTGTGTAGCCATTTTACAGCAAGCTTTCTTGGCCCAAAGTAAGGATAGCCTACTAACCATTTCTAGAGGACATGTCTACATGCCATCAGCTGCATCTCATTTACCAGATCTGAGTCGGGACAGTTTTACAGTAGGGTTCTTTTTTTTAAAAAAATCCTTGAAACAATGACTTAACTCCATTATTGATTACTAGATGGTAGCAAAGTGTAAAAGTTTGTGCCTCCTGACTGCCATCTAATGGTCCTCCAGGTTTGTGCAGCCTCTAGATAAATACTGTTCAAAAGGTGGACTGGTGTGGAAACTGTAAACTACTCTGTGTCAGGAAAAGAAATAAAGAACCAGGGCTTCCAGGAACAGTAGCTACTGGGGAAAAAATTTCCATCTGGGTTACAGACATACAAGAGACATTTCAGTTACACTCCCAGTGACATGAATTAAACCAGGGACAGCCAATTTCACAATTTCCCATTCTGTAAAGATTACTGGTTTATGATTTGATTGATACGCTTACAATTGTGCTTGTGGAACCTGGGGTTGTGGACTCTCCCACAATTAAAATAACACCTAGAGTAAAACTGTCCTGCCTCAGATCTGGTAAATTAGATCCAGCTGACTCCTTTCTAGATACTAGATGGGGTAGTCAACCTTTTTATACCTACCGCCCACTTTTGTACCTCTGTTAATAGTAAAATTTTCTAACCGCCACCAGTTTCACAGTAATGGTGATTTATAAAGTAGGGAAGTCAATTAAATTTAAAAAAGGAACATGCTTCAGTATTGGACAAAACCCCTACCACCCACCATGAAAGGTGGAACGCCCACTAGTGGGCAGTAGGGACCAGGTTGACTACCACTGTGCTAGATGCTGCACAAACCTGGAGGACCATTAGATGGCAGGCAGGAGGCACAAACCCTTACTCTTTGCTGCCATCTAGTGGTCAATAGATAAGTGAATTACAAGTAAGTCATTGTTTCAAAGATTTTTTCTTAAATTGAATTGGTCAACAGAACAATGGGTGGGAGGGAAGTAGTGCCATGGAGTATTCAATTAGGCATGCCTATTGAAGGAGTTTTTCACATATCAGATAATGTTGGGCCGGTCTGGAATCTTATCTAAGGGAACTATGAATCATAGCTGTCAGAATGTTGCCGTATGTACAGCAACACAGAAAGGACCCATTTTAGATTCACAATAAGACCATGCTCTATAGAGAAGCACAGTCTATTTTATCAACTGAAACCCCTGTGGCATCCTAAAGAAGTAGATTTATGATGACACTGGGATTCTAGAATAGAGTCCATTTTGTCTGATGTGCAGAATGGTATTGAAAGATACCAAAGCTCTTTACTTCTATTTCAGAATAATGCTTTATGCATTTGAGAATTCACAAATGTTTATGACATATAAATAAGTACAGGTTTCAATTTTTGCCAAGAACAGCAGGCAGGAACTCTTTTGATTAAGTTTTAGAACACGATACATATGGATCAATTAGATGTTAATTCATTTCCCAACAGCCATGATTGGCATTTTCATTCCTTAGAAGCCTTCCTTTTGCTCTTGTTATCTTTCTCTGAACCAAAGGAAACTAAGGTGGTGCCAACAAAAAAAAATTAAACACAAATAACACCTATCATTAAACCATTTTTTTAAATCTTTCCTAAACTAGAAATAAGTAGTTTTCAATTAAGTATACTGGAACTCAATTCAAATTAATCTTGATATGTGAGCTTCCATCCTTAAGATGTTACTCAAGATAAAGTCTCTTTGAATCAAACACAACTCTTGATAGACACAACAAATGCAGCTTTCTTGGCAACAGTATAGAAGCTTACCACTACAACGAGCACTTTTTAAAAGTTTACCGTACAGCCTTAGGCTTTCTTGATCCCATCCAAATAGTAATCAAGCCCAACTTTGATTGACTTCTGACCCCAGATAAAACCAGCCAAATACCTATTTAAAACTCATATATCCATTCAATGATTTGGATGAGGGGATAAATGGGGAACTCATCAAATTTGCAGACGACACCAAGCTGGCAGGAATAGCCAACACTCCAGAAGATAGGCTTAAGATACAGAAGGATCTTGACAAACTTGAACATTGGGCACTATCTAATAAAATGAAATTCAATTGTGAAAAAAGTAAGGTTCTACATTTAGGCAAGAAAAACAAAATGCACAGGTACAGTATAGGTGGTACCTTGCTCAATAGTAGCAACTGTGAGAGGGATCTTGGAATCCTAGTGGACAACCATTTAAATATGAGCCAGCAGTGTGCAGCAGCTGCCAAAAAAGCTAACACAGTTCTAGGCTGCATAAACAGAGGGATAGAATCTAGATCACGTGAAGTGTTAATGCCACTGTATAGGGCCTTGGTAAGGCCACACTTGGAATACTGCATACAGTTTTGGTCGCCACGATGTAGAAAAGACGTGGAGACTCTGGAAAGAGTGCAGAGAAGAGCAACCAAGATGATTAGGGGACTGGAGACTAAAACATATGAAGAATGGTTGCAGGAGCTGGGTATGTCTAGTTTGATGAAGAGAAGGACCAGGGGAGACATGATAGCAGTGTTCTGATATCTCAGAGGGTGCCACAAAGAAGAGGGAGTCAAACTATTCTCCAAGGCACCTGGGGGCAGGACAAGAAGCAATGGGTGGAAACTAATCAAGGAGAGAAGCAACTTAGAACTAAGGAGAAATTTCCTGACAGTTAGAACAATTAACCTCTGGAACAGCTTGCCTCCAGAAGTTGTGAATGCCCCAACCCTGGAAGTCTTTAAAAAGATGTTAGATAGCCATTTGTCTGAAATGTATAAGGTTCGTGCCCACGCAGGGGGTTGGACTAGAAGACCTGCAAGGTCCCTTCCAACTCTGTTATTGTATTATTGTATTATTCACCCTTGAAATGGAGGGTGTGGTTTTATATCCTGGGATTTGAGATTAAACAGTGTTTTGTTATAGCAACAAAAATGAATGAGTTTGTGCCATGGTTAGAGGCAAGTGAGAACGGGATAGGCCCTTTATGGACAACCTATGGCACATGTGCCAGAAGTGGCATGCAGAGCCCTTTCTGTGGGTATGCGAGCCATTGCCAGCTGCTTTTCTGGTTTCGTGCATGTGCACGCTGGCCAAGTGGTCTTCGCGCATGCCGGAGCAACGGAAACCTGAAGACCAGTTGGCCGGTACACATGCACATTCCAGTCACCTGGTTTCGTGTTTCCAGCACTGCAGTGCACATGCACATGAGTTCCAGTTTGGACACTCAGTGCCAAAAAGGTTCGCCATCACTTGCATAGACTCTCCTAAATAGTGCTACATAGCAAAATAACTAAGTCTAATTAAACACTATATACAGAATCAGAATTGTCAGAAAAAGCTCAGTGGTGCAATTCAGTCGGTTCTATCTGGTTTGGGCGAACCAGTAGTGGTGGTAGCAGGACGCTCCACCCAGCCAGCCAGATGTCATCACATCCCATTCTTGATGCTCTGTGCATGCACAGAAGATTCTGTGCATGCTCGGAGGTGGTGCATGCAAGCTTGCACACACACTCATATTTGTGAACCAGTAACAAAGGTACATTGATTTTACCCCTGAAAAGCTTCTCTGAAGACGAAATCTAAAAAGCAGAGAAGAAAACTTGGAAACTGTGGAAATATTGTGCCATTAGAATGATGTGATGGCTTGTATTGGAGCTTAAAGTGTCTTGAGATCATATGAAAGTGAGTTTATCTTTCAATGTTAGCTCTTGCACATTTGCCCAATATAGCAATGCCCAGTACACATAACTAATAAGGCATAAGTTTCATTGGCCATGACTAGATTATACTATGTTGTAATAGTGTGGTCCAACAAGAATTTGAGTCTAAGACAATATAAAACAGAATGCGTTGGAGGACCTCCAAATTTAAATGAAAGGACTTAGCACATTTTGAAATCAATGGGATAGTGTTTGGAGCCCATTTTGCAATGTTTTGGTAATTGTGCTTTGAAGTCCTTAGCAATCCATTATCTCTATCTAGTAACCTCATATTCTAGTAAACTTGTTAAACTCCTCTGGACTGATAACTTAAGAATAAGGACCTGATATATTGGAAGAAGGTCAGTATAAACCTATTCTGTACTATTCACAAGAAAATAGTGTGGTTATATCCATAGAGCCTCCAACCAGATATGAATGAAGCAATGATATTAAGAATTCACATTTTGAGAAAGTTATGGAATGAATATGGGTGAATAAGCTGAAAATTCAATATATGGTCAGGAAAATGCTTCTCTCCAGCACTTTTAAGCCTGGAAGTAATTAAAGAATCAGATCAGAATTGGAGACTGAAGATCAAATTTCTCCTCAGCCACAAAGTTCACCGAATTGTCATTGAGCTAAACATTGCCTTTCGGTGAAGATAAAATAGGATGGAACAATCTCATCCTCTACTTTAACTTTTTATGAGCACAAAAACATTGAAAAATGAAGCTATTTAAATGAATATTGCATTTGCTCTCATTTTGGAGTGGTATCATGCAAGATTGGCAAAGAGATAGTTTTATAGACCCTCTATTGCATTTATAAATCACCTTGTGGCTGATATACACACACACATAGAAAGGGTTAGGCAGCTTGTACAAAACTTAGCGAGCTTTGTACAGCTAGTCCTTGCTTAATGACTGGTCTCTTACCAGCTGTTTGAAGCTATGGCGGATCCCTCAAAAGCTACTAATGACCTGGTCATGAAGCTGCAGAACTCCCACAGTTGTTTGCCTTTAAGACATAAGGATACTGTAGCTCCCCATCCCCCCACCTGGTCCCTGCAGGCCTTAGGCCTACTTAACACCCAACTAGGTCCCATCACCTCTTCCTCACTCACATTTTGAAGAACTCTGATGCTCTGAGTTATGGAAACATAGCAAGCTACCTTGTTACTGGACCATGTGGGGGAGGAGGTGCTCCATGTACCTCTTTAGATAAAATCATTTCCGAACTTCAGTGGCACATAAAGAGTTTTTGGAATCCTGAATATTGTTGCTTAAATGTAAGATAGAACATTGCAGGGACTTGTCCAGGCAGTCACCAAGAGTCAACCCTGACTAAAAGGTGTGAGTGCACACACACATGCAGCTAGTTCTCATGCAAAAGTAAAATTTGCTATGTTCTTCTAAAGACGCTTTGCATTGCAAAGAGTCACACTAAAGTTTCAAATCAGATTAGAGCTGAAACCAATGAAAGCTGAATTACTATCACAATTCAATTTCTACAACTGCCCAACTTAATCAATCTTATGAAACCATGATCAAGCTGCTTATTGGTAAGTAAGATGTTCCTGACTCATTATCACAAGAATATGAAACAGGGGAAGGAAATCAGATTATTTTAACTGGGTTTTTAAATCATGTTTTTAGCATGGGCTTACTTATTTAATACTAGTTTTAATTTTTTGGATTGTTGTATTTTATATTTTATAATTCCTGTGCACCGCTCTGAGTCCCATACTCGGGAGAGAGGGTGGTATATAAAACCAATAAATAAATAAATAATAAATAAAAAAGCAGAAGATTTACAGAGGGATCATCATGATCCTCAACGTCTTCCATAATTCTCAAATTCTTCTCCAAATGAGAGTTGTAGGAACATGGCTTCTTCGTACAGCTGGGAAATATCTCTAGCAGTAGAAATCATGCAGGCTTTGTAGTTCAATGGAGAAATTGTGTAGATTAAGCATGGTTGACATCCTCAGCTAGTATAGAGAAGCTGTTGGATGGGATGAGTCATCTTCATACCACTTCCAGCTTTTGTCTTCTAGTCTTCCTATCTCTAGCTGTCTGGAACCACCAAATAGACAACTCTGGAGAAGTCTATGCTGTGACTTGAAAGCAGTTGGATAAAGTGATGGTCTTTTTAATCTCATGCTGTCTAGTAGACCCAGTGAGTTGTAAGGCAGGAAGAATCTGGAATGATCATCATCATGCCTATTTCTAACACTCAGGAATAAATATAATGAAAGAAAGGTTTTGTAGAATAGTGAGAAAAAGAACAGAAGGAAAATAATGCACCCTCAGGAAAATAGCAACATTTTACTCTTGAAATACAAGTGGCTATTTTTTTTAAAAAGACCTATTGTCTTCTTCTAGTAAACATAATTAAATTCAGAGGAAATGCTTTCAGTCGGATGGTCAGACAGAAGCTCAAGCTCACCAATAGGATCGTCATTAATTTAGCAGGTACCTCATCAGTATGATAGAAGATATCTGTCTACATTTCTTATTTTACTCCTCCGAATCTTCATTAGGAATCTGCTATTTATTTCTATATTCCAAACCAGAGAGAAAGACCTGGCTTTTCAAGTAATAGAGGGAAGATGAGCTTTGTTCCACGGCTCTGGATTTGGGATGGCATATCATGCAAACTATTTGTTCAGATCAGCAAGTCAGAACTACTTTTTATCTGCTAATAAGGAATCCTGCTGGCAGAATGAATTTCAGAACGCAGCATAATGTCAGGTTAGTTTCCTTCTTTGCTCCTGTTTCGCTTAACTTCTGAATATTTGAGCCAATTATGGGGAAGAAAAGAATAAAGAGAATGAGGTTAAAGTTTAGGAATCAAATGGAAACAGGAAAGCTCTAATCAGTGGGGTGGGATATTTGTCTTGCAGCTTCTGCTAGATCTCTTTTGTTTGAGCCAGGAAGGGTTGAATAACCAGCCCTTCTTTATTTTTCAAGGCAGATATGATCAGTCATCATATGGGGACAACGATATCACTGCCCAGATTTCTGGTTCTATTTATTCAGTGAGTCATGTCACATATAATAAATGGGTCTATGTCTGTCTGTCTGTCTGTCTCCCTTCCTCCCTCTCCCTCTCCCTTTTTCTTGTGCATGCACACACACACACACCCCTATAAATACAACCACACCCACATATACCAAAAAGCATAGGATAGAAGATAATCACTCAATTAGTCTTCATTTAGTGATCACAAGTGGGCTGGGAACTAAGTCATTAAGCAAAGCAGTTGCTAAGTAAAACTGCACTATGGTTATTATGTTTCTTCAGCTTTCCTTTGCAAACCTGAGGAGGTTATAATTGGTCCAACAGTTACTTTTTCATCATTTTCATAACTTTGAATGCTTGTTAAACAAGGAATACTGTAGTGCTTGAGTTATGGCGAAGTGTAAAAAAAATCATTATTTAAACCTACATTGAGGCTCCCCTTGAGGTGCACTCGAAGGCTACAGTTAGTGCAGAATGCGGCCACGCGGGTGATTATGGGTGCCCCAAGGCAAGCCCACATAACACCTCTCCTGCGCGAGCTGCACTGGCTGTCTGTGGCCTTTCGAGTGCGCTTCAAGGTGTTGACGACCATCTTCAAATTGCTCCATGGCTCGGCGCCTAGCTATATACGAGACCGCCTTCTGCCCCATACATCCCTTCGTCCGCTCCGTTCCCACAGAGAGGGTCTTCTCTGGGTACCGTTGGCCGGGCAATGCCGGTTGGCGATGCCCAAGGGAAGGGCCTTCTCTGTGGCGGGCCCGGCCCTCTGGCCTACCCCCCGACCTACGCACCACCTCGGACCTCCGCCTCTTCCGCCAATGTCTTAAGTCGTATCTATTCCAACAAGCCGGCCTAGCATAGCCCCCCGTTTCTGACTTTTATCTATAAATTTTAATTTTCAGGATTTTAAATGGGTTTTTAGCACGGGATTTAATTTAATATGTTTTTAATAATGTATATTGTCTTTTGTTATGGTTTTTAATAATGCCTGTGCACCGCCCTGGGTCCTAATAAGGAGAAGGACGGGGTATAAATTCAAAAAATAAATAAAAATAAAATATTAACTAAAGTAGCATTCCCAAATCCTTCTGGCTTTGTAGACTGGCAGGGGGAGTGGGAGAGGGGATGGTTTCATGTGAGCAGAGGGCTCGCATGCCAGCTGCTTGCACAAATGGAGCTTCACATGCACCTTGCATGAGCAACTGTGCAGGCACAAATGTGCGTTAACCCCTCACAAGTCGTGGCCCGATACTAGTTTGCAGCCTGGGGGTTGGGGACCCCTGAACTAAAGACTGTTGTGGGCACATAGGAGAACATATGGTAGATCACAGATTTGAATCTGAATGGAGTAAAAAGTAAAGGACTTGAGTTAAACACTGCAATATTTTTTTTTAATGTTATAGTTTTTGTGTCTGTGAAAAAAAAGGAAGGGGGCAGGATTAATGAATCCAAATAAAGGCAGCCTCATCTTGGTGGAGTGAAGTTTATTAATATATGCAGAAAGGGAAGATGTAGGGTTAATTGTAAAAGAAGTGGATAAATTGTATGTCAAAAAGAATTGGTGCTATTTGGGTTGGTATCAAAGTTATAATTCATAGGTTGGTCATAGTTGTATGTTTGACTCTACTGATGATTATAGTGGATGAATTAGAGATACGTCTGATAAAAAAAATAGACAACATATTGAAAGATTGAAATCTGTGGTGTAGGGAGGCTATATACTGTATGGGGTTGGAATTATTCAGCTAGGAGTTATAAATGGAGAAGTGGGAATGAGAAGAGAGAGTTCAGGAAAAAAGCACAATGATGGCTAGAAGGGCCTTTGCACAGTTTTATGCATCTATTGTGCCTGTTCCTGGACTAGCAAATTCTGCTCACTCAAGCTTTGGTCACTTCCCATTCGAATTACTACAAAGCACTCTCCATGGTGCTGCTTTTGAAGAATATTTGGAAATTTTAGCTGATTCAAAATGCAACAACACACAGTTATGCATGATTGTTGTTCAGCATATTGTATGCGATACTTGTATTTCTCAAATTTCATTGTCTCTCCCTCTACCCATCCTCTTAGATCCAATAAGAGAGATGTGATTTGGGTTCTATTTGCTTGGTGCATGGTAGTTGCCTTCTCATGCTTTCTTACCCCAGAGAGCAAACTGGCCCTGGTTCTTTCATAATGCCTTGCAGACTTGGGGTTTTATTGTTGAGTCTGGGGCCCTGGATATGTGGTTGAGCCTGTACCATGACTACCTTAATTGTGGTTGATCAGATTTTTTTTTGGGTTGAAGCATAAATTATTTATACTTCTGATATATTGTTTTTATATTGTTTTTAAGCATTATTAGCCATCCAGCACCATGTGTTTGACATGGGCAGCCATATAAAATGAAGGAAGGAAGGAATTGCTTATGGATTAACTATGTCAATTTAGCATGTGAGACTCTGAGTATTGTGCCTAATCATTGGAAAAATACTGTTAATTCTCCCTTTGAGGACCTGTACACTGCATGAGTCAAAAAGAGAGCCATGAAAATATTACAGACCCCTCGCATCCTGGACATAAATTGCTTCAACTCCTAATGCTATAGAGCACTGCACACCAAGATAACTAGACACAAGAGCAGTTTTTTCCCTAAACGCCATCACTCTGCTAAGCAAATAATTCCCTCAACACTGTCAAACTATTCACTAAGGCTGCATTACTATTACTATTAGTCTTCTCATCATTTCTATCACCCACCTCCTCCCACTTATGATTGCAGGACTGTAACTTGTTGCTTGTATCCTTACGATTTATATTGATACTAATTATTTGCTTATTTGTACCCTATGACCATCATTAAGTGTTGTACCTTATAATTCATATGCACCAAAGACAAATTCCTTGGGTGTCCAATCACACTTGGCCAACAAAGAATTCTATTCTATTCTATTCTTCTGCAAAAAGAAAGACAGCAAGGGTGAATATAAATACTAGAAGGGATTAGTTAAAGTATTCCTGTAAAGTGTATGGCAGAATTGTGATTGAAGGCTGCAGGAGGTGACAGTGAGAAAATCTCAGAAATAATCTACAAGTCATTGAGGGATGTGTGAATATGAGGAAGAATATGTATTGTATTTCTTAAAGAAAGCATATGATAGATTGAATAGAACAGAGTTGTGGATTTTTTCATAAATGTAGAAGTGGAGTTCAAGTACCATACAATAACAAGAGTAATATATGATAGAAGCAGGTGTAAGAATAAATGGGAACACTTAGTAAATGTTTCAAATAATGTATTTTTGGAAAATGCATAAAGGAGTGTTTGTGATAATGTTAAAATGTGTTGGTTTGTGATGTCAGTATATGTGTACTTTTGTATGCAGATCATGCTGTATTATTGGCTAAGGACCAGAATGGTTTGCTGTGAAGTTTAGACAGAGTGTAGGAGAATGAATCTGAAAACTGGTGTACCAAAGACCAAGGTAGCTGTGTATGACAGGGAGAATGAGTGAAATATTGCAATTTCTGAACAATTGATGAAAAGCTAAATATTGTGAAATAGATGAAGAAATGTAAGGTAGTAATGTGGTGGATGGTGTGTGATCTATTGTATGAGTAGGCCTGGATTAGTTTATGCTAGTCAAAATTCAGAAAGAGTCTGGTAGCATCTTTTGAGACTAATAATCAGTTTCATGTGGCCTCTTTTGAGTAATGAATGTCAAGTGAAAGCAATACAGCTTTATGTAAGAATGTGGTTCTGTCCCCTTTGTTATGTGCAAGTGACAATTGGGTATATCAAGAGAAACCTAAAAATAAGTTGAATGCAATAGGAATGGGGTACATAGGAGATATTCGGGATAAGTCAAGAAATGATAATAGTTCCTATTTATTTCCTATATTTCCTATACTTATGACAATAAAAATTATACTTGTACTAAAGCAATGCAAAAATGAAGGGTAATTTATACAAAAGTATATTAAGTATATTAAGGTGATTTAGTCATAGAGAGGGAGGATAAAGAAGATCAAACCACCAAAAAGATATGGGAAAGAAGAATGGACAGTCAAGAGGCACAGAAAGGCTAAGAAAGTCATAGTTGGATGAAACTGAAAAGATCCACAAAAAGAGAGGTGAGACGTTTAGATCAGTGAAGTTGGTTTGTACATAGTGCATGGACCTACATGTAGTGTAGAGAGCCATAAAGATGTCCTTGGATAAACTATTTTAACTATTGTACATGCAGGCTTGGGAATTCTGGGAATTGAGGTCCATGCATCTTAAAACTGTTGATGTACAGTAAATCCTCCTCTAGCCTATGTCAGTGAAGTTTAGCTCCATTCAAAATTGTGGAGTTGTTTTCCTGATCTGGTCTACCTTTTAACTGATTAACAGATCAACAGAGTTGGAAGGCACCTTGTAGGCCATCTAGTCCAACCCCCTGCCCAAGAAGGAGACCCTAACCATTTCTGACAAATGGCAATCCAGTGATGAACCATGAAGGATTGACAGATGGATATGAGGGAAGCAAGATATTGAAAGATAACAGATAGACAGATTAGAAATATTTGAAGATAATAAAATAAACCTGTTGTAGCTTTGCTTTGCTTTCTTTATTTTACCTCATTGCTTTAATTTCTTTAGGTTACTATTTTTTACTCCTTTTTGCATGCTATTGTTTCCCCCAAAATTAATTTAATTGAAATGGAACTTGTGCTTGCATATTAATGCACAGAGATTGGATGGGCTAGCCCCTCAAGTGGAGGTCCCTGCGTCCTTTCCCTACAATCCCTATCACCACAATAACTCAAAGTTAATCTTACAGATAAGAATGTTCATACAGACCTGAACACCATGCAAGCAGAACAAAAAAGGACTAATGATATAAAAAAACAGCTCAGATCAATCCATACCTTGTGGGCACTGGGTTGACTTTTTCCATGGGAAAGAGGATTGACACTTTCATCCTGGAGTTTTGTGATTAAATTGCTTGTGACTTTGGCCTTAAGCTTCTGAAGATCCATTGGGGGGGGGGGGGATTGCTCATCCATGACTTAATGGTGAAAGAGCAGATGGTCCTGGTGCCTATAACTGAAAGCTAGTTGTGTGAGAATGGGATTGGTCTTTGTGTTTGCAGTGCTCCAGTGCGTGCACTTGCATGCACATGCACACTCGTTCTGGTTTGGGCACTCAGTGCCGAAAAGGTGCGCCATCACTATCCTATATGGTTATATTCAAGTTATTATACCCCTATAAACAGTAGTTCTTCTGGTGTTTGTTTCCTGATGTGGCTTATCTCAACGTGTTGAGTGGTGTGATAATGTTGATTATAAAGGCACCTTGCTTGTGACCAAGGGACTCAGTATAGTGGGATGTGAATATCTCCCTCTTCATAGGGAGAAGTTAGGGATTTACTTGTGTACCAGTCACTTCCTGACTTCCCCATGAAGCCTTCCTAGATTCAGTCCTATTTGACAACTATCTTCCCTTTCCTGAATTTACAAGGTCACAAAAGAGAGACATGCTCACTCATATTGTACTTCCCCCATATAATACTACATGGCCTCAAGAGAAGAGAGTAATCAGTCAGTAGTAGGACAGAAACAATAGAAGCCCACTAAGTGCATCTTAAACAAATTCATCCCATATTTTTGAGTGGAAACCCATTCATTCATTTATATAAGTGATACAGTAACTGTGTTAAAAGATATCACATAGGGAATTCTAACATGCCATCTGTTAGAACATACATTGGCTGTGTTAACAGCTCAGTTGAATATGGTAGAATTATTTTTTCCCTTTTTCAGAGCATGCAGAAAACCCAGCTTCAAATGATACAAATCAAATAACCAGAAGTAGGTCAGCTTGATTAATATACAGGGATGCCTTATCAGAGTGATTTTATTCCCTCCTGTCTACATTTTGCTCTCACGCTTTAGACCCTGCTCACATGCTTATATCTACTGTTGTGTTTACAGTGGCTTTACTCCACTGACTTCAAATGTATTTCTATTCTCTTACCCTGTTGTATCTAAGATTATTGTAAGTTCTAAGCGTCATAAGAAAACTGAACAGCACCGAAGGCCTTTTTCTGTACTGCCTCCATCACAGTGGTTTGGCCCTTGCTGCATGTTGTAACAACTCTTTCTTTGAGAAAGTAGCTGTTCCAGGGTTGCTTATGAAATTTAGAGAGGGATTTGGGCACAGCTGGAAGGTTGTATGCTGAGTTTGATCTGAACAGAGGGAGAGGCTAAGGAGAATCTCCTCCAGACTAGGGAAATGAATAATTTAAAAGCAGCAGTTCCAAAGCTTTTTAACGTCTTAAATGCAGCCACATACAATCCAAATGAGCTGGTTTCTACTTTTATCTACCCAGGCAAGTTAGAATTGGGTGACAAGAACTAGGGAGAAAGGAAATGGGAGGAGGAATATATAATCAAAGTGAAAAGATGCTGTCTTTTATTTTTAATGTGCTTTAGAAAGATGCTGAATCTTGGTGAGAAAATTCTATGGTCTATAAAGTGATGTTCACTTAACATACTAATGATAGTATGCGCCATGGTTCCTTACATCTGAGTCCAAAGCTGAATCAGTACTCTGAAATATTGTCTGATAGTAATCCAGATGAGGCAGAATGAACTGATATTAAATCTAAGCAAGATGAAGCCACTGTTGAGAAACAAGAAATCTAGCTTGAGCATTGAAGGTCAGTCAGCCTTTTGATTAGGTTTCATTTCCTGAAAAAATAATTTTGCAGTGTGTGATTACTCCTTGATCTCTAGTAGTCACTAGGTTCACAGATTGTGACTCTGCTGTTTTTGAACGATTATGTGAGATGCAACCTTCCTGAACCAATGGTTTTTGGTGAAGGCGATTCATTTCTTGGTATAGCCTTCCCTTTGACCTCTGAAATGTGTTCCATGTGTTAGGCTTTTCTTGACATATGTCCACAAATTGCTGTTAGTGCAAAATGCAGCCACTAAGTTGCTAATCAGTACATAACAGAATCATATTTTGGTGCTATGAATCAGTAAGAGTTATTTTGATGCCTACACCATATCTATCTATCTATCTATCTATCTATCTATCTATCTATCTATCTATCTATCTATCTATCTATCTATCTATCTATCTATCTATCTATCTATCTATCTATCTATCTATCTATCCATCCATCCATCCATCCATCCATCCATCCTTCTATCTACAATCTAGCTAGCTATACCATCTATCTTCCATGCATCTCTGCATCATTGGTGGGTTTCAAAGTTTTTAAGAATTTCTTCTGTAGGTGTGGCCTACTTTGTGGGAGTGGCTTGCCGGCCATGTGACCAGGTAGGAGTGGCTTTCTGACCATGTGACTGGGTGGGAGTGGCTTGGCAGTCATGTGACTGTGTGGCCAACTTGCAAAATATGGTGAAACTCACTTAACAACGCTTAGCAACCAAAATGTTGGCTCAGAAACTCTGGCATTTGAAGCACGCAAGTCTTAAAGCTGTCAAGTTACAAGACCCTTGCACCCCTAACCCTTTAGGGAAAAAACCCAGGGGTGTTCAAACTTGACAGCTTTAAGAATTGTGGACTTCAACTCCCAGAATTCCTCCTCTCGCTCTTCATCTTGATATGCGGACCGGCGGGGGGAGTGAGCTGGAACCAGTTCTAAACGGCGCTGTAGATTTGTGGAACCTCTGTATAGAAAAGGTTAGGACTGGCAGGAACCCACCCCTGCTCTGCATCCATGCATCATTCCAAACCAATTTGGCTATTAAGAATTGCATGAATCTGAACAGTGTGGGTGTATATATGTGTGTGTATAAAGCAGTAATCAATCACATTATCAAAATTTATCATTATATATAAAATAATAAATGCAATATATAATTTATAAAATAAAGAGATGGTTGACCCAGAATGCATTCATTTCCAATGTTGCATTCAGAAAATGTAAAAATATGTACTTTCTCTTTACCCAGCCCTTTTATTCTCACTTTAATAGAAATCGATTTTAATTTTAATTAATGTTTTAACTTTTTATGTTCTTTGTTTTTGAACTTGTGTTAGATGCCTACTGAGGCAGATTGTAAATTGAATAAAATAATAGCTTGGTTTTTTAGAATTATAATATAAACCCTCATTAAATTTTGAGAACAGGAAAAATGCAAGTCAAGTAAAATGTAGCAATTTGAAAGGCATCGGCATTTATCTTTATACCTTAAAATGAGGCTAGCGAGCAATATGACCAAGCATGAAAGACATAAATTGTGATACATGCGTTAGCCAGCCAGATAGATTCTTATATGCAAAGAAGTAGTGTTAATTTAGAACAACTGCAAGTTGGAGAGCAGTAACTAATTAGGTTCCATAGTAATTTGTCTTGGGGGCAGTATTGCTGTTCTTCTTTATTAAGGAAATGGATGATGAGATTGATTGACTATTTCATCAAATCTGCAGGTGACAAAATATTGGGAGATCTGGCTAGCACCTAAACAACAGAACGGGACTACAGTCTAGTTTGGATTTGGCAAAAAACAACAGTCAGTCAATCCAAGTTTCTTCTTTTTCTAGGAGATTCACAAACATGAATCTCTGCTATGTCCACTGTGGCTCATAGGTGACTATGGGATAAAAAATGTGATAGGTCACAGATCTATTCCCTATTGTATGATGTTGACCACACCGTCTTGGTAGATCTGTCTTCAGGGGTGGTTTCTCATCCCCAGGTTAAGACAGTGATCTAGAGCAGCAGTTCTCAACCCTTTGAGGGTCTAATGACCCTTTCACAGTGGTTGCCTAAGACCATCGGAAAGCACATATTTTTGATGGTCTTAGGAACCAAGACACCAATTTTATGGTTGGGGGGTCACCACAACATGAGGAACGGTATTAAAGGGTCGCGGCATTGGGAAGGTTGAGAACCACTGATCTAGAGAATCAACAACACAAATTGTTGTTGAGCACATTTTTACTTTTTTTTGCCAGGTTGTTTGTTGGGCCTTCAGAGAAGTCCAGAGCTATTATGAAATGTCCAAAGAGCATTCTGACATATGGACCTGATTGTAACAGCAGCTCTCGTTTTAAAATAACTTCCATTAACAATCAATTATCAGCGGCTAATGGGATAAACATTCTACTAGAGGTAATCCTCAGCTTATGACCACAATTGACCCAAAATTTATGTTTAAACAAGACATTTGTTAAATTTGACTTTTGCCCCATTTTACAATCTTTCTTGACACGGTTAAGTGAATCACTGCCATTGTTAAATTAGTAACTCCGTTTGTCAGGTCTGCCTCTAACGATAACCAAGAAAGAATCCACTCAACTCCATTTGTAAGAATTAAGAGTACTTTTACTGGTTATGAAAAGATAGCAGCAAGGTAAAGCAAGGTCCGAGATCCAAGCGCGCGAAATCATACATATCAATATATACCCAGCCCCCTTTCCCCAGCAACCCCCACCCCATTGTCCAATGCGCAATCCTCTTAGGCGTCATGTGGGTTGCATCTTCAAGAGCATCATCAGGATGGCATGCAAGACCGTTGACCTTGGCCACTGCCCGGCCCCAGCCAGTGGTATGCAAAGTAGATGGTGAGAACTCACTCCCTTCTCCAAATCTCCCTCCTGAATCATACAGTCCCATTCCCAATTACCAAAGCCCCTCCCTCCCCATTTCAATGGCAGCCGAAGCAAGCAACAAAGCGGAGGCTGACACCGTTCTTAAATGCATCAGGCTTCCCCATTGACTTTGCTTGTCAGAAAATCTCAAAAGGGGATCACATGGTTGTACAGTGGTACCTCGGTTCACGAACGCCTCTGTTCACGACCAATTCGGTTTACGAACAGAAATTTTCCTCAAAATGTGCTTCGGTTCACGAACTCTGCTTCGGTTCACAAACAGGAACCGTGGCCATTTTTAATGTATTCCTGGCTGTCACATGGTTGTGACTTCCTGTAGGAAGATCGTAGAGAGAAGAAAATACAGAAAAAAGCCTCAGCACGCACACTGTGAGTACTTTCAGTGACTTTTTTTTTATTTTTGCTATGCTTTTAGCATATGGAAAACTGTGCCTCAGTTCACGAACAATTCGGTTCGTGACCAGAGTCAGTTCACGAATTAAGTTCGTGAACCGAGATACCACTGTAAATGTTAAAAATGGTTATAAGCAGAGGTGGTATTCAGTCAATTCTCTCCAGTTCGGGTGAACCCGTAATGGCGGCTAAGAGAGACTCCGCCCACCTGCCCCAACTAATGTGTGAGGTGCACTCGTGCTCACATTTGCAAACCAGCAGGTAAGTGAATCCCAGCTCTGGTTATAAGTCACTGTTTTCAGTGAGGTAACTTTGAATGGCCACTAAATGAATTGTTGTAAGTTGAGGATTACGTCGACTGTAGTTGGAAAGTTTGATTTGCTCACTCCAAAATCTATTCCTGCTAGTTCCCTGACGTAAGGACACTATCCAGGCACTTCATTTCCTGCAAAGGAGAAATGTGAGAGTAGCAGTAGCAGTCAGAAAAATATCTTTTTCCTTTTTCACTTCTTCACTCCCAATGGAACAAGAGAATGTGGAAATGTATATAAGTTTTCCCAACCCCAAGGTTGCTGTTTTTCTTCTCACAGACTAGTTCATGAATTATTTAAACTTTCATCTTATCAAATTATTGTTTTTGTTTACTTTCATACATCCTGATTTTAGACCAGTTTTATTATGGTTTATGGTTAGCTTTCTGAAGGTTTTATTACATCTATTATATTGATATTGTTTTAATATCCTCATGTCATTTGACTATCTTATTGATTTAAAACTTTTGTTAACTGCTCAGAGGGTCCCACTCATAGTAGTATAAAATCTCATAAATAAATACATATCAATAGCTTAACTTAATAATTAATGTAGCAACATAATTCATATTACCACAAGATATTGCATACAACTTCCCTACTTCACCATCCTGTCCCACAGAGTTATATTTATAAGACGATGGACATATAAATCATTAATTAAATAAATATTGTATTCTGTGGAGAAAAGAAGTTAGACCAAGATTTGAAGAAGTTGTAATCTGTTTATCTCCTTCTGTATATTTTCCATGGACATGAATCTGCCATAGAGAGAAGTGGACATTTTCTTCTAAATAATTTGCTAATCTCCATCCTCATACTATTAGTTATAAAGCACTATGAAGCGGTATACAAGTCTAAGCGCTATTGCTATTGCTAGCGAGATCTTCTCCTCAGCTTCTCAAACAATGTGGATGTGCAGACTTTGCAGAGCCTAAGGCTATTCTTGACATTTGACTGGTATGCTAGGACTACATTCCAGAAATAGATAGGGTGAAGTAAACAATAACATTGATTTAATTAACATCACATTAAATTAATTAAATGCATTTAGCATAGTTTCTGAATTGTATTTAACCATTTTTTATTCTGCCATGTTAAAAAAAATTACCATTCTATTGTAACTTTTGGATGATCTTTCTGGAAGTTGCAACTAAAGTTTCACGTAACTTTGGGCCATAGATTAATTCATTATTGTAAGAGTTTGCAAATCTGTGCAAAAGTCCTACCCTTGATGTTTTGCCAAGCATGTTCCCAGCAGGATCCTGCTTTCCAGTTTCCTTCCTTTTCTGAATTACATATAAAAATGATTGCCAATGGATATCTCATTTCCATTTGACTGAATAGGAGAATCATGACAGATAGGCAGTGTGGTGTAGAGAAGAGGACAAACTGAGTTATTGCTTCAACTTTTGTTTCAAAACCTCCAGTGCTGAACATAAACACTCTGAAGGCACTTTTTTATCACCTTTGGTGGACATATAAGAAGGCTAAGAGTTGTTGGGATCTAATTCTTAAAATTGAAACTGCAGTTTTTTTTATTAAGGTTTATGAATAAGTCCATAAACATGGACTTTTTAAAAATATGTGTGTCAACATCCAGCTTGAGTATCCAAATAAAAGTTCAGGGTCATTGTCAACATGACAACAACAACAGGACTTTTATGAGTACAGAAATAGAAATACTTACAGATTCCCAGAATGAATGGCGAAGTTAATGGAATTGACTGATACGGCGAAATTAACTACCTTGATTAGAGAAAAGTCTTTTCTAGCTTTGTTTCTACATCAAAACCACTTTGGACTTTTTGCTGGAAACCAAAAGAAATGGTCCAATAATTCTGGGCTTTGACTATCAGGATTATTTATGATGATAAACTACTGTGTAATATTGAAATTTACATCAACAAGTTAATGTATTTTATATTTGGAACTGTATCACAGAAAGTTGGAAGTTACTCTTTTTCTTTTTTTCCTTATTCCTTTTCAAATTCCCCTTCCCATTTTTCCCCTTCTTAACTCATTTTTACCTTCTTTTTTTATATTTTGCAGAAATTTAATGAAATGTTTTTTTTTATAGAAAGAAAGAAAAAACCTCCAGTGATGAAGCATTTATGGAAGGCAGACTGATCTGTTCTTTAATGTTCTTCATGGTCAGGGAATTACTCCTTATTTCAAATTTAGGTCTCTCCTGTACCTCTGCCGTTCATTGGCTTTTGCCTGATCCTCAAACCCTACAGAGAAGAAAACTAAGCCCTCTTCCCTGTGATAGCTCTTCTAGTGTAGGAAGACTGCCATCATGTCTTCCTTTAACCTTCTCTTCATTAATTGAATATAACCTTTAACCCATATTAAAAGTTGTTATTCTGGATTTTTACTTCTTCCAGAAGAACCATCTTAATATGGGTCAAAGGTTATATTCAATTAATGAAGAGAAAGTTAAGGGAAGACATGATGGCATTCTTCCAGGACTATAAGAGCTGGCACAGGGAAGAAGAGTTTACTCTCCCTTAAGACTGCAAACAAACTGTGAAATTAAAGTTGGGGGGTTGGACTTGCAGAGAAGGCTGAGAAATAGAAAGCTCGGGGAAGGAGAGAGGCCTTAGTTACAGGCCAGATGATGGCACAGAAAGTGTGGGTGATCAGGAACCACAGAAATGTGGATTACTAGTTCAGATTCAGTAATCAACGGCTCCCACAGAAGAGCCTATTTTTCTCAGCCTCAAAACGCATGATTATCAGAGTTGCCAAATTTTACAACTGAAATCAGCCCACACATATGTGTGACAGCCCCTCCACTCTTGTTTAAATGCTCTTGGCTCGTTATAACTGTAGGAAGTTAGCACCCACCCTCTCCTAGGAAAATGAGATATTTTGGGAAATATTAAAAGGGCAGAATATTTCCCCTAAAAGGGAGGCAGAAACTCAGAGCCCCCCCCCACCCATTGTCAATGGCCCACTAAGGCCTGGGCCACTATATTCTACCTATCAAAGATCTACCTCTTTCAGGCAGAGACATAGTAGGAATTGCCCAAAACACTTTCATTACATAATCACCCAGCAAGTGTCAACCAAGCCTGGGGCTCAAAAGACAACCTACAAAGTTACCCCTGCATGGCCCCATGGGAGTCTAACAACCATTCAGAAGACAAGCTCAAATTCAAAACCCAACAGAGGACATAAAACCTAGGCACTCTCACATCTCTTCCCTTTTTGTCCAGGATCTCAAGCCATGTGATCCTGTTCATCAATAAGTCTTCTTTCCAAGCAATTTCCATGAAGCCGGTGTCTTTTCCCCCATTTGGAACTGAACCCAGATGGGCATTTCCTCCAACATAACTTTGGAGTGCTTTGGACAGGGGGGATTTTAGTCCGCAGAGCTTCCTACAAAAGGGGAAAAAAACCAAATTCTCTGTTCATTGGCCTCAGTGTTTGCTTTATGGGAATGGCCAAGAAAAGAACAGATTAATGGTGTTAAATCTAGAGTGAAAGTGGCTTCAATCCATTTTGATATTAATTGTAGGTTTACCAATAAGATGCATGAGTTAGTTGTACTTTCAGGAGGCCTTCAGGGCAAGATGAACAAAGCAAGTCTGATTATTCACATTTTGAGGAACAGACATGCCATTGAAAGGGAACTATTAATAAGACAATTACATAAATGGTACAAAATTACCTAAATTCATTACAGTATTAGCTGCCTATAACACCTTTTAAGACTAGCCTGAATAAAGAAAGCTACATTTTATAATTGGATTCAGGTAACAGATATTTCCTGACATTTCCCTCTCTTATCTGGGGCTGAAAATTGCTATCAATATAATTGCTTGTTCTTCCTTGAACTGGGAATTGTTTATTTGTTTATCACATTCAGAAACTGCCCATCTCCCTCACAGAGTTAAGAACTGTCAGCATCTGAAGAGAGAAGGTTCAAATATGTAGGAGTAATTTCTAAAGAGGCTCTGTCTTAATCTGTTGTGTTGAAAAACAACTTGTGGCTTCTTAAAGATTAACAAATATATTATGACATAAGCTTTTATTTATTATCACCGACTTCATTCTCCAGATTTCCAAACAAGAGCTCTGTACCTTATTAAGCATGTAGCAATGGCTCAGAAGCCATGAGATGCATGAACTGTAAGCATCTGCATTCCTGAGCACACTGGAGGGCAGGAAAAGCATATCTGAGATGCTCACTGGAAGCCCAATAACAGATTACATTTTGTCAGGGATTTTTCCCCCTTTCAGTGCCTGCTGTAGTTAAGAAGGGCAAAAATTAGTGCTGAGAATTGTTACATAAATGCAGGCTGGTACGGGCTCATTTTTAGCACTTGAGGGGGTGTGAGGAATTGCTTTGAGCTGAGACAATTCTTATGAACTGAGAGAAAAGGACAGTGTTCTGTGGTAAACCAGCACAAGACTGAAAGAAAGGTCAACACAAGATTGAAGGGAGAGACAAGTTGAATCTGCCGCAAGAAAACAAGTCCCTCTCTGTTGCTTCTGGCATTGTTAAAGAGATACAACTGTTTAGCTGAAGAGCTTGGAATGGAAGAGAATGTTTCTGTTCAAGGCCAGTGGAAACTCATTGTGCCTCCTCCACTATCCACTTTTTCTACATTTTATTCAGCTCCATTGGCATCTGTAAAGAAACTAATGAAAGAATTGGAAGTTTTTGAAAGCTGAGGCAAATTTAAACTTAGGATGGTTTCATTTGACTGGGATTTCAAAATCAGGAGGTCTTGTGTCTTATTCTTGAGAGAGGAAGATAGTTTTCTCCAGTGGTGGGTTCCGGACCCTGACGCAGCGGGTACGCTATACATGGGGCTGGGCATCCTAGAAGGGCACACGCTCTGCACACGCATGCTCATGCCACCGCCCTGTGATACCCAGCTGCTCGGTGGAGGTTGCGCAGGCACCTCACGCTGTGCGCGCGTGCGCAATGGGCCAGTCACGTTATAAACAGCCATGGAATGCAGGCAGGCGGGTGGGCCAAATGAGCCACCATACTGGTACAGTGAACGCTGATCCTGGCTACTACCAGTATGGCTGTACCGGGCTGTACCACCCGGAATCAACCACTGGTTCTCTCATTGAAAGGTTTCTCAATCCAAGCCTATTGGTATTACAATTTTCCAATTTATGACCTGAGGTTTTCAATCCACAACGCACACTTGGAGAACAGACAGAGTCACACTCTTCTCTACAATTGCTATTTAAATTGTAGTGATCCTTTCTAAATTTGATTCTTTGTATAAAAACAGAAGCATGAAAATGGCGTAAAAACCCATACTCCTTGTTCTTTCTTCTATTTCTGCAGTGTGTATCCTAGAATTAAAGATTGTATGAAAGACAAACTGTCTGCCTGTCTGATCCTTGACTCAATGCCCTTCCTTTCTGTATAACTGCAAGGCCTTCATCTTGCTCTAGGACTGTGATGGCGAACCTATGGCATGTGTGCCACAGGTGGCATGCAGAACCATTTGTCAGGGCACACGAGGTGTTGCCCTGTGAGCTGACCAGTGCACATGCGCGTGCTGGCCAGCTGACTTTGGCCTTCTTTTGAGGCCATTTTTCGCCCTCCGAAGGCTTCAGGAACTTCCCTGAAGCCTCCGGAGGATGAAAAACCGGCCCTACGAACTAACTGAAAGTCCATTCTTGAACTTATAAAATCTCTGGAGCCTGGGGAGGGGGAACAAAGCATGCTAAAAATGGGGGGGAGCGCTGGTTGTGCACGCATGCATGCTGGGGTCATGCACATAGCATTATGGGTGTGGCACACCAGTGCGCTCCCCCCACTTTTGGCATGCAAGCCAAAAAAGGTTCACCATCACTGCTTTAGGAGCTACTTAAAATAATTAGCAGTTGTGGACAAGGGAGATAAAATGATGGTCCATTGAACAGCAGAAGAAACTACTACTTATATTAAAGTTGCACAAAGGGAAGCACAAGTGCCACATGTGGCTCACAAAAATCAGAAGTTCTTGAAGGTTGTTTCCAAATTCTCTTTTTTGATATAAAGAGAAAAGCATTAACCAGTTTAAATTGGTCATTAAAGATGACCAATTACATGTATTTAATTTTAATATGATTTTAATGTAAGCGCTACTATATCCTATTTAGAGTAGAGGATTCAGATTTTGCTGAATACAGGCAGTTTAATAGACTGCTAAGGGGGCTTCAACTGAAAGGAATGAAAAAGGACAAAATTAAATTTCCTGTGTTTGTGCAGTCCACAGAGCTCCTCCAGGTCACACACCATACTTTGTCTTCATTTCAAAGGAAAAACAAATTTCCTCCAAATCAGGAATAGCCCCATTCTTTGCAGCATTGCCTTGTCCTCATCAATAATGTTAAATGCTACTCTCTATTCACCAACGCTTCCCCAACTCCTATTATAATTTAGTATTTTGGTATAAAATACAGAAAGTTGTTTTTTTTTAAACCTCTTGGTAATATAAAATACTAGCTGAATACACGTGCTCCACTATGAAACTATGTGATTGGGCTTGATAAATTGACACTTAGAGCTTGAAAATTAATGAGTAGTTAAATTGGCCTCTCCTCTCCCCTTCTCTCCTCAGGCTTTCTGCACAGAAGCCTCCTCTTTCCTATTCCCCTTCTCTCCCTCAGGCTTGCCCCACAGAAGTCTCTCTTATCTTATCCCCTTCTTTCCCTCAGACTCCTCTCCAATCTCCCAGCCCACAAGCCGGATGAGTCATGCGCTGGCCACACCCAAGTGGCAGTTGGAACAGATTTCTTTTCAGGTTGGGAGGGGGAAATAGAACATCTACCTCCTTAGCATCAGAGTGAATTAATAATAATATAAGAAATACTAATGATCTGATGGTCATTTTGAAAAATCCTTTCTTAGAAAGCACCTAGAAGCCAAGAGGAACATACATGCCAAATTTCAAGTTTGTAGGCTTTACAGTTCTGGAGATTTCATGATGCCATTTCGCTTTTATAGAGTAGATGAGCTTCAAATAAACTAAATAATAAATAAATAATGGCTCCATCTTTTAGAACCAAAGAGCACAATTTCTAAATCCTTGTCTAGGTACTTGTTGAATGCAAAACCAAACCAGAAATTGAAGATGAAATATTATATGGCAGACTTCTTCCTTATATGCTACTTTTGATTTTGCAAGTGCTTTATGTACAGGAACATTGTAAACAAAAATGGGTACCTTTAGTATTTTTTTTTTTACTCTGAAGTTCTTTAGTACATTTTTAGCTGTATTATTGTTTTCTTGGCTATCAGGAATTGGCTATCACCGACAGCACTTTGAATTCTTTTACAAACCATTGCCAGCCTTGAAAGCACTTTCTCCAGATACACTGCACATTGAATCAATGTTGTCATTTGTTTTACCCCACCCCACCAGGATCTTTTCCTGACTCGTCATTGCTGTCACCACTCTCAGCGGATGCGTCAGCATGTATGTGAAATGAGGAAATTTTTGCCCCAGTGTTCTACACTTGCTTTCCCTTACATTTGCTACCTTAACGTTCATCCTTCCACTGTGGAAGAAGCAGGCCTGCCTGTTTGCATTTGGCACCAAATGCGAGCCTGTAATCATATACTTAAAAAAGCATTCCGAACATCAAGTACATTTCAAAATTTCAGAGTTCATGTTCTAGGTACATTTTCATTATTAGCTGCTTTGGTTTTGTGTTCGGTCAATGGGAGATAATTTGTATCAGATCATATTGTCTGTATTTACGTGTGTGTGTGTATCATAGGTGGATTCGGGTGAACCAGTAGTGGAAATAGCAACTGGGTCGCCAAACTGGCAGGCTGGTAACACCCCTGAAACAGTTCCCCGGTCACCCTGCCATTGCCGGCGTGTTTTTTATTCCTTTTTTAATGTTCTGTGCATGCGCAGAACAATGTATAGGCAACTGCACATGCACACACAACACGCACAAAGCATGTGCACAGTGAACCAGCAATCATGCTGGCAGCAATCCACCCCTGGTATGTTTGTATATGTATGTGTGTGTGTATGTACAAAGAGAGAGAAATTAGATGTCTTAATATCATAGGAAAACAGAACAGATGAATGGCTTCTAAATGTTCTTATAAATTTTGTACAGCCTGAAAGAATGGTAAATTCCAAGAATTATACATCACCCATCACCTTTCTGCTCTTCACCACTGCTGCTCTTCACCAACTAAAACAACTTATTTTCATTAGGATGCCAATGTCAAATGTACATGGGGCTCCCCTTGAGATGCACTTGGAGGTTGCAGTTGGTCCAGAATGTGGCCGCGCGGGGGATTACGGGTGCTTCAAGGCAATCCCGCATAACACCGCTCCTGCGTGAGCTGCACTGGCTGCCTGTAACCTTCCAGGTGCATTACAAGGTTTTGATGACCATCTTCAAGGTGCTCCATGGCACGGGGCCTAGCTACCTATGAGACCGTCTGCTGTCCCATACGTCCCTACGACCAATTCGCTCTCACAGAGAGGGTCTGCTCCGGGTGCCGTCAACCGGGCAATGCCGGTGGCTACGTCCAGGGGAAGAGCCTTCTCTGTGGTGGGCCCAACCCTCTGGAACGATCTACCTCCCGAACTCCGTGTCATCTCGGACCTCCGCCTGTTTCGCCAGCGTTTAAAAACGCACTTCTTCCACCTAGCCGGCATGATTTTACTCGACACTGCACTGCTTTTAGTTATCAAAGTTTTAATTCAGGGGTTTTAATTGGTTTTAGCGCAGGGTGGGTTAATTTAATTTAGTTTTAATGAATATTATTCTTGTATATATGTATTTATATTTTATATTCCCTGTGCGCCGCCCCGAGTCCCTTTGTGGTGAGATGGGTGCGGGTTATAAATGCGAATAAAATCAAAAATCAAATCAAATCAAAGAAAGTAAATGAATTTGAGGGGCTTCTTCATAAAGCTGCAACTATTTCTGGTCAGTCTGTGCTTTGCTTTAAGATTTATGGAGGGTCACTCTTGATAGACAGAATCCACTGACCCAATTACTGTGGCTGCTTTTACTGTGTGCTCTTTGAAGGCACCATCTCTATTAAACAATTCTATTGCTGAAAGGCCTAGCCATTAGGTCTCTTTTGTGGAAAATTTAGGGCATTTTTCTCAGATCACTGGCCAGCTAATATGGAGAAATTATGATTGCATGTACGTTGCTTTTCTTCTCTACAGAAGCAACACAGAATTAAGATTGAAGAAGGAAAGAATACCAAAAGACAGATTCAGATATGTTTACATTGCCACTTTGCCATTGTGAATACTGCAAAGTCTGAAGCTGGAGGTGGAAGGTGAATTCAAGGTTATTGATTCAAGTTTTCACACATTATTTGAAGGGAGTAAAGAAGAACAAGATTGTTAAAAGGAAAAGAGGAATATAAAGTTAGTTTATTTGATAAAGATTAAGGTTATTATCTTTGATAACACTTAAGGAAATGAGTTTTTAAGAATTTCTTTATATCATTTATTTATAAATAAGAGATAGCATATGGAACAGTGGTGGGTTGTTAACCAGTTTACTACCAGTTAGCTCGTGCTCGTGTGGGCACTCACGCATGTGCAGAAGCGTCCAAGCTGGTGGGCAGAACCTCCCACCACTGCCACTGCCAGTTTGGCCAAACTGGGCTGAACCTGGAGCAACCCACCTCTGATATGGAAAGAAGAAATCCTTTGTTGTATTTTAGGAGATGGCAATAAGTCATTTAAATTGTTAATACTTGTGATGAAGAGGGGAAGTAATATATTTTTCTATTTTTCTTCTAAGTCTTTTATTTTTTAGTTTATATTGTTATCATTGTAATCCTCATTTTTAATAAAATTAGTATTAAAGAGAATGCAGTGTTAAAATGACCCAATCACTTCTGAAGGTCAATGTCTGCTAGACAGTACAATAACAGATGGTTTGAAATAACAGCTGGATAAAATTTAGTGATTGGCAAAAGAGCAGTTGGTCCAACTGTGAACACTTTTTCTCCAGGATCTATAATTCACAGATAATATTCAGTTAAAATCAGTTAGTGATGCAAAATTTCTGCTGATCCAAATGTCTGCAGAAAATGATAAACAGAAATATCCTTTGATAGTAATTACAAGCTACAGACTCTGCAATTATGTAGGGCCTGTGAAGCAGATGCTGAATTGCTGTCAACACTAAGCTATTTCTTCCATGTTCTCTCTCAGCCATCTAGGAAATTAATCCCATCTACTGAACACTGCATATTGTATTCTTTGCTTAGAAAAATAATAATGTGAAATAAGGTGCCTATAAACTGCATAGATGGTTCTAACCTCTTCTGATCAAAGTGAGAATGAGCAGGGCGAAGCTTCATAAGAAGCAACCTAGAACTAAGGAGAAATTTCCTAACAGTGAGAACAATTAACAAGTAGAATGGCTTACCATCAGAATTTATGTGTGCTTCATCACTGGAGGCTTTTAAAAAGAGACTGGACAGCCACTTGTCTAGAAGGGTATAAGGTCTCCTGCTTGAGAAGGGGGTCACACTAGAACAGTGTTTTTCAACCTTTTTTGTGCAAAGGCACACTTTTTTCATGAAAAAAAATCATGCGGCACACCACCACCATTAGAAAATGTTTAAAAAAATTTAACTCTGTGCCTATATTGACTATATATAAAGTAATTCTCTTGAATAGGAATCAAATAAACACAAAGAAATTATTTTATAATTACTTTATTATGAAATAATAAAGTATTTTATAATTGTTCATATTTCTGTTTACTTACTCAGTGCGAAACCTGGGCCTGTTTGGCTGAACACAAAGCTGATATTCTGGCAGGAATTTTTCCCACGACACACCAGACAATATCTCACGGCACACTAGTGTGCCACGGCACAGTGGTTGAAAAACGCTGCACTAGAAGACCTCCTAGAACTCTTCCAACTTTATTATTGTGTTATTTCTTGTTAAATTCTAATTCTCCACAAGTTCTGGCCTCAATCCATTGCTCCTGAGCTACAGAACGTTATAAATAATGGTGCCAAAGTATGAAAAATATGTACGTAAGTATGCTTTTGGAACAATTATAGGTAACATTCATATTTTCACTTAAGAAGTTTAAAATAATGTGCTTGATCCTTAATTCACCTTGACCGTGGAATTAATCTCTGATTCTATCTAGGTGGGTAATGAAATTTTATTTGTTTATGTAGCCTAGGCTAAATATCAGAGGCATGATCCGTTAAAGTTACAGTAAATGATTATGTAACTTTTTCTTTCTCCACTCTGATGGTGCCCAGCTACATTGGTCTCAAATTACAAAAAAAAACCCACGTAGGTTACAAATTCTAGGATTTATAATCCAAACAGTTCTAGAGGGCACCAGGTTTGAGAATATTGTTCTAAGGTGAGTGAGTTGGCCCCTATTTGCACTGCCAAATTGCCTTTTGCCTGAATAGATCAGCAGCTTTTAGGATATTTTTGAAGGTCTGCTTCATTTGGACTCCCCAGATCAGGTGATTTGTAGTTGGGAAAAAACTTTACAGGAGTGTCATCTTGATTATAGAACAGCCTTCCCCTTCCCAGAACAGCTTGCCCAATGGCATTTTTGTTATTGGTTCAGTGACTTGATTCAGTGATAAATGACTTTTTATTCATCCAGGCCTTTTAAATAACGTATGGGTATTTTTTAAAGTCTGTTCAAAATGTGTGTTTAATCATGCATTAATTTTAGGTTCAGATTCCCATAAATGGTTGAGAATACTTTGTTCTTAGTCTGAGCCCTCCTAGCAACATCTAGGCAGGAGGTCAAAAATATTTTCTTAACCTCTCTCTTTCTGTCTACAAGAAATTACGTGTAAATTCTCAAAAGTAATAGTTCCCTTGAAAGAAGTAACTAATCTCATTGGTTTCATTTTTACTGATACATGTCAAATTCTGTCTTTCCTTGTTTTCTATATCACCTCCAACTTAGCTTTTATTATTATATTACTATGCTATTTAATATTGCTATACTAAGTAAACACAGGTCGTGTCCATAGAGAACTTACCCATCGAGAGGGTTGCAGGGAGAGGCAGATCCGTTGGGAGACAGGTTCTATCCTCCCGGTTGGGGGCGCGTGGTCGTTGGTTGCAGACGATCAGGTGCCACAACCCCCGCAGGCTAGGTGGTCAGGGATTACAGTGCCAGGGCCTGCGGCTGATGTTTTGCAACGCCAGGTCCGTGGTCAACAAAGCCTCCCTCATCCATGACCTTGTGTCAGAGGGGGAGCCGGACCTGGTGGGAATTGCGGAGACCTGGCTGGGCCACGAGGGAGGACTTCCCCTCGTTGAAATGTGCCCGCCAGGTTACTGCACTTTTCATCAGCCCCGGGCCCTTGGCAGGGGTGGAGGGGTAGCGGTTATTGTTAGGGAAGGTCTTGAGCCGAGAGAGACCATTCTGCCACAGACTACCGGCTGTGAGTCCCTCTGCGTGAAGTGGGGCCTAGGGAGGCAGTTGGGCTTGCTAGTTGTATAACTGGCTCCCCGCTATGTAACAGCAGCCCTGCCCGAGCTCCTTGAGGTGATCGCTACGATGGCAGTTGAGACCCCCAGACTAGTAGTTATGGGGGACTTTAATCTGCCATCGGTGGGCGAATCATCAGAGGTAGCTCGGGAGTTCATGGCTTCCATGACGGCCATGGACCTGACCCAAGTAATTCAGGGCCCCACGCACGAGGGTGGACATACGCCGGATCTAATCTTCGTCTCTGGCCAATGGAAGAGTGATCTGGGTATAGGGGATATAGTCATCACACCCTTGTCATGGTCAGACCACTCACTTCTCCGGCTCGACTTTCCAATCGCTACACCACATTGCAGGGAGGCGGAACCTGAGTCACCTATATGGTTCCGCCCCAGGCGCCTGATGGAGCCCAACAGGTTCCAGACGGCGCTTGGGCCACTTCCTGTATCCCTGACCTGTGCCCCGATGGAGGACCTCGTGGCCGCATGGAATACTGCGGCCCTGGGAGCCTTGGATCGGGTCGCGCCCTTGCGGCCTCTCTTGCGGTGACGAACCACCCTGGCTCCTTGGTTTACCGAGGAGCTAAGGGTGATGAAACGCCACAAGAGATGCCTAGAGAGGAGATGGAGATCCACTCTGTCTGAATCTGACCGAACACAGGTGAGAGCCCATTTACGGACTTACCTTGTGGCACTGAGAGTGGCCAAACGTCATCATTGTGCCACTCTCATCGCATCCGCAGATAACCGCCCTGCCGCCCTGTTCAGGGTGACCCGCTCCCTCCTTCAACAGAGGATGCGGGAAGCCCAATTACAGGGTAGAGCAGAGGAATTTGGGATTTATCTGCAGGATAAAATCGCTCAGATTCAGAGCGAGTTAGTCTCCATCGATGGCCCAGTGGGATGTCCCGAGGCAGGTCTTGAGACAGTTTTGTGGGAAGAGTTTGACTGTTACTTCCGAAGATATGGACAGGTTACGTGGGCGACTGCGAGCCACCACATGTTTATTGGACCCGTGTCCCTCCTGGCTTGTACTGGCATCCTGGGAGGTTACACGAGGCTGGCTCCAGGAGGTTGTCAACGCTTCTCTTAATGAGGGTTTCTTGCCTGCCTCCCTTAAAGAGGCGATGGTGAGACCCCTCCTGAAGAAGCCCTCTCTGGACCCAGCATTATTGGTTAACTACCGTCCGGTCTCCAACCTTCACTTTTTGGCGAAGGTTGTAGAGAGTGTGGTGGCACAACAGTTTCCCCGTCACCTGGAGGAAGTTGATTATATGGACGCGCGCCAGTCCGGCTTCCGGCCCGGGCATAGCACCGAGATGGCATTGGTCGCGTTGGTAGATGATCTCTGGAGGGCCAGAGATGGGGGTTGTTCCTCCATCCTGGTCCTATTAGACCTCTCAGCGGCTTTTGATACCATCGACCATGGTATCCTATTGCATCGGCTGGAGAGGCTGGGGGTGAGGGGCACCGTACTGCAGTGGTTCTCCTCCTACCTCTCCGGTCAATCACAATTTGTGTTGGCAGGAGAGCAGAGGTCGACCTTGAGACCCCTCACTTGTGGGGTGCCTCAGGGGTCGGTCCTCTCGCCTCTCCTGTTCAACACATACATGAAGCCGCTGGGTGAGATCATCCGTGGTTTTGGGGTAGAGTACCACCTCTACGCTGATGATACGCAGCTGTATATATCTACCCCAAACCACCCCAACGATGCCGTAGCGGTGATGTGCCAGTGCCTGGAAGCCGTGCAGGCCTGGATGGGAAGTAACAGACTCAGACTCAACCCGTCCAAGACCGAGTGGCTGTGGTTTCCGGCATCCCGGTACAACCAGTTGACCCCATCACTGGCCATAGGGGACGAACACCTTACCCCTGTGGATGGGGCACGCAACTTGGGCGTCCTCCTGGATTCCCGGCTGTCCATGGAAGATCAAGTGACAGCCGTGGCCAGGAGGGCATTCTACCAGGTTCGCCTGGTATGCCAGTTGCGTCCCCTATTGGATCGGGATGCCCTTTGCACAGTCACTCATGCCCTCGTGACATCTTGACTGGACTACTGCAATTCTCTCTACATGGGGCTCCCCTTGAGGTGCACCCGAAGACTTCAGCTTGTCCAGAATGCAGCTGCGCGAGCAATTCTGGGAACTTCTAGGTTTGCCCACGTAACACCGCTCTTGCGCAAGCTGCATTGGCTGCCTGTCGTCTTTCGGGTGCGCTTCAAAGTGTTAGTTATCATCTTTAAAGCGCTCCATGGCGCTTTAGCTATCTGCGGGATCGGATTCTGCCCCATACATCCCTGCGGCCGATTCGCTCCCACAGAGAGGGACTTCTCCGGGTGCCATCCACTAGGCTATGCCAGCGGGCGACGCCCAGGGGAAGGGCCTTCTCTGTGGCGGGCCCAGCCCTCTGGAACGACCTTCCCCCCGAAATTAGAACAACTACGGATCTCTGCTCCTTCCGCCAAAAATTGAAAACACACTTCTTCTGCTTGGCCGGCCTAGGTTAGTCTGCTGTTTTTAACTGGGTTTAGGGGATTGTAGTTTTATTTTTAGTATTGTGGTTTTAGCGCAGGGATAACTTTATTTAATTCGTATTTTATCTATTTATGTATTTAGTATTGTATTTTTAATTTTCCCCTGTGCACCGCTCTGAGTCCCTTCGGGGAGAGGACGCGGTTTATAAATAAAATTTATTATTATTATATTATTATTATATTAATAGTCATTATATATTACTACATTATTATATAGATTTAGATTTATTTAATTTTTATACCACCCTACTCCCAAAGGACTCAGGGCGGTGTACAGCCAAAATAAAACACAGATATATAAAAGTTAAAAACAATTTTAAAAACATATTAAAAAACACAATAAGATTAAAAACCAACAAACCCAATTAAGATTAATAAATAATAAAAGTATTATATTACTTAAAACAGAAGTCCTTATGACAGACAATGACGGCTAGGTTATCTCAACAGTATTTCTTGGAGTATTTCACAAGGACTCGCAAAGTCCTAGGTCTTGAAATTAAAAAAAAAACGCTCCAGTACCTCCTTTTTATTCTTCCCAATTTAACAAGACGTTTGAAAGAAATTATGCAAATTTACTGAGATCTTTGTTTGCTTGGATTACTCTCCAAAACTAGAATGGAATGGTACCAAACTTAATGCCAGAGAAAGAAACTGGAAAAAAGAAAGGCTGAGTTTGAAAATGGATCAGATCTGACCGGAGCAGCAAAGGAAAAATATTGGAAAAAACAAAATCCCACAATGCATCTCTGTGTAACCGCTCCCTTCTAGGCCATTCCCTTTAGGACCTTTGACCTAGAGCAGGCATAGGGAACCACGGACCTTTTATAACCCATGGACTTCAACTCCCAGAATTCCTGAGCCATAATTTCTAGGAGTTGGAAGTCCACAAGTCATAAAAGGGCCATAGTCCATCTTAGAGCAATACAGTTTATCTTTTGCATCCCAGTACGCGCAGCCATGAAACACATGAATTCGTACAGATGCAACATGAGGGGAAAATAAAAACATAGATGCAACTAGTTATTTCATCGCACAGAATAGAGATCCCTCCTATGGTGACCGCTGATTTTTTTTAAAAAAATGGAAAAAGTGCAAGCAATCATGCTCTCTATATTCTGCTTTAAGGAGTTGAATTATTGAATTTAATGGGACTCTTCAAGCAACTGAAAAAAGATTTCCCAACTTTCTCCAGTGCCTATGCCAGGGAACTGGGAACTTGAAGCTGCAGTTACTTGCAGGCTAAGTTGATTAACAGTTTGGGGGATACAGATGAGAACACGCTGAAATATTTCTCCTGCAATTCTACAATCTATGGGATAAGAGCTGAAGCCAGCATCAAGAGTTAAGGTGCAGGTCCATCATTACATTGACATGGTCGGAAAGCTTTTTGTGAATATGATAACAGCCTTGAGTTCAAAGGATTCTCTACTTTGAGTACCAAGAGAAAGCCTATAAATTAAGCAAGAAAGACATTTTTTAACAGTGGGTAAATAATCTATGTTGTAATCTGCTGAATACAACATTTAGACAGGCTCGGAGCCCTAAATAAGGCTTTACAATAGATCCTCCACAATTAGGTCCCTCTTCTAGTAAAAACTATTCCATTTCACAAACAGAATTTGGAGCAGAGGTTGGTTGCTACTGGTTTGCACCGGTTCGGGTGAACTGGTAGTGGTATTTCGGTCTTGGTCACAGAACTGGCAGCGACCCAGGCTGGCCATGCCCCTGAACCGGTTCCCCAATCATTGCTGTCATTGTCAGCATGTTTTTTAATCATTTTTTCATGTTCTGCTCATGCACAGAACAATTTACAGTCAACTGCGCACGCACGCGCAGCAAATCAGCAGCAACACCAGCAACAACCCATCCCTGGTTTAGAGCACATTAATTTTTGTGAATCTTTCCAGTCTTATATCAAGCAGGTATATACTGTAGATCACAATAGAAGAGAATATACATAGCTCAAAGGTTGAATTGTGGAGTCCTAGGTGCTCTCTAAACTATTTGTTTTCTTGCAACCAACCAAGTAGAAAACCATCAATGCTAGTGAATATGGGGTTTACTCTCTGATTACATACAGTAGTTTATGCTATCTCACACTATTCATATTAATAACCTGCAACTTTCAAAATGTACACTGAGCTAAGGAATTTCACATTGGGTCATACCATATTTGCAGAATGTAGTTCTATAATTTGTGATTGAATGCCATTATCCTTCTCATCTTCTCTACTACCTTCTCTTATTGGCATTTTAAGATTATATTACTTTATTGTTTGTATGTACACTGAGAGACAAATGCACCAGAGACAAATTACTTGAGTGTCCAATCATTCTATTCTATTCTATTCTATTCTATTCTATTCTATTCTATTCTATTCTATTCTATTCTATTCTATTCTATTCCATTCCATTCCATTCCATTCCATTCTATGACATTTTAGTGTACCATAATATTCAGTGATGATGATGAACTTAATGAGTAAATTAAGATTAAATAAATTCATGAAGACAATTCTATCAAGGGATATTGATCTTGAAATCTCAGTGTTATTTCTGTGCTGGGGGAAGTATGGCTCCAAATGCTGTTCTCAAGGACAAAATGGTGGGAGAGAAATATGTCTCCAAGTTCTGTTTGCAATCATCACAAAAGTATTTGGTTGGCCAATATAAAAAAATTAAATGTTCCTTGGCATTGCAATTATATTATCATTATATCATTATATTTTATTCACTACTATCCTATTGTGAGACCATACCAACCAAAGATTTATAGTATTTAATTTTATTAAATAAATAAATAAATAAATAAATAAATACATACATACATACATACATACATACATACATACATACATACATACATACATACATACATACATGCTGGTATTGCCATCCTCGGGTGTTTTCCCGTGTATATAGCATGGAATTTTTATTGCAACATTTCGGCAAGATCTCACTTGCCATCCTCAGGCTTCGGTCTGTGCAAAGGCATCACCCTTCCTTAAATCTTGGGGGGGGGGGGATTGCTGACTATTGTTGTGAGGGGGTTGATTGGCTGTACAGCTGTATCATGATTGGTAGATTGATGCTGATTGGTCTTATTTGTATGTTTCTCCTTATTTTGAATTTCAACGGCTTGGGTGGAGGGTGGGGCTCGTCTGTTGGTCAGTGCTGGTTTCCAGATGTCTGGTAGGCGGGAGGTGTCATCACGTTTGTTCATATTGTTAGGTTGCTTCTCTATTTCAATGGCTTCTCTGATTATTCTCCTGTTCAGCTGTTCAGCCTTGGAGATCATTTTAGTTCCTTGAAAGTCAATGTCATGTCCTGTAGTTTTGAAATGTTGATAGAGATGAGGTATTAAGTTGATTTTTTAATGCATGATTAAGTTGATTTTAATGAAGCGAGTGAGCAGGTGGAGGACCCGAGCCTGCGGCTACCTTAAGCAACACCGAGGCCATCCGGGCGCCACACGGGGCTGGAAGGGAGGTGGGCGTGCAGCGCCCGGATGGCCTCGGCGGCGCTTAAGGTAGCCGCAGCTCGGGTCCTCCGCCCGCCCGCCCGCTCACTCACTGCGGGATGAGGCAGCCGTTACCTCCTCATCTGACATGTCGGCCCCTCTGGGTAGCCCCGGAAAGTGCGCCACAGTGGCCGTCGGAAGGAGCTGGTGGAGGAGTGCTCCACCATCCTCTGCCCAGGGGGCTGCTCCCTCCTCCTCCTCTCCAGCCCTGCGGCCCGGTTCCTATCAAGCCGCAGACCGGCACCGGTCCGCAGACCGGGGGTTGGGGACCCCTGGTCTAGATGGTCTCTGGTGATGAGCCGAAAGGCAGAAAAGGAAACAGTATGTCTCCTCCCTTAATTGGGGCCTAACAGGGTGTTGTGGAACAATTATAGATACTTATCCTCCTGTCTCAGCTGATGCAATAAGAGAACCTGGCTGGCTGAATGGCTAAAGGTTCTTGCCTGATATGCAATACAGCCCCGGTTCGGATCCCAGTAAGGGTATGGCTAGCTGATGAGAGCTAAAAAGCTCGAAATAGATCTATACTAGTCTCCCTGATTTATTTATTGATCAACTCATAAAACTAACATATATGTGTGTGTGTGTGTGTGTGTGTGTGTTAGTTTTATGAGATATATATATATATTTGTGTCACATCACCCTGTTAGGGCCCCAATTAAGGGAGGAAGCATACTGCTTTCCTTTTCTGCCTTTCGGCTCATCACCAGAGACCATCTAGACAGAAAGCTATGAGTTCCGTTGTATACTTTTTAGTTAGCTCAAAAACCTAACACACACACACACACACACACACATAATTGTTTTTCCTACAATTATGTATGGGTCCGCTTTTTTTCAGATCAAATGAGTGTTGATCCATTGGTTGTGATTGGAGTTGACTGATTGGCTTGTCACCCAAGCCTGAAGTATTTTATTGTAAGAACATACCAACCAAAGATTTATGGTACTTAATCTTCTTAAAGATGGAGGTGTTTGTTTTAATTTTTAAAAACAGAAAAAGAGATCAGGTATAAGGTTTGCAAGGTTTCTGCAAATCTTCCAGCTTTCTTTATTTGGACCATTATTTTTCTGCCACTGGAGGATATTGTTCCATTTGCATTCAGTAATAAACTTTGTAATTCTTATTTTCTGGAAGAAACATTTGTAATAAAAGCTATTTTCATTACTTAATTCAGATTGCTTAAAAAACAGCCTTAGTGCTATATGTGCTTCTTGTGTTTAGTACAAATTTATCTTAATTCTTAATTCTATTTTATGTTTGGATTCCAGCAGCTTTGATTTACGAAGTTAATCTGGCCAGAATCCCATCTTGGATTGTTGAATAATATATACCTCTATCATATTGTATTTTAATGATGCATTTATTCTAGTACCTCATCTGACTAATGGTGCTTCCTTGACAGATTAGCATCATATATCATCAAAAAGGCATACTTGTAATATATAACTAAATAATGTCAATGGGAAAGAAAGGAGAAGCCAATAGAAACTGACAGTTTATTAGTTGGTTTGCTTATTTCTTTCGGACATGTTTGGGAAGGCTTTTAAAATACTGAGTTCGATAACAATTTCTTTACTGAAGTTGAAGATACAATATTTAAACACATCTTTCTCCTGTTGTTGTGTTTTAATGATGGGAAAAGTCATTTGTAATAGAGAACAGATCATTTGAACAATGAATCAGATGATCAGAGTTTGTCTTGCTGAGATTTATTAAACTATTGGGTGTCAGAAACCAAAGTCAAGTAGGCCTGGACTGCTTTTGTGCAGGTGTGTGTGTGTGTTTGTCAGTGGTGGGATTCAAATTTTTTTACTACCAGTTCTGTGGGCATGGCTTAGTGGGTGTGGCAGGGGAAGGATACTGTTAAATCCCCATTCCCTCCTGATCAGCTGGGACTCGGGAGGCAGAGACTAGTTGGGGGTTGGGCCAGCCAGAGGTGGTATTTACCGGTTCTCTGAACTACTCAAAATTTCCGCTACTGGTTCTTCAAAACGGGCCAGAACTTGCTGAATGCCACCTCTGGTGTGTGTGTGTGTGTGCGTGCGTGCGCGCGTGTGTGTGTTTGAACCATATTGCACTTCTCAGACAGAAAGCTCTTTCTGTCTAATTCCTGATTTTCATTCATTTCAGTGAACTAGATTGTCATTCTCCAGATTTAAGTAATGATATGTCCATCATCTAAACATGCAAAAATAGTCTATTTTTCTTATTTTCTTCTATTATGACTTAGATCAGTCATCTCTAGTTGGGCTCCCTTCAGACTACAGTTACCAGAAAGCTGCATTGCCTCCATCTGTAGTGAATCTCTTGAGCAGAGTAGGTGGTGGTCTTATACCAGGACTTCCTACTATAAAATAATTACAATAGGCTGCCATTAATCAGGCTGAACCTGACACTTCCTCAATTGTCTAGTTCAGTGTTTCTCAACCTTGGCAACTTTCAGATGTGCAGATTTCAATTCTCAGAATTTCCCTAGCCAGCAATGCTGGTGATGCTGGCTGGAGAATTCTGGGAGATGAAGTCCACACATTTGAAAACTGCCAAGGTTGAGAAACACTGGCCTAGCTAGAGAACGCTTTGCCCTTCTATCAAAGTCATTTGCCATGTCAATGCTGTATTTCATTTTATTTCCTAATATCTTGTTCTTGTACTTAGCAATTTCTGATGTCTGCCCACCCACCAGTTTTTCTTTCCCTGGTTTTGTTTTCGTTACTCTTATCTGTACCTATGTATCATCCTCCTTTTCTTTCTCATTTTGGATTGTTCCTCTAGTCTTTTGTTACGCACTATGGCCATACAAGAGAAATTGTGTATTGACAGGATGTGTGGATAAAATAATCTAGTCAGATAATATGATCAAAGCAGTGGTGAAATTCAAATTTTTTTACTACTGGTTCTGTGGGCATGGCTTGGCAAGGATACTGCAAAATCTCCATTCCCTCCCCACTCTGGCGCCCGCCTGAGGTATTATTTGCTGGTTCTCTAAACCAGGGGTCTCCAACCTTTTTTGCACCAGAGACCGGTTTCATTTTAAAGAAAATTCCGCGGACCAGCTGGCATAGAGGGGGAGCCGGGGGGAGGGGGAACAGGCGGCGCATGCACACGTGGGGGGGGAGTCGGCTCACTCGCCCCTCTAGGACCCCCAATGGTGTGAGCGACCGCACCTGCGCTCTCCCGCCCCCGGTGTGCGCTCTGCCCAGGGGGCTGCCCCGTCCTCCCTCCTCCTCCTCCCCAGCCCTGCGGCCCGGTTCCTATCAAGCCACAGACCGGCACCGGTCCGTGGACCGGGGGTTGGGGATCCCTGCTCTAAACTACTTAAAATTTCCACTACCAGTTTTCCAGAACCTTCAGAACCTGCTGAATTACACCCCTGGATTGAAGATTAGAAAGGAGAATTTAGAAGATCTTGCAAGCCAGGGCTTCCTAGGGAGCATACTGTTCCTTGCCTGGGCCTTGTGTGCCAGAATGTATTATTGGTATTTCTCAATTCATTTTCTTGTGTAGTTGTGACTCATACTAGAATCTCTCAAATATAAAGCAGCATGATTTTGAAATAGTGGCATAAATAACAAAATATTGATGTAACAGGGATGACAGCAGTCAACGAGTGACACACATTTTAAAAATTAGCTTGTTGATAAATCATTCCTTGTCACTGAGTTGGCTTCGACCCCTGGTGACTGCAGGGATAAATACTTGCTATCCTGATATTGCTTAAAGTCACTCATAGTTCTTCCAGAGAGATTTCAGTAGTCTTTTTCATCCTGCTTATTTACTTTCTCCATTCTCTCTTCCTTTTTCTATTTCCTTTGAATCTGCCAGGCCTAATATTTTTTTCTAGTCTATCATCAGCTTGCTCACATGCCCAGAGTGTTGGGTTTTGGCTTGCTGATCATCATCTCAAGGGAAAAATATTTGGCCAGGGGTAAACTCTTTTTGCAGTTCATTCAACCCCTAATAATATCTCCAGATCCATAACTTTAAGGCAACTATCTATTTTTTTTCACTCTTAATGCCCATCTTTCACATTATCACTGGGGTGAGGGACATACAAATGTTGCTATTGAACTATTCTGATTTTTACTTTCACTAAAATGTACTGTCTTTCATTACCTTGGCTAAACATCTTATGTGTCTTCCTCTACGTCTAGGATAATTATGACATGATCTATTCAGTCAAAGCCTTTCGAAAATCAATCAAGAATCAAAGGTCAACGGCCTTTTTATATTCTCTTGTTCTTTTTATTATTCACCTATAGTATATTAGCTATCTCACTTGTGTCCATCTGTCTTTTGCTTAAGCCTGCTTATTTATTTGGATTTCTTTGCCAGTGTTTGGGTCTGTTATTCTATATGGGGTGTTGGACGGGAATTTACTCAGGAGGGGAATAATGCAATTGCTTGCCCTTGCTTTTTCTTTCTTCATTATATGCACCAATCTTTTCCAGTCTCAACACATTCTCTTTATTTTCTGAGCCACGGTCTTCCCCCACTGTTGAGTTAAATTGCTAGCTATTATTTTTGAGTTAGCAGTAAATTATATTGACATGAACTTGCTAATCCCCATTTTTTTCTATTATGTCTATTCTGATTCTGTCTAATGGGTGCAGCAAAGTGATTGTTTGGTTCATAAGTTTGGAAGAAACCTTGGAGATCTGCCCTAACCCTATGCCCTGCACAGGAATCCTCATACCACCCTAGACAAATGCCTGTTCAACCTTTGCAGAAAAACTGCAGTGATGAAGCATCTACAACGCCAGGAGAGAAAACAGTTGCTACTTAATAGTTCTCATGGTCAGGAAGTTACTCCTTATTTCAAGTCTGGATTTCCTTTTGCAATTGGTATGTATGTATGTATGTATGTATGTATGTATGTATGTATGTATGTATTTATTTATTTATTTATTTATTTATTTATTTATTTATTTGTCAGACATGTACAAGGTAACAAGTATAGGTATGAACATAAACATGAATAAAGGAAGTGTAACTGTCCAGATAAATGTGGACAGTAAGACAGGGACGGTTGGCACGCTGGTGCGCTTATTCATGCCTGTTTTACAGACCTCTTAGGAATGGGGTGTGGTCCACAGTAGACAGGTTGAGATTGAAGCTATGAGGATTTGAGGCTGTAACAACAGAATCAGGTAGAGCATTCCAGGCGTTGACCACTCTGTTGCTGAAGTCATATTTTCTGCAATTGAGTTTGAAACGGTTTACCTTGAGTTTGTATCGATTTGGGGTTTTTTTGTAAAAAAGTTTTTTTTTTATTTTTGATTAAACACAGAACAAAACACAAACCACCACAAAATCAACTTTCGTTAGATATTGTAGAAAGTGTGTCAATTGGTTACAAAAAGCTTTCATGCATCTCTTCCACAGTCATTACTTACAATTCATGTCAAATTATATATTTTAAATCAAACATCTTTATATATCATACCTCAATTTTCATTTAACTATAATTGTTTTTACATCCTTTTGCATAAAATATTCCAAAATTAAAAACACAACCACATAATGACATTTATCATCCAATAATATTACACTTTTATGACATGTTCTAAATAAGAATTAGTTATATTTGATAGCAAAATTTCTAAACCTCTTTTCCAAATCACTATTTACAATTTGTATCCAATTTCCTTTTATTAAACCAGTACATGTATATGTTGTTAGCTATATCCATTGTCATTTCATTATTATTATTATTACTATTACTATTATTATTATTATTATTATTATTATTATTATTTAACAAGAAACCATTTACTATTTATATCAAATTCCTCTCATCAAACTAAGACATGTGTATACATTATTGTCATTATCAATTATTTATTTAACCATATCCTTTATCACTTCATTTTTAACATAATACTAAAATCTACTAAATGTAACTAATTTTTTGTTATCAGCTTTCATATATCAACCTGTATCTTTCCAATAATAACAGTCTTATTTCTTTTGCCATTTTTGGAATTAATCTTATGTTTATTCCCTTAATAGAATTTTTGTGGACTTCTCTTCGCACCTTATTGCTTGTTGCATCTCTTATATAATCTCAATACTCTCCATCTGCTTCTTTAATCAGCTTATCTTTGATTATCAGTAGTGCTTCTGACAAGGTTTCTCTCCTTAAATCCATCATTTCTTCTTTTTCTTCTTCTGTACCTTGAAATCTGAGGTAGAGTTCCTGTCCCTCAAATTCCCTTTTCCATACTCCACTCTTTCCATGCTCACGCCACTGTTAAAATCATCAGTTGTCTTGTCTTTGTATTCATTTTTCCCTTCGATTTTTGGGACTCTAACCTCCACTTTTTCCATTTGATAGGCATCTTCAAATTTTCCATCATATTTTGCTGTTAAAAACTCTATGTTTTCCATTCTCTTCTCAATTCTCTCTGCTACTTCTAATAAATTTTGAATTCCAAACATAATCTTTTGTAATGTTAAGATTTCTTTTTGATGTTGTGCCATTCTTCCAACTGGAAGACACTGCCACTTTGGCTTTCAAAGCTTTTTATTTTAGGTTAGATTAAACACAAGTTCATTTATGATCTTCAAAAACAAGGTTCTGTTTTTAGTTCTCTCCCACTGCCAGTAAGGCTCTCAAAGAGCACTTGTATAAACAATTTGTGTTTTTTTCTCTTATCACTCTCTGTAAACAAGTTGCAGAACCTTGAAATGCAAAGTCAATGAGATCAAAAGAAAAAGGGAAATTACAATGTTTGAAAAATTCAAGCCTCCAGCCTCCAAGTGGCAGTGTTGCTTCCTTTCACTCTGATGTTGCAACCCTCTTTGTACTCCTTTTATATTTTCTTTATATTCCAGGCTTAAAAGAGACAACGTTCTTAAATGGAACTTAATAAAAAGAAATAAAAACACTTGTTGAAATAAAGAACAAAATTTTAATCCAAGGGTTAAAAAATAGAAGAAAAAAACCTAATCTGTTCACTTTTTTAAAAATGCGAAAAATTCAATTCACAAAGTAGAATTAAAAAGAAAGATAACACACTACCCAAAGTAATCCAATGTAGCTTAATTTCACTGCTTATTTTCTTTTGATTTCGGATTTAATTTAGCTTAAACATTTTTGGGCAGTCTTTTTTAAAACAATAAAAATTCCTCACCAGATGGACACACTTTCTCTTTCTGTTTCCTTCTGTTTCAGAGCTGTCCCAACTTCATCAGCCTGTGGCTGAGCTTTTGCCGCTGGCTAGAAGAACTTCTCTTGGATCAATCAGAGACTTTTTTTTATATTGAAAAAGTTTTATTGGTTTTACATTTTTCCATAGGATGGGGTAAGGGATACAAAGAAATTTTGAGAGCGTTCACGTCAAAGTCGTCGGCCCTTCCGGGACTTCAAAATACATTAATAACAATAAAAAACATTTTCCGTAACACTACAAAATGAAAGCAAGTACATATACCTAAGTTCTCAATTCTATGCTGTCAGTCATTTACAAAAATCCAATACAGATATTATGCAATATTATTCAGAAAAATCAAGGCAAAGTTATTTTTTAGATCTAAGTCTCTTGGCAATTGTGTCTTCAACCTCTTCCTCCAGGCCCCCAGCGGGCGGGGCCGTGCCCCCCCCTGCCCCCCCTGAATCTTCCCCCAGGACAGAGGAGTGTTTTTTGAAAAAGGCTTCCGCCTCGGCAACTGTTTTAATCCTCACTCTTCCTCCTTCCCAGAACACCAGCATCCCTTCGGGTGTCACCCACTTGAACCAAATCCCGTGATCAAACAATGTTTTAGACAAGAAGGAAAATTTCCTTCTTGCATCTCTAATCTTTCTTGGGATCTGCTTCAAGATAGCAACCTCTTTTTGTTGGTAAATTAACGGACTTCCTCTCTGCACTTTCAGGATTTCCTCTCTGGTTGACCTTCTAACAAATTTCACATGTATCTCTCTGGGTACTTCATTTATCCTGGCATATGCTGAGTTTATTCTGTAGGCTAGGTCAATGTCCCCCCTGATCTCATCCTTGGGTTTATGTAAATAGTCTGCTATAATTGTGCTCATGAGATCAGGGAGGCATTCACCAGGTTCCTCAAAAACATTCTGAAATCTCAAAAAATATGTCATTCTTTCCATATCCATCCTAGACACATGCACGTTTATTTCCACAACCTCATTAGTAACATTTTTAATCTCTCCCTTAGCCCCCACCAGCCCCCCTTCCAATTCTTCATTCTTCTGTGTGTTTTCCAGCACTTGTTTCCGTGTGTCCAATAACTCCTTCTTAAAGTTAATATTTTCTGCCCTCTGGGCCTTAATTTCTTGTACCAAAGTTTGTATAACAGATTCAAGAGAAGCCATCCTTTCTTCTAAACTTGCCAGTGCTGTTTCTTGTGCCATGATTAGCTGTTAAAATCAATGCCACTAAAATGGCGTTTTCTGGGTGAGGCTGATGAGGCAAATCAGGAGACAAAAGTTCCGTTCAGGGTTGTAAAGTTGCAAAGTTGAGGAACCAAGAGAGAAACAATTTTCCAACTCAATAAGTATAATAGCGAAGGTACTCCAGAAAAGAAATCACAAATCCAAAAAGAAAAAATTCTTCATTAATAACCAGAGGAAGTCCAAATTGCAAAGAGACGCTGGGAATTTTCCATAAGTGAAATAGTCAGTCAGGAACAAAGAGAAGCCATCTTCCACGCCCAAGCTCAAAGCCCGAAGGAGAGAGTGGTAGAATAAATTGTTTCAGCCAGACCTAGAGACATTGTTGCAAGCAAACCGCAGATCACTTTCCCTTGCTGCAAACAGTCAGGATTAAAGATTTCCGCTTCCTCGCCGCGAGGAGCCATTTTCAAGTGCCGCTTGAGTCCGAAGTTTTTTTTTTTACAAACAAACACCCCCCTCCCAGTCCTTTCAGCCCGGCTGACAGCAGAAAAAAAAAGTTTTAAATCACTCACTCTCCCCCTCACAGCTGAAGCCCCGGGAAGCCTTCCGACTCATTAGATCAGCTCTCTTCATGATCGCGAATGGCGCCGTCTGCCTTTGGCGAAGGGAAAACCCCCCGCAGCATGTTCTCTTCCACCTAAGCCGAGGACAAGGGTCGCTTCCCCCACCGCCATGGGGGGAGCGTCCCAGGCGAGCCGGCTCTACGGGAGACCCCCAAAAAAGGGGCGTCTCGCCCCCGTGGGGGGGCAGAAAAAGCAACAAAACGGCGAGCGAGCGCTAGGCTCGCCCGTTGCCGCTGGAGCCGGAACCGGAAGTCCGATCAATCAGAGACTTTGTGGGGTCCCTGAGATCAGCAAGACATCTTCTTCCCGATCACCGTCTCTGCAAGATGGTTTAGGTCCATATGGACTGTCCAGCGGCAAAAGTATCAACTGCGATCTTGGGACATTGAGATTGCAGATCATATCATCGTGACATCAGCTCCTCCCTTCCAAGTTTGTATCAATTGTTGATCCGTGTATTATTGTGGTTGAAACTGAAGAAGTCATTGACAGGGAAGACGTAATAGTAGATAATTTTGTGTACTATACCAAGTGTACTATGTGTGCATTTTTTTTGTCCTACATGCAGGGCCTATGTAGAATAATCAGTAGGTGGAAGCTTTACAGAGGAAGATCCATTTCTCCAATTCTGCTGACCTCCTTGCGTGTTATGAGTTGATGGGCTAAATCCCTGTCAATCATGGCACTGCAGGAAAAATCTGTCATCTCCTGATTCCTTCCTGCAGGCTACTCTCCTACGTCCTGTAACATGGTAACATCACCTGAATTAAATTTTTACATAGAGACAGATTAGAGTAAAAAAAGGGAGTTGAGCACTTCTACTTAAAATGTCTTTCCATTCCTTTCTTTATTGATTCCTCTGTTCAGTAACTAGTGGGTTATGTTTGTGTGGATGTGGTTGTTGTCATCATTTCAATATTGCAGTATTTCAGTGTGTTTCACTGAGACATTTTGTCAGTGTATGCTATTTCACTGTTGCACTATTTCATGGTCACCTTACTTCACACACTACTGTTTTCATCTATTCATATTTCAAACATCCCTGTATTCAGCTGTTTAGGGAAATGAGCAGAATATTGGTAGAAGAGATTGATCAGAGACAAGAGGAATAGAATCATATCCTTAAAGCCTGGTATTAAAATGAAAGTAGCATCTTTAAAAAATTGAAAGTTGTTGTCCGGACATATTTGAACTGTGGTTAGATGCAGTTTTACTGCTGCTTCTGCTGTTTTAAATTGTTCAATGGGCAATTCATCTGTACTTGGTACTTGCCTATTTGACAGGTGGTCTATTACCTGTCATACCTCACTTTTTAGAGGAATTGGTTCTTGAATATATTCTCTCTTGACAAATGTTTCTGTCATTCTAAAATCCCACTTGTGCTACAAACTTTATGTCTTCTTTTTGCCTCATTTGCTTCTGGGAGATCTGGTCTATTATTTTTCTTAACTATAAATTTTCTTGTGATTTCTCTGATCCTTCAAAAGATCTCTTTTTTCATTAAATGTATTTAATTGTTGACATGTTTGGTTGAGTTACTTTTCCAAATTCTTCTTGGCATGACATTGGAAATCTGTGTTCCATCATTGTTTATCTTTTTATCCAAGGATTTTACTCCCCATCTTACTTGGAATTTTTCCTCTTCAATATTTTTGGAATATTTTTCCCAGTTCAGTTTTCAAGACATCTCTGGTCTCTTCCCATAGTCCCTTAGGTTTTCATTCATGTAATTTATGCATAGAAATTCTAATATTTTTAGCTTTTATTAGGACCAGGGCTGATTGATGCTTCTTATTAATCAGAGTGAAAAGAAAATGAACTATAGTCTAAAAATTATGGTATTTCCCTTTTCCTCCAAAGTATCATTCTAATACCTAATTGGGTCAGCTGGAAATATTATTACAAAATATTATGTGCAATTATAACATAGTTAACCCAACTTCTGGTATCAACCAGAGGGCATTAGTTTAGTCCCAAGCATCCTTGTCAGGACTGATTCAACCCTGTGTTCTCATTACAACAAATGGGTATATGAACTCTTCTCTCCATTACTTTCTTCTAAAGCTAATTATTCAAGGAGCTGATAAAGATAATATTACATTCCCATACATATTTTAAAAACAGTAACCAAAACCTTCTCAATCCAGCAAATAAAAGTGAGAAAACCGCACAAAATCAATTTATGTGCAAATATATCTTTGCTATGTAAGAACCCATTCCAGAAACTGGGGGTGCAATTCTGCATTGTTCCACATCTTCAAGGTCAAGGTATTCAATAGTGTGCTGAAGAAGGTCATGGCATTTTAGTTGCTTCATAGCTCCAGACAGCTATCTCATGTGAATGGGTCTACCTATACATAGATGACAGCTAGTACAAGACAGCGCAACATTTCTATAATTCTGCTTTAAAGGAAGTGGCATATATAGATGAAAGCTCTTCCCAAATGTTATACTTATTTTTCAGGTACCAAATATTATGTATCATCCCTATCTTCTTCTTTTCTACCTACCCATCTGTCTGCTTCTTCCTGGATCATTCTTAATTAAAAATTGTTTCATACCAGCATCACTGAAATGTGCATCAGCACAATTATGGCAGAGGTACACAAATAATAAAAGTAGCAGCCAAGCATAAAACATTTGTGAATCCTAAGGGATGTCGAGTAGACTCAGGGAAAAAAGAGAGCCTTAAACAGTTGAGGGTGGAAAACCTTTCAATAAAAGTCCAATCTTGAGAGAAGGTTTGAGGACTGCATTTATTGTATACAGGGTATGCAATGTGGAGGAATGGAATCACTGAACCTGCAAACCAGATAAAGCCAAGCTTTTGTCATTTATTTGATTTAAGAAAAAATAATAGAATGGCCCACAGTGCATCTGTAGCCTTTGCAGCCCTACTAATGAAAGTCAAGAATTGTTCTGACTTGCATTCCCTGTTGCCAAGCAGCCTCGTTTAATTCTCCTTTCTTTCTAGGTCCTTGTCCAGTAAAGTACTTTTCTTTTCCTACAGCTGGCTCTTTCGCCTGAGGATCTGCTCTTTTGCATTTTAAACATTTGCTTGGTTTTTAGTTTAAGCCCCTGAGACTAATTGAGAAACGCTGGCTTTCTGCACTGCCAACTGCGGTTATTTATTTCTGTCACTTCATACAGGGCGTCTTCTGCAAATTGGTTTCCTCCCTCATTATGGCACAAGGAATATCTTTAAAATAAATAAATAACACTTCTTGGAGGGGTGTTTTTTTTTTTTTGGTTAAGCATAAGATATATTAAAGTGTTGGGTTTGGGTCTTCTGAATAATTGATAGTAGTAGCCATAGCAACTGCAAAAGTTTTCTTCACTGTCTCCTCAATCTGCCTGCAAAACTGGCACTTTAGACTTCCACTTGGAACAAGGCAAATTAGTTCAAGCAGAAGCTGAGGCAGACACTATGCTGTAGCTATTTTCCAATCTGAGCAAGGACTGAGTCACAAAAACAAAGTAAACCAAAGAAAGCAATTGCAAATTGCAAAGTAAGGTTCTACATTTAGGCAAGAAAAACCAAATGCACAAGTACAGTATAGGTGGTACCTTGCTCAATAGTAGCAACTGTGAGAGGGATCTTGGAATCCTAGTGGACAACCATTTAAACATGAGCCAGCAGTGTGCAGCAGCTGCCAAAAAACCCAACACAGTTCTAGGCTGCATAAACAGAGGGATAGAATCTAGATCACGTGAAGTGTTAATGCCACTGTATAGTGCCTTGGTAAGGCCACACTTGGAATACTGCATTCAGTTTTGGTCGCCACGATGTAGAAAAGACGTGGAGACTCTTGAAAGAGTGCAGAGAAGAGCAACCAAGATGATTAGGGGACTGGAGGCTAAAACATATGAAGAACGGTTGCAGGAACTGGGTATGTCTAGTTTGATGAAGAGAAGGACCAGGGGAGACATGATAGCAGTGTTCCGATATCTCAGAGGGTGCCACAAAGAAGAGGGAGTCAAACTATTCTCCAAGGCACCTGGGGGCAGGACAAGAAGCAATGGGTGGAAACTAATCAAGGAGAGAAGCAACTTAGAACTAAGGAGAAATTTCCTGACAGTTAGAACAATTAATAATAATAATAATAATAATAATAATAATAATAATAATAATAATAATAATAATAATAATAATAATAATAATAATAATAATAATAATAATAATAATAATAATAATAAATTTTATTTGTATACCACTTCCTCTCCCCAAAGGGACTCGGAGCGGTGCACAGGGAATAAAAAACCAATATAAAATACATAGAAAGATAAATAGTTAAAATACGAATTAAACAATTGTCCCTGCGCTAAAATCCCCTAAATTAAATTACACTAAAAACCCCTAAAACCCTATCGAAAGACGGAAGACTAACCTAGGCTGGCCAAGCAGAAAAAGTGTGTTTTCAATTTTTGACGGAAGGAGCGGAGGTCCGTGGTTGTTCTAATTTCGGGGGGAAGGTCGTTCCAGAGGGCTGGGCCCGCCACAGAGAAGGCCCTTCCCCTGGGCGTCGCCCGCTGGCATAGCCTAGTGGACGGCACCCGGAGAAGCCCCTCTCTGTGGGAGCGAATCGGCCGCAGGGATGTATGGGGCAGGATCCAATCCCGCAGATAACTAGGTCCCGAGCCATGGAGCACTTTAAAGATGGTAACTAACACCTTGAAGCGCACCCGAAAGACAACAGGCAGCCAATGCAGCGCGCGCAAGAGCGGTGTTATGTGGGTAAACCTAGAGGTTCCCATTATTGCTCGCGCGGCTGCATGGACAAGCTGAAGTCTTCGGGTGCACCTCAAGGGGAGCCCCATGTAGAGAGAATTACAGTAGTCCAGTCGGGATGTCACGAGTGCATTAGTGACTGTGCAAAGGGCATCCCGATCCAATAGGGGACGCAACTGGCGTACCAGGCGAACCTGGTAAAATGCCCTCCTGGCCACGGCTGTCACTTGATCTTCCATGGACAGCCGGGTATCCAGGAGGACGCCCAAGTTGCGTGCCCCCTCCACAGGGGTAAGGTGTTCGTCCCCTATGGCCAGTGATGGAGTCAACTGGTTGTACCGAGATGCCGGAAACCACAGCCACTCGGTCTTGTACGGGTTGAGTCTGAGTCTGTTACTTCCCATCCAGGCCCGCACGGCTTCAAGGCACTGGCACATCACCGCTACGGCATCGTTGGGGTGGTTTGGGGTAGATATATACAGCTGTGTATCGTCAGCGTAGAGGTGGTACTCTACCCCAAAACCATGGATGATCTCACCCAACGGCTTCATGTATGTGTTGAACAGGAGAGGCGAGAGGACCGACCCCTGAGGCACCCCACAAGTGAGGGGTCTCGAGGTCGACCTCTGCTCTCCTGCCAACACAAATTGCGATCGACCGGAGAGGTAGGAGAAGAACCACCGCAGTACAGTGCCCCTCACCCCCAGCCCCTCCAGCCGATGCAATAGGATACCATGGTCGATGGTATCAAAAGCTGCTGAGACGTCTAATAGGACCAGGATGGAGGAACAACCCCCATCTCTGGCCCTCCAGAGATCAACTACCAACGCGACCAATGCCGTCTCGGTGCTGTGCCCGGGCCGGAAGCTAGACTGGCGCGGGTCCAGATAATCAACTACCTCCAGGTGACGGGGAAACTGTTGTGCCACCACACTCTCTACAACCTTCGCCAGAAAGTGAAGTTTGGAGACCGGACGGTAATTAACCAATAATGCTGGGTCCAGAGAGGGCTTCTTCAGGAGGGGCCTCACCATGGCCTCTTTAAGGGAGGCAGGCAAGAAACCCTCACTCAGAGAAGCGTTGACAACCTCCTGGAGCCAGCCTCGTGTAACCTCCCAGGATGCCAGTACAAGCCAGGAGGGACACGGGTCCAATAAACATGTGGTGGCTCGCAGTCGCCCACGTAACCTGTCCATATCTTCGGAAGTAACAGAGTCAAACTCTTCCCACAAAACTGTCTCAAGACCTGCCTCGGGACATCCCACTGGGCCATCGATGGAGACTAACTCGCTCTGAATCTGAGCGATTTTATCCTGCAGATAAATCCCAAATTCCTCTGCTCTACCCTGTAATGGGGTTTCCCGCACCCTCTGTTGAAGGAGGGAGCGGGTCACCCTAAACAGGGCGGCAGGGCGGTTATCTGCGGATGCGATGAGAGTGGCACAATGATGACGTTTGGCCACTCTCAGCGCCACAAGGTAAGTCCGTAAATGGGCTCTCACCTGTGTTCGGTCAGATTCAGACCGAGAAGATCTCCATCTCCTCTCTAGGCATCTCTTGTGGCGTTTCATCACCCGTAGCTCCTCGGTGAACCAAGGAGCCAGGGTGGATCACCGCCGCAAGAGAGGCCGCAAGGGCGCGACCCGATCCAAGGCTCCCGTGGCCGCAGTATTCCATGCGGCCACAAGGTCCTCCATCGGGGCACGGGTCAGGGATACAGGAAGTGGCCCAAGCGCCGTCTGGAACCTATCAGGGTCCATCAGGCACCTGGGGCGGAACCAAATAGGTGACTCAGGTTCCGCCTCCCCGCGGTGGGGTGTAGCAATTGGAAAGTCGAGCCGGAGAAGTGAGTGGTCTGACCATGACAAGGGTGTGATGACTATATCCCCTGTACCCAGATCACTCTTCCATTGGCCAGAGACAAAGATTAAATCCGGCATATGTCCACCCTCGTGAGTGGGGCCCTGAATTACTTGGGTCAGGTCCATGGCCATCATGGAAGCCATGAACTCCCGAGCTACCTCCGATGATTCGCCCACCGATGGCAGATTAAAGTCCCCCATGACTACAAGTCTGGGGGTCTCAACTGCCATCGTAGCGATCACCTCGAGGAGCTCGGGCAGGGCTGCTGTTACATAGCGGGGAGCCAGGTATACAACCAGCAAGCCCAACTGCCTCCCTAGGCCCCACTTCACGCAGAGGGACTCACAACCGGTGGTCTGTGGCACAATGGTCTCTCTCGGCTCTAGACCTTCCCTAACAATAACCGCTACCCCTCCACCCCTGCCTAGGGCCCGGGGCTGATGAAAAGCACGGTAACCTGGCGGGCAAATTTCAACGAGGGGAAGTCCTCCCTCGTGGCCCAACCAGGTCTCCGCAATTCCCACCAGGTCCGGCTCCCCCTCTGACACAAGGTCATGGATGAGGGAGGCTTTGTTGACCACGGACCTGGCGTTGCAGAACATCAGCCGTGGGCCCTGGCACTGTAGTCCCTGACCACCTAGCCTGCGGGGGTTGTGGCAGCTGACCGTCTGCAACCATTGGCCACGCGCCTCCAACCGGGAGGATGGAACTTGTCTCCCCTCGGACCTGCCTCTCCCTGCAACCCTCTGGATGGGTAGGCCCTCCATGGAAACGACTCGTAGTTCCCCCCTCCCAGTGGATCCAATTAACCTCTGGAACAGCTTGCCTCCAGAAGTTGTGAATGCCCCAACCCTGGAAGTCTTTAAGAAGATGTTAGATAGCCATTTGTCTGAAATGGTATAAGGTTCGTGCCCACGCAGGGGGTTGGACTAGAAGACCTACAAGGTCCCTTCCAACTCTGCTATTGTATTGTATTGTATTGTAAATAGGCTTCAACTTACAACCAGTCACTTAACAGAGCTTCCACAAAAGGTAGTTATGACCCATTTTCAAAGTAAGAATGGCCACACAAACAGAATGCAGCCACTGTTTGTAGTGCTCTGTGGACACATGACCACACTTTGACTTTTTGCCAGTTTCTGGCATTTACTAGGGATTTTTAGCACACAAAAACCCTATTTTTGGATTTTAAGTTCCTGTGCGCTGCCCTGAGTCCCTTTGTGGAAGATAGGGCGGGATAGAAATTTAATAAAAGTTAAAGTTATTGGGGAAAATTGTTTTGCTTAATGACTGCAATGTTCATTTAATGATCATTGCAAAAGTGTTGAAAAATCAGGTCCAATCATATGATGCCTGGACTTAAAGACCACAATGACTGCATTCATAGAGTACAGTCAATCTATGTTCAAATATTATTTAACAATTAAACAATTTACAGAATGAGTTTGTGCTAATTGCCATGGCTTAAATTTCACTAAAATGAAAAATAATGTCTGGACTGCATCACTTTAAACTAAAAAAGCCCGCTTAAAATGATCTTTCAGTAGAACTGATAAGTATCATAAGTGTTCCCAGTCCAATTTGGTGCAGTTTAAGCTTAAGTTTTCCACTTCAGGGAAAATTAAATGTGTTTTCAGCCTAATATTCAAGATTGTGATGTGAACATTTCCAATTCCATGAATGAGAAGGTAAGAAAGAGATGATAAAAGAGTTGTCATTTTACATTACTTGTGATTTGAATATTTAATCTGTCACTGCATCAATTGAGGGTAAGGAACATCTTAGCATTTAGCCTAAATGCTGAGCAAGAAATAATTGGGGCAATCCATGTTATCATGATTTTACACATTGTCAGCCAGTTCCCTGAAGATTCCAAGACCCAACTTTTTTCTTAAATCTATTAAAAATCTCAACAGAAATTGAAGAGCATCTATACAGAATATACTTTCAGACATTCATCAAAGCCAAATAATCTTGAACATATTTGATTATTCACTGCTTTTAATGATTGTTCCTTCTTTGTTTTAATTATTAAGTGTGTTATACAAACCATGTATGTAATGCAATATTAAATAATGTATTTATATTTTGTTATACTGAGTTTTTTCTAATAAAAAGGTGGTTGGACTTACATGGCAATAATAAAAAGTTGAAGTGATCCATACACTTCCAGTAGAGAAATTAACTACATGTTTAATAACATAAAAAAATCACATTGCAATATACTTGGATGACATATTTTCCTTCTGCACACACTATACTCAGTGGAATGTGTGTAGCTTTAAGACTGTTTTAAAATTTGTGTTGGATGTCCTCAAGAAAATTCCTATTTTATTGTATGTCAGGATGAAAAGTCAAACTAGCAATTCTAAGTATTACAACCATCATACTTTATGTGACCTGATATTAATTATACACAGGAGAATATCTACATGTCAATGTTCATTTTACTGCACTGGGAAAGGTTTTCAGATTCCACAAAAGCCTGAAGTTCTGCAGATGTTTATTACGAGCAAGACTCCTGCCAGACTTGATCTACCAAGACAAGTTCTTAGGCACAAAAGCCATTCATTAAGGCATCTTACCATAATTGTCTGCTTCTTTAGGAAGAACCAAGATCTCCCATATAAATCTACATGTCTCTTAAAATCATTATCAGAGATTTGTATGTATCCCAGAATTCCCAGAGATATGTCAAAGTAAAATCAACAATCAGCTAATGGAAGCTTTTCTCCATAATGGCCTACTGTAATGTTGCCAGATATTTCCTTCTGAAGAAAAGCTTTTGAAACATGAGAGTTTCAGTCAGTTTATTTCTTTTATGTTCACTGTAGATATTCTTTATGTTTACGTCATTAAGGTTGTTCTATGCTATTTAAGTCAGATGATTGGCGGCATCTGCCCACCCTTGGCAGATCTCAAAAAGTTATGCAGTGTCATATCACCAGGAACTATCAGAGCTACACTAAAATTTTTAAAAATGGAAAAAGGCAATAGCAAACCATATTTTTGCCCAGAAAACTATATACAATGTCCATGAAGTTGCCTGAATTTAAAAAGATGTATTCATGCATACATACAGTATATACATATATATATATTTGTGTGTGTGTGTGCGTGAAATTTAGAAACTGTCCAATTGAAAATTTTATTTTAAATTTTATTTTATTCTAAACTGTTACTAAATCAGAGATGTTAAAATGACTTAATCTGAGATTTCCTAAATTGAACTATGTATGTTAAAATTTATTTCATGATCTATCCAGTGGCCAACCTGAACTGTGTGCAAGGAAATTAAGAAGCATAAATCTATTCTTAATTGCATAAAGAAAATGTAATCTTATCTTAAGCCTTTCAATTGATTAATCAATTTTACTTCAAACTTTGACCAGCAAGAAATACAGAACAATAACAATTAATCACAAATCTATGAAATATCTATGCAACATAAGAACACTGTACAATAATGTAAGATGTACTGATATTTACTATGAGTCTATAAGAATAAAATTAATAAAATTACTATAAGCGTACACATAAAATCTATTTACTGCAAAATACCTGTGGGATTAAAAACTATGAACTAAAACAATATAACACTCTAAGATGTGAGGTCAGGACGTGACAACTACAAGTGAACAAGACTATAAATTTGAAGTCTATAAACTATTAGATTTATTATAGTATAAATATTTCTGAGGCTAAAATCTATAGCACTTGGAACCATAGATAGATAGAGCTATGCAGCCGAAGTCTGTCAAACACTATAAAATGGATTTAAATAACCTATCTTAAAATAACCTAACCCTAAAATAAGGATAGATCCAAGGTTTTGACTTTTAGAGGAATTCTTCAAATTTTATATCTTAGGATAGAGCTGCCAAGTTTATTTCAAATTTGTTTCTGCTGTGAAAAATGGTGCTATTTTTTCCCTCTTCTCTTTCGTTCGTCTTTTAATTTGTTCAGTTTCTTCAGAGAATAAATCCCCAAATACAGTTCTGTCAGATACTGGCTTTTGAACACCCAGTGTGAACTGAATTAAGGCAGAATACTATGGTTGTCAACTTTTTTTTCATCTCCAATTCATATTCAATTCAACTCAATTCAAGTTTAATTTGTAGACCGCTCCCTCTCCTCAAAGGGACTCGGGGTGGTGCACAGGAGATTAAAAAGCATACAAACATAGAAACATATAAATATATAAAATCGAATTAAACCAGCTGTATCCCTGTGCTAAAAACCTAAAATCCTTAAAAACTAAACCCCTTAAAGACCCAATTAAAAACAATTTACATATTCAGACTAAGGCTGGAGAGGTAGATTAGGCCAGGTCGGCCTGCTGGAAGAAATAGGTCTTAAGCTTTTGACGGAAGGAGCGGAGGTCCGAGGTTGTTCTGAGCTCGGGGGGTAGGTCGTTCCAGAGAGTTGGGCCCCCCACAGAGAAGGCCCTTCCCCTGGGCGTCGCCTGCTGGCATTGCCTAGTGGACGGCACCCGGAGAAGTCCCTCTCTGTGGGAGCGAATGTGTGGGGCAGGATGCGATCTCGCATAACTAGGTCCCGTGCCAGAGAACTATTTTCCACATAACAGTTTATACATGTGACCTTAACCCAACTTGGGAAAACTGGAATGCACTCTTTAGAAAGTGCTATTTTTTCTTTGTTCCATGTCCAACAAAATGCAATGCTATTTCTGATCACTTTGTTTAGCAAGTGCTGTTTTTCTCTTTAGCACTCCGTTCCCTTTTCCTGCACCTCCACAGCTTGCTCAACATACCTGCCATCGTGTATCCTTGGCTTTGAACATGGTCAGAAGATACCACAACAACAGTTGTGATACTACTGCTTTGGAAGACTACATGGAGCAAGAGGAAGACTCTGAATTCATCACCACAAAAAATACATTTAGTTCATCTTTGCTACTGAAATTTAAGCCTAGATTTACAGATCAATAGCATGCCCTCCATCACATGTCCCTGATCTACATGAAACCACAGGAAGAGATTGCACTGGGGATGCAATTGCAGTGTGACATGGGGAAAGTATAAGTGGTACTCGACCTATGACCACAGTTGAGCCCCAAATTTTCAAAATTGCCAAGTAAAGACAAGTAAATGTTTCCCCATTTTACAATTATTCTTGCCACAGTTGCTAAGTGCAATTGTTAAGTTAGTAATATGTTGTTAAGGGAATCTGGCTTCCCCACTGAGTTTGCTTGTCAGAAAGTCATGTGATCCTGGAACCCTGCAACAGTCATAAATACATGCCAGTTGCCATGTATTCGATCCATATTCATTGATCACATGACTATGAGAATGTTGCTACAGTTGTAAATAAGAAAAACGGTTATGTCACATTTTGCATGCTGTTGTAGCTTCAAATATCACTAAATGAATGATTGTAAGTCAAGGCTACCTGTAGGTGGCTTGATGAGAAAGCTGATCTGAGAACAGGGATCTAAAAGAGAACCTTAAAAACACTTACTTAGAGTAGCCACCATAGAGTAAGATTCTCTCATAGTTGAGAAGATATAAACTGTGACTTTTATTACAGTTATCAGTTAGGAACTGCTATCAATACTCATTACAACAGTGTCAAAGATAATATAATCAAGTGTTATATTACAGTCACATATTGCCAACTATTCTGGGTGATTCCTTAATGTCTTATGATATAATAAAAATTTCAGAGATTTTTAAAAAGGAGCACCCATGACAGCAATTGTGTTCATTAACTTCCTGCATATGATTTGTGGAATGGAATTAGAATGAAGAATGAAGAGTGAAGACTGACAGCAGTCCCAGGAAGTCAAAATATAAACCTTGTAGCGGTAGCTCACTTCCTGCTATAATCCTGTGAGCAGGCAATCTTAGGATGGTAGAAGCAAGACCTATACTGAACATTAACTGTTCTAGGAATTACAGTTATTTCTTAGCAGGATTCTGTGTGTTGTCTGTTGACTATCAATTACAGGTAGTTTTTGTCTTACAACAGTTCATTTAGTGGCTGGTCAACGTTACAACAGCACTGAAAAAAGTGACTTTTGATCGTTTTTCACACTTTTAACCATTGCAGCATCCCCATGGTCACATTAACAAAATTCAGACATTTGACTTCAACTGACTCATATTTATGACGATTGGAGAGTCCCAAGTCACATAATCACCTTTTGCAACCTTCTGACAGCCAAAGTCAATGGAGAAGTCAGATTCACTTAACTTAACAACTGCAGTAATTCACTTAACAACTGTGGCAAGAAAGGTGGTAAAATGGGGCAAAACTCACTTAGCAAGAGAAATTTTGGGCTCAGTTTTGGTTGTAAGCTGAGGACTATCTGTACTGTCTTCAGTTCTTAATGGATTTATTCAGCAGGATTGTAGTAGGATCTCCTTTAGTAAATGAAGGTCTAAGGATACATTGTCCATATCGTTTCTGCATTCCAACTGACTGCAGCACAGTCCATTGGGTAGAATATGCTCACTGGTGAGAGGGACAAAATTAGCATTTGCAAGAAAATAAAGGCTTTGTGTCAGCCTTTCATCAAAGTTGTCAAGGGCAGTGGTGGGCTGCTGCCAGTTCTGACTGGTTCAGGAGAACCAGTAGGTCAGGTGATCAGCTGGCCTCACCCACTCACTCCCGCCCTATACTGTCCTATATTTCCTTCTTTCTGGCTCAGCTGATTCACGCGGCATAGCTGATTTCGTACCTCCACTGTCCTACTTACCAGGGCTGCCTTAAAAGGTAAGCAGCTGAGCTTCAAATTGCTGTATTTTGAATGCTGTGCATAAGTGTATTAGGGGCGTGCGTGCACGCAGCGTGCACTCACTGAACCGATTGTTAAACCGGTTGCAGCCCACCACTAGTTATCAGATATCTGTCATGCCAAGGAAGACATAGACAATTGGAAAGGAGGACAAATAGTAGGAAAATGAAGACATGCTAACTATTTACCTTTCTTGGCATGGGCAACAAAGAATAGACTTAGGCCTACATGTATGTAAAACTATTTTTTCCAGCATCAGAAAGACTGGTCTTTTTAAAGTCAGTATTTTTTTCCAACAAATCTTTATTTTTAAGAGGATGCTAGCAATAATATAAAATTGATAACAACCTGTTTTCAACTTTCACGGTATGATGAGTCATGTGATCTCTAAACTACAGTGATCATAGATTTGAAAAGGCTAGATTGAAACCTATGGCGGGAATCAGAAAATAAATTAAATAATATAAACCTTTTTTTGGGGGGTCTGTCAATGAATGAGAGAAAGAAAGAAGCAAACAATTTACAAGGTCACAATAAAAAAAGTTTCAGTGACTACTATTGTGAAAACAATCGCAGCACCAGCAACCCCACTGCCCCAGGACCCTCAAAAACCTAGACAATATTTCATTTTAAGTCTATACCTGCTAGACCAGGGATCAGCAACCCAAGGCTCTGGAGTCGCATGTGGCTCTTTCATCACTCTGCTGCGGCTCCCTGTCCCCGGTCGGCTCCACAATTGATAAGACTTTCAGGTAGGACAGGTAGAGGAAAAAGGACACTGCGCTAGGAGGAGATGCTATGGTGGGGGAACCGGACGTCCGGTCGGCTCCAGAATTGAATGGGGGGCTTCTGGTTAGGACCTTTGTGGCTCTGAGTGTCTAAAGTTTGCCGACTTCTGTGCTAGAAAGAGGACATAAGTTTTAGTTTAGTTTTAGTTAATTTTAAAATTGGGGAATTTTAGCGCAGGGATAATCTTTGTTTAATTTGTCTTTTATCTAATCTATTTATGTATATTTATTGGTATTTTTAATTCCCCTGTGCACCGCTCCGAGTCCCTTTGGGGAGAGGAAGCGGCCTATAAATACATTATTATTATTATTATTATTATTATTATTATTATTATTATTATTATTATTATTATTATTATTATTATTATTATTATTATTACTACTACTACTACTACTACTACTACTACATAAGGTTAAAATAAAAAAGACCATGTCTTTTTGCCAGAGTTCTGGTAACCCTTTCTCAAATTCTGAATGGTAACTTGATAACTTTGTTTTTTTCTGATTCTTTTTCTTCAGTGTTTGTCTGATAGAAAGTTAGCAGTTTTAAGTGCTGCCACTAAGATTAAGGGGCTCTGGGCAAAATGTTTTCCAGGTCATCCTCTAGTACAGAGGTGCTTAAATCTGGCATGCGGGGAAATAGCATGCCAGATTTTGCCCAACAGAGTACTGCAGGAGACTGTCCAGGCTCAAAATGGGGTGTAGGCGTTGTGCACGCCCCTGTGCCCCCATTTTGGCTGGGAAGGAACCTTGTTTTGGCCAGCAGGAGACATCCATCCCGTCTCCCCCCCACTACAATGCTGATCCGACTCTCGAAGAAATCCAGTTTGACATCCCTGCTGTAGCATATTTTGATCTGTGCACCCCCTTCTCTGTCTGTCTGTCTGTCTGTCTGTCTCTCTCATACACACACACAAACACACACACACACTCCCTTGGTTTTTTTTACATCTCAACAGTATCAATTCTTTAACTCCTTGCTCTTTCTGTGCCTTGAGCTGCCGCCTAGATTAGCAGAGAAGAGGGGAGCAGAGAGGAAAAGATTGAACAGCGAGGAAAAGAGACACCCCGACTTCTGGAGATGGGACTTGGGGCCATTGAGGCTTTGGACATTCACCCAGATTCACCTCCAAGTTCCCATGATTTAAAGATTTCAAATAATGATCAAGGCTGTATTTTGGTTCTGATGCAGAAGTGGTTATCCAAAAAGTTTTTCTTCAAGCTCTACTTCGGTTTGTTTCATATTAAAGCTGCTGTTTATTCGGCAGCTCTTGACCCAATTTATCTGATATGGAATTTTTAAAAAGCTCTCTCAAGTATCCATTAAGTGAGAAAGGTTGGTGGATTGATACCGCAATGTGAGTACATAATAATATTGTACATTTTTAGCACCCTCTTTAAAAACTGTAAAATAATTTGATAATTGCTATTAGGAGAAAACAAAGAGTGGGATGAAGTGTCTTAAGGCCAAATGTTCTACCAGATGGCTGTTTCAAGTGCTTTCCCCTGGTCTTTGAGCTGGCAGAAAAAACATCCTGGTATAAATATTCTGCCCTGACTGCCAAGACATATTCTGCCATAAACGACAAGCCCAGTGAGTGGTGTTGCCATTATATTTTTAATGAGGGACAAGTTAAGAAAAGCATTCAGAGGATTTTCCATCTTTCATTTCCCCTACCACCAGGCATTAGCTGCCAGCAGTAAAACCCTCACAATCACTCTCTCTAATGTGAACAGCTGCTTGGAATGGCATCTTTAGTCCCTGTCAATTGACCAAGTAACAAGTTGCAGGTGATAGAACACTCTTGTACGGTGACAGAAATGATACAATAATTTACTTTTGTGATGACATCTGATGCAAGTATGTAAGTCAAGTTATTCACATGATATCATACCCCCCCCCCATATCTTCTGCAGATGCCCAGAGTTAGGTGGGATCAAGGATTCTTCTTGCTCTGCTTTGTATTTTGCAGCCGGGCAGCCGTGCCCGTGTAGTCCTCAAGGGGAATACAAAAACCTCATTTTTCTGAGCAACTGCCCTGAAAATAAGACCTCCCCGGATAATAAGACCAATCGGGCTTTTGAGTGCATGGGCTAAAATAAGCCCTCCCCAAAAAATAAGCCCACCCCATAAATATTGCAACACAGCAGCAGCCAGGATGTGACCACGTTTGCCACCACCTGCACCTCAAAAATAATAAGAGCTCCCCAAAAATAAGGCCAAGTGCTTTATTTTGGGGGTCAAAAAAAAATAAGACCCTGTCTTATTTTCAGGGAAATATGGTACTATTCAATGACATTGTTGTTGTTTTTAGTTACAAAGTCATGTCTGACCCATCGCGACCCCATGGACAATGTTCCTTCCTGTCCTCCACCATCCCCCAGAGTCAATTTAAGCCCCCACCCACTGCCTCAGTGACTCCATCCAGCCACCTCTTCTCTGTCGTCCCTTTCTTCTTTTGCCCTCAATCTTTCCCAGCATTAGGCTCTGTTTCTAAATTCAGTGGCATACTGTTTATAAATATGGAGGTTCTATTGGGCTATCACAGTCAATCGCAGCTGATAACCCTCTTGTCCCTAACTATATTGTTACATTAATCCGCTAATTAAAACAGCTCTGCTGTCCTCCTAGTCAGCGTTAATCAAGTTAATGTCACCATAATTCACCAAGGTAAAGAAGTCGCAGAGCATGTGATATTATATAAACTCTAGAGAGAAGCTGATGCTGCAAAGTTCTCATCTGATTCACTGAACACAGCAAGTACATGAAGGGTAGGTGACGTCTTACCTGGCAGATTTCATGAAGAGAATTGCATGCAATCATACCTAGGTCCAAGGCTTTTCCCACCTCATCCAGCTCAACATTCAAACACATATGGCAGTCAGATGCTGTATCTGCATCCTTCTGTGTCCTTTGTAGGTTTTTTTTTTTCATAGTTCGAAGCTTAACAATTATATGGCTATTTGCCTAAGGAAAACGGATCTCCTCGCTTAGTTGTCCTGTGAATATTTCATTGAGCTTACCTTGGACTGTCACTTGGCTAATGGAAGGCAGTTCTTAAGCAGCATGTAATTTCAAAGACCTTCATCAGCATTATTTCCAAAAGCAAGGAAATGCTGCTTACTCCTACCATGCAGCTGAGAAAACTACGGCCCTCCAGCTATTGATAAAACTATCATTCTCAGCATCCTTTCTCATTGGTTATGCTAGCTGGGGCTGATGTTCAACAGTATCTAAAAGGCTCCAGGTTCCTCATCTCTGTTTTGTCAGGTTGTTCATCTACTAGAATTCCAACCAGGATTATTATTGTCAATAAATATCAGTAATGTTTACTTACATATATTCAGTTCGTTGATTAAGCATTTATATCTCACTGTTCAGCCTGAACGACTCTCATGGTTACTTATATAATATAATAACCAACTTGTTCCTTGTTATATTGCTGAGCCTTTCAAAGTTTTGAATTTAGTATTGCAGGTCCTTTCCCAGTTTTATCCTCACAATAATCCTATGAGGTTGATTGCATTGAGAAATAAGGACTTGTCTGAAGTTATCCAATGGTTGTGGTTGACTCCACCTGAAACCATCATCATCTTCCTTAACCAAACTGTAGTACAATACAAAACAAAAAACCAGCAATACAAGGGTTGCTGGAGATACTGTTGTCTCCCACAGCATCTGTATTGCTATTCAATCTTGCAGGATTGACATACTCCAAGTTTCTTCATTTAAAATAGCCCAAGGAAATACACCTTTCTCTGGAGGAGTCTCTGCCCTCTGGAACAAGGTTCTTCAAGAGGTCCAGATAGCACTCCATTCTGAGGTTTAGAAGAGCTGTGAAGACTCAACTTTTCATCCAGGCCTTTGACAAAGTAGAGGGAGATCCCTTGCCTCATGAGGCATGCTTTTTATCTTTTCATGTTTATTGATTGACAGTAATTTATCTTTCATTGTTGTGAGCCATCCAGTCAATGTGAAACAGGTGCCATACAAATTTAATAAATTATTATTTTTATTATTACAAATAAACCTAATAAAATCAACTCAAAATCCAGCAAACAATACTAAAACAACCAACACAATAATTATAATAATCAGTGGCAAGGACCAAATGTCTATAATATTTATTACAAATATTAATATTTAGAATATTTAATTTTAAATAAATTAGAACCATCAGCTAAATAGGAACATGATGCAACAACCAGACTTGCTCTTTAAATAAAAAGGCTTTTTATTTTGGAATAAAGCCCTTTGAAAGCCATCAAATTTCTAACCAAAGTCCAGGTTATGATTCCATAAGCTGGACTTTGCCCCCCTTGCTGGAGGAAGCAAAAGGCAGGCCCTGCCTGGGGTACCATAAGAAGGAACAAGATTGTAGAGAGAAATAAAAGCAGACTGATGCCTGGGGAGTTTGTTAAAACTCTACCATCAGGTCTTAAAAGGCCAATACTGATGTCAAGTTCTGGGAAATGGCCACCAAGAATGTTGTTTAGAATTTGAATTCCTCACTCCTAGTCCAAAATTGTAAACCTAGATAGGAATGCAATCTAAAAAGATATAGTATGAAAAGTTAAGTAGATGGATAAAAAGGTGTGTGTGGGGTGTTAAATTGTGTAGCACAGTGGACAACTCTGGTGAAAGTGGATAGTTTCACATGGTCTGTTGTTTTTCCATCAAGTCAGTTGAATCATTCATAAGGGCCACTGAAGCTTTTTTGAGTATTCCACTCAGCTCTTCCCCCCAGGGACACCTGCATTCTTGTTTTAAAATGTCAATAGGAATGTTATTAAAAGGGTCTGTCACTATCTCCTGTAACACCAGCCTTGTTATTTTGCTGTTCCTCGTGGAATGGAATGTTCTGAATGCTTTCCTGCCAAGTGTGATTGGGTGGCAAGAGTAGGAGAAATCTGCAATTTAATTATTTCAACATCACTGGAAATATGGAAAGAACATCTCTTTGAAGAACAAAAGCAGATTGAAAAATACAAGCAGAAACGAGCTATAGCGCATGGCCAGTTTTCAGATGTCCTTCTTTGAGATGAAGATCCTTGCTCAGCTAGCTGCTTTGCCATTGTTACTTATCTGGATACTGAGTCCCTTTGACATCATGACTGCATAAACTAGAGGCGAATTGCTGTAGTACAATGCCTTGCTTTTAAAAACGCACGCCTAATGTAAGAGAGGGATAAAATACATACAGGTAGCTGCATTTAGCCCAAAAAGTTGTAAATCCTTTACATTTTTAAAAAGGAAAGAAATAACTGGTTAGGATTAGGGTTGCAGCATCAAGAATCTTCCTGGACATCCTCAAGTGAATTGGTATGAGGCTTCAAAGCAATAGTGCGGGTTTTGGGAGGGGGGAAATCGGCATCTTAGCCTTGCAAAGAATTGCACCACCCCAATTTAATGTGGGATGTAAATCCGACAGAATGTTGTTCATGCCCCAAGAAGTATTAAATAGCGATTTTGTAAGTAGAAATGCAGCCACAAACTTCTATTTACACAAATAAATCTGATATAACTGAGTTACATCTTCATAGCTATCCATTCCCATTTTTCTTTTGAAACATGTATTTCTGCATCATATTACTCTTGAATTACTTTCCAAGAGCACTGTATTGTGGCAGCACTTGGTTTACCTTGCTAAGCTACCAAGTAGAGGGTTGGGGCACTGGAAGTCCCATTAGAGAATATCAGGCCTCTCGGCTAGACTGAGAAGTTAAAAAACATCTCAAATGGTGCCAGTAGCAACTGACTTCCTTAATGTTGCTAAGGAAACTGCATAATTATCTCCAAGGAGTCAATCTCAATTTTTACCTCCACACTTATAGAAGAAAGGGAAATGGGGCCAAATAATTATGGCTACATTGGAGTTACAATTCTAGTATTATAAATAGGAAAATGTGCTCCCTTTTTTCCCCTGTTGTTTCATCTTCAGCCTGACAATAAAGAACAAGTCCAATAATTTATCTTCCTAAACCCTTTGTTTCTGTAGCGTCTTTTCCTCTAGCTGAAAATAGAAACTGAAAAATTGTATTCCTATTGGATTTTGCTCCTCTGATGCTTTTGCATTAAAAAAAAAAATACAAATAAGCAGCATGGCAAACACAGCTTGATTAAACCTTGATGCTATCTAGACCTTCTTTAAAAATCCATGGATGCAGAAAAATTGCACTACAGAATGCTCATTTGCAAACACACAAGCATTCAGATACTTGTCCACTACAACAAGCTATTATTTTTCATCATTTGATCTCATTTCTTTCGGTTGTCTGATCAAATAATGGCATGGAATTTCCAGCTGAGATGTACGGACTTTCTTTTAAATACTTTTTGAAACATCCGTTACAGAATTTTCAAAACAGAATGATAAGATTTCTTATTCTTCTCACTCTTAATCCAAGTGGTTTCCCAGTTCCATGCCTATCCCTTATTCACATTACTGTATTTTGCTGCAGATAGACGACAGCCTGCCTTCCATATTTTGGACAAGCCTTGCCATTCTTTGCCATTGATCATCCTGGTTGGTGTTATTGAGAATTAAGTCCAAAATCTCTGGAGGGCATCCAATTGCCAATGTACACACTAAAGAAATGTTAGCAAACAAGCTCCAAATCCCTTAGGTTCTCTATCCTCTGCTTTGGTGCATAACACAAAGAGCTAAGTCTTTTTTAAACAAAGCTTAGTTTCAGAATTTGAAACCCTCATTGTAGTCTATGCTTATGAAAGAATGAAATCATTATGAGCTGTTAAAGGAGATATAGTTAGGATTCTGCCTTATATAGCAATGCATGGACCAAAGCTGAACCTGAATGCTTAAAACTCTTTCATTTGAATATGTGCTTGACTCTAGGACAGGGGGTCTCCAACCTTTGCAACTTTAAGTCTGAAGGACTTCAGCTCCCAGAATTCCAAAGCTGCCTGGAGAAGTCTGGGAGCTGAAGTCCTTCAGACTTAAAGTTGCAAAGGTTGGAGACCCCTGCTCTAGCAATCTTGCATTGGACGCCCACTTTGTTGCAGTAGACTAACTAGAGACTAATAAATGTCAGTTCTAGCATTACAGTTACCATAAACCAGGATTAAAAAATGGTGCCACTTCCCTACAGACTCCGGATGAGTCAGAATCAAACAAGCCAGTGAATTAAGATTGTCATAAAGATGAAAGGCAAGCACAAGTTCATTTATTTATAGCAAAGGTCTTGGGTTACAAGAGGTCAGTTCTTGCCATCTTGAAGAAACATTAAACAGGTTAAGTTATTGCATACATGTGCATTATAATTTAGCAGCAAGTCATTCACAGAACACATTTTTCTTTCGTACTGCCGCCTTACCTTTTTTTTTCTTTTTTTTTCCTTTTTGGTTTAATCTCTCAAACTGTATAGAGATAAATCTTTTCGGCTTTTACAAAGCATGTAACACCACCTTTAAGTTAATGGTCTTTTATTGGAAAAAAGACTAGCATTTACAACTTGGAATGGACATAACTGTACTATCTTGAACATCGATGTTGATAGTTGTGCTGAAGTCCACAGGCCCCTCTGCCAGCTCCAAGTCTCGGTACAGTAAATTTTAAAACTGCAAGAGAGAGAGAGAGAGAGAGAAACAGGGAGAGGGACAGATGAGGAGGGAGAGGGGGAGAGGGAAGAGAGAGAGAAAGAGAAGGAAAAAGAGAGAGAGAGAAGGAGCATGTACCCAAAGGTGCTCCTGCCCTTTGGTAAAGATTTTGTTAAAACTTTTTAGAACGGTAATGGCCCAACATCCGTTCCACAATAGTGCAATGCAGACAATTTTAAAATCAATGTAGTAACACAGAAATGCCACCTATTTGCTTTTGGAAACAAACTACAGCTACATATTGGTGAGCCTTCTCCACCTCAGGTGGGGAATTGGGGGGGGGGGGTTGCCTCTAAACTTTTTCCAGTCCTCAGCCACTTTGCTGCATACCACCTGAGGTATAAAACAATTTTGAAAGTAACCAGCTTTGACAATTTTATAACTACAGATTCAGCCAGAACCCGCTTTTTGACAAAAGAGTGATTAGGCTTTTTTTTTTCCCTTTTAAGGTTTTTCTCCTTTTTAAAACTGTTTTAATACAAATGTCTGACTGTGCTCAATTGTCAAGCTGCATGCATGAAAAACTGGCCAGCCCAAACAGAGTAATAGTTATTAGCAAATGGAACCTTTTGAGGAGTTCACTAAGTGCTTTCTTATTTTTAAAAGGCAGTACAATTATTTATATTGGGGGGGAAAAACTGATGGCTAACTTGATTTTTTGGGGAACAGGACCACCAACCATTACATGCAGTTTGTGGACAGAAGGTATTTCAGCATTCAGTTTTGCTATACAGAAACAGAATGAATAAATGAACATTTTTTTTGCAAGAGGTAAGTAAAAGATTCAATTTGATTCTTCTAGAGGAAAAAAAGGTGAACGGAGATCTCTTCATTTTGCAGTCATCATCTGTACGAATTCTGAAAGAAACAAAGGAACCATTTCAGAAATTAAATAATCTGTAATTTGCAGAAACCTTACCTTATTCTAAATTGTACAATCCACAACTTGTAAGACCCCCACTGTAATTTCTGCTCTTGCAAAATTCTATAGTTATAGGAATCCACATTATACCTTCATAGTTAACTTGTCCATCTCCGTCAATATCTGCTTCTCTGATCATTTCATCTACTTCTTCATCTGTTAACTTTTCTCCTAAGTTTGTCATAACATGACGTAGTTCTGCTGCACTGATGTAACCATTGCCATCCTGAGGTGGTGGGGGAGAACAAATAATGCAAAATTGAGAGAATTATAAGTTTCCAGAATAAATTTGTACAATACAACTAAACATGACAATTTTTTTCAAAATGAAAGAACCTGGATGGATAACAGGACAATATTTCTGTTAATTAAGCACCCTGTTTCCCTGAAAATAAGACCTCCCCAGATAATAAGCCCAATCGGGCTTTTGAGTGCATGTGCTAAAATAAGCCCTCCCCTGAAAATAAGTCCTCCTTGAAAATATTGCAACACAGCAGTGGTCATGAGGTGACCTCATTGCTTCCTGCACCTCAAAAAAAATAAGACCTCCCTGAAAATAAGGCCAAGTGCTTATTTTTGGGGTCAAAAGAAAATAAGACCCTGTCTTATTTCAGGAGAAACACGGTACATGTTTTGATTATATAAGTTTGTATGTTCAGTCTCTGGTATCTCCAGCCCAAAGATCAGGGAACAACTAATAGGAAAATTCACATTTGAGATCTTAGAAAAGTGCTGTAGCAATAGCTAACTCTGGGGCTAAACCTGTAAGATGGCTGCTTTCTATGTTCTACGTTGTTATTACCTTTATCCTATATATATTATCCAGAATTTAATTGTATTGGAGTAGTCGTGGGGAAATGTGTAAAGAACATATCCTAAATCTCTCAGGAATGTAGGATTACCAGAAGAACAATAATCTTTTGGTATTATGTAAAATGTTACTGTTAGGCAAACATTGTAAGCAGCAGAAGAATTAAGGTTTAATTCAAATCCAAGTTCTCAAACTATTTATTTTGCAATCTTAAAAGCTTTGTAATTAGATTTAGAATCAATGTCCCAAACTTGTTCCCTTCTATTGGTTTATTTCTTATACCACGAAGAACGTTTCTAATATGAAATCACTTAAAAACGCCAATAAAGTTGTTGAGTATCCCATCATAAAAAACAAATAATCAGAATCTAAATACATGAGGACAGTGTCTTTCTTCTCAATACAATGAGAAGTTTCTCTAACTTTACCAACAGCATATCTGAATGCCTAGATTTTATTTATTTTTTATTTTATTAAATTTATACCCCGCCCTTCTCCTTGTTAGGACCCAATGACTTTGAAGTCCTCTAGAGAACAGCAAGAAATTCCCTCCCATGGGAAAAATATAAACAGAAATATTTTTTAAAAAAAACATAAACCTATATCATACATATATCCTAACAGTACCAAGTGATCCAGAGATCTACATGCTGAGAAGTCAACGTAAGAGTGAATTTTAAGTTATTAGGTTGGTTCAGAATGCTTCTTTCAAAGTTGTTAACCACTTCTTAGTTTAGATTTTATAGGAAATTAGGGTACTTTTTTCTAAAGATCTAATAAGCCAGGATTTATTGCAACTATTCTCAACCTAACATCCCCCGGAATGTCAGAAATGCAGTTCTCGGAAAGCTTTCCTGCCTAGGAATTTTTGAATTTGCAGACCCAACATATCTGGCAGGCTCCCAATTGGAATGATCAGCTATTTGACTGAGATGATGACTTTGTTCCAAGTCTCCTATTCTCTTGGAAGAGTAGAATTTAGGGCTTATGTGTGAAAATAGAACATGTTTTAGACTCTCTATGAAAGATACAGTTCTTCATTTAGAAGGTGAAGATGGGATAAAAAATAGCCCACTCAAGTTTTGACCTTACTGAATACAAGCAATGGGAAAGATTCATTACCCAAACCCGAGCAACTCTGATTCTGACAGATACATCAACTCTGTAAGGAATAGAATAGAGTAACAGAGTTGGAAGGCATCTTGGAGGTCTTCTAGTCCAACCCCTGCTCAGGCAGGAAATCTTATACCATTTCAGACAAGTGGTTGCCCAATCTATTCTTAAAAACTTTCAGTGTTGGAGCATTCACAACTTCTGAAGGCAAGTCTGATTAAATGTTCTGTCAAGAAATTTCTCCTTAATTCTAGGTTGATTCCCTCCTTGATTAGTTTCCATCCATTGCTTCTTGTACTGCCTTCAGGTGCTTTGGAGAATAGCTTGACTCCCTCTTATTTATTTATTTATTTAAATTTATACCCCGCCCTTCTCCTAAAAAAGGATCCAGGGCGGCAGCCCCTGAGATATTGAAACACTGCTGTCATGTCTCCCTTAGTCCTTCTTTTCACTTAATTAGACATATCCAATTCCACCAACCATTCTTTATATGTTTTAGCCTCCACGTCTCTTAATCATCTTTGTTGCTCTTCTCTGCGCAGTTTCTAGAGTCTTAACATCTTTTTTACTTTGTGGTGACCAAAACTGGATGCAGTTTACCAAGTGTGGTCTCACTAAAGTATTATCATTAGAAACAGAAAGACCTGAGTTAAAATTTTCACTTAGTCATAATGTTCCCAGAGAATTCAAACAACTTTCTCCTACAGTGAAACAGACACCAGGATGGCAAGCATCGCTAGTTGCTTCCCCAAACAAAGAACTTTCTTAATCAGAGCCATTTCAACTTTACATTACAATGCAATATACTAGAGCAGTGGTGGGCAAACTCATTAGTCAACAGAGCCAAATATCAACAATACCACGATTGAAATTTCTTTTGAGAGCCGGAAGGTGTGGCCTGTTTTGTGGGAGTGGCTCAGCGGTCATGTGACTGGGTGGGCGTGGCCAACTTGGAAAATGTGAAACTCACTTAACAATGGTCTTGGTTAGGAACCAAACTTTTAGGCTCAATTGTGGTCATACGTTCTTTCTTTCTTTCTTTCTCTTTCTTTCTTCCTCTCTTTCTCTCTCTCTTTCTTTCTGTCACTCTTTCTCTCTCTTTCTTTCTCTCTCTCTTTCTCCATTTCTCTCTCTCTCTTTCTCTTTCTTTCTCTCACTCTCTTTCTCTTTTTCTCTTTCTTTCTGTCTTTCTCTCTCTCTCTTTCTCTCTCTCTCTTTCTCCATTTCCCTCTCTCTATTTCTCTTCTTTCTTTCTCTCTCTCTTTCTCTTCCTTTCTGTCTCTTTCTCTCTCTCTCTCTCTTTCTCCATTTCTCTCTCTCTCTCTTTCTATTTGTGTCTCTGTCTATCTTTCTCTTCCTCCCTCCCTCTGTCCCTCCCTGTCTCTCTGTGTGCATCTGTCACTCTCTGATTCCCTCCTCCCTCCCTGTGTCTGTGCCTCTGTCTGTCTGTCTGCCCCCCAACCCCCGCGGAGCCTCCTCAACCCAGCCCGCCGCGCTTACTCACTTGCTCGCCTTAGCCTGGCACGGCCGCCGCACTCGTTCGCTGCAGAGGCTCCGCCCGCTCTGTGGGGTGTGGAAGGCCTTCTTATCCCTGGAAGTAGCCTGAGCGAACAGGCGGGTGGGCGAGCCTCACCCCTGGAAGTAGCCTGAGCGAACTTTCATTCGCAACCCCGGCTCCCTTCGCGCCCTTTCGCTGGCACTGACCCCGCCCGTGGCCCCTCGCTCTCCGACCCGCCCGGGCTGAAGCGGGGAACAGTGGTCGAGATGACGCGGAGCCCAGCGGTGCTCGGGCCACCAGTTGAGACGGGGCAGTCCCAGAACCTCCACCGCCGCCACCCGCCGCAGCTGCCGCCACCATTCCCGCGGAGAGCCAGGTGGACAGCAGACAGCCCTTCTCTTCCGCTTCCGGATGATTTAACTCCGGAAGTCCTCCTTGTCGAGGAAAGCCAATCATATTCTCCCGCCCGCTGCCCATTCATCCATTTCCAGGGCGATTGGAGGAAATTCCCTCCCCCCCGCCCGCGGAGCCTCCGTACCCCCTGGAAGTAGCCAAGTGGCCGGCATGCCGGCTGGGGAGGTTCCGCGGGGGGCGGGGGGGGAGGGAATCGGCGGCCGGTAGGGAGGGTTTCTCCGGTGGGTCCCAGGAGTCCCACCGTCGGCGAAGGTGAAGGAAGAGCCGCACTCGCGAGCCGCGGTTTGCCGACCACTGTACTAGAGCGTTTGCCACAAGCACACTCAACACAATTTGGGCAATTCTAGTTTTCTGTTAAAGGCATCTTATACACTGTACTTGTTTTCACTGGACTAATTTTTAAAGATATGCAACCAGTAAACAATACTGTGAAAGAGTCCTCATTCACAATTTCAAGGATGCGTTTGCAGAATACCAATTGTTTCCATACAAAATACATTACAGTTCTCATGTTATGTTGCTCTTCCAAATAGTTTTGCTAGGAAGATAACTCAAACAAAGCAACCAGTTAGAAATTTGATTGTGAATTGCAGATTACAAGACTCACTGGACTTTACTAGGAGGACATCTGCTTTTAGCAACAAAGAACAATTCCAAGGCACCTGCATATTGTAACACTAACACCCATACCAGAGTTAACTTTAAAATCATACCTTATCAAAAACTCTGAATGCCTCACGAATTTCTTCCTCACTGTCTGTGTCCTTCATTTTTCTAGCCATCATGGTCAAGAATTCTGGGAAATCAATGGTGCCGTTGCCTGTCAAAAAAAAAGGCATAGAAAGGAAAAAATATGTCCAAATGTATTTTCAACTCTATCAAAACAGAATTTGTTCTGTCTTCTTCTCAATCCATTCCTCTTTAGTTAAAATTTGTTCTGTAACTGGATTCTCATACATTCTTTCGAACCAAATACCTCAATGAAGTTCTTTCATATTGTTCAGTTTTCAATATCTTCATTCACCTATTTTTCCCCTTAACCTACCTCATTTTATCAAATAAATGCTATTCCTATTAATTTCAACATACTTCTGTTTTCCTTGACATGCCTGAGCCTCACTGCTGTTTAACATTCATGCTATTCACTGCCTTTCTACCAGATTTACATATCTTAAAATTGTATAATTCATTCCGCTAAGGGACACGGTTTAATCTGTTTGTTCCAGTTCTTCACCGTGTATGTATAATTTAGAATCACTCATTCCATTTTCCTATAAAACACCACTACTCTTGGATATACCGTATTTTTCGGAGTATAAGACACACCTTTTTTTCTCTAAAGAGGCTGAAAATCTGGGTGCGTCTTATACATCGAATACAGCAATTTGTTTTGCCTTCTGGAACCCCGCCCCTTCACCAAAATGGCTGTGCCTAGTCTTATGGAGGCTTCCAGAGAGCTCCTGGGGGCTGGGGAGGGCAGAAATTAGTCTCAAAAGGGCCGTTTCCCCCCTCCCCCAGCAGCACTCTATAAGCCTCCATAGGGCTATGCATTCAATTTATTTAACACAAAAATGGCCCATTTTCGCGATAAATGGGGCAGGTTGTTTGCTCATTTTTGACCCCCCCATCCCCCAGGAGCACTCTGCAAGCCCCCCCCCCCAAGGCTAGTCATGTTTTTTATTTGGAAAAAAAAACGGCCCCATTTTCATGGAGAAATGGGCTGTTTTGGAGAGGTTTGAGTGCAAAGGCTCCCCCCCCCCCATCTTTCGGAGGGCTCTTTAATTGTTTCTGTGCCAGCAGAAATGAAGTTTTAAGGTTTGTCAGTGATTTCCTTCTTCAGGACATGGATAAATACACCTGAAAACATCTACCTACCTACCTAATCTCTCTCTCTCTCTCTCTCCCCCTACCTACTGTATTTCTCTCTTTCTCTCTCTCCTTCTACCTACCTAACTACACACACACTCTCTCTCTCTCCCTACCTACTGTATTTCTCTCTCTCTCCTTCTACCTACCTACCTACACACACTCTCTCTCCCTCCCTACTTACTGTATTTCTCTCTCTATTTCTCTCTCATTCTTCTACCTACCTACACACACACTCCTCTACCTACCTACCTACTTATTTCTCTCTCTCCTATTTCTCTCTTTCTACCTACCTACCTACCTACACACACACATTCTCCCTCTCCCCCTACATACCTTCTGTATTTCTCTCTCTCCCTCCCCATTCACCTACCTACCTACACAGACACTCTCTCTCCCTACCTACCTACTGTATTTCTCTCTATTTCTCTCTATCCCTTTATCTACCTATCTACCGTATTTCTCTTTCTTTCTTTTCCTCTCTCCCTCTATCTATCTACCTACCTATTTTTTTTTGTAATTTGCCTCTTCAAAACCTTGGTGCGTCTTATACTCCGGTGCGTCTTATACTCCGAAAAATACAGTATTCACTTTTAGATCCATACTCCTTCTTGCATTTGACATTCACCAGAAATCATTTGGGTTCTCAGCCAAGTTATGACATCATGTGCATGCCATCAGTTTTTTAAAAATAAGCCATAGGAGAGTCCCTTTATATCTCTTTATAGCACCAAAGGTTTTATTTTTTTATTTATTTTATTTATTTAAATTTATACCCCGCCCTTCTCCACAGAGGACCCAGGGCGGCGCACAGGAAATTTAAAAAACATACAAAAATACAATAAATATAATTTAAAAACTATTAAATAGCCCCATCCTGCGCTAAAACCCAATTTTTAAAACCCAATTTAAAACTATCTTAAGTCCCCAAGGGAGGTTAGGCTAGGCCGGCTTGTTGAAACAGATATGTCTTAAGACATTGGCGGAAGAGGCGGAGGTCGGTGATGGTACGTAATTCAGGGGGTAGGTCATTCCAAAGGGCTGGCCCCGCCACAGAGAAGGCTCTTCCCCTGGGCGTCGCCAGTCGGCATTGTCCGGCCGACGGTACCCTGAGGAGGCCCTCTCTGTGGGAGCGGATTGGTCTGAGGGATGTATGGGGCAGGAGGCGGTCTCGCATATAACTAGGCCCCGAGCCATGGAGCGCTTTAAAGATGGTAGTCAAAACCTTGAAGCGCACTCGAAAGGCCACAGGAAGCCAATGCAGCTCGCGCAGGATCGGTGTTATGTGGGAGCATCTAGTGGCTCCCATAATCACCCGCACGGCTGCGTTTTGGACTAGCTGTAGCTTTCGAGTGCACCTCAAGGGAAGCCCCATGTAGAGAGTATTACAGTAGTCGAGTCGGGACGTCACGAGTGCTTGAGTGACTGTGCGTAGGGCAGCCCGGTCCAGTAAGGGGCGCAATTGGCGCATCAGGCGAACCTGATGGAACGCCCCCCTGGCCACGGCTGCCACATGGTCCTCCATGGACAGCCGGGAATCCAGGAGGACACCCAAATTGCGCGCCCTCTCCACGGGGGCCAGTGTTTCGCCCCCAATGGCCAGAGTTGGAGTGATCTGGCTGAACCGGGGTGCCGGAAACCACAGCCACTCAGTCTTGGCAGGGTTGAGTTTGAGTTTGTTACCACCCATCCTTTTTAGATATAAAAGATGCAATTTCCTTAGCAGATACCAATCAGTTAAACTCCCTGCACTCCTGAATTGCTTTGAAAACATTACATAACTGACTCCAAATTTATTTTATTTATTTTTTATTTATTTTATCGAATTTATACCCCGCCCTTCTCGTTAGGACCCAGGGCGGCGCACAAGCATTATTAAAACCACAATAAAACAATATACATCGTTAAAAACATATTAAATTATTTAAACCCGTGCTAAAAAACCCATTTAAAACCCTGCCTAATTACAATTTATACATAAAAAGTCAGAAACGGGGGGCTATGCTAGGCCGGCCTGTTGGAATAGAAACGTCTTAAGACGTTGGCGGAAGAGGCGGAGGTCCGAGATAGTACGTAGGTCGGGGGGTAGGTCGTTCCAGAGGGCCGGGCCCGCCACAGAGAAGGCCCTTCCCCTGGGTGTCGCCAACCGGCATTGCCCGGCCGACGGCACCTGGAGAAGACCCTCTCTGTGGGAGCGGAGTGGAAATTTGTGCTCTCCAGTTCAAAGGCCATTGCAAGTGGAAATTTCAGGCCTTGGGAAAGAGAGAAATGAAATTTATTCTCCTCTACTGCTTGCTCAGTTATGAACTGGAAATGCTAAGTTTTTACATAATCCAGATAGTCTCTCTCTAGTTTTAATGCTAATTTATAATTTCACAGTCATTCTCTTCTCTTTCAATGCCAGACTAATTTTCAAAGGAACTAAAATCTGACTGCTGATCTTGGGAAACAGGTAGAAGACAGGACTGCAGGTGACTGGAAGGTCAACATTATGATGTCTTGTTAAGCACACGATCTATTCCTTACACTCAATACTCAGATTCTGCAAACAATCTGAGGGACAGATCTTCAAAATTCTCAAGGGTGTGTGGTTTATTTTACAGTTTACAGTTTATTGGATTTGTCTCCAGATGGACTCAGGGCGGTGCACAGGGAATTAAAATACCACGACAACAACAATAAATACAATACAATAATAAAATACGATTAAATTAGAATAGCCTGTGCTAAAAATTAAGCTACAAATATTAAAATCTCGACCAATCCACTAAAAATATCCTCAATTCTAAAATCTGAGCTAAAATATAGACTAAAATCTAACTCTAAGCTTTTGAAAGGGATGTTGTACAATTGGCCCCACGAAGGCTTTTTTTAAGCACTGTTCCATATTTGTAGGTATAAGACAAATTATAAGCAGACAGTTGTTTCATTAAAAATTGGTTCATGTCATCAACACATGATTATATAACTGTAAGCTTTCTCAAACTTGATGCCTTCCATTTGTACACAGCATGTTGGCAGAGAATTATGGCAGTGAATTAAATCCTGTCTGGAAGACAACTGTATATAGTAATGCTCTGAATCTCTTCCACTAGATCAGTGTTTTTCAACCTTTTTTGTGCAAAGGCACACTTTTTTCATGAAAAAAATCACGAGGCACACCACCACCATTAGAAAATGTTAAAAATTTTTAACTCTGTGCCTATATTGACTATATATAAAGTAATTCTCTTGAATAGGAATCAAATAAACACAAAGAAATTATTTTATAATTACTTTATTATGAAATAATAAAGTATTTTATAATTGTTCATATTTGTGAGCTGAAGCCGCATGTTACGGATGAAATTGGAATTTTTCCCATGGCACACCAGACAATATCTCACGGCAGACAATATCTCACGGCACACTAGTGTGCCACGGCACAGTGGTTGAAAAACACTGCACTAGATTACTGGACTAGAAATTATTTTGTAGACAAGACAGGATGATATAAATAGTTGTAAGAAAATGTTAGCTATTCTTTGCAGATTAGAAACTGCAAAGTAACTGCAAAGTAGTATTTCAAAAATCTGGATCACCTCTGATCAAGCTGTCTTTTTATAACGTTCGAAGTATTCAAGCTCTTATGCTGAACTCATTTGTATCACAAGAGGAAATGCAGGAGCATGATTGGGCTTCAATTCCACTTATGCCATGCTCTGCTCTAGAGATGATTTTAACTTTGAAGAAATCTTTGATCCCCAATGAGTACTGATGATGTTACCTAGATTGGGTAATGAAACATCTGCAAGAAAACAACCAAGCTCAGAGAGCACTAAGGATCCCTCATTTCAACCGTGAGCTATAAATATTCTCCTTTATTACTGTCTATGTTTCCCCCACGCTCTAAGGAACAGTACCCAGAGAACTCAAATATTAACACACAAAAGGTAAAAATGGTTAAAGAAATCAGTGAACAGTTATCCTATTAATCACACCCAGTTTTATTTACATATAGTGCAGCCAATTCAAATTTAGTTTTTGTTCTGTGTCTCTCTCAACAAGCCACTCAAACATTTTAAGCAATGCAAATAACTTTTCTTTGGCAGACAGAAACATTTTGTACGTTAAGTTTCTTCAACCATGCCTAACTATGCTAGGGTCCCATCCTGATTAGGTTTGATGCCATGAAGACTCATGATAAAAATTTGCAGCTAGGCAATGTGTAATTTGACCTGAAATACATAGCTCCAATACACGATTATTTCACAGCAGGTAGTAGGATTTAACCAAGTTTGGCTGACCTTGGAAATGCTAAGAAGGGTCAAAGCTATTAGTAATAACACGAAATCAGGAAATCCCAAGCCTAGACTGGAAGTTGAAAAACACCCAAGAAAGCAATGGCAAGCCATATTATAATCACTAGGGAGATTTATAACAAACTCCAGGGAGATTAGATCTCTTTATTTAGGAAGTTGTGTGGTGGGGGGGAAAAAGTTGCACTGCAAATTCTCTTGCCATTCAAACATCTTTTACTCAGAATTTAATCCCAGATTTAATTTATATTTGGAGTCTATCAGAAGGACGTGGTAGAGAAAGTGGAGTCTATCTCTCGCCAAGCTACTCTATAGCCCAGACGCTAAAACTAGAGGGTAAGAAGCTGTTGCCTATAAGGTTTCTATTTCACTGACTCCATTTGACAGTCTGCCAAACCTGAGTGCATTCTACTGCATTTAGAGATAGGGATACTGTTAGCATATTGTCTATCCTGCAACCCAATAGTCTCTCTTCCTGAGCTAGCTGTTCTGACCTCTGGCAAGGCATTGGTTTACTCTAGGCATTTTGTTCAGGACACATATTAGGTGTGGTTTTCTGCTTGAGTACAGCTAGTGATTTGATGTTGGGGAAATTATGGTAACTCAACTGGCATGGACAGATCACCTTCTAGTGAGATTAGCAGCTGATGGAAATCTTAGTTAAAGCAATCCAATTCAGGCACCCAATGCATTTGGATATTTAACGGATTCCTAATGTGTTTAGGAAATTTCCCATTTTACTTATCAGCTATTACGTCAGTGCCCGGTCAGTCTAATCTATGAAATTTAGAGATTGGCTGAATAATGGCCACTCTTTTCTCTTACATAAGACCAGACCAGTTCCAGCAAAGAATATTTTGATTTTATTTGATTTTTATACCGCACCCATCTCCCAGAAGGGACTCGGGGCGGTGCACAGGAAGTTAAAATACACACATACAGAAATATAGATAAATACAAACTATAAATATTAAAATATGATTAAATTTGAAGCTAACCTGTGCTAAAAATACACTAAAATAATAAAAATTACCAAAGATTAAAATCATTAAAACTCAGTTTGTAAAAATGATCTCAGGATCTAGGCTAGGCCGGCTAGGAGTCCCAATGGAGACTGTCACCTGGAGGTGGTTGATGGACTAACAGCAGATTACACCTCAATCCCTGCACACCTTGTTCCCTACCACCCAATCTTTTTACCATACTTTATAATTTTATTGCCACTACTGGCAAATAAATTTAATAAATAAATAAATAAATAAACAAACACATGTGGACAATAAAAGGTAAAGCTTCCCTTCGCACATGTGTGCTAGTCGTCTCCGACTCTAGGGAGGGGTGCTCATCTCCGTTTCAAAGCCAAAGAGCCAGCACTGTCCGAAGACGTCTCCGTGATCATGTGGCCAGCATGACTAAAATCTGAAGGTGCACAGAATGCTGTTATCTTAAGCTGTTATCTTATTGTAAGGTGGTTCCTATTTTTCTACTTGCATTTTTACATGCTTTCGAACTGCTTGGTTGGCAGAAGCTGGGACAAGTAATGGGAGCTCACTTGGTTACGCGGCGCTAGGGATTCGAATCGCCGAACTTCCAACCTTTCTGATCAACAAGTGCTTAGCCACTGAGCCACCACGTCCCCAACAAATCATAGGGAAACAAATTTACCAACAGCTTGTCCCATCACTTGGAATTTTGGGGCTAGTTTTATGGAGAGATGAGGACTACCAGCCAATAATTTAATTCTTGCCTCTCTTGACTAATTAAGACAGGACTGACATCATGGTAAAGAGAAGTCATCTATGTGTCATTGAGGGAAGGATGATCTTAATTGCATAAAGAAGGCAAGTAGTCCATGCAAAGAAAATCCTCATGTCCTTTGGCATTGGCAATATGTGCAATATAAACAATCATTCCATTTCTGGGAAAGTTAACTGAAAAGACCTTACGATTCCAGACACAACTGAATTATGCTAATCACTGGGAGCCATTTTAATCACGGGATTACCTTGGAAAGGGTTCCTGCCAGAATCAGATTTGATGGAGTTAGCTTTACTCCTTCTCCCAGGCTTCTGGGAAAGTTTTGATACCATTAACCATGATACCTTTGGGATCATCTGATAGGATTGAACCTTGGGGAAAAACACCACTTTTCACAGCAGGTTTGATCCTTCCAGTTTGACTCTGCGTGGGACTTAATTGTTCACCATCTGGCTTATCTATCATGCCCCATAGAGTTATGATCTGTCACAATATCTATAGAAAACTGCTGGGGACAATAATCAGACGCCAACGGTATATGGAGGAAACTTTCTCCTGAGGCTGCTCTTTACCATCCAATCCACAGAAGTCTATAACCTTGAAAGGTGGGATCCATTTATACCTAATGTGTGTGGCGTGACCTTTCTTGAGGTAGTTGTATTTGGCAATGGTTTGCCTTGGTTGCATTCCATTTTGTTTGCTGTAACACTCATCATGAGGAGCTACTGTTGAAAAGAGTGGAAACTGCAATGCAAAATGCAGCTGACAGATTGTCACTAACAACGGTCATGTGATACCTGTACCAAAAGACCTGCTCTGATTATAAATTGCTTATGGACCAGAGCTTAAAGTTTTGATATTAAACTTTACAGCCCTAAATGGCTTAGGTCCTACTTACCTAAAATACTTTCTCTCCCATTACAAACTTGTTTGCCTGTTAAGATCTGCAACAAACGGCTTTACCAGGCATTAGTCCCAGGCTACACATAATATATTTGATTAATATGCGAGTGACAGCAGCTATGCCAAGGACAGGAATAAATAATATTCTTAGTAGATATGCTGTATCTTCATGTGCTGTTTTATTTAGATTGCCCTGATACAGACACAATCATAGCTGTCATTAATATGTGGCAGATTTTATTAGGAGTATAAAGCACAATTGTAATTAGCTACCCAAACCCTTCATATTCTGTAATTTTACCAACAATGGGTTATGAGTTTGAAGAAACTGAATTATGTTCATGTATGAGTAATAGCTGGTTCAACCCTTCAAATGCTTACCATCGGCATCCACTTCATTAATCATGTCTTGCAATTCTGCTTCTGTAGGGTTTTGACCCAGCGACCTCATGACAGTCCCCAGCTCTTTGGTTGTGATGGTGCCATCACCATCTTTGTCAAATAAAGAGAATGCTTCCTTGAACTCTGAGGACAGGGAAGAAAACAATCATCAGCCCACAGCAACCGGATAGCACTATGTGCGAATAAGTCTTTTCTCCAGTGAATGATACCACAATGAACAAATTAAGGACATGTTCCATCTTTTTTCAAATGTACACACAGAATGACATGTAATGCCTAACAAACAATATAAAGGCCTACATTTTTTCCAATTTGGACCATACAGACAGTCCTCGTGTTACAACAGTTCATGTAGTGACTGCTCAAAGTTACAACATCACTGAAAAATGTGACTTATGATCATTTATGACACTTACAAGCCTTGCATGATTATGTGATCAAAATTCAAGAACTTGGGAACTGACTCATATTTATGATGATTGCAGTCTCCTGGAGTCATATGATCACATTTTGAGACTTTCTGGCGAGCAAATTCAATGGGGAATCATTAAGTTAGTAACAACTGTGTTACTAACTTAACAGCTACAGTGATTCACTTAACAACTGTGGCAAGAAAGGTCATAAAATTAACAACTGTCTCACTTAGAAACATAACGTTTGGGCTCAGGTGTGGTCATAAATCGAGGACTAAAACTGTGTCTTAGTCAAATGCTCATCAGTAAAAGTGCAGTAATTCTATGGATGCAAATTGGGGAAGATTCAAGAAGAAAGTTAGTCTAGAATACCTAGACAAAAGCAGCATCATGAGACCCAAAAGTCATTTTGGCCTACAATAACCATTGTGTTGAGTCAGCAAAAAATGATTAGTAAACCAAACTATGTAAAAAGCATCCATTTCCATAACATCAGGAGACACTTTTGGATATGAAATATGGAAATTAGCGTTCAAAATCCCACACATAGAATATATATGGAACCAGTCTTTTTCTCATCCTAATGTACATTTACAAGAATCCAAAGTCCCATGTCCTAAAAAACTTGAAGTCTGGGAGTGGGTGGCAGTGAGATATGGTGAAGACAGCTATAACATTACTGATACTTAAAACAGATAGTTATATTTATAATACATTGCATTCATGATGATTAAAAACTCATTAGCTGCAAAAGAAATCTTGTTTTTCTCTTTTGAAGGAAAGAAAAATGAGTATAAATAATTCCCTCTTAGACATTGAACACATGGATTTTTTAAAGCCTTTACATTCTATACAACATTTACAGTTGCACAGCATCTTCTTCTTTCACTGCACTTAAACATGTCATCCAGTGAAGCTAAATGAAAGTACTTCACAGAACATCTAATTAGCTTCAGTATGTCATTGTAGATCTTTTTAAAGAGAATGGGCAAATTCAAGGAGACTATCGTGACAGCTATTTATTAGCTCCAGGTCTGGACGCAGTAAGTCTCTCAATATTAGTTACTATGGAACGTAAGTGCAAGGCCTTATAGGACTCATGTCCTGCTTGTTGGTTTTCTGAGGACACGGTTTCAATGTGAAAAACAGGACCCTAATCTAGACTGCACATGAGCAAAGAATTCTGTGTGCCATAGACTTATGCGTTGATTCAACCAATGTAATGTTCTTAAGGGTTCATTCAAACTTGAGATCTCTTAACCCTGAAACTGCAGGTTAGCTATTACCCCATCCTGAATACACAATAATACCGTAATGCAGTGTTTCTCAACCTTGGCAACTTGAAGATGTCTGGACTTCAACTCCCAGAGTTCCCCAGCCAGCATTCGCTGGCTGGGGAATTCTGGGAGTTGAAGTCCGGACATCTTTAAGTTGCCAAGTTGAGAAACACTACCGTAATGCCTCAGGCTTCCTCAGTTTGATGCCCTACAGATATACTTGAAGAGTAATTTCCTGTCACTGATCCAGTGACATGATGGCGGGGATGATGTCATCAAGCAAATCACACAATTTGTATGTACGCGTGTGAGAGAGGTTTACTTGGAAAAAATACTTCCAAGATTGGCAAAAATGTAAAAAACAGAGATTACTTACAACAGAGGTAAGGTTTGAACTAGGGGTTTCTTGATTCGTATCTCAGACTCTTAGCCATCCTGCTGCACCTGCAGCATTACTATAAACATAACATGCATAGGGAGAAATGCAATCAGGCACGAAGCTCTGAATGCAAAGTCTGCAGTATTCAGATCCCCAAATGGTTCGGGTCTAGCATAAGCTAATTATACTGGTCGGCAGCTCCTTAAAGAGGTTGTGCCAAGAAAATAAGCGCTAAGGAGCATAAGTCAGTGCTCTCTTGCCTTCTCCTTAACTCAACCATCTCAAGCCAGGGAAATGTGAAGCTGACACACCCATGCTGTACGTGAATGATCTTTTCCACTTCACAGCTGAACTTTGCACACTTCTGCTTTAGAGGATGCCTAGAGGACAGAAAAATCACAAAAAGAGGGAACGACTACTCAGGACTTTTTCAGCCCACTCTTGACCTAGCCAATGCCGGTGTCTTAAGGCCCCAAATTATGCTATGCTACTTTTTCCCTTTGGCATAGTTAGCCACAACCTTGGGTAAAACCAAGCAGAAATTGTGACTTGATAAACCAAAAAGTAACAGAAGGGAAGGGGGGTAAAGGCAGTACTTTGTTTAAATTGGGCAAGGGCCATTATTTTCTCTGAAAAATCCCAACTACTTTAATAATTTTGGACTGTATACTTTTTAGCTTTCAGAACTCTCTGAACTCTTTTATTCTCAGATAAATATGCCTTGATACAAAGCTATAAATAAACACTGTCAATTTCAGGAGAAACAGTTGCTTTGCCCAGTAACTAACATCCAATGCATCAGAAAACCTCAGATCTTTAATGTTGAAATAAGTGGTCTTGATTGGTACCTAAGCAAACGTACAGAGGAAATCAAAGGATTGTATCCATTTCATAGTCACAGTCTTTATATTTATACAGCTATAACTGTGTAAGCAAAAAAAGGATGTGGGTTGCATAACCAGCCGGTAGGTTTCAATTCCTATGGTAACCAGTTATCTAGATAGAAACGAATACAAACATGTATGTTTTCAGGAACCTATTTAAATTACTGAATGAAAAACAATTTAATGTGATGTTTTCTTGTCTTTTAAAGATCAATCCACAACAACAGGAATGTAAAGTCTTGAGAAATAGCTAAGCAATGGCAGCCACCAAGAATGTTCTGCAATATTTTTGTATTCACAATAAGTTGCTAGGCCAACAGAAACCATCTCCCTCCAATTAGCATACTCACCAGCAATCTGTTCTTCGGTCAGCTGATCGGCCTATGTAAAGAATAGAAAAGTATTTCAGAACATTGTTTACCTGTAGCTATGTCAAAGCACACAATGCAGCAGCAACTCAGAGGCAAGATGACATAACATTACATTAATGCTTGGCACATCCAAGAGCAATTGGTAATAAACCATTCTTCTCTTCAGTGGATTGTGCAAACAGAACCGAGACATCAGGGGGGGAGAGAATATGAATTACCCAGAAAGCAGGAGAGCCTTCTTTATTACTCTGATGGCCAAGAAACAGACCCTCTCTCCCTCCAAATGCATTTTGCATCAGGTTTTCATTACAGCCATGAGATGACTGATCCTACCACTAAGCAACGGGTAACAAAAACAAGCCTGCAAAACAAGGGCCTAACTATTTAGGTCATTTCTCTTCAAGAACTACACACCTTGTATGATATATTCAGGACTAAATGTTTTTAATTTCTTTTAAAAAAAAACCCTTCTGATTTTATTTTTTTGTCAAGGCAATCATTGGGAGTTGCCAATTTATTAGTTTTGCAAAAATAAAGCATTGCTTTGAAGCTTTAGTAACTGTCCTAATAAATAGTCCCACTCTGTAATATCTGACAAGGAAAAAATGTACTCTGTATGACACTGTCAGTGCAAAGAGATTATGATTTATTTAAAACATTTATATAGTCAGTTATTTATGTAGAGTTGGGTTATGTGTGGCTACATAAATGCGTTAAAAATAATTAATTAGCCTAATCATTATTTAATAGCTTAGTGAGAAATATGACGTGTGGGTATGGGTATGGGTTTATGTATGTATAACTTGCCAATGAAGTTACAGATTTTCTTTAAAAGGTTGCTGAATTTGGAAAAATTATATTCTTATCCAAATACTGAATGTCTGCCTTAAAGCTTTGTTCTAAATAGCTATCTGATGCTGCAAGAGTCATATCCAAATACTGATTTTCTGTTAAATAGACAAGATGTATGTATGTGAAGATGTGTTTGGAAGTTTACTATGAAATTTGAAGATCAACAAATGCGTCAAAATCCTCTGCAGTTTGAAATCCTCTGTTGGCAAACATAACTGACTTCACAATGCAGTGGCTTGACAGCGATTAAAGGACATCCCAAAGTAAGCTTCTCATAATAAAAAAAAAGTTGCAGGATTTGTACACAACTAATGAGCAACTGTGTTTGAAATCTTCCCAGAATCCAGTTGCTGAATGTTCTTTCGGTGAGGCAAGTTGGCATAGTGATTTACATAACATATCAGAGCAATGCAGAACAGGAAACTGGACCACACCTCAATAAAATGAAGAATGCAAATCAACAGAACTAGAGTGTATGAAGCCCTCAATCTGTGATTTGAAGGATAAGAATCCAGGTTTTATACATTCAAGTTTTGATCTTATACATTTTTTTCCACATAATATATAATAGCATCTAGCTCGTATTTTAGGCAACACGAACAAATATGCCTTACTTTGATTACCTGATGAAAGTAGCTAGCATAGTGGTAAACCAGCCACCCCGCCCATATAGGGTTGTGCGAAGACGGAGTCAGATTCGATGATGTAACCCCTCCCAGCTGCAAAAGGGGAAAGGAGACACACCTGGGCTTTTCCTTTCTACTATGGGAAATGAAAGCTGAGATTTCATCCCTTCTTTTCTCAATATATCATGCATTTCACAACTACGCAGCAATTCTAGTTAAAATAATAATAAAATCCTGAATGAAGACCAAAGATCATCATCAACTAAAATGCTCTTGGGAGAGGTCTGACCAAGGTAAAACCTGTCTGCACATTAGGAGAAAATGAAATGTAACGGTCAGTTTCGACAATGCACCTGCACTAAGCAGTGTTCCCTAACTGAATGACTTCCAAATGGGTCAGATCACAACATGTGTCCAACACACTTGGAGGGCTCCACTAAGGGGGAGAGGGGAACCTTGTTACAAAGGCTTCCCCTGACTCCCTTTTGCACAAAACGTGACCTTGTCCCAAAAGCCCAATTGTGATCCATACTTTTTGGTACACCAAACAGCTATAGTGTCAATTTTAGTAGATTTAGTGGATTGAGACTGCCTTATAAGCAGATCTTACCCACTTCTCCTTTCACTCTCCATTCCAAAAATCACCCAAATAAGCCCTCTTGTACACACATACAAACACACTCACACACAGTGAGCTTTTAAGATGTTTGTTCAGGGCTTCTAGGAAATAATTTCCAGTTGCTACTGTAAATAGCATGGATTTTTATCCTCTCCTAGCTTTCCACCTCTAGGGATTAGTAGGGTGGAGGCTCAAGAGGAAGAAGAGGAGGAGACATGATGTAATCCAACCTTCAAAGCCTTTTTTTTTGCAATTGCTGCATTTGAGGGTTTTAGAAAATTATTTTTGGGGGGTGGGGAAATAGTGCAATAGTCGCAGAGGTTCTCCCCTCCCCCCACATCCCCCTCTGCAGTGCAGCTGGTGTAGAAACTGTGATTGTTTCCATCATCCTTCTTCCCCTGCCATCTTCCTAACCCATCTCCTTCAGTCAGCCTGGCCATCTACTTTCCTCATCCTATCTTCACCAGGGGGAAAAAGGCACATGCAAAATCATCAACATTTTTTTAAAATAACATCAAAACCGTGGCTCTTTACATTGCATTTCCACAGAGCAGGGTTCTACTCCATCTGCATTCATATCAATGCCATATGTTGAGCTCCCATATGGTTCTAACCAGGAACTTTCCAGAGGTATGCCCATCAACCCTGACAACCTGGTCGTCAGCCAGCACATCTGGAAGGCACAGGGAAGGGGAAAACTGCTTCCAGAAAACAATTCCACCACTTCCAGCTAAATATAATCCAAACGGCACAAGCCAAAATATAGGATAAATTCACTTTAATGTGGTCTTGTGCCCAATGAAGGCCTGATCCTTTTCCCCACCTAGCCTCTGCTCATTTCTGCCGAAGATACCCTGTCTTTATTCTTTAGGGGAGCATCTAGGCTTAATCTTAGCCCTGCCGTTTTGTGGAGGGAGCGAAGGGCCGCTCCCCAGCTACAACACAGGAAATCTCAGCTCCGGAGAAGCGCACGCAGCACCTCTGACTACAGGCAAGGCGCGGTTACTACCTCGCCCCTATGACGTGGGGAGAACCAGGGCGCTCCTCCCGCGCAATTGCCATCCCGTCTCCAAAGACATTTGCCCCAAAGTCCTTGCAAATGCCTCCGTGCCAAGCAAACAGAACAGCCCGGTTCTCCAAGCAAACATCGCCCCCTGTCCGAGAGCAGGCGGATCCGCCGCTTTCCCAGCCCGAGTGATCGCTGAACTCTGAAGCATCCCCACCCAGCCTTGGGCGCTAACTGGGGAGGAAACCGGCTTGCACTCCTGCAAGCGAGCGCCGACAAGAGCGCCAGTTCCGGCAAGCGGTCGCGAGTTTCTCCGCACACAAGAGCCACGAGATCGTGGGAAGCGAGTGAAAAGAGACCCGGGCGCGGGACGGGTGACTTGCAAGGCCGCCTGAACTTAGCCTGCAATCTTATGCTCTCCTCCACAGCCCAAGTTAGAAACTGTAAGCAAAAGGACAAGCGCTGGGCCAGGGCTGTCAAGGCTTCGCCCCATTCAGGGACACCCCCCCTTCCATGCAAAAGAGCGGATCCGCTTTCCAGCAGATCTCAAGGCGCAGGGCCCGCTCCTAGAGCGCAGCCCAAGCTCACACCCCACACCCCAACCCGCCCCCGAAGTTGGCAAGGCATAGTAGGGAAAGGGCAAACGCGTTGCTAGTCGGTTCCCGCCAAGAGTCGAAAGATCCAACAGCAGCTTGCGGGAAGTCAAGCGACAAATCCAGATGTTTCTCGTCTTTAAAACAAAACCCGAGCAAGAACACCAACCGCACACATAAAAATCCCTCTCGCGGTAGATCCAAGCTACCTACCATTGCGGCTGGCGGCGTTGGCTCTCTGTGCCTTGGCGAAGGTGCAGAAGGCAATCAGCAGCGAACAGCGTCGCTTCCTCCTCCCTTTGCCAGAAATGCTGTAGGTGTGAGGCTGCGCGGAGCCTTTTTTATAGGGAACGGCGTATCCCTCCGCCGGAGCAGCGTCTCTCTCTCTCTCTCTCTCTCTCTCTCTCTCTCTCCTCCCCGGACCGGGGCGCACAGTAGCAGGACTGCAGCAGGGAGCTCTGCCCCTCCACGCCGCCTGGAGCTTCCTCAGCTCACTCCTCTCTGCCAACTCAGTGGCCAGTTGCAACAGTTCGGGCTCTCCGCGGCCGACCGCTGGACGGGCGCAGTAGCAGCGGCCACGCTACACAGTCCCGCGTGCCCTGCCCTCCGGGATTATTGCTGCGGATGCTTGGCGGAATTTAAGCATCTTGCGGAGTCCTGTTAAGAGGCTCGGTACGCGCCTCTGCTTTTGGGGCACAGGGGGAAAAAAGGAGGCTTTCAGAGCAGCCGTCGAAAGACAATTCGCCTCAGAGCATAGTAAACCTTTCTGCCACGTGGGGCGGGCCTTAGCCGGAGGCTGCAAGGGAAGCCTACAATTAACAGGATAACTTGCATGCTCTTGTGGGAGAAAAATGGCCAGATGGGGAACTGTTTGCTGTGTCTCAGGCCACAGCTGGCAGTTTTCAGGTTAGGAGAAGAGGATGCTGTAGCTGATGTGCTGCTATTCCCCCCCCCCCCCATATAACACCCTAAAATTGCACACTTGACTTGAAAAGTACCTCTGTGGATCATATCTCAAGCTTACACAAAGGGAAACGTTTTGGGAACGCAAGTGGGTCTCAAAATGGAATAGACAGTACACGTCTAATGGCTGTGGGGTACACATCAACAACAGCATTCCGCAAGGAGAGCCTTTTAAAGCAATCATATTGCAATTTTCATCCTTCCAATCAGCTAATATGATCACGAAACAGCCTAACAAAATTGGAAAGTCAGAATATACCTCAGTATAATTTTTTTAATATATTGGTATAAGTCTTCTTATGGGTCCCTTGGACTGCAAGGCGAACAAACCGGTCAGTCCTAGAGGAGATCAACCCTGGCTGCTCTTTAGAAAGCTAGTTCCTGAAGATGAAACTCAAATACTTTGGCCACCTAATGAGAAGGAAGGACTCACTGGAGAAGAGCCTAATACTGGGAACGATTGAAGGCAAAAGAAGAATGGGACAACAGAGAATGTTGATGGAGTCACCGAAGCAGTAGGCGTGAGCTTAAATGGAGTCCAGAGGATGGTAGAGGACAGGAAGGTCTGGAGGAATATTGTCCATGGGGTCGCAATAGGTTGGACATGACTTCACAAGTAACAACAAAGTCTTCTCAGCAATGGGATTCTGGGAATAGAGAGCAGCAGATGCTTTGGATTTTGTGTGTCTATTTGCATACATTAAGGAATAAAATGTTGATTATCAATTCAGTTGCATAAATGAGAGTCCCATTACATCCTTGTTTTCTATATACTCTTGGAAGGTGAGGATAGATAATTTTAATAATAAAAACGGTGCAAGGGAAATCTGGAGAGTTGTGCATAATCACAAATTATTTTTTCTGTTGTCTGTTCATGGTTCATTTTGGTAAGACCTTCAGTCAAACTGATGAGCTGAGCTGAAATTTCTGTAACGTTTTTCACATACAGTCTTCTGTGTATTGGTCCTTTGGAAACAAAAGGGACTTCCTCTTTCCACAGAAATGAATAACGAAATCCCGTTTTACTTTGCAGTGAATCAGGGTTAGGCTTTTAATGATTATGCTTCCATGTCCTTTGAAACACTTCAGTTGCAATTCTCAAAGCAATCTCTTTGGAACATACCATTAACTGGTAGTGATAAATTATTTGAGTATAGCAGACTTTGTTCTCTCTTTATAAAATAGAAACTGCTAGCTATCATGTTTTCTGAGATCAAACTAACTGCCACTTCCCTTTGGAAGTGCAATTATCCCCTCCTTGAAATAGATTCTGATGTACCCTTGCACTTCCATCATCTCAAGAGAGTCAAGCAGAGCTTGTTTCATGTACAGATATATGGCCTTACACTATGGTTTTAACTGATATATTTATATACAGAGTTGTCAAGGATAATTTTCAGCAGTATTTTGTGCTGCTTTGATTACCATATTCTATGAAATATTGCCTATAATTTATACCGCCTTGTCTTATACCAAAACTTACTCAGTGTTTCAAACACAGTCTTTACTATTAAAAATATTGCCTCAAGTGAACTTAAGATATTTTGATGACTATAATTTTCAGAATATGGCAATTCACAAAACATGGTTAGAAGGACAAAACTACTGTATTTTTCAGATTATAAGACACACTGGTGTTTAAGATGCACTAAGATTTTTAAGAGGTAAGTAAGAAAAAAGTTTTTGTCCTCCCTGGCCCCCAGGAGCACTCTGCGGGCTTCAGCAGGACTGGGGGAAGGCAAAATTCCCCTGCTTTTGTGAAAAATGGGTGGAAAATGGGTTGTTTTTTCACAAAAACTGGTATTTTTGCCTTCCCCCAGCCCTGCTAAAGCCCGCAGAGTGCTTCTGGGGGCTGGGAGAAGCAAAAACATCTCCGTTTTTTGTCTGTTTTTCACAAAAATGGGATTTGTGGGTGGGGCTTCAGGAGGCCAAAAATGGCTGTATTCTGTGTATAAGACGCACCAACATTTCCACGCTCTTTAGGAGGGGGGGTGCATTTTATACTCCAAAAAATATGGTAGTTCACCAATACATCCATTTTAATCATCTGGGTTCACTAGAAATGCCAGCTGAGTATTTTTAGTAGCTGGAGTTGCCAAAAGCTTTTGAGCTTCATATACAATACAATAGCAGAGTTGGAAGGGACCCCGGAGGTCCAACCCTATACCATTTCAGACAAATGGCTATCCAACATCTTCTTAAAGACTTCCAGGGTTGGGGCATTCACAACTTCTGGAGGCAAGTTGTTCCACTGGTTAATTGTTCTAACTCAGGAAATTTCTTCTCAGTTCTTAGTTGCTTCTCTCCTTGATTAGTTTCCACCCATTGCTTCTTGTTCTGCCCTCAGGTGCTTTGGAGAATATTTTCTGAATGCCTGGATAGATTTAAAAACCAGCTTTTAATGATCCATTGTTACGGACCATCATGTTACGTATCATTAATTATTTCAATGGTGGGACATAATACTCTCTGTTCACAGATTGAGGACTTTAAAAAAAAATTAGGCCAGATTTTTAAAAATAAAACTCAAAAGTTTCATATGCAATATTCTTGGGGATGTGCAGTATACTCAAACATTCTCCTTATGAACAACAAAGGCTTATTAATAATCATAATATTTGCTTCCTAGCTCGCATAATGTTAAGAAGCAAAGCCAATCATTATGTCTACTGTTCCTTCCTCCTCTTTTTCTCCCTCTCTGAAAGCTTCCTGGAAGCTAACAAGACTCATCTTTATTCCTTTTTTCCTCTGAGAAGCATTAACATGTTGGCTCTAATGACTGTGATACTAAACCCATGCCCAATTTTGTGCCCTTTACTGTAGTACACATTTCATAACTGCAGTTTTGTTTATTGTTCAGTGGCTCAGATCCAAGTACGTCGTATGAGATTGCTACATATTCTCCCAGAATAATCTGTTTCTAGAAAAGAAAGAATAAAATTTTTGAAGGAATACATCCATATGCTTCCTGAAAGTATATTATGTCACCTTCAGGTAGCCCATTATTTTTCATAATGCCAATCTTTACATGGCTTCTCTCCTCAATAACATTTGCACCGCCAGTCTGTCTTTCAAATAAATTGTTTAACCAATATGCAATTTTATTTTTATTATTAGTCACTCAGTATTTATCCCCTTCAATTAAAAAAAAAATCCATGTAGTTGATTTGTCCATGGCACTGTAGAAATCTTAAATTTTTAAAGTATTTTTCAGAGTACCTTGAGAGATTTCTAGGATCTATTTTGCAATCTTTCAACTGGTTGTAAAAGTTCAAGGAAATTGCAGGAGGGAAAAAAACAAATTGACTAAACTTTGGACATTTAACTGAATGTGAATTGAATGCATATGAGCAGCTTATGTATGAGAGCAGCAGGAAAGCAGAAACATATCTCTATCTTCCATCTGGCCAGGTAAAAGGAACTGAACCTGGGATGGGTTCTAAATTTTTTTACTACTGGTTTGGTGGGTGTGGCTAGGTGGGCATGTGATTGAATGGCCATGGCCAATTTGACGTCACTCACGTCCATGTCCACTCAGTCACATGCCCCCTTGCCACACCCACTGAACTGGCGAAAAATTTTGTTTTGCCAACTGGGACGCCAAATGGTCCGTGCCTCCTGTACACACACACACACCACGCTTGCCTTGGCGGCACCCCAGCAGTAGTAGCCAAGTGAGGGAAGGAGAGGGGCCAAAGAATGAAGCAGGCACGGCGGCAGCCAGTGCCACTGCTTCTCCACAACAGCCAAGGCACCTCTTCGGTGGGCTCCCCACTGCCAGCCCTTGTGCTAGGCCTCCCAAGTTCAGCCGGGCCCCTTTCTGGCCCCAGCTCAGGAGGCACCCCACCGGAAGAGGCCGTGAGGCAAGGGCATGGTAGCGGGGGAGCCTGGCCATCCCCCAAGCTGGCTCTCAGAGGAAGGAGACAGGGATAATAATAATAATAATAATAATAATAATAATAATAATAATAATAATAATAATAATAATAATAATAATAATAATAATTATTATTATTATTATTATTATTATTATTATTATTATTATTATTATTATTATTATTATTATTATTATTATTTATTTTATATACCGCGTCCTCTCCCCAAGGGGACTCGGAGCGGTGCACAGGGAAAATTAAAACACTATAAAATACACACAAGAATAAATACAATAAATAAAAATGAATTAAATTTAGTTGTCCCTGCACTAAAATCCCACATTAAAACTAACATTCCCTAAACACCCTAATGGTAGAGACTAACCTAGGCCGGCCAAGCAGAAAAAGTGTGTTTTGACTTTTTGACGGAAGGAGCGGAGGTCCGTGGTTGTTCTAATATCGGGGGGAAGGTCGTTCCAGAGGGCTGGACCCGCCACAGAGAAGGCCCTTCCCCTGGGCGTCGCCCGCTGACAAAGTCTAGTGGACGGCACCCGGAGAAGTCCCTCTCTGTGGGAGCGAATCGGCCATGAGGATGTATGGGGCAGGATCCGATCCCGCAGATAGCTAGGTCCCGTGCCATGGAGCGCTTTAAAGATGACAACTAGCACCTTGAAGCGCACCCGAAAGACGACAGGCAGCCAGTGCAGCTCGCGCAAGAGAGGTGTTACATGGGTGTACCTAGTGGTCCCCATTATTGCTCGTGCGGCTGCATTCTGGACCAGCTGCAGCCTTCGGGTGCACCTCAGGGGGAGCCCCATGTAGAGAGAGTTACAATAGTCCAGTCGGGATGTCACGAGGGCATGAGTGATTGTGCAAAGGGTGTCCCGATCCAATAGGGGGCGCAACTGGCGTACCAGGCAAACCTGGTAAAACGCCCTCCTGGCCACGGCTGTCACTTGATCTTCCATGGACAGCCGGGTATCCAGGAGGACACCCAAGTTGCGCGCCCCATCCACAGGGGCAAGATGTTCGCCCCCTATGGCCAGTGATGGAGTCAACTGGTTGAATCGGGCGGGCGGAAACCACAGCCACTCGGTCTTGGACGGGTTGAGTCTGAGTCTGTTACTTCCCATCCAGATCCGCACGGCTTCCAGGCACTGGCACATCACCGCTACGGCATCGTTGGGATAAATATATACAACTGCGTATCATCAGCATAGAAGTGGTACTCTACCCCAAAACCATGGATGATCTCACCCAGCGGCTTCATATATGTGTTGAACAGGAGAGGCGAGAGGACCGACCCCTGAGGCACCCCACATGTGAGGGGTCTCGAGGTCGACCTCTGCTCTCCTGCCAACACAAATTGCGATCGACCAGAGAGGTAGGAGGAGAACCACCGTAAAACGGTGCCTCCCACCCCCAACCCCCCCCAGCCGATGCAATAGGATACCATGGTCGATGGTATCAAAAGCCGCGGAGAGGTCTAATAGGACCAGGATGGAGGAACAACCCCCATCTCTGGCCCTCCAGAGATCATCTACCAACGCGACCAATGCCGTCTCTGTGCTATGCCCGGGCCGAAAGCCGGACTGGCGCGGGTCTAGATAATCAACTTCCTCCAGGTGACGGGGAAACTGTTGTGCCACCACACTCTCTACAACCTTCGCCAGAAAGGGAAGGTTGGAGACTGGACGATAGTTGGCTAATAAGCTAGATCCAGAGAGGGCTTCTTCAGGAGGGGCTTCACCATGGCCTCTTTAAGGGAGGCAGGCAAGAAACCCTCGCTGAGAGAAGCGTTGACAACCTCCTGGAGCCAGCCTCGTGTCACCTCCCAGGATGCCAGTACAAGCCAGGAAGGACACGGGTCCAATAAACATGTGGTGGCTCGCAGTCGCCCACGTAACCTGTCCATATCTTCGGAAGTAACAGAGTCAAACTCTTCCCACAAAACTGTCTCAAGACTTGCCTCGGGACATCCCACTGGGCCATCGATGGAGACTAACTCGCTCTGAATCTGAGCGATTTTCTCCTGCAGATAAATCACAAATTCCTCTGCTCTACCCTGTAATGGGGCTTCCCGCACCCTCTGTTGTAGGAGGGAGCGGGTCACCCTGAACAGGGCGGCAGGGCGGTTATCTGCGGATGCTATGAGAGTGGCACAATGATGGCGTTTGGCCACTCTCAGCGCCACAATGTAAGTCCGTAAATGGGCTCTTACCTGTGTCAGGTCGGATTCAGATCGAGTAGACCTCCATCTTCTCTCTAGGCATCTCTTGTGGCGTTTCATCACCCTCAGCTCCTCGGTGAACCAAGGAGATAGGGTGGCTCGCCGACGCAACAGAGGCCGCAAGGGCGCGACCCGATCCAAGCCTCCCGTGGTCGCACTATTCCATGCGGCCACGAGGTCCTCCATCGGGGCGCGGGTCAGGGGTACAGGAAGTGGCCCAAGCGCCGCCTGGAACCCATCAGGGTCCATCAGGCGCCTGGGGCGGAACCAAATAGGCAACTCAGGTTCCGCCTCCCCGCAGTGGGGAGTAGCGGTTGGAAAGTCGAGCCGGAGAAGTGAGTGGTCTGACCATGACAAGGGCGTGATGACTATATCCCCTATACCCAGATCACTCTTCCATTGGCCTGAGACAAAGATGAGATCCGGTGTATGTCCACCCTCATGGGTGGGGCCTTGAATTAGTTGGGTCAGGTCCATGGCCGTCATGGAAGCCATGAACTCCCGAGCTACCTCGGATGATTCGCCCACCGATGGCAGATTAAAGTCCCCCATGACTAAAAGTCTGGGGGTCTCAACTGCCACCGTAGCGATCACCTCAAGGAGCTCGGGCAGGGCTGCTGTTACATAGCGGGGAGCCAGGTATACCACCAGCAAGCCCAATTGCCTCCCTAGGCCCCACTTCACGCAGAGGGACTCATAACCAGTAGTCTGTGGCACAATGGTCTCTCTCGGCTCAAGACCTTCCCTAACAATAACCGCTACCCCACCACCCCTACCTAGGGCCCGGGGCTGATGAAAAGCGCAGTAACCTGGTGGGCACATTTCAACGAGGGGGAGTCCACCCTCGTGGCCCAACCAGGTCTCCGCAATTCCTACCAGGTCCGGCTCCCCCTCTGACACAAGGTCATGGACGAGGGGGGCTTTGTTGACAACGGACCTGGCGTTGCAAAACATCAGCCGCAGGCCCTGGCTCTGTACTCCCTGACCACCTAGCCTGCGGGGGTTGTGGCACTTGACCGTTTGCAACCAACGGTTCCGTGCCCCCAACCGGGAGGATAGAACTTGTCTCCCCTCGGACCTGCCTCTCCCCACGACCTTCTGGATGAAGGTGCCCTCCATCGGGACGACTCGTCTTTCCCCCCCCCCTAACGAATCCTTCCGCTTCCCTCCGTCGCCTGCTGGCCTGGCCCTCTCTTTCCTCGCCCGTCTCTACCTGTCTATACCCTCCCCCCTCCCTGGTACCCCCTAAAATAGACAATAGTTTGCAAATTAAAAAACCCCTGAGACCACGCTTCGTCTACCTCTCCGGATTAATAAATCCCTCATCAAGGCGGGCCCTCGTTAAAGCGGAGGGCCAAACCTGCGAGAGCGGGGACTCTCGCAATCGTAGTAGGTCTAGCTTAGAGTACATTAATATTAATAGATAATTAAATAAATAAATAAATAATTATATATAAATACAATATAAAAGATTTAAATACATAGAAAGGGCATGGGTCATAAAGATTTTAAAAGGCATCGTTGGCCGCAATTTTAAGATGTAATAAATAGATGTTAAATATATAAGTTAAAAGTTTAAAGTGCATCAGTGAGGAATGCTGGCCCAGTGTTCACTTCCCTTACTGCTCGCCACTGGCCTACATGCCAATTTCTCCGCCAGGCTGCCCAGCTGACCAGGGTGAGATGGGAGGGTCCGCCACCGCTCTCCCGCCGTGGCCTTGTTTGCAAAGCAGCTCTCAAAGAGAATGAAGCGGGCACGGCACACCCAGAGCCACCACTTCTTCGCAACAGCCGAAGAACTGCATAGAGCCTCCTGTGTGTTGCACCCCCTTCGCAGCCTTTGCCTGCGCCTCCATACCATTTCCGAGTGCCCAGCTTGGGCTGCAATGGCAGCAGCTTTGGGAGATCCTGGCTGGTGGGGAGGAAGGGCTAGGCTATCAAGAATGCTTACCTGTGTGTAGACAGGAGGTGGCAGTTCTGTGGATGCACATGGCGAAGGCAAGGCAGGGCGAGCGGCTGAGCAGGCCGGTTTGGGAGTGTGGCCAGCCAGCCATCACTACCGGTTCGGTGACCCAGACCCAATTACCACTGCCAGTTCACCTGAACTGATCCGAACCAGGAGCAACCCACCTCTGAACTGAACCAATCCTGTCATTTTGTGAGCAAAGACGAGAGAGAAATTCAGGTAGGAAATGAGGAAGTTAAATAGAAAATTATACAGCATTTATTTCAGTTTTAATGTGGTGTTTTGCGAACTTTTTAAACTTTTATGACTTGATAAATGCAAACATCACAAAATTGGGTCCAGGATAGGCACTGAAACTTCTTATTCACCATTTAGAGGTCTGCACATTATTGTTACTCTACAGCAGGGGTGAAATGCTACTGATTCGGACCAGTTCACCCAAACCGGTAGTAAAAATGATACTTGTTCGCCCGAACCAGTAGTAAAAAAAATAAACTGGTTTTTCCAACTATCAGCTGTGACACATGATTTATATTAGCTAGAAAGCAGGATTTCTTGCTTTCTAGCTAATCTAAATCACATGGCACAGGTGATTCTCCCCCTTGCTGTTCGCTTACCTTTGTAGTCGCTCGGTAACAGGCTCTGCCCACCCACCTGGATGTCATCATGTCCGTTTTTGACGCTCTGTGCATGTGCGAGAGGTTCAAACCAGTAGCAAAGGTAAGTGGATTTCACCCCTGCTCTCCAGTAACTATCAATAATTACAATTTTGCTACTTTATTTCATTATGAATCTGGCCATAGGGAAGTTAAACAGTAATGGCTTATTTGAGTGGTTAATGTTTCCTTAGGAAAAGATAGCATCTAGGATATACAGAGCTTTCCCTTTCAACCTGAAAGCCATTTAGAAGAGATTTCTTCTTCCTCAATACGCTGATCCTCACGTCAGGTTTTTGAAGAAATAGAACAATAAGGAGAGATCTAAGCAGACTATATTTGTCAGTAAATTCTGTCTGGAAATCTAATTTGAATCTGTAGGTCTACTCTCTGCAACAAATGCTGTGTTACTGGAAACCATATTCAGGTCTTCAAATACCCAGAGCCATATAAAGAAGGAAACACAACACAAATGGACTTAGGACTCCTTAGTATAAATCAATGTAAAGGGCTTGCACAGTAGGTGCTATTAAGCATAGGAGAAAATCATAATAGTTTAAAATTCTGCTGAGTACTATGAACCCTTAGCCCGATGCAACTTGGTACAAATGGAAACATACTCTAAAATGCCCAAAAGTTAAATATAGTAGCTTTTCTAATATGTGAGTTGCCTCAACTGCTTGATAGTTGTGGCGGTTTCTGCAGTGCTCAATCCATAAAATCATTTTTGCATATTTATTTATTTATTTTATTTATTAATTAAATTTTTATACCGCCCTTCTCCCTTCCGGGACTCAGGGCGGTGTACAGGCGACAATAAAAATCAGTGGTATAAAATATAAAATACATAAAATACATTAAAAAATATATTAAATGGTTGGCCTGATTCTAAAACCTTAATAAAACCCTACTAAAAACCATTTAAAAACTACGCCAGGCCGATTGCACGAAATAAATGGGTCTTCAAGGCCCAACAGAAGAGGCACAGGTCCATGGTCGTGCATAGGTTGGTGGGTAGGTCATTCCAGAGGGCAGGAGCCACCACAGAGAAGGCTCTCCCCCTAGGGGTCGCCAGCCGACATTGCCTGGCCGACGGCACCCTGAGGAGGCTCTCTCTGTGGGAGCGAACTGGTCGGTGGGAGGTATTTGGTAGCAGGAGGTGGTCTTGCAGGTAACCAGGTCCCTTGCCATGGAGTACTTTAAAGATAGTTACTAGTACCTTGAAGCGCCCCCGGAAAGCCACAGGCAGCCAGTGCAGCTCACACAGGAGAGGTGTCACATGGGAGCATCTAGGAGCCAGAGGCGTAGCGTGGGGGGTGCAGGGGGGGCCGGCCGCACCGGGCGCAACATCTGGGGGGGCGCGCTCCAGAGACCCGACTCGGAAACTCTCCTCCGCGGGTCTCTGGAGTTGGCGGCGGCGGCGCCTGGGCGCTCCTGGGCCGGCGAGAGTCGGGGAGCGAACAGCGGCCAGTAAGGGCCAAACCCTCAGGGGCCATCCCCCGGCTGAGGCCAGCGCCGGCTCCTCACACCCGCCAGTGCCACCCGAGGGGGCCAGGCGAGACTTAAAGGCGCAGGTCTTTCGAAGCAACGGCCGTGCGGAGACCCTGGAAGACTCCTCCGTTCCGAGCCAGCCAGAGGAGCGGCGACCTGGGCCCCGCAGCGGCCCGGGAAGACCCTCTTGCCCCGGCTTTCGGGCCGTCGCCCTCCATAGAAAGGAGCGTCGGGTGTCCCAGGCCCGCACCACGCAAAGGGCGCCCGCTTCTCCCCAAGGCGAGGCAACGAGTGTCGGACCCGGATGGCCGAGCCCTTTGGGCAGCGGCTGCCCGCCGGATCCTCGCGGGAGGTGCGTGGGCTCGACACCACAAGAAGAGCTGCCTCCCCCAAGTGCTAAAATCCACGGGTTAGGGGGCGCAAATTACTTGCCTTGCCCCAGGTGCTGACAACCCACGCTACGCCACTGCTAGGAGCTCCCAGGATCCCCTGCGCGGCCGCATTCTGAACTAACTGGAGCCTCCGGGTGCACTTCAAGGGAAGCCCCATGTAGAGAGCATTGCAGTAGTCCAGACGGGAGATGACGAGGGCTTGAGTGACCGTGCGTAAAGCGTCACGATCCAGAAAGGGGTGCAACTGGCGTATCAGGCGGACCTGATAAAAAGCCTCCCTGGCCACGGCTGTCATATAATCTTCTAGAGACAGCCGAGAGTCCAGGAGGACGCCCAAGTTGCGAGCCCTCTGTGTGGGGGCCAATGACTCGCCCCCAATAGCCAGAGCTGGCACCAACTGGCTATATCGTGACGCCGGAAGTCACAACCACTCTGTCGTAAATTTATGACATTCAAGAGTGAGAAAGGATACTGAATAAAATTACCAGAGGAAAGAAATGCGTTTTCAGTGGCCAACTGAAGTACCTGCATTTCTGTAATTTCCAAGAGCATTAGAAATTATGTAAAATACAATAAATTACAGAATAAATTATGCACGAGTGTTAACTGTGCAGTACCCTCTCCTTTTGTTTACCTGATTAGCACAAGTCCCAAATGACTTGTGATTATTGTTAGCACAGTAGTTTCCCAATTCCTCCAAAGCATTTTGAAACTGACAAGCAATTGTCTTCTTCCCTCCCCCCCCCAAACTTGAAACCCCGAGAAGAGATAGAGGACACTAGTACCCAGTTAGAACTTCTGTTTTGACCCACAAAAATGTTTAAGCATCAAAATTGATGCCCTGCCCCAAACTGCTACCAGTCTGGAGGAACAGAAGTCACCCCAATTTGGTTACAGACAGTATCAGGAATAGGACACCACACTCTGAGAAGGCAAGAAGGGAGTAAAGGCTATCTTAAGGCCAAGGGGCAGGGCAATGAGGAGTCTCTGTCCAAATGCTCAGGAAAGCCAAGTGCAGGAATGAAAATGTCATCTTTGTTGCAGCTTCACATACCTGTATACCACAGCAAAGCCAAAAATGGTCTGTCTCAATTCAAACTCCATGGAAGTATAAGTATACAGGTTTAGAACTAGTTTTGAATTGGGGGGGCGGGGAGGTGGATCCCTACCGGTTTGGACCGGTTTGGCTGAATAGGTAGTAACTATGGACACATAGTTTGCAGGCGTTCCCTTAGTTACGGCAAGGCTGGAGCCCCTCCCTGTCAAAACTTTTTGCCACTGTTTCGGTGAGCATGGCTTGGTGAGGGGTTCATGTGACTGAGTGTGCATGAGTGACATCAAGTTGGCCACGCCCACTCAGTCACATGCTCCATCTAGCCACACCCACTGAACTAACTTGCTGCTGTGGCCTAGAGGTGGAGCTCTCGCTTCACAATCCTAGGTAAAGGCAGATGTAGGGTCTCATGCTTAGGCAGGAGGTTGGACTAGATGACCTGCAAGGTCCCTTCCAACTCGGTTAATCTGTTAAACACTTGTTGAACTGGTAGTAAAAAATTTTGAAACCCACCCCTGGAGGGGGGAGGGGGTTCCAGCCTCGTCAGACCTAAGGGAGTGCCTGCAAACTACCCAGTAAGAAAAAAAAGTTTTTGTCTTCCCAGAGTACTGCAGAGTGCTTCTGAGGGCTGGGGAAGCCAAAAACGCCTCCATTTTTGCAAAAAACAGCCCATCTCTTAGACCTCTCTGAGGCTGGCATGCACACACCATTAAAAAGGGGGGGAAATGACACTTTTTCAATGAAGATTGTTCTGTGCATGTGCAGAACAGAAAATAAAGATGGCCGTTGCCCAGGATAGAACTGGTACAGTCATGTATCCGGCCGAGTTACTACCTATTCAGCCAAACTGATCCGAACCAGTAGGAACCCACCTCTGGTGTAAAGCCCTAGTATGGAGTTACTGTCAAAGTCAGACGTTTCCAAAGGGAAGATAACTAGCATCTTTAACATTTTTGATAGGAAAACAATAGAAGGCTAAACTATTATGTGTGTTGCCATGAACAGAATTTTTCAAACAGAATTTGAAAAGTTTTATGTATTTATACGCTACTTCATATACCAAAATATCCCAACCCGCTTAAAAACAGCAAAAGGTATACAATAAAATTATACCAAAATAGTAGGAAAGAGCACTTCAAAATAATACCCCATAAAATGTATCAAGGTGGCAGTAAAGAAGAAAAATATATTTTCACCTTTCATACTGGGAAAGTCTGGAGGAACATGTAGAGTTTCAATCAATGCCTAAAAAATAGCAGAGTAGAAACATCCTAACAGGGCTGATTCTAAGCTAAGGTTGAATAAGCATTAGCTTGGAGTGCCAAGTTTTAGGGGACACCAACTTTGAAAATATTTCTGAAAAATGCAATGAAAAAGCAGTAAAAGTACACTCTATGAATCAGCATGCCTGCTCAAGTATTAAATATAATTTTGCAGTATAAATAGGGGGAAAGTATCCAAGAGAAGAAAAAAAATTGGAACTGAAAATTGTAAGTGTACAGTTAAAAAAACTCAAAAGAAAAGAAACAAAAGAGCATCATTTTGAAATTCCTACGTTAAGAATAGCAAAAGAGGAGCCAAATCAGAGGAGGCAGTAGAATATGACTTTATCTAAGGTCCCAAAATGTCTACAGCTGGCCTCGGTTCCTAAATTTGGGGTGAGGGGGATTCCAGGATGTGTCTGTTGCAGAGAAAGTCCACACAAGTGCTCCATTCAGCAGCTCTTGTACACATACTAGGAATAATTTAGAATCTATGATCCAGAGTAGAATGATGTGTTAGTAAAGAACGATCAAAATAATCAAGAGGCTGGAGCAAAACATTTTTGGAGAAGGCTATGTAACACTAGATTAGCTGTTACCTGTCGGGTAATTGTTTCAGAGATTTTTTTCCTTACCAGATCCCTCAATGCCTTCCAAAATTGGCACAGCTCCTAATGTATTGGTAAAATTCTTAAACATTCAAGGGGATATGTAGAGATGTATCTGCCTTGAAAGTAACCCATGTTGGACTATAAAGCACAATCAAACATCAGGAGTTGACCACCCAAAATGTCTAATGACATTTTGTATTATATCACAAAATCCTTTCTAATAATTTTTGTAAAATGTCCTATAAAATTTGCTAAATTTCAATTCCATCAGAATTATGGGTCCTGGATGTTGAAAGTTAGCCAGGGGTGGGCTTCAAAAATTTTAGCAAGGGGTTCTCTGCCCGTTTACTGGGTGGGCACGGCCATGGTGGGCATGGCCTAGTCAGCCTCCTGCACCATGGCAGGGGAGGGGGCATTTTTGCCTTCACTAGGCTCTGGAGGCTTTCCTCGAGCTGACAGGAGGGCGAAAACAGCCTCCCCAGGCTCCGGAAACTTCTAGTGTGCCTATTTTTTGCCCTCCCTGAGCTTCTGCATGTGCCCTGCACTTACCTGCATCCAAAACGGACTGCGTGGGGACTCCTGGGAGGGGAGGGGTGGGCAGGGCCAGCCAGTAGTGGGATTTGGGGGGTTTCTGAACTGCACAGAATCTTAGCTAGAGCTTCTCCCAAACCCCTGCAAACCCCCAGCAGCCCACCCCTGAAGTGCCCACGTGAAGTATCTTGGTTCAAAATGTTTTGCCCTATGATGCACTGTTTTACCCAGTTAGAGCTTAAACACATGAGGTTTTAGTAATATATAGATTGGAGAGCTCTTTGTCTTAGGAAAAAGTTAAATATGGGGGGAACATGCTGAAGCCATTTGTTATGGTTAGGGTGGTAGAAATGGATAATCTCAGTGTAGGCTCTCCAGAGGCATCTGCTTGGTCATTGTGGGAGCAGAACACTAGTCTAGAACTTTCATCTCATACTGGTTCTTATGGTCTTATCTTAGTGATATGTCATTCTACTTTAGCTTGAGTTATATAAGTCTCAACTTGCTTGGCAGCATGAAACTCATTTGGTGATGCAAATCAGTCATGCAATCATTATAGGTCCAGTTGCTTTGAATACTTGAGAGCAAACGCATCCAATTTAACCATGTTTTTAAAAGGAGGAGCCATAACAAATACACTACTATTCTCAGATAATTATTCAGTTCTTCTGAATAACTGGACCCTATAGTCAGAGATTTAATACATAGACTCACAGTACAAGAGTCAGGAGGCAGAATGGTCTCTTTGGAAGCCATTATCCAAACACACAGAAAGAATTAGAGAACAAAGGAACAGAAAATAACATATTTGTAAAAGATGCATAGAGAAATCCAAGAATGTAGGAATGCCAGGGCAAAGGAGAGTTCCTGTTATCAAAAGCTTACTGTGAATTGTGGTAACTTCAACAAAAAGGACACTTGAAAAACCTTGCATAATTTTCTAGTATCTCATTTTTAGGATGCTGACTTCCATTTTCCTTGCCAATGAGAACCCAGAGGAAAATCAAATCAAATCAAGATTCCTTAATTGTTGGAACACAGGTAACAGGGAATTCACTTTTCAGCTAGCTGGAGAGTTTGGCTAGGAGCACTGAATTCAATCACAATTTTTAAAGTTGGATGGCTCTAGCAATTAGTACTTGAATCTATTTACATTCAGGCTGCTTTCAAGGGAACTGAAGGACAGGAATGATTTTGGAACTAACACAGCTTCACTAGACTAAAGGAAAAAGTAAATATAAAATAATCATACAAGTACAGACAGTGGTTTTTTTTAACCCCACATCATAGTACCAAGAAAATTGATATTGAGTATTTACACATTTTAACCTATACAAGATGTTTGAAAAATACAGTTCCAATCATCATAAAAAGTCATTTCTGCAGTTGTATTGCAGTTCTAATCCATATGACAGTGCAGGGCAGGGAAAAGATCATCGCTGTAATAATTAACCTTTTTAATTTTTAAAGAAATGTATTCACTTGTCCCTGCAATTATACTGTGTTTACACTTAGAACATGGCCCTTGTCTATACTCTATACCATGTTAGTCAGTTTGAGCACTCTCCTAATGTATTTATTAATAAAGAAAATATGTTATTTAAGTAAATGTATATGGTCCTTCATCTGACACAATATCACTCTGGGAGGCATACAAATGCACCAATAATTAAAACAGCCTAACCAAACTGAAAATACCAAGCACAAATCAGAATAAAGAGACAAAAACACCAAGCCTTTGAGACGTCAAAGAATTCCCCAAACAGTAGAGCCAGGAATTGAAGTCAAAAGATCTGGAAATTGCCATGATCAAGGAACACTATTGTCAGGGTTCCAAATAGCATCCAAAAGTAAATCAGAGTCCAAGGCAAAGTATTGCTCAAAGTTCCAATTTATGAAGAGAGCCATGTTGGCACATCTGGGAAAACCCGAAGCTGAAAGCTTCCTGGTTTTCCTCAGCTAGTTGAAAGTTCAAGATCTTGCCCCCACACCCACAAGTCCATCACATGGTCCAATCTCCCACTGCCATGCTGGCATTTCCACCCATCCAATTCCGGACAGGTACAGAGGTGCAGAAACAAAGGATGAGCTTTGCTTTCTAGAAAATTTTTTGTTGCGGCTACATAGTATGTGACTCCTTACAGTCTGCCCTCCCATTTTCCCACAATAAAAAATGCATAGCAAAATAATAGAAGTGTGGCAGACCAAAGACCCAAAAGAAAAGATGGCTGCAGGCCTGACAATTATTTTGAGAAGGACAGCTTGGGGTCTATCCTTTTGTGACTCCCAGATCTCACTCTGACCAAGTAATAATCCAAACTCAGCAGCACATTTCCCTTTTATTTTCAGGTGAAGATTATAAAAGCCTGAAACTCCATGTGAGCCCTAGAGATTCCTGGTCTTGTAGGTGCTTCAGACTCAACCCATACTTGACATCATTGTCCCTTCCACAGTTGCATTACTCCAGCCCCAAATGTCACATACAACCCTGAATTGCCAAAGATTATTAGATTACTTTGAGATGAATAAAAATTGGTGTTCGAATGATGCCCTTCCTTTTGGCAAATGGGTAGAAGAGGTCATCTTGCCTTTTCTCCTCAGTCCCTTAATTTGGAAACTTCAAACTGAGGATACCTTGTTGAGGGAGATGTACGATATTGCAACCTTTGGCTGATTTCACTCCTGAGAGAGAAGCAGTATTCCTGAAGTGGATGCGTGGAATGTAGATGTCGGGAATTGTAGTTGAATACACTGAAAAACCATTGAGGTGAGTCAGGTTGTTTCAATTTTAGAAATCACATTGTTTCATTTGATTCTGTATCACAGGTAGTCCTCGACTTACAACAGTTCATTTAGTGACCATTCAAAGTCACAACTGCAACTGAAAAAAGTGACTTATGATGGATTTTCACACTTACAACCAGGGTCATGTGATCAAAATTCAGACACTTGGTAACTGGCTTGTATTTATCATGATTGCAGTATTCTGACAAGCAAAGTCAACGAAGAAACCAGATTCACTTAACTACAGTGTTACTAACTTAACAACTGCAGTAATTCACTTAACAGCTGTGGCAGGAAAGGTTGTAAAATGGGGCAAAACTCACTTATCACATGTTTCACTTAACAACAGAAAGTTTGGGCTCAACTGTGGTCGTAAATCAAGGACTACCTGTATGGCCTGCTCATAGGCATTGCATAGCATTTTCTCGTGGAAATTTAATGGGCAAATCATCTGATGCCAAAAACAGGACAGCCTTGACCAGCTGCATTTACCTACCGACAGTCTATGAATGAGGTGGCACACGGATTTTATAAAAATAACAAAAATACAAATATACAATAAATGCACAAAGTCGGTGAAGAACTGGCAATCCCATCTGCTTGAGTAAAAGATATATATATATATATGTCGATTACAAGACATGTAATGTTAGACATGCAATACAACATACTATTGCATTCTATCTAACTATCATCAGAATGGTTAATTGTGATATATATTGCTATGACTATTAATAAAAATACTGTTAAAACATCATGTCACACATGAAAGGGCACCAGTGATTTATAATGAAGGGGGTATCTATTTACACTGCAATACTCAATCAGACTATTTTAGTGATTGCAGGACTACATTAAAAACTATAAATAGGATTTCCTTACTCATGCCTCGGCTGTCTTTTCTTAAAGTCTTGGCATGTGGCCTAACAAGGAAGAAAAACAGTAAATAAGATACAAAAACATAATGGCTTAAAAGGAACTTGATATGCTCCTAGCACTAATGAGTTTATTTGACGTAACGCTTGTGAATTGTGAAAGCTGAAACATAAACGCCACGGCTACTTATTTTCAATACCTTTACAAATCCTCTTTGTGTCAGATATCCTACATATCTTCCTCACAGAGTCTTGCAGATAGATTGTGCATGCTATGTTCAGAATGGCTTTTGCAGGATTATATGTATTTCTTAAAGATCTTGAGCAGTGTTTCTCAACCTTAATCATTTTCAGATGAATGGACTTCAACTTGCAGAAATTCTCAGCCAGCTGTGAATTCTGGGGGTTGAAGTCCATTCATCTTACAGTGGCTAAGGTTGAGCAACACTAAACATGAGCATAACTCCAACCCTTGGTCCTCCAAACCTTTTTACCAAATTGCATATTTTTATGTTTGGAGTGGCTCTTGTTAAATATTAAAGATCAAGTATGGCCTTATCTAAATTCAAAACTTATTGTCTGAGCACTGTGGTTAAGTTATTTTGTTGGTTAAGTCCCACTCTAGCAGAGGTGGGTTCCTACCGGTTCGGACCATGCGCGCGTAGTGCGTATCAAGTACATGAGCAGCGCATCCTGAGCAAACCAGCAGTAGCAGCAGCTGGAACCCACTCCTGCACTACTGATACCACATGAGTAACTGGCTTCCCTGTAGTATTTGTACTATACATTCAAAAGAGGAACATACAATTACTTCTGACGGTGAATATTTTACTCTGTATTTAAATGCCTCTGGAGAAGCTGGTGTCATTTCAGCAGCATCAGCAGAGAGATATCCAAAATGTGAGCACTTTGGATTCATGATAGCTGAATAAGACCTAAGTGGAATATGAAACCAACAATTAACCATAGTTTCCAATTTTATTCAACACATTACAAATGATGGTCATTCTGGATTCTAACACGAAAAGTGCCAATTAGATTCAAAGAACCATGCCAAGAAGGGGCCAAGAGGGTAGTATATATGTTTATTAATGTGACCTTCAACACCTTAATGTGTTCTTCAAAGAAGTCTCCACTAGTATCAATGACAGCATTTGTAGAAATGCAAATAACAGCTCTGGAGAGTAGATCTGCAGCTACTCTAACAAAGAAAGATTGCTTGTGTTTTACTATAAGCTGTCATTTACCTATGTGCACATTTTTATGTGCACAACAACTCCATTAATGTAATAGCATTTTAACCATAATTGCATTTCATTCAAGAGCCTATTTGCAATTAATGCCAGGTTTAGTTTGACCCTAGAATTTCTGTCTCTAGATTGAATTCTGTCAGTGGTTTTCAAGCAACCTAACATCTAACATTCACAGTGCTGTACTCACATCAAGTCATCAGCTAACGTGAAGTAGCCACATAAAATATTTGAGTCACATTTTTGGCACAAAGGCCCAAATTTCATGCTTCAAGCATTTTTTAGTTAAACATTGAGTTTCTCTAAGTGGATCCAAGTACACTTTAGCAGCTGAGAGATGGTAAAGGCAGGTACAAAATGATGCCTGAGGAGATGGAGTTAACTTTCAATTAGATTGAATGATGCATATATGTTAGAAGGGTAAGTTATATCTTTTGTAGAAATAAAATTAAAGTAAATGCAACTCAGTGCTCTATTCACAAATTGTGGTCAACCTTTTGCCTTCTTGCCTATACAATTATGAATATACAGGGAAGTCTGTGCTCTATATAGAAGAGGGTAATGTGTTGAAATAGATGGTTCCATGCCACTGGAGTTGGAAGATGGAGGGACCTTTGGAAAAAAAAAATCCCATCAATCAATCAATCAATCAATCAATCAATAATTTAATTTGTTGACCGCTCCCTCTCCCCAAAGGGACTCGGAGCGGTGCACAGGGCAAATAAAACAATAAATACACATACACATAATAAAAACAAATTAAATATATCCCTGCGCTAAAAATTACCAATTAAAATACTAAAATCCCTATCTAAAATTATTGACAATCCCATAGACGAGAGACTACCCTAGGCCGGCCAAGCAGAACAGATATGTTTTTAATTTTAGACGGAAGGAGCGGAGGTCCGTAGTTGTTCTAATGTCGGGGGGAAGGTCGTTCCAGAGGGCTGGGCCCGCCACAGAGAGAGCCCTTCCCCTGGGCGTCGCCCGCTGACAAAGTCTAGTGGACGGCACCCGGAGAAGTCCCTCTCTGTGCGAGCGAATTGGCCGTGTGGATGTATGAGGCAGGATCCGATCCTGCAAATAGCTAGGTCCCGAGCCATGGAGCGCTTTAAAGATGATAACTAAAACCTTGAAGCGCACCCGGAAGATGACAGGCAGCCAGTGCAGCTCGCGCAAGAGAGGTGTTACATGGGTAAATCTTAAGGTTCCCATAATTGCTCACGCGGCTGCATTCTGGACTAGCTGAAGTCTCCGAGTGCACCTCAGGGGGAGCCCCATGTAGAGAGAGTTACAATAGTCCAGTCGGGATGTCACGAGAGCATGAGTGACTGTGCGAAGGGCATCCCGATCCAATAGGGGGCGCAACTGGCGAACCAGGCGAACCTGGTAGAATGCCCTCCTGGCCACGGCTGTCACTTGATCTTCCATGGACAGCCGGGCATCCAGGAGGACACCCAAGTTGCGCACCCCATCCACTGGGGCAAGATGTTCGCCCCCAATGGCCAGCGATGGAATCAGCTGGTTGAATCGGGCAGCCGGAAACCACAGCCACTCGGTCTTGGTCGGGTTGAGCTTGAGTCCGTTTCTTCCCATCCAGACCCGTACGGCTTCCAGGCACTGGCACATCACCGCTACGGCATTGTTGGGGTGGTTTGGGGTAGATATATACAGCTGAGTGTCATCAGCGTAGAGATGGTACTCTACCCCAAAACCACGGATGATCTCACCCAGCGGCTTCATATATGTGTTAAACAGGAGAGGCGAGTGGACCGACCCCTGAGGCACCCCACATGTGAGGGGTCTCGAGGTCGACCTCTGCTCTCCTGTCAACACAAATTGCGATCGGCCAGAGAGGTAGGAGGAGAACCACCGTAAAACGGTGCCTCCCACCCCCAACCCCCCCAGCCGATGCAATAGGATACCATGGTCGATGGTATCAAAAGCCGCCGAGAGGTCTAATAGGACCAGGATGGAGGAACAGCCCCCATCTCTGGCCCTCCAGAGATCATCAACCAACGCGACCAATGCCGTCTCGGTGCTATGCCCGGGCCGAAAGCTGGACTGGCGCGGGTCTAGATAATTAACTTCCTCCAGGTGACGGGGAAACTGTTGTGCCACCACACTCTCAACAACCTTCGCCAAAAAGGGAAGGTTGGAGACTGGACGATAGTTGTTTAATAGAGCTGGATCCAAAGAGGGCTTCTTAAGGAGGGGCCTCACCATAGCCTCTTTTAGGGAAGCAGGCAAGGAACCCTCACTTAAGGAACCATTGACAACCTCTTGGAGCCAGCCTCGTGTCACCTCCCAGGATGCCAGTACAAGCCAGGAGGGACACGGGTCCAATAAACATGTGGTGGCTCCCAGTCGCCCACGTAACCTGTCCATATCCTCGGAAGTAACGGAGTCAAACTCCTCCCAAACAAGATCTGTCTCGTGGCATCCCACTGGGCCATCAATGGGGGCTAGCTCATTCTGTATCCGAGCGATTTTCTCCTGCAGAAAAATCACAAATTCCTCTGCTCTACCCTGTAGCGGGGCTTCCCGCACCCTCTGTTGAAGGAGGGAGCGGGTCACCCTAAACAGGGCGGCAGGGCGGTTTTCTGCGGATGCTATGAGAGTGGCACAATGATGACGTTTGGCCACTCTCAGCGCCACAATGTAAGTCCGTAAATGGGCTCTTACCTGTGTCCGGTCAGATTCAAATCGAGTAGACCTCCATCTTCTCTCTAGGCATCTCTTGTGGCGTTTCATCACCCTTAGCTCCTCGGTAAACCAAGGAGCCAGGGTAGCTCGCCGCCGCAAGAGAGGCCGCAAGGGCGCGACCCGATCCAAGGCTCCCGTGGTCGCAGTATTCCATGCGGCCACGAGGTCCTCCATCGGGGCGCGGGTCAGGGGTACAGGAAGTGGCCCAAGCGCCGCCTGGAACCCATCACCTTTTATCTTAAATTGAATAAATAAATAATGAATTAATCAGGAAGCTTTAGCTGTGCTATTTAAAATTTATCCGCATACTCAAAGAGGGGGAACAATCAAAATGTAAATGTTGACCTAAAATGGAATATGTGATGAATATGAACATGCCATTTCTTCTTATTTCATTCATGATTTTGTTCTACTACAGAGCCGATCTCAGTTGATCAAAGGCATTAGCCAGGCCCACTGTATTCAGAGAACACTTCCACATGGACCCATCCATATCCTATTAACTCCAAAGCAGTTTTAAGTAGACCTTTCAATCATTTTCACTCCCACCAACTCTGGAACACTCTGGCTTCTAATAAGCTCAATAATCAGGATGGCAGAAGAAATTAGATGTGCTTCTCTCTTAATGATTACTCATTCAATGACCATTGACTTTACCACTGCACTGAATGAATAGTACTTATAACCGCTCTTCAAAGTGTTGATTGACACAGCATCTCTGCAGTCATTTGATTGCCATTTGCAACCTTCTTTAATAGGCTTCCTATAGAAATATATAACAAGGAAGCTGGTAGGATATTGCAAATTTGACCATGTGACATTGTTAGCTGAACACAAGAATGATGTAGAATAATCCAACCAGAGTTCAGTTCTTTATTTGCTTACATGCAACAGATAGCATCTTGCCAGGCTAAACCCTTAGAATTCTCTCCCTAATGGATAGACCTTGGAGAATTCTATGAATTAGCTATTCTAACTCTCTTGCTCTGTCTCCTATCCAGCTCCAGGCTGTGCTGCCTCTTGTCCCACCTCCACCTTTCTCGAATGTGATCTGTTGCTTTACTGCAGTGCTTCTCAATTATTTTCTGTCATGCCCCCCCTAGGAAGAAGAAAACATTTCGCGGCCCCCGCGCGACTGTAAATAGTATCATTTGTCTATAAAATTGTTATAAGTACACCTCTGCATAACACTGTATCCTTATTAACGTATAAGAGAATAAAAAAAGAAAGAAATGTGGATCAATTTACAACAAAGAATAGCTTTATTAACTGTAGCAGAAAAGATTTAAAGTGCATTAGAAATTTAAAAAAAATTAAATCCTTTGCCGAGGTCAAACGCGCCCCCCCTTTACGGAGCCTCGCCCCCCCCTGGGGGGCCCGCCCCACTATTTGAGAAGCACTGCTTTACTGTAATCCATCATGCCAACTCCCCTTCCATACGCATCATCTCTCACAGATATTGTCACTTAGTAATAGCATGGGATTTTCTTAACAATACCAACTGGAAAGCACTGGAACTGCCATTGTTAAGTAATGTGGTCATATGATATTGCACATTATAACTGTGTCACTTAGTGACAGAAATTCCAGTCTGGATTGTCACTGTTAACTGAGGACCATCTGTAGTGGAAAAGGAACTTGAGATAGATAAGAATTCCTAAGAAAAAATATATTTCTTAGATAGATCAAAATTTTCCAAAAAGTAATTAGGATAGGTGCTAAATAAGGAACACAACAGAAAGGCGCAGTTTGCGAATCCCTGTTCCACAATCTCCTGAAAATAATGAATGGAACCCATTAATTATTTCCACCATGAAAAGGCACAAGATGAATCAGTTCTATTTGAAATAGGAGATCTTAAAGGTTGCTAAGTGCCAAGCCATATATGGCACTATAAGTTAAAATTTTAAATTACACTTTAAATGACATCAAGCAATCTGTCAATTATTGATGGGCCCATAGATTATCACTTGGTGATGATGATTCATGTTCAAGAATAAACCATTTCATTCTGAGCCAACTGCAGTCTCCTGGTTCATTCCACAGTCAATCCCATGGAGACCAATTACAATACAATACAATACAATAGCAGAGTTGGAAGGGACCTTGTAGGTCTTCTAGTCCAACCCCCTGCATGGGCAGGAACCTTATACCATTTCAGACAAATGGCTGTCTAACATCTTTTTAAAGACTTCCAGGGTTGGGGCATTCACAACTGCTGGAGGCAAGCTGTTCCAGAGGTTAATTGTTCTTACTGTTAGGAAATTTCTCCTTAGTTCTAAGTTGCTTCTCTCCTTGGTTAGTTTCCACCCATTGCTCCTTGTCCTGCCCCCAGGTGCCTTGGAGAAAAGTTTGACTCCCTCTTCTTTGTGGCACCCTCTGAGATATCGGAACACTGCTATCGTGTCTCCCCTGGTCCTTCTCTTCATCAAACTAGACATACCCAGCTCCTGCAGCCGTTCTTCATATGTCTTAGTCTCCAGTCCTCTAATCATCTTGGTTGCTCTTCTTTGCACTCTTTCCAGAGTCTCCACGTCTTTTCTACATTGTGGCGACCAAAACTGTATGCAGTATTCCAAGTGTGGCCTTACCAAGGCACTATACAGTGGCATTAACACTTCACGCGATCTAGATTCTATCCCTCTGTTGATGCAGCCTAGAACTGTGTTGGCTTTTTTGGCAGCTGCTGCACACTGCTGGCTCATATTTAAATGGTTGTCCACTAGGATTCCGAGATCCCTCTCACAGTTGCTACTATTGAGCAAGGTACCACCTATACTGTACTTGTGCATTTGGTTTTTCTTGCCTATATGTAGGACCTTACTTTTTTCACAATTGAATTTCATTTTATTAGACAGTGCCCAATGTTCAAGTTTGTCTAGATCCTTCTGTATCTTAAGCCTATCTTCTGGAGTGTTGGCTATTCCTGCCAGCTTGGTGTCGTCTGCGAATTTGATGAGTTCCCCATTTATCCCCTCATCCAAATCGTTGATGAAGATGTTAAAGAGTACTGGGCCTAAAACAGAGCCTTGGGGGACTCCACTGCATACTTCCTTCCATGTAGATGCAGTTCCATTGAGGACTACACGTTGAGTGCGGTTGGTCAGCCAGTTACGAATCCATTTGGTGGTGCTGCTGTCTAACCCACAATTTTCTACTTTATCTAATAGTAGGTTATGGTCTACTTTATCAAATGCCTTACTGAAGTCCAGGTAAATTATATCAACAGCATTCCTCTGGTCCACTGATTTTGTTACTTTGTCAAAGAATGCAATTAGATTCGTCTGGCATGATCTGTTTTTGACAAACCCATGTTGGCTTTTGGCTATTACTTTGTTTGCTTCTAGGTGTTCACTTATTTGTTGTTTAATTATCTTTTCCAGAATCTTTCCTGGTATTGAGGTCAGGCTGATGGGTCTATAGTTTCCTGGATCTGTTTTTTTTCCTTTTTTGAAGATGGGAACCACATCTGCTCTTTTCCAGTCTTCTGGCAGTTCCCCGGTGCTCCAGGATCTCTGAAAGATATAGTTCAGTGGTTCTGAGATCTCGTCTGCCAGTTCCTTCAGAACCCTGGGGTGTAATCCATCCGGTCCTGGTGATTTGAACTCGTCCAGGGCAGACAGGTGCTCACTTACCATTTTCTTCCCTATTTCAACTTGTGTTCCTAATCTGATATTTGTGGTGCTGTTTTTTATTGATTGGACTGTTTTATCCCTTTGTGTAAAGACAAATGCAAAAAAAGAGTTAAATAGTTCTGCTTTCTCCCTGTTGCTTATCATCTTCTTGCCATTTTCTCCCAGCAGTGGACCAATTGTTTCCTTAACTTTTTTCTTATTTTTAACATGTTGGAAGAAGCTTTTTTTGTTATTTTTTACTTTTTTGGCAAGCCTTTCTTCATTGTGAGCCTTAGCTTTCCTCACTTCATCTTTACAGGCTCGGGCTATTTGCTGATATTTTGCCTTGGTTATGTCCCCCTTTTTCCACTTTTTATATTTATCCTTTTTGTCTTTCAATTTGTCAGAGAGTTCTTTATGCAGCCATGCTGGCTTCTTTTGGGAACTGTTATTTTTCTTCTTCATTGGTATTGCGCTGGACTGGGCTTTTATAATCTCATTTTTCAAAATTTCCGAAGCTTCTTGAGTTGTTTTCCCCTTGAGGATTCTCATCCATGGAATCCTTCCCAAGCTCTCTCTGAGTTTATTGAAATTAGCTCTCTTGAAGTCTAAGACTCTAGTTTGACTTTGTTCAACTACTTTTGTTTGCATAATGTTGAATTCCAGTATTTCATGATCACTTGCCCCCAAAGTTCCTGTAGCTTCTACACCTTCTATCATTTCCTCTCTGTTAGTGAGAATTAAGTCCAATATTGCTGATCCCCTTGTTCCCTTCTCTACCTTTTGGGAAACAAAGTTGTCTGCTAGATTTGTTAGGAACCTGTTGGATCTTCCACTTGGTGCAGAGTTTGTTTCCCAATTGATGTCAGGGTAGTTAAAATCTCCCATTACTATTGCAGTGTGCTTCCTACATACCTTAGTTAGCTGGTTAGCAAAAAGTACATCCACTTCCTCTGCTTGGTTGGGTTATTATATGAGTGTAAGGTATGAGTAAGGTATGAGTGTAAGGTATGAGTATTATATGAGTGTAAGGTATGAGTGTAATTATATGAGTGTAAGGTATGAGGTACAGTCACCAAGGCTTTCTACTCCAGTATACTTGTATAATTCACAGAACTGGGAATCCTTTGAGTTACTTCAGACTTTGAGTCCATGCCTAGCAGAAACCTATCTAGGGCATGACTTTAAATTACATATCAACTTGTTTATAATCTACAAATAACAATTATAGTTTACAAACTATGATCCACAAAATAAACCTGTGCCATCTGCAGCTTCTCAACATCTTCAGTCATATGTAGATGAATGCTGTCATCATAATTAGCTAAGCAATTTCTCTAAGATGCAAACCATTCACTGAAGTCCAACAAATCTGAAAAAATGGCAATGAACATTTGAAATTTTACAATAAGAAATTTTGTTTAATTACTTTATAAATTATGATATTGTCTTCCTGCCCCTTGAGAGTAGATAGTGGTGTAATTAAGGTGGAAGATTAGGGAGCGGAGCTCAGATAACGTCTGAATGTCAAGAAAATTAACCTAATGGGGCCTTCTTGCTTTGGCCTTCTTCCTATGGCAGTGAGTGAAAAGTGAAGAAGTATTTTGGCCTTTGAGATGCCACAAATCTCCTTACTCTTTGCTGTAAGTGACTTATACCGGGTCTAAATTGTTTATCAAAAGATTTACAATGTTTGTGAGAAATTCTGACAGTGTAAAACAAGAGAAACCAAATAATAATGCAAATGATAAGAGGCTGACTATTTCATTCTTTCCTTTGGCTGAGATGAAATACTATACATACATACATACATACATACATACATACATACATACATACATGCATACATACATACATACATACATAGTTCTAATGAAAAAATAAATAAACCTTTACTTTTGATATGTTATTTGATCTTTTTACAAATCAAATTTATAGTCTTGAATCAGCGCTGCTGGCTTCCATGCAGCTCAGTCTCAGATAGCTCTGCATAGATCACAGTCATGCTGATTTTAATAAATTGGCTGAAAGACCAAATACAGCTGTTCTTTGATGCATGCTGTTTTGGCATACTCGTACAATGACCTCTTGCATTTCACAATGTTACCATTACACTGCCTCTAGAGCTTCCTTACTGTAGTACAAAGTAGTTTTTTCATTTAAATTTTTTTTTGAACATACATCTGTAGTCTTGATTACACTGTTATAAGATTGGATTATTTTTTAAATAAAATATCAAAAGTACCATTGTTTTATGGGTAACTCTTACCCTTTCCTGTACTTGAAATGTTGATTTACAAATAAGTTATATTAAAATCCAGCTAATTGTCTTTCCTGAAGATAATTTATACAGAAATGCATAGACCTCATACTTTACATCTCCTGCTCTGCTGTCCTTTTCTTTCTGCAATCCAAAGGTCCATTAGCTTGAATCTTCAGCAAACATTACTTTGTTATATTAAAGGTCTGAGTTTAATTTAATCACAAAAACGGAATAGGGCTCCATACAAAAATCCACCAAGACTGTGCATTATAACAGTATAATTTACTAAGATGTCATTTTGCTGATGATATTGTCAAATGATTTAGAAATTCTAGCCAACGTATTGTAATGGCAAGATCTATCAGATCTGTTTGTTTGCTGTTAAACTAATCTAATCAGATACTTTATTAAAACATTTTTTAAAATGCTAGAAAAAGTCAATAGGGAAGGAAAGAAGAAAGAAAAACAAGAATGTGCAATTAAGATAGGATTGTTTTCTATTCTTGCATCATAAAAAAATCCAAATCAATTTCAGTTTACTATAAAAGATTTCTGATTATAAATTCCAAAAGAAGGCACTGTCTAATGTTTTGTTGTTATAGTTCAGTAGTCTTTCAAATTTGGAAGATAGCATTTAGAGATGTTAAGAGTCCCCTTTTTTTCTTATTTTTACAAAAGCCCACAGAAATAGAGCCTTTTCTGAGTCTAGTGCCCAAAACTGCTAGTAAACTACAATTTATCATGATAACTATGAGTCACCAAAAAGCTTATGTACATATTACCTTCTCTCTTTCGCTGATATACTTTCAAGGAATTTAGCAAAAAAAAAAAGTCCATTTTTGAAAGAAAATAGCTTCAAAGCCTAATGCTAAAAATTGACTTGTCTCAAAGAAACTATTTTTAAGAATAGTTAAACTCATTAGGTTTCGATAAAACAATTAGCAAGCTAAATATGTATGCGCTACATATCTATCCCCATCTTTTCTCTAGAACTTCATGGCAGTTTATACATCACTCCATCTATTTTTTTCTACAATGCCAACCTTGGGAAATAAATTGAGCTGAGTTAGAATAACTGGTCCATCGCACAAGGACTATGACTGATGGTGGACTTGAACTTGGGTCCTAATCCAATATCTTAATCAATACACCATTTTAGCTGGAAAAAATATCCTCTCTCCAGCTGCACTGAGGAAGGGGAAAAGGAGATGTAGTATTATGATTGACCGCATAATCAGCTAGATGTTTAGACTGAATTTGGCATTTTTATCCACCAATTGACTCCTCAAAAACCTGGGATAGGCAGATGTTGTTTGAGGGTGTTAAAGTTATTGTTGCAGGATGTACGCTATTCCAAGCCTTTTACAATTGACTGATGGTGATTTTGTTAATGTTGATGGTGTTCAAATGATGCTCCAGATATTTGGGGATTTCATCCAAGACACCTATCACTATTGATATTATCTTTGCTTTCTTATGCTGGTCATTCTACTTCTATTCACAAGTCTTATATTTTGCAATTTTCTCCAGTTGTTATTGTCCTTGTTATGGTTTGTTGCACAGCCAGCCAGATGTTTCGACTGGGCTTGGACTGGGCTTGAAAATTTTATTCACCTATTGAATCTTTCCCAAGGACTTGGAATAGGCAGATGTTGAAGCTTAATAGTGTTAAAGGTATTGTTGCAGATTGTAAGTTGTTCTGAGTAAAGCTGCCTTTTGCAACTGACTGATGGTGAGTTTACAATGCTGATGGTGTTCAAGTGGTACTCTAGTTATTTGGGAATTGCACCCAAGGTGCCTACTACTATTGGAAGTACCTTTGCTTAATGTTATTTAATTGGTACTACCAACATTTAATTATATTAAAGGCATTGTTGCAGGATGTAAAATGTTCCAAGAAAAGCTCTCATTTGCAATTGACTGATAGTATTTTGTCAATGCCAATGGTGTTCAAGTGGTGTTCCATTTGCTTGGGATTGCACCCAAAGTGCCTATTATTATTGGCACTATCTTTGCTTTCTTTAACCACAATCGTTCTATTTCTATTTGCAGGTCTGTGATTTTATTCTTCTAATAATTAAAAATTAATCATCATTTTTATCACAGTAAGTTTTATTTTAAGTTTTATTTTGGTGTAATGTTTGAATTGTATCAGGTTTCCTGTATGTATGTCATAAGGAATGTATGTATTTTGGTCATAAGTCATTGCGGTTGTAAGTCAAGTCATCATGTGACCAAATTAAATTTTACAACTGTTTTTACAATGGTTGTTAAGTGAATCACCATGGTCATTAAGCAAGTTACTACAGTCATTAAGCAAATTATGTGGTTGTAAGTTTAAATCCAGTTTATTCAATGGATGTTTTTTTCTGGAAAATAGCAAAAAAGTTGCAAAACATGTCAATGTGACTGCGAAATGCTGCAATCGTTCATAAATGCAAACCAGCTGCCAAATGCCCAATGTGGACCTTTAAGCAGCATCCTTCACAAAACAGTTAATTTAATGGATTGAGACATGCTTCTAAAATTCTTTGTACCCAATTCAAAATATCCATGGAATAATGACTAGTGATGAGTAATGACTAATTAAAAAAATCAATCTAGTTACAGAATGCAAACTATCACACATCTAGAAACATTATCCATTGTTGCAGGGTTTCTGGGAATTGGGCAGCATATAAATTTTAATAGGAATAACCTCACCTCCCATATATGCATGCAAAGAGAATAGATATATTCATAATACTAAGATGCCCCACCAAGGTCAGTAAGGATACTCTCTAATTCAGTACCAACTGAAGCAGGATTATGACTAATCCAGACAACAATTTGCATAGTTAACATGAAAACATGTCCCACTTAGCTTAAATTAGTAAAATTTCTTACATATCTTTATATTCCAACACCATTTTTGTAGTTAAGAATACATAGAAATAGACACAAATAACAACAATTTGCTCTTATTTATTTTCCCAACATCTGAGAACGCATCTTTCTAAAATTTCAATCCTGCTTTGATTGGTTGTCGCATCATATTTTATATAATCTTTAGCTACTGTACTAAAAAATAGTTTAGTTTTCCGATTGTCCATGTGTATACCTTCAGGCATACAGTGCTGCAAATAATGATGAGAGTCTTGTTAAATTTGTCTTTGCATCTTTTTTTAAAAATCAGAATCAATTGACAAGACTTCAGAAGGGGAAAGAGGTGCTTTAACTGTATCAAGTTTCTAGATGAGTAATACTGAGCATAGCAAGATCTATTTACTTATTAAAAGTTTTTCTGTGTCAGCACCCAAAACTGATTTTCCTGAGCTAAACATGGAGGATTAGATTCAAATTTAATCATAAAACTGAAATGTCTACACTTAAGCCCCATTGATTTGAAAAGGTTTCCTAATGATTACATTTGGATCCAAACCAGTTTCTTTTTAAAAAATATTTTCCATTCCGGGATAATCACGTAAACTACATGCATCTTTTATAATTTGAATGTAATATATTTTTTGTGAAATAGTATTTCCAGCAACTAATTTGGGTTTAGTACGCTGTACATAATATTGTCCAACATGTCAAAAGATGATAATCATATAGAAAGTATATATAGAAGTATTAGATACAAGTAGGTACTGCAACAAAACCTTGGTAACAATGTTTACTATCTTTTAAAAAATATATATTATTAGTAGTAATAGTAAACATTGGTTACCAAGGTTTTGTTGCAGTACCTACTTGTACCTAATACTTCTTTGCTGATCAAAACTAACAAAAGTGTAGCCGGTTTGCTCTTTTTCGATTATCTTTTTGGATTTCATTCATATGTTTATCAGCGGTACAAATAAGAAAACTTGAATGCACCCACATTTCTTTGGGTTACTGAACAAAAGCTTTGTTGAAATGACTAAGAAGCTGATTTCCCATTTGTGCTCTGAGAAGTACTGATGGACCATGATAACACCACAGCCTTAACAAGAGAAGGCTGGTTCACAAGCACTGGAGATTATTTATTTAACTATCTGATTGTTAGAGCTAATACATCTACCTACTACTTATGGGACTGACTTTATTGTTAAACACATGGATATAAGATTTATTTACAAATATGCCAGATCAATTCTGAAGACTTTAAGTTTGAGAGGGGAATTCATATCCAACACTGATATCAGGTGCTGTATTTGCTTTTCTGAGCAATTGTACTTCCTTTGTGAACATCCTGAAAAAGTAAAATTCATATCTGTTGAATAATACTAAAGTAGAGGTTTCCCTTTTCCACTTGTTTCTGACTCTAGGGGGCGGTGCTTATCTCTGTTTCTTTTTTTTATATTGAAAAAGTTTTATTGAGTTTACATTTTTTGTGGGGTAGGGTAAGGGTTACATAGAAATTTTGAGAGTAGTCACGTCAAAGTCGTCGGCTCCTCCGGTACCTCAAGTTACATTATTAAAAGGAAAAAAAAAAAACATTTCACATAACACTACAAGCTGGGAGCAAGTACATATTCCTAAATTTTTCAATTATATACTGTCAGTCAATTACAAAAATCCAGATTACAAATATCATACAATATTACTCAAAAAAAAAACAAGGGCAAAGTTATTTTTTAGATCTAAGTCTCTTGGCAATTGTATCTTCCCCCTTCTCCCCCGAGCCCCCAGCGGACGGGGCCATGGCTCCCCCTGCCCCCCCTGGATCTTCTCCCAGGACAGAGGAATGTTTTTTAAGAAAGGCTTCCGCCTCAGCAACTGTTTTAATCTTCTCTCTACCTCCTTCCCAGAACACCAGCATCCCTTCGGGTATCACCCACTTGAACCAGATCCCATGATCAAACAATGTTTTAGACAAGAAGGAAAATTTCCTTCTGACTTCTCTAATCTTTCTTGGAATCTGCTTCAAGATGGTAACCTCCTTTTGTTGGTAAATCATAGGACTCCCTCTTTGCGCCTTCAAGATCTCCTCTCTGGTTGACCTTCTAACAAATTTTACATGTATCTCTCTGGGTACTTCATTCATCCTGGCATATGCAGAATTTATTCTGTAGACTAGGTCAATGTCCCCTCTGATCTCATCTTTAGGTTTATGTAAATAGTCTGCAATAATTGTACTCATAAGATCAGGGAGACATTCACCATCCATCTCAGAAACATTCTGAAATCTCAAAAAATATGTCATCCTTTCCATATCTATCCTAGTCACGTGCCCATTTATTTCCACAACCTCATTAGAAACATTTTTAATCTCTCCCTTAGCCCCCTCCAGCCCCCCTTTCAATTCTTCATTCTTCTGTGTATTCTCAAGCACTTGTTTTCGAGTGTCCAATAATTCCTTTTTAAAGTTGACATTTTCTGCCCTCTGGGCCTTAATTTCTAATACCAAATTTTGTATAACAGATTCAAGGGCAGTCATTCTTTGTTCAAGGCGTGCCAGCGTTTCTTCTTGTGCCATGTTTAGCTGTTAAAATCCGTGCCAATAAAATGGCGTTTTTAGGGTGGGGCTGGTAGGCAGATCAGGAGTCCAAAGTTCTTAAAGTTGTATAGCTGCAAAATTCAGAAACCAGTAGAGAAACACTTTTCCAACTCCATAGGTATAATAACGAAGGCAATCCAGAAAGGAAAACACAAATCCAAAAAAATTCTTCATCAATAATTAGAGGAAGTCCAAATCACAAAGAGACACTGGTAATTTTCCATAGGTCATAGTCAGTCGGGGACAAAGAGAAGCCATTTTCCGCCCAAACTCAGAGCCCGAGGGAGAAAGCGGTTAAAAAGCAAAAAAGAAACTGTTTCAGCCAGACCTAGAAACATAATTGCAACAAGCCGCAAAGTACTTTCCCTTGTTAAAGACCATCCAGATTAAAAGTTTCCGATTCCTCTCAACGAGGCATTTCCGAGTGCCGCTTTTAGTCCAAGGGGGGTTTTTTGGAAACAAACACCCCCCTTTTCTGACAGTACAGAAAAAAAAAGTTTTAAACGCTCACTCTCCGCTCGCAGCTGAGGTCCCGAAAAGCCTCCCGACTCTTCCGATCGTCTCTCTTCATGGAATTAAATGGTGCCGCCAACCTTTGGCGAAGGGAAGACCCCCCGCAGCATGTCCTCTTCCGCCTAAGCCGAGGAGCAGGGTCGCTCGCCCCACTGCCGTGGGGGGGGCTTCCCTGTCGAGCCGGCTTTACGGGAGAAGCCCCAAACAAGGGGCTTCTCGCCCCCGTGGGGGGGCAGGAAAAGAAACAAAGCGGCGAGCGAACCCTAAGTTCGCCCGTTGCCGCCGGAGCCGGAACCGGAAGTCCTTATCTCTGTTTCTTAGCAGAGGAAGCCAGCATTGTCTGAAGACATTTCTGTGTTTATGTGGCCTGCATGACTATATGCCGAGGCGCATAGAATGCTATTACTTTCCCATTGAGGTGGTACCTATTTATCTACTTGCATTTGCATGCTTTGAAACTGCTAGGTGGGCAGGAGCTGGGGCACAGCACTCAGGTCTGAAACATTGGTGGGTTGCAAATATTTTTACTACTGGTTCGGGTGCACTTCCATGCACACTCGTGGGCAACATTTCTGCGCAGGCGCAGAAGTGTCCCAGCGGGGCCTTCCGCCACTACTACCAGTTTGGCCGAACAGGGCCGAACAGGGAGCAACCCCCACTGTTCTGAAACCTGGGCTGTCAATTTTCCAGCTCACAAGTGCCTTTACTGAGCCACTGCACCCCTCATCTGGTTAATACAAGGCCACAAAATATTGTGTAAAGAACCTTTCTAGTTCTCTAGAATTCTTCATCTTTGGAAAAAAATGAAACAACACCAAAAGTGATTCAAAAACAAAATGAGAGGTGAACACGGGATTATTATTATTATTATTATTATTATTATTATTATTATTATTATTATTATTATTATTATTATTAATTAGATTTTTATACCGCCCTTCTCCCTTTCAGGACTCAGGGCGGTGTACAGGCAACGATAAAAATCAATAGTATAAAACATAAAATATGTTAAAAATATATTAAATGATTAGCCTGTCCTAAAACCCTACTAAAACCCCTACTAAAAACAATTAAAACTATGCCAGGCCAGCCACACGAAATAAATAGGCCTTCAAGGCCCGACGGAAAAGGCGCAGTCTGTGGTCATCCGTAGGTCAGGGGGTAGGTCATTCCAGAGGGCAGGAGCTGCCACAGAGAAGGCTCTCCCCCTGGGGGTCGCCAGCCGACATTGCCTGGCCGACGGCACCCTGAGGAGGCCCTCTCTGTGGGAGCGAACTGGTCGGTGGGAGGTGTTTGGTAGCAGGAGGCGGTCTTGCAGGTAACCAGGTGGTTTTAGGTTGGATAAAAATGTTCAAATTTGACTTCTGCCACCTTTAAACCAACCCCTTTATTTAGAGGTATCAAAGGGAAATGAAATGTATGAACAAATATTATTACTAATTTATCTTCCTAAAATTCCCTTCTATTATCACAAATGAGTTATTGGTAAACCATTTGATTTTATTGCTGGAGATTTTGCTTCATCGGTACAAATAAACAAATAAAACCATAATCCATTAACAGGGAGTACCTCTTCAATCTGCACTATGATACCTTCTCAAATGCAGTTTTCTGGTGATGGGATCAGATTTTATTGCTGTTTAAAAAGCTGAAATAGAGGAAAACCTAACTATTCCTTATCAACACTCCAGAGTAAGGGAGCTTCTTATTCATTATATTTATTGTGTTATGGGGCTGTGAGTGTTACACGTTTCTGGTGGAAAATACAGCCACTGGGATGCATTTCTTATTTATCTCTGCTACTTTTAAAAATGCCTGTCCCCAAGCTTGGACAATGAGAAAATGTTACTTTGCAGAAGGAAATTTTGTTTAGTTTATCTGACAGGCAGACTCCTCCAGGAGTTTTATAGGGATAAGTTCTGTCCAAAGACATTCTAGAGAATCCTTTTCACTCGATTTTCTTTGACTTTGCTGTAGCAATCTATAATAAAGATTCATGTAAACTCCAGATGCTCATTATATTTAGTAAACACACATTTCATATAAACCAGAGTTATGTCAAGCGACAGCGCCCGAGCTGAAGCTAGCCTAGACTGTCAAGACAAATACTCTCTCAGCAGCCGTGGTGTGAATCCAAAAACGAAGCAGCGTCCGCGCCAAAGAAGCGAAGCTTTTGCATGATCAATTAATTTAAAGGAAGGGATTACATCTCCTCGCGGAGGGTTACCCGATTTTTTCAATCAGTGGACCAACCCATAAAGCATCCGATTGCCGAGGCGTCTTCTCTGGGTATTTTGTGAACCGCTTTCTGATTGGTCGGCGGGACTCTGCAATGGTTGGCACAGAAGAGTCGGGCTCCTGGATTGGTGGCCTTGCACCTGCAATGCGTCAAGCAACGATGCTGGCATGAATGTGTTGGAGAGAGTTTTGTATGAATGGCTGAAGCCGAAGAGGGACGGGAAGGAGGCGAGAGGAAATTAGGGAGGCTGCGGGCCTTGGGAAGCGGTGGGTGACGGGGCGGGTTGGCCCAAAAAGTGCAAAGGTGTCTGCGGAGCCTCTCTGCGGCTGCACGGACAGGCACGGGGAAGACCTCCCCTCCCTTGGGCGTTCGCAGCAAGGGAGTCCGGGGCTGGGCTGCCTCCCCGGCAGGGAGGGAAAGAGCAGGGAGCTTAGGCTCCCTTCCCCGGCAGGGAGAGAGGCGCTTGTGCCGGACAACCACCAGCAACTCCTTCTTTCCTCGCTCCCGAGGAATTTCGGACAGCAGCCCCCTCGCTTGAGCGCTGGGACGGCGATTGTAGACGAGGGGCAGACCCATCTCCATTTGCATGGCCAACCGTGGGTCGCCACGTGTTTTTCCCGCGGAGAAAAACACGGCTTCGCCTTGGGGGAACGATCCGTTTCTCTCCCGCGCTCGGCTTCTGCACAGCGCCAACTGAGAAACGCCTCAGCTTGGAAAGGCTCATTTGGCCGGACGTGGCGTAACCGCGCCCGAAACCCTTCGGCCTGGCTGCCTGGGTGGTTGTCGTTCAGCCTCTAAGCTGGAGCCGGCTGGGAATAAGACCGGACAGAACAAGTTTTGAACTGAGACCAGGAACTATTCTTTACAGTCTTTTTCATTGTGCAACCTAATTTTTTTAAAAAGGGAGTCCTGCTTGTCTGGTTCCATACACAAACACACAAAAAATCTCAGGTTGGGGGTAAGGGCGGGTTAGCAATCAGCCTGTGAATGTAAGACTGTCACTGGAGTTTTGTGACTGAATATGTATGTAAGACACAACACACGCAGAAGTGTCTTCATGTAAGTCCTAAATCAGATTGTGAATGTTGGATTTATACCTTAGAATGTTCCATGTACATATGCATAACTTGAATATAAATCAGACTCAACCGATTGATTTCCTTTCTTATTTTCAGTATTTACGATTTGGTCTTGTCACTTGGAAAATAGACTGCTGGGTTCCTAAGTTGCTTCTCTGCAGTCCTTCCCCCACTCCCTCCCAATTTCCTTAGTAATGTCACCTAGTACAGTATCATTTATCAATATATGGTTTAAAAAGTTTAAATGAAAAATGACCGTGGTATCAGATTATTTTGCTTGTACAAATGACATTAAAACCATAGATGCTTTTCTGTATTGTCTTTTCCCCCCCAAGTTAAATATTGATGAGATATACAGGAGATTCCTGAAGGACTGAAGTACCTGTTGAGAATGTAATTTGTTGCAGTTTTTCAGAGGAGCAACTGCAGTGGAAAATGGGTCTCTGGCATCTTTAACATTGGGTACCATGGAGATTTCCAAAAGATGTTCCTGTCTCTGCCAAATAGCCTCTTCCAACAGAATATTAAAAGACGAAGGAACGATACTCTCCAGTCACTTACAAAATGGGAATGATAATAATAGCAGAAACTTTCGATTTTGCAATGAAGATGTTCAGCTATGGCTTATTTCACATACACACCTGCTACACAGTTTGCAAATTGAGATTAAATTATTATATATTCAAAAACATATGGCTCCAGAAAAACATGGAAGTATCCAATTTAATTAATGTTTGTCATATACTTATATACTAAAGTTGTCACAATTTAGAATCTGCAGATTACCTACAAGGGAAAAGATTATAATTGATTGAATGATCAAACAAAATTCATGGTATACAAGTGTACAAGTATAAGATGGCACCATCACTGAAATTTATTAGATATATGTAGCTCTGCCATTTTATTGAGTCTGTTTGGTACTACCAAAACAGAAAATATAACAATTTTGACGACCATCTTTAAATCGCTCCATGGCTCGGGGCCTAGTTATATGCGAGACCGTCTCCTGCCCCATACATCCCTAGGGCCGATCCGCTCCCACAGAGAGGGCCTTCTCAGGGTGCCGTCGGCCGGGCAATGCCGTCTGACGACACCCAGGGGAAAAGCCTTCTCTGTGGCAGGCCCTGCCCTTTGGAACGACCTCCCCCCTGAACTTCGTACCATCTCGGACCTCTGCCTCTTCCGCCAGTGTCTAAAGACACATCTTTTTCAGCAAGCCGGCCTAGCCTAACCTCCCGCTGGGGCTATTTTAGATAGTTTTAAATTGGGGTTTTTAATCTGGTTTTAGCATAGGATTGTTTCTAGTAATTTAATATGCTTTTAAATTTTGTATATTCTGTCTTATATGCTTTTAAATTCCTGTGCGCCGCCCTGGGTCCCTCGTGGAGAAGGGCTGGATATAAATCGAATTAAATTAAAAAATAAAAAAATAAAAATAAATAATAGTATGATAATAATCCATTTATAATTCTTACGTTGTCAGATTGCCATTGGGATTACTATTGGAATTTTCCCATTTTTTTTCTTTCAGAAAGATGACTCAAGTTTGAGTTTTTGTGGCATGAATGTTTTATGTATTTGAACATCTTCATTTGAATACAATATTGTTGTTTATTCTATTGTATATCCGAAGACTACAGTTCTTTAAAAATAATTGGTATCTGGTATTTTAATTTTCACAGTAAGAAACATTTTTGTAATAAAAAAAGAGTTTCAAGCATAATGTTATAAAGCCAGTAGGGATGACATTATTTTGATGAACAATATCAGTGGGTTGGTGAAGGTTTCCATTTCAATATGCTGAAGTAAGAGCGAAGTCTCATGAGTTCAACTGGCAATTGTTTGACTCACAGTTTTGAAAATTTGATATCACTGAATAATATTGGCAATATATCCCAAAGAACTAAACAAATAAAATTTCGTTTGTTTTCTTGCTGGAGGGGATATTAAGCACTAGCCAATTTATTTTTAAATATTTCATCTAACAATATAAAGCAGTTTTTCTGATATTAGCAGATTACATTTCTGGAGAAGATATTTTTCCTGCCAAACAAAATTTGTGCTTTTCAAAAACAAGTCTCATCTTTCCATTCACGTATGCATCTCGGCAAACAACTAAGCAAGGTTTTAAAAAGAAAAACTAAAATCACAAATGGTTAATGATGACCAAAAATGGAAACAATGTCAAATTGTTTAACCACAATAAAATGCAAGAATAAAAGTGAAAAAGTGAAATCATCCAATAGAATCATCATAGCAAATTTGCACCTTATTAAAAATTATATTTTGGGAGGGTCTGAATAGATATACTACTTTATTGCCTCATAATAACCCTCATTTTCCCCCATTTAAACATGTTTCGTCAGTGGTGGGATTAAGCCAGTTCACACCACTTCGGGAGAACTGTTTGTTAACTTTCTGAGCAGTTTGGTGAACTGGTTGTTTGAAGAAATCATTAGGGCAGAGAACCAGTTGTTAAATTATTTGAATCCCACCACAGTGTCTTGTGCATGTCTTTTTATTTTCTAGGGCCCTTTGCTTAAATCTTACTTTGTAGCTTCCGATATTTGGTAGCAAAAAAAGGCTTGTCTGATACACTAAAACTACATCATGCATCTGATGAAGTAGATACTTCAAAGAATAAATCCTTACTCTTTCAGTAGCTGTTTCTGCAGCAACATACTAATATAGCTCTTTCTCTGGAAACTACAAGGTTACGGGCCTCTGACAGCATAAAAATACAGAGTTGTTCTTTGCAAAGCAAGACATGGCAAATGTTCACTTGGTTCTTCTCACAAGCAGTAGCAGCTAAAATTAATCTGCAATAATAAACTTAGTGCTTCAGAAACTTGAGATTTCTGGCTTCTTGTTGCCCTTCAAAATCAGAGTTATGAACCAGGCTTATTTATGTATAAATTCCAAGCTGTTTAGAAACCAACCTAGAAATCCCACTTGGATGATCTATTAAGTATGTTATTTTCCCCCAGTTTACTTGCTGCTATTGTTAGAAAAAGTCAAGCGAAAACACATTTGCAATGGATACAGCTTGTTTATAATAAGTCAGGCATCGTGTCCACTCATCCCATATTTCATGCTAGGAAAATATTGCATGTTTTGATTGAATAAAACAATTTAACCAGTTATGAAACTAGATCAAATAAGCTTCAAATGTAAATGTAAAAAAGCAAGCCCTTCTGAAATGCCATATACTGAGTACAAAAATAATTTTCTGAGTCTGCACTTGGTGAACTTTGAAAGGAGATTCTAGGTCAGGGGTGGGCAAACTTTGCAGCTTTGCTGGCTGGAGAATTCTGGGAGCTGAAGTCCTTCAGACTTAAAGTTGCAAAGTTTGCCCACCCCTGTTCTAGGTTCTACGCCCCAGAAATTTTTGGCACTTTTCTTCTTCCCTCTAGTTGCATTGCACCCATCTTGGAAGTGTACACTACGATATGGAAAAAATACTTTTGGCCTGTTTTTCCCACTAGCAGCATTTGTTTACTAGTGACCTTTATCAGAACCCAGCATTTGCTATGGTGATAGAAAGAACTGCCAACATAATAAAATACTGTGTTGTCCGTGTTTTGCTACTAAGTAGTAGCTTGCACGGCAAAACAATTAGGATATGGATGTTTAAATCATAGCCTGGGAAAGAACCAACACTGCATTGTTCGGATGAAGTAAAATTGAGGTTGGCAATCTATCCCACTGACACTAAATTAATGAAGGGCAGGTTTTCAAGCATGTAATCCTTTCTGGACATGCAATTTACTCAAAAAGTTACTCAGAAACATCAAGACTCAACCTGAGAAGCATAAACTAACCCTTTAGGTACTTTAAGACTTGGTTGCCACTTTCTACAGTTTCCTATTCCACTATGTAGAATGTTGCTGAATATATGTCTAATCCAGTGTTTTTCAACCTTGGCAACTTTAAGATGTGTGGACTTTAAGTTCCAGAATGCTGGCTGCAGAATTTGGGGAATTGAAGTCCACACATCTTTAAAGTTGCCATGGTTAAAAATACTGGTCTAATTCAAATTAACTGACTTGAATAGCATAGTACTGTGATGGTGAACCTATGGCATGCCTGCCATCATCTGTTGCTTTTCCAGGTTCTGACGAGCACATGCATGCCGGCCAGCTGGTCTTCACACACATGGGAGCACTGGAAACTGAAAGAGCAGCTTTCTGGCATGCATGCATGTGGCAGGAAACTGAGTTTCTGGGTCTTCGCACGTGCATGTGTGCCAGAAACTGGAAGACCAGGTGACTGGTGCGCATGCATGTATCAGAAACCAGAAGCTCAGTTTCCCATTGTGTACATGCGCACTGGGGAACTGATCTTCCATTTTCTGAGGCTCCCGCACATGCGCGCCCAGGAGCTGCTTTTCTGGTTTCTAGTGCTCCCACGCATGCATGCTGGAAAGCTGCTCTTCCGCTTTTTGGTGCTCCCACACACACACATGCACTCCTCTTTCAGCATTTGGTGCTGAAAAGGTTCACCAACACTGACATAGTATATCTATATAAATAAAAATGTAACTATGAGTTTGTTCAAAACCGCTAATCTCAGAAACTACTGCATCGATTGCCACCACACAACATTCCTTACAAGTGCAGCACCAATGATATGTATAGATTGTGTGGATGGCACACCTGTGCCAGATGCACGCTACACAAATGTAAAAGTGCGGCACTTCTGAGTTTTTTACCTCTCTAGCTCCTCCCACCCGGCTGCTTCTAATACTGCCTCATGCACATGTGCAGCAGTGCATGCTGACGCCCTTTCCCCAATGTCACATTTCCAATGGTCACTTCAATGAACTACCCTTCCCACAAGGCCCTGCAGCCCTGGTGGTGTGAGGCATATATGCGTGCATGGATGCACGCACGCACGCACACTCAGCCCCCTATCCAATCGGAGCGTCCAGGTGGAGAGGCAGTCTACCTGAACTGGGGGGGAGGAGTAGGAGGCGGAAGGTGTCCTTGCTGCCCAAGAGACCGCAAAGTGCTTCCAGGATTTGGGGGCGGGACTTCGGCTCTCGGTCCCCCGTCACTCCCTGTGCTTGCCGGCGCCAACAGAGCCTGACCTGCCACCAGCGGAGCTGGAAGCCACGAGAATCATGGCCGAAAGTTTTTCCGCTGCGACCACCCCTTCCTTTCTTTTGGGCAGGGGGGGGCGATTGGGGAAGTGAGGGAGGACCTGATAGTCGCTTGGAGGGAGGGAGGGAGGGAGGGAGGGAGAGGGGCCTGAAGGAGGTTGACTGGGGGTGTCTGGGGAGGGGAGGGGAAGGTAGGTAGGTAGAGGATAGAGAGAGGGAGAAATACAGTAGGTAGGTAGGTAGGTAGAGGGATAGAGAGAGGGAGAAATACAGTAGGTAGGTAGGTAGAGGGATAGAGAGAGGGGGAGAAATACGGTAGATAGGTAGTGGGATAGAGGGAGAGGGAGAAATACCGTAGGTAGGTAGGTAGAGGGAGAGAGGAACAAATACAGTAAGTAGGTAGGTTGGGGGTTATATGGTGGTTGTGTGTACACAGGTTGGTTGGCCATTTAACCACGTGTGGCCAGGTACAGCTAGTATTGTATATGCAGGAAGATTCTTGGCAGACTTGAATTTATATTTGAGACAAGTAGATTGATATGTCAACCATCCTGTATCAGCTGTTTTTATAAACAATGGTTGGTAAAAATAAAATAAATTTATATGACATTGGATAGAATTTCTTGAAAGATTGGAGATAGCCTTTTAAAGTACATATAGGAATAACTCCTAGTATATTGATTCTTAGTGATAACTTTACAACCAAAAGTCCTTTTTAATTGAAACAACATGAACTCTTCTAAGCTTTGTAATTGGTGGAGTTGTCCATAGAATAATGCTCGATTTTCAAGGCCTCAGAAGGCTCATGCAGTGGCAGAAGCCATTCCCGTCTGCTTCTCAAAAATGAAAGGCTATGCTATTTTCTTCTCCTGCTCTTCTGATGTTAGGGTGGAAAGTGTCATTGCAATGAACATTATGAGTCTTTTGAGTCCAAAGCACAGTATAACTCATTTCTTCTCCTTAATCCTTAGCTCCCCTTCACACTTCAAGGTTAGCAGGAAAGATGGACAGCACCATACTTATCATGGAAAGTAGAATTAAGAACTCAGCCTCAATTTCTGTCTCCATTCATGCTGATTATGAAGATGAAGATAACTTATTTTGGCCCCCTATCAAGGCATAGGAAAACATAATTAAGCAAGAAAACATAATTACAAAAAATGTCCAATAAAAATGCTTCACAATTTATTAATCAGAACAACAGAAAATATATTTACAAGAAACACAAACCACTAAAGCCATGCATTTTGGCCTCCAATCTAGCCAAGTGCTGTACAGCCATATAAAACATTACTCTAGTAACTGCCAAGCTGAATAAGGTAAAATTTTAAAAAATGTACTAACTTACTAATCCAATAGTGGGAAGACAAGAAATGCTTGAACAAACCAACAGCACAAGCAATAATACCTTAAAGAGTTTCTGCAGGGGAGGGCCCAAAAAGTTGAGGTGGCTATTGATCAACGTGTTTGTCCTTTTCTCGGGAGGTGTGTTTGCCCTACTGCAGCTGGCTTTCTGGAGCTGTTCTGCAGGTTTGTTATTAATCAATTCACTAATATAGTCCCATTGGAATTACTAACTATTATTGGGATAATGTTTCATTTTAGATTAACGATAATGTTTTTTAATGGTTTTACTATCTCAGTTAATTTGGTTGTACAGCATGGTGAATGTTTTATTTCTGTAAGCCATCCATTACGAGAAGATTATGTTGGTCTAAAAATCTAATCAATCAATATTTGATGGTCCAATATATCAAAAGTGCCATCAAGTCTAAAACAACAGCAGTAATAGAAAGTGTTGAGATTTTGTTTCCAGAATATCATTCAGGATTAGAAATAGTGCTGTCTCAATTGAATGGCCTGTCACAGACCTGATTGATATAGATTAGAAGGTCGCAGGAAGATAAATGAGGAATCAGTTTTATAAGAGTAATTGTCTGAAGGACTTTAATTTTTTTTTTTTAAAAGGAATCATGGACATACGCCAGAATCTTGAACATTAAGAGGGATCCAGAGACATTTTCTTCCACAAAGGCTGAAGAAAAACATGCTTAAAACAATCTGGAAATCTGCCAGTACATAATGAACAATTCATCAGGTAGGTAATACTAGTCAGGACAAGAGGTTAACAGATTAGGATAAAGAGGTGAAAGGGTCAGTCCCCCATCAATACAACTAGGTGTAGAAAAAATACTAACACCACATATTGAAATTATTTAAAAAAAATGTGCAGCTGGTAAAGAATGGATATGAATGCTAACCGCCTACAAACACATAAAGGATAGTATGGTAATAAAAATGTATATACAGTAGCCATATTGAAAACTATTATAGAATTAAATGTGAAATGGATACAGGAGGCAAAACCAAGTAATAGTGACCGATGCCAAAGAAATATCACCAATGAGCAAACAAGCCATAAAGCAGTGTATTTTCTTGTTCCCTGAACAAGCATTCTGTATCAACCATTTCATAGCTGGGTGCATAGCTGAGCAATGAATACTTGAAGGTTTAAAACAAAAAACAATGAAGAACTGTATCTCTGGCAGGGATCAATATGCATTGGTAAAGTCACCTTGCTTTAAGCTTAATCCGCAGAAGACTTAATTAATATAACTATAGTAGCATCTTGTTTTCTGACCCTTTTGGTATCCTCTCTGCTGTACATAATTATCTTTAACTAATGCAGCAAAACAAAAAAGAAATGCAAACATTGAGAAAGCAAAATTGAAGAGATTCTGACTGATTGTAAACTTTCAATAGTGCAGCCTTTTATGGGGGTTTGTTAAGGGGAAGGGAGGTTAGCTCAACGTTTCTAATAATATCTCCCTAACTATGTGTCTCCCCAACTTAACTTCCAAGGATAGTAATGAAGTGAACATTTCCACCCAAAGTCTCCTTATCCTAGTCATTGGATTGGTTCAAAAAGGATCTAGATAGGAAACATTTGTCCTATAATAACGTTTTTATCGTGTAAACCAAAGGGGAAAAAACCTTCTAATAGATATATGTTGATGAAATCCGGAACCCACTAAGGTCAGTTAGATGAAGCAACTTCTAACCCCAAAGAAGGAAGTTTAACCAAGATAAAAGATGAATTGTTACATAAATAAATAGGGATGATAAATTGCAGAGGAATATCCAAAGCCAAAATATTTTAATTTAATTGCAAATTTGGTAAGGAAATATAACTAACAGTAACAAAGCAGCAACAATAATTGCATATATGATAAATAATATATGTATGAATACATATACCATTGATTATAGCTTTACGTGAATCATTTTAAAGGTAATTTCTATTTTATTTCATATGCATATATTTGAAATATATCCAGTTGGCCAACTTAACTGTTGACTCAGTCAAGATCTAAGTATTAGAACTGTTTAATAAAATTGCTTGGAAAAAAAATTCACCGAGACTTTCAAAAAGCTTTTAGGAGCTTGCTGTGGATCCACAGTAATATTCAAATGAAGTCTTCCTCTGCATTACAAATTTATGCCAGAAAAATATGTACTGCAATTCATTTAAATAAACCAAATGTACAGTGGGGGGAAAATAAAGTGTAATCAGTAGCACCCTAAATAATAAACACATATTTGTAATTCTTCATTTGTATTGTTAGATAGGAATTTGTTGAGCATAATAGCTAATGCAAAATTGTATTTACACAGGTAGACAGATTACAAAAAACAGTAATTTTACTGAGTACCACTCATGATTTACCTAGTTTGGGTAATGAAACCTTTGCACACATTTTTCTTTATTGGAAAGAACAATTATTTTATTACATCAGTTCCACAGGATTTATTTTTTTTGCATTTAATAGAGTAACAAAGTTGGAAGTGATCTTGGAGATTTTCTAGTCCAAACCCCTGTTCAGGCAGGACCCTATACCATTTCATACTAATCTCTTCTTAAAAATCTCCATTGATGGAGCACCCACAACTTCTGAAGGCAAGCCATTCCACTTAATTGTTGTAACTGTCAGGAAAGCTCTCCTTATTTCTAAGTTGGTTCTCATCTTGATTAGTTTCCATCCATTGCTTCTTGTTCTGCCTTCGGGCGCTTTGGATAATAGGTGGACTCCCACTTCTTTGTGGCAGCTCCTTAGATATAGGAAGGCTGCTATCATGTGACCCCCCTAGTCTTTCTCTTTATTTTACTAGACATACCCAATTCCTGCAACTATTTATTGCTCTTCTCTGCACTCTTGCCAGAGTCTCAACATCTTTTCTATATCATGGTGACCAAAACTGGATGAAATAATCCAAGTGTGGTCTTACTAAGGCATTATAAAGTGGTACTAAAACTTCATGTAATCTTTGATAATGCAGCCTAGGATTACCTTGGCTTCTTTGACAGCTTCATCACACTGCTGGCTTACCATTTCTGTGACATACAAACAACTTTATTTTATGTAAACATTATTTTAAATAATACTATGCAGCTGAGCATTAGCTAACCCCAAAGAAAAGAAAAAGATCTTAAGACAAGTTTTTTTTTTTCTTAAACGAAGATGGAGTTAACTGAATCTTTTTTATTCTTTCTCCCCCACATATATAATATAGGTACAAATAAAGATATATACAATTCCATACAGCCTCAGCCATTTTACAAGAAAAATAGTCTTTTGTGATCACACTGAAAAGAATCAAAAGCTTGAGCAACCCTCAAATTACTTATCCATTGAAGAACTGAGGTGCAAAGATATTCAAGCATTTTAGGCATGCTTATTAGGCAGGAAGGACTGTGAGGGCAGGCACACATAGTATGACTGCCTTTCAAAGAATTTGAAAGTAATCCTCTGGAGGGCTTAAATTTGAATCCAGCATAAAAGTTCCACACAGTCACAGCATTCCTAATTTGCTAGATGTTTTCAAGGATAGAAATGTTACTTCTTTCTGTCCTTTTCCTGTTTCTTTTTGAAAATTCCTTTGAAATGAAAATTGGGTGTGATGCTTCCAAAACTGTGGCATATTTTGAGAAGAAGCAAGCTATTTATTAAACATGTATAAATATTCATGTTTTCCTTCCAGGAATCATGACTGGTCTGCAGTCTCCTCTCCCTACCTCCAGAAATCTCCTTCAAGGGAGGATAGTTAGGAGCAACAGCAGTGTTTTTAAGAGAGGTAAAGAGGCTGGCTGGGGAATTCTGGGAGTAGAAATCCTCACATCTTAAAAGCAATGGAGGTTGAAAATCACTGCTATAAACAATGATCAAATGCCCATAGCTGTTACTGGTATTAACATGCTGTTGTGTGGAGAGGGCTTGTCAATGATTGGAGGGACAAGTGTTATGAAATGTTTAATTCATGATAGTGGGTATAAGTCACAAATATCCTTTTTGAAGAAGCCTGTTGACAGACCAGAGAATGCCACAAGAAAAGCAATAAAGATGAAAAATCTGATGAAAAGTTTTAAGTCTTCTTTAAGTCTTCCTAAGCCAGGGGTGTCAAACTTGCAGCCCGCGGACCACCCCCACCCCCGGCTTAGTGAAGGGAGGAAAAGTTGCAATATGTCATGTGATGGTGTGTTGTACGAGTTTGACACCCCTATCCTAAACTGAAGAGATAATTACCGCATTTTTCAGACTATAAGACACACTTTTTTGTCTCCCAAAAGAGGGTGAAAATTTCTGTGTGTTTTAGAGACCGAATATTGCTGAAGCCCCATCCCCCTGCAAAAATGGGCCGAAAAAAGCCTCAGAAATGGGTAGAAAGAAGGCTGAAAAAGGGCCAAAAGGTCCCAAAGAAGGGCTGAAAATGGGGTACACAGAGGCCAAAAACCTTTTTTTGATTGTTTTCCTTTTCTAAATTTAGTTGTGTTTTATAATCCGAAAAATATGTTAAGAAATGATCTGGATGTCTAGAAGGTTGACTCAGTTTTCCATTCTTCCGAGGTCCATAAAATGAGGACCCAGATTGTCAGTGGCAATATACTGATATTTTAAACTATTCAGAGACTGCTGTAAAACATTATGGGGTGGTCTACAAATGTAAGTGCTATTGCTATTTGCTCATAAAATTTGCCCACAAAAGAAAAGGAGGAAAAAGGAAAAAGAGCAGAAGACTAGCCAAGCAAGCAAGTTTCTTATTATGGGGTGAGAAGAACTGACAAAACAGGTGTAAGCTGTTATTTCTTCCATTATACTATGGCTACTAACGACTGACCCCAATTCCCTAGCTTTTGAAGTGTAAAACGTATATCTGGATTTTGGTGTTACTGATCAGAGCAGAATAAGAGTTTAATTCTTATAGTTTGAGACAGAGTTTGTCATAAATTTGAATTATGCCAATATGCGTAAAATGCTTTTGAGATTATTACTCTAAAACTGTATTTGGAAACAGCTGATAAGGAGATTTAGTCAAGTGTCATACAGCATTGCAGTTTAAAAAAATGAACTCAGCAATTTAGTGATTGCAGTAAATGCATGGGCTCCCTTCCAAACCTTGAGGACTGCATCAATTGCCAAGCTCAAAGGCAGGAATTGCAGATGTATGAGTGCTCAAACATCCACAATGTTTGACACACAGGTTACACACTTTTCTGAGAACCAGTTGACCTGGGAAGGGTCAGCAGTTGTTTTCTGATGGTAAACACATAAATCTAATCTGTGGGCAGGTGAGAAACTCCCAAAACTTGTTTCTGCATTTCTTGGGGCAATCATCTCCTTCGGAGGTCTATTGCCAAACTAACAGTTAAATCTTATGATGATGTTTGTGGATGTAGTGGAAGCCAGGATGGTTTGTGCAAGAATTAAAAAGCATAAGAGAGATATGGAGTATGCAGTTGATGTAAACTCGATTTAGTTACACTTCTCTCCCTCCTATATGACTTTATTTCCTACAATTTCTTTCTTTCTCTATGCATTGCATAACATTATTTAGCTTCCAAAGTAACAGCTTTATGGATGTGCATATATTATAAGGAATATATAACTGAATACTTGGGAATCAATCTATTGCAAGTTTACAAAGGGAATGGAGGAAAAAAATGACTTAAAATCTGAAACAAAATTAAAGTTCAAATCTATTTTGGGATAGGAGGATTAGATATGCCATGAATTACATGCCATATACAAAGAAAATACTGCATTTGGGTAGAAAATAATCAAAGGAAAAGCAAATGAAACTTTCAGAATGAAGTAAAGGGCAATGTCATTGTCAGTAGAACAAAACAGGAATGGCATTTTGAAAATGTTGAAAAACTTTTACATTGAAGACAAAATCTGAAATACGCCAAAAAAGATTAGTATTTTTGCAAATGAAGTAATTTATGAAATCTAATACAGTAGTACTGGAAAAGCCACCAAATTTTTAGACCTTGAGTTAATAGCTTCTCTAGGCCCTCTTTACATAATCATGTGTATTATTTCAAATGTGAAATACCCAATTAACATAATTCTCCCCTTTCCTTGCCAATCCGTGTTTTATAACCAAACCAAAACACCTACTTCCCATCAGCGATGAAAAAAAATCCTAGGCATATTGTTTCTCATTTTAAAATCTCTTTAATTATGGCACCATTATTATTATTATCCCTAGTACGGAAAAAAAAAGGGGGCATTGCTTCTGCTGCTCTGACCCTAAATTATAAATTTTTAACATGGGTTTTAGCACGGGTTAACTAATTTAATATATTTTAAATTGATATTTATTGTATTTTTGTGGTTTTAATAATGCCTGTGCGCCGCCCTGGGTCCTAACAAGGAGAAGGGCGGGGTATAAATTTAATAAAATAAAAATAATAAAATAAAATAAAATAAAAACATTTACATTGTTTTGTGGAAAAGGATGATTGCTTTGTTGTAGAAAAGGATAAATAGATTCATAAGCAAAATTAATAAAAAGAGCATCTGCTATCGTACATGTCTGGCTACTTGCCAACTCTACTTTTTTTTTTTAATGAGAAAGGATGGTGTGGCAAAGCACAGCTCTCATCAGTCGATACGCACAGCCCAGTGGTTTAAATCTTCTGTGGCCACTTTTCTGATCTGTTTCAGTGCTTGGTTCCATAGTTCACACTTCATTGTGTCGTTTTCACACTACACTGTGCAAGTGCAGCCAAATTTACCACTACCATTACATCTAATATGCAGAGAATAGAGAAATTAGTATAATATGCACTGTGTTAGAAAACTCTGGCTCAGACACCTGATAATCTGAACATGTTGTTCACCAGTAAAAACAATTTTCAGGCTGATTATCCCTTTAGGGAAAGTGAAGAAGCGGCTTAGGGTGGCAGATGTCAGAAGCAGAGCTCACTTAATCATAGTAATACCCATAATAAAATACACATAGGGAGTCTAAGTAGTTTGTTCTATAAAATATAAAATTTCTAAAACACGAGTGTTGGAAGTAATTTTCCAGATTGTTTTCGTGGAATGTCTCTGTTTTAGCGGAATATACTTCCTATACTAGAAAGGAGCAGCAGCAGACTCTGGGTTCTGTATTTGCATAATGCAGCCTCCTTTAAAAAAATCTATTCATAGTTAAGGATGTCCACAACTGCTTAATTTATGTCCAATAGTCATATTAATGCACTGACTTAAAGACAAATAGAAAAATCACTGGAAAGGCCTGACCTAAATCAGTTTTGTTGTTTTAAATTCTTCTGGGTAAAGTACGGTGTGTATTTCAGTTTTAAAAGAAAGGTGTTGATTCTTGCAGATAATTTTCCATTTTCTCAACACCTCAGAGTGATTTGTTATCACACTACAATATACATTATTAATGCTCTAAAAGTAACACCTTCATGAGCATATTTTTATATAGAAACTAATTCTCTCAAAATATTTCAGCTGGATGCCATCTTCTAACCTGTTAAACTCTCCTTTTACAGAACGTAAATATAATGTACACTTTAGTTTGAAGTTGTTTAAAAATTCTGGAAATTTAATATTACCTTCCCTTTTAAAAAAAAGCCCAACATTTATTCAACATCCCTATTTTGAGACATCCGTGACCTTCAACACACACACACACACACACACACACAAATTACAGCAAAAGGATATAGTTAAAAGTTTTGCGTTGTCGAAAGTTTTGCAACCCTGGGTAACGTACAACCTTTTTTTTGGTACTCAAAGTTAGATGTTCTGCTTAAATGTGCACTGATTTCCATTCACTAAAAAAAAAGGTTCCATCCAATAATCTGAAAAAAACGAATTTCCCGATGAGCAGTTTTAGAATCTGCTTTAAGCCCATGTTGCATGGAGGGAATACGAAGAATCTTTTCACGAATGAATGGAGCAGCGCCATTTTGAGCTCACCGCTCAGCAAAACTACATTTCCCAACATGCTCAGGAAAAGGATTCGCGCCATCTTGTCGCCTTTCTTGCCCTATTGCTGGAGGCAGCAGCGGAAGTCATCGTTCTGGAGGTTTTTCGCGGCCTGCCGTGATGGCTCTTTTTCCTGCTTTTGCCGATGCTGCTAACGCCGAGGACGTACAGGCAAACGAAGGCTCGAACAGAGGTAATGACGTTGCCCTTATTTATGTGCCTCAGAAACAAACCGACAAAGAAACCCCTCTTCGTTGAAACCATGTTTTGGTTTTCCTTCCGGACGCTTGTTTCTACAGATGCCCGTTGCAGAGACGCAGCGTTTTCCAAAGCCGAAGTCTTCCGAATGGATGGAAATACAACTCCCAGAATTCCTCCCCGCCGAGCCAGGCTACGATACGTTGGCTGGGATTTCTGGGAGTTGTAGTCCCAACGCTTCTGGAGCCCTCTATGCCTGACAAATGCTTGGTGTGTTCAAAAAAAGTTCTGAAAGCATTCATTGGCAGTACAGCAAATTGACGTATTGAAAGTTAACTGGATCTGTTAACAAAGCTGTCCGTAAATGGGTAGATACAGATACTATAATAATAATAATAATAATAATTATTATTATTATTCATTATTGTCATTGCACAACATATGTGCAATGAGATACGTTAATCTTTCCCTGTTAAGGTGACAGAAGGGATCTGGCTGAACAGAAAACATGCAATGGGCACTTTATATTCCACAGTCTTGTGGTTACTCTTATAAAAGGGTCACACGGTGAGAATTCTGAAAAATCCAGATGGCCAATTTCCACATACTTTTCGATCCAGAGAGGGCTTTTTGAGAAATGGCAGCACTGTTGCTTCTTAAAGATTCCTGGCTGCATTTCCTCTCACACAATGAGGCAATAACAGCTTACAGATTCGGGAAACCATCTCCCTATCTCAGCTGCGTGAAGGAGCCCGGAAGGAAAGGGTTCCTGTTCATAAGTCATAGAGGACATCCTACACGTTCCCTTAAGAAATCCCTGGTGACTAAGCAGGAAGATATCCTAGCCGCTCTTGCCCAGCCACATCTCATGTAATACAACGCAAGCATACTGACATTGAGAGTGTAAGGGATTTGCGGGAAGATGCATGCCATAAACAAGAAGCAGTACTGTGCAGAGCAGCCTCACTTTTTCTCCACAGACTTTGGGCTTCTTATTTTATCTCTCTTTTGGCTGTCAGAGTACAGCAGCCCCACTAGCCGGATTCATGAATGGACATGAGTGAACATGATCTTATTGCAGGCTGAAAAACATTAAATATGAGTTGCTGCCTACCTTTGGTAAATTGTAGCCTCACTAATCTGTGCTGAAACAAATTAGCATTTAAGAGGCAAAGGAAAATTTAAAAAAAATCATTGACAATTTTATTGTATTAACACACTGCCTTTCTTCTCAATCTTTAGATTTGAACTGGCTGACAAATCAAAGCTTCTGCAATGAAGATGCACTGAGATTACACCAAAATGTTTTAGAAATTACCCACTGTGCTTCTCCGCTCCAAAGGTAGTATAAGACCTTTAGCTTTGTTGTTCATAATGTACTTTTCAAGCAGAAAAGTATGGGAAGTTTTACATTTCAGTTTGGTTTCTTATATATTAATAGCATCTATGTGGGAGGGGCAGGTTGCACATCATGTGGGTCAGTCTGACAAAAGCAGGATTGTGACAGATCATGAAAGTGGCAGGAGCCTGAGGATGCCCCATGCTTATATAATTGCTATAGCATTCTGTATTTATGCACACTAAATCACAAAGACTATTGTTTAAAATTCTCTCCTTCCTTTAAATAAGATAAGTTCTAATTCTTTGGGAAGATGGAACAGTATGATCATTTGTCATTGCTGCTCAGATTATTTTTTCACTCTTAAAATTAACTCTTAATTTCATTTTTTGAATACAAAATCTTTGTATCTTTGTTCCAGAGATGAGACATTTTAGAAGATTGGTGGTTGGGATAATTGGATTTCAGGTTTCTCAAACTAGAACGTATCTGTTTGTCAAAGACAGGCAAATACCGTATTTATCGGCGTATAACACGCACAGGCGTATAACACGCACCTTCATTTTAAGAGGGAAATTTCAGGAAAAAAATTTAAATTTCAAATAAAGAACTTTGAAGCAAAATAAGGGTAGCTCAGAACTTTTTTTTATTAATATTATTACCACTTATAAGGTAAATAATGTAAAAGGAAAATGTGGTGAAACTCACTTAACCACGGCCTTGGTTAGCAACCAAACTTTTAGGCTCAATTGTGGTCATAAGTTCTTTCTCTCTCTCTCTTTCCTCCTTCCCCCCTCTCTCCATTTCTCTTTCTTTCTCTCTTTTTCTCTTTCTTTCTCTCTCTTTCTCTTTCTTTCCCTTCCTCTCTCTCTTTCTATCTGTCTCTCTCTTCTTCCTCTGCCCATCTCTCTCACTCTGTGTTTGTTTGTCTGTCTGTCTCTCACTCACTTAATCAGTCTCTATCTATCTGTCTCTCCCTCCCTCTCTCTGTGTGTGTCACTCACTCTGATTCTCTCCCTCCCTCTCTCTGTCTCTGTATGTCTGTCTCTTCCTCTTTCCCCCTGTCTGTCTCCGATTCATTCTCTATCTGTGTCTCTCTCCGTCTCTCTCCCTCCCTCTCTTTCTCTCTGTCTCTGTCTTTCCCTCCCTTCCCCTCTGTCTCTCTCTGTGTATGTCAGTCACTCCCTCTCTTCCCTCTCCCCCCGCCCCAACCTGGGAAGCAGCAGAAGGGCCGGCATGCCAGAGGTTACGGACGCCTCCTCCCACAGCGGGCCAGGTCGCCCGGCAGGGGCGTCAGGCAGAGAAGCCGCGCGCATCTCCGCCGGCTCCCTCCGACAGGGAGGAGAAACGTGTGCCGTGGTGGCTGTCAGAGGGAGCCGGTGGAGATGCGCGCGGCTTCCCTGCCCGATGCCCCTGCCGGGCGCAAGGCTCTGGGCTAGCTAGCCCAGAGCCTTGCGCCCGGCAGGGGCATCGGGCAGGGAAGCCCCGCGCATCTCCACCGGCTCCCTCCGACAGGGAGGAGAAACGTGTGCCGTGGTGGCTGTCAGAGGGAGCCGGTGGAGATGCGCGCGGCTTCCCTGCCCGATGCCCCCTCTTTGGCCCTTCCCCCCGCCCGTTCGCTTGCTCCAGGGGGCTGTGGCTCCGGCGCAGCCACAGCCCCGGGCATTCCCCTCGCCCGTTCGCTCGCTCCAGGGGGCTGTGGCTCCGGCTCAGCCACAGCCCTGGGCATTCCCCTCGCCCGTTCGCTCGCTCCAGGGGGCTGTGGCTCCGGCGCAGCCACAGCCCCGGGCATTCCGCCCGCCCGTTCGCTCGCTCGAAGGGGCTGTGGCTGCGCCGGAGCCATCTGGGAGCCGCGCGTACATGCCGTGCCCTCTGCTGCCGACCACTGTAAAAACATGGCTTCGGCGTATAACACGCATACATCATTTGCCCCCTATTTTCAGGGGGAAAAGTGCGTGTTATACGCCGATAAATACGGTACATGATTTTATTCCTTTGTAAGAAAAATGTGACATGTAAACTAGCTGTGAACTTTATAATTGCAGCCTAAATTTTCATATTGTTTCAACTTGTTTTGAGTTTGGAAAAACAGAACTTTAAAGTATGCTGTATAATCTGTGCCATCTTCTTTAGATTTCATTTTTCATTTAAAAATACATTTTGTAGCATATCTCCTAGATCTTTCTATTTTCCAATAGATATAGGAATATCATTTAAAATGTGATCTTATCTGTTTTATAAGCAATACAGCCACCAGTTTTGAACTCCCTGGAGAGAATGAAGCCAACAAAAGTTTTCAAGTGTCACCTAAAAAAAGAAAGAAAAAGAAAAAGCAAAGAGATCACAAGAAAAATAAAAAGAAAAGAAGAAAAGCATGGACCACCAGTGGGTCTGAATCTGAGGATGGGAGAGATGATAGAAATAATGAAAAAAGAGGAACAGAATTGAAGTACGTAAGTACATTTCATTTCTGAACTTGCACTTCTCGTAGATCCAATCGTTTCTTCCTTTTTCTGAATAGGTTTAGTGACAAAGGTAGTTCAGATTTGAGAATAATTCATATTCTTGCCTTTTTGAGTCTGGTGCAACTTATTTCCAAGTAAACGTGTACAGGATTGTGCTTCAAATCAATGAGAATTATCAACTAAGCATGCGTTAACATTTAGGATGTCTCCTATTCTTTTTTTTTTAGGGACAAAAAGACACAAGTAGACTGCAGTGTAATTTGTATGGTCATCATATTAGAAGTGTCTCTGAGAAGAAAATAAATGGAAAAAAGCTGTGGTTTGTTGGATTGATGGGCAGGGAGATGAACAGGAATTGTAATGGAGTCAAAGTAAAAGGCAGTTGGTTTTGTTATTACATGTATACCAAGTCTTTCATCTGGGAATTCAAGGCATTACACTTAGGGGCAATCTATTGCTTTTTGTCACCAAAATAACAGCTTTGTAAAGTAAAATAGGCTGAGAGAGAATAACTGGCCTGAAGCCAGATAGTGAGCTCAACAGCCAAGGTAGTCTCCCTAATCCATAATAACTTTTATGTGGAGATACAAGTCCTGTTGGTGTTTTGAATTACTAGAATGGGAAAGAAAGAATGCAAATTTAAATGGGGTCAGTACACTCTTTTTAATATTTGGAGATGCTAGCAATGTCTGTCCTCTGTTCAAAATGTGAAACTTGGGGTTATTTCCCCCCTTCTCTTTTATTGCCATTGTGATATGAATAACAAATAGACACAATACATTATATTAAACTGACTTGACTGTCAAGATCAAACTGTAATGATAGCCATTTTAAAATAAGTGTTTGCTGTATTATTAATGTTTAGAATAACTGGCAGCCAGTCTCCAGCCACTGAAATCAATGAGTAATTGGCTGTAAATTTTTGAGAAGCTGTAATTTGACTAATATTAGTTAATCATTCATTCAGGCTTTGGGATGAGGCACTATTATACTATTACGTTATATTCTTGTGAATAATAATTTTGGGTTATTCACATTTTTGTGGTTATTCATATTGGGCAGAAATTCGTCATTGTCACAATCAATAGAACTAAATATTAGAACCTGGCATTTATCACCTTTGCTAACCAGAAATATATGCAAGTGTCTATTAGTGTGTCTTAAATTCCTTTGCAAACTATTCAGATTAATATGAGCTGGAGCTGGGAAAGTTTCTCAACAGATAATTTTGATAATTAATGTATTAATTTAGCACTCATTTTAGGAGTTCAGTCATTTGGATGATCTTTAACCTGCCTTTCTTTTCAAACCCTTTTTCTGTAAATGTACTTTTCGAATATTTTGAAATAGCTTTCGGCACAGTACTGGGAATGATTTCAAAAGAAAACCAATACTAGCTTTCCATCAGTCATTTTATTCACGTTAAATAAGTGTAGAGATCAAGGTAATATCTCATGTTAATAATTTTGTCTTTAAGCTTTGTGATCCTTTTGTAATACTATATTGAATTGTCTCTTGTATTTCTTAGCTCTTGTTAATAACTGATTATTAATAAAATATCAGAAAAAAGATGTGGTACATATTGTCCTTCTGCAGTTAGATGCTTCCCCCACAAAAATAATATATACTGATGGCTCTAGATATAGAATAACTCATAAAGAAAACGCAGGGTGCCTTAAAATGCTAAGCCCCAATACTGTTTTAAATAATAGCAGAGGGAAGGTAATTATGTTTGCAGCACCTCAATTCAAATCGAGCTAATTCTAAAGAAGGAAATACAGAAACAGTAAAGAAAATACATATTGAATGAATTGGTTCAGGATCCTACCTCTATTAACTTGCGGCACATTCCACTGAAACTGGTGTGGCTTTTTTTCTGAGAAGATACTGATAAATCCTACTGATGACATGGTAAATTTTCACTTCATTCAGCATTTGGCTTTTCTTTCCCTTTTTCATAGGTTTTGAGGGATAAGAGGAACCAATTTTAGTTGGTTTAAAATATACTGCTGACATTTATGTTTTAGATTTGATTTGATTTGATTTGATTTGTATTAGAGGTAGTCCTCAACTTATGACTACAATTGACACCCAGATTTCTGTTGCTAGGCTAGTCAGATATTAAGTGAGTTTTGCTCCATTTTACAATCTTTCTTGCAATGGTGGTTAAGTGAATCACTGCAGTTGTTAAATTGGTAGCACGATTATTAAGTGAATCTAGTTTCCCATTGACTGTTGCCTTGTCAGAAGATGGCAACATGTGATCACATGACCCCGGGACACTGCATTCATCATAAATACATGCCAGTTGCCAAGCGGGTGAATTTTCATCATGTGACCATGGGGATGATTCAAGGGTCGTAAGGGTGAAAATTGATCATGCCACTTCTTTCAATGCTGTTGTAATTTTGAATGGTCACTAAAGAAATGGTTGTAAGCCAAGGACTACCTGTACTTATTTTCCCGTTCCCTCATTTTTACATTTCTTTTTTGCAGTTTAGGAGAAAAAAACATAAATGTGCCCTATTCCTCTACTTGGCTTGATGACATTCAGGGCTTGACAACAGAAGGATTCAGAACAGATAAGAAGCCAGACCCTGCAAATTGGCAATATAAATCGTTATATCGTGGCAACATTGCAAGGTAATCAATCTGGGAGCAGTAACAGTTTAGATAATATTATTGAGGGTAAAATATAACTTCAGAATACTAATAATCTCTGGCTCAGGAAGAACTCGGGGCATCTTCTTTTATGCAATTTGTAGAAGGCTGAGCGATATTCTCTTCCCTCCCTCATTTTGGCTAGATGTGAGAACAAACAGCCTGTGGGCCCTGCATAATTTTGTGAAACAAAGCAGCTCCGTGATCTGGAAGTGAGAGGGGAAGTTAGGATTTGGGAGTTTGCTGTGTAGTCACAATAGGGTACTTGACTCTAATATCTTTAGGTTTCTTGTCCTGGTTGGTATTGATATTTAACTGACTGCAAAATTAAAAATCAAAGCTAAGCTTCTGAGCATGTGGATGTTTTAAAAAAGATTGTCCTTTATTTTTTTTAAAAAGTACATCTTTTCTTTTAATAGGCAACTCGTCTTGCACATAACAGGATCCCCTGAGAATCTTTCCAGATTTATAATAGGTCCTAAAAAATGTTTTGAAGCCTGTTGTCACAGGAATAGACATTTGCTCTCTAGTGCCATAATTCCGCCCAGTGAGTTCATTTACTAATCACCACCTGAGTCCTGTTTTAATTCTAATTTAATAAGTTCCGACTCTGCAGAGCCAACAGTTGAATGGATTTGCACCTGGCCATTCTAGCAACACAGTTGGCTTGCCTAAGTCTCACATCGGAGAGACTTCAATGTTTGCATCTGGGAATCCTCTGTTGTTGATTGTTCAACAGCATTTGGCAACTTTCTAGCCTGGCCTTGTCCTGTTTTCCCTCCCTCACCTAAGGTGCAGCGGAGTAGGACTCCTGCTTTTTAATAGTGGGAAGGTGAATAGTGGACAAGAAAATTGCCCTGAAAAATTTGGTCATCCAGACTTCCAGTTTGTGACCAGGCAACCAACCTGGCACTGTGATGGAATTTGCATCTATAGGAGCAGTGGGGGAAAGTTTGGCAACACAGAGTTTTTCCAAAAAGAAGCCTGAATTAAGAGACTATGCAGTCCTGATCTGGAGCGAGTAAGAGGTTCAGAGTAACCATCCCCCAGAATCTCTCAGATGTATCCTCATCCTCCAGTAGATTAAAAAGTTTTAACTTTAGTTTGATAAAATTCGACCCATTAGATCAGTGTTTCTCAACCCTGGCAACTTGAAAATGTCCGGACTTCAATTGCCAGAATTCCCCAGCCAGCGAATGGGAAATTCTGGGAGTTGAAGTCCGGACATCTTCAAGTTGCCAAGGTTGAGAAACACTGCATTAGATAAAAGCAAATATAGGATTGAGCTCATTTAAATCTCAGTGTCTTGTCTTGCAGCTGACAAGAGATTGTTCAGTTTATAGATATGGCATCCATTTGTAACATTTTAAAAATAATTTTGGAGTTTGAAGATATGCCATTATTCTGCACTATGTTAAAAACAGCTCATATATATTGCCTTGTGCTTTTGGTGCTTTCCATACATAACAAACTTACTTCTTTTTTAAAGGTAAAAATAAGTGATATTTCCTGCTTCTAAGTAGAAACGGCAAGGCATAAATTGAAATAATCGATAAATTTGTTTTAATAGGGGACCTTAGATAATTACAAAAATCAAAAGCTGCCTACTAACGATTAACCCTCAGATTTTGGTTTCTGAGGTGGCAGTCCTGCTGATGTTTGCCATTTGAGGAGTGGTGCAGAATGTGTAGCAGTTGCTTTCCTACTTCATGGTTTGGTTATGGTGAATGTCTAATGTCCTACAAGTCAGTAGTCTCTGGGGAAGGCTCAGAGAGTTTGTGGTGGGAAATATTCCAGAATCAAATCTTAAAGTTACAATGATTAGGGTATGAGGAAAAACTTTTCTCCCTCCACTGTCTTGGAAATCGTCCTTTTTAATTATTGCTTTTAAAGGTATAAGAGACGAAGCAACTTTTGCCTTGGCCTTCAATCTAAGGAGCAACATATTATTTGGGAGAGCTCAGCAGCAGAAAAATCATCTTCCTATAAGCGACCAGAACGGTACTTCACAAAAGGTGGTCGGAAACTCCTGAACGAAGAAGGCATTCCTGTCAGCGGTAAAAATCATGATTCCTCATCTGGCTCAGCCTCCTGGATACCACTTTTGCAACTAGATCCAGCAGAGGCTCCTTCTACAAGCTGGGTAAATCCTCTTGGGGTTTATGATGCGCAGACCACGCTCTGGCTACAAGGAAAAGGGCCCTCTGCTGAACATGGCTTACCAAATAAGAAAGACCCTCAAGAGAACCCCCAGAATGTAGACTCCCCTCTAATGGCAAAGGTAGAAGAATATAACTGCAAAGTCAGAGAAAATCCCAGGGATGTCAAAGCATGGATGGATTTGGTTTCTTTTCAGGTAGGCATGCCTGTATTAACAATTAAGGTTGTATCTTTTATTTTATGTACACTGAGAGCATATGCACCAAAGATAAATTCTTTGTGTGTCCAATCACACTTGGCCAATAAAGAATTCTATCTATTCTGTATCTACCATATTTTTTGGGGTATAAGATGCTCTGGAGTATAAGACGCACCTTAGTTTTGAGGAGGAAAATAAGAAGAAGAAAAATTGTGCCTCTGCCTATCAGCATCCATGGTATTCAGCTGACAAATGTAATAAGGTGAGCCAATGAATAGGCATAGCAACTAAGTCAACCAATGAAGGCTATTTGGACTCTGAGATTTGCTATGTTAGCAACAAGGAGACTGGAAGGAGCCCTGGCTTAGCTGAGAACTGAAAATGAAATTGCTTGTGTTTTGCTTGTATTTACTGCTACCTTGGAAAACCTGCTTTTAGTAATGCATCGTATATTATTATTTTGAATCCTGCTGAATCAGTTACTTGTGTGTGCTTTCTGAATGTGATTGCTGCTGCAAACTCTGGTCAGCCAGATCAGCATCAGCACTTATTGCAGCCTGATTCAGCACAGCTGATTGGCAGGTGGATCGGACTGCTGGAATACCCTCAATCAGCTGTTCCAGGCTGTAGGGGTTGCCACAGACCATTGTTCTGTGGAGACCACCGTTCTCCATGCCTCACGTTTTTGGCCTCTGGTGGGTGGGCTACATTCGGTGTATAAGACACATCCAAATTTTCATCCTCTTTTTTGGGAGGGGGGGGGGAAGGTGCGTCTTATACTCTGAAAAATATGGTATCTATCCAATGTAAAGTTATGACCAAAGGTGATTATTTTAGAGGAGCAGATTGGATTTTGGAATATTCTCAGCATACTTGAGTTAAAAGTCCCTTTCCCCCTAAATCTGCAGATTTTCATTCTATTTTTTAGAAGACCAGGCCTCAGAAATTGACAAGCTTATTATGTTGTCAGTGCAATTTTCTACCAATTCTTGCACTGTTTTGCCACTCTTTTCTTCTGTGAAAAGAAGAAGATACAACTAGTCCCAAAGGTGCTTTTTCAAGAGGCAATTTGAAAAACTTGCTTGTTTTCCTTTGGAGACATTTCGCTTCTCATCCAAGAAGCTTCTTCAGCTCTAACTGTATGGTGGGCGATGGAAGGATTGGAAGCGGAGAATCCAGTCCATCCAGTCAGAGCTGAAGATGCTTCTTGGATGAGAAGCGAAATGTCTTGAAAGAAAAAGTTCAGTTGCCTCTTGAAAAAGCACCTTTGGGACAACGTTTGGGACAGGATGGCTGAGAATCTCCATAGATACAAGTGGTCATCACTTATCAATCACTCCTTCAGTAACTGAAGTTGTCATGGTGCTGCTGAACGAGTGTTATTCCAAGTTTCATTCATCACTGTATCCCCATAGTGACATGATTGTGATTGAGATACTGTACTTGGCAACCGGTTTGCACTTAGGAGAGTTGCAATGTCCCACAGTCACATGATTGCCATTTGCAATCTTCCCTGCCAGTTTTCCACAAGCAAAGTCAATGGAGAGGTGGCTGGGAAGGTTGCAGGTCATTCTGATAGGATCTCCCAGCCATTCTGCATTCACAGTTTCCATACTGTCCTCCCTCAGCCTTCCTGCACTCATGTCACCACAGATCAGGCTCTCTGTCCCATGGCTTTCCTGTGCTCACTCCTGCAATTGGGACTCTCCCACCCCCCTGAAACACTCTGCAACAACTCTGTGCTCCTTACCTGAGACTCCCTCTGCTTCCTATTTAACAGCCCACTTGTCTTGGGTTATAATAGCAACTGGGATTGCCAGGGTTGTTGCTGCTAAGTGATGCAGTCACATGACATTGTTTAAGAACCGCATCGCTTAGCGACTAATCTCACGCCCAATTGTCATTGTAACCCAAGGGTTCCCTGTGTGAAGAAACTTTAATGTAAAATTAATAAGCTTCAGATACTTGTTTGTTTGTCCGTTTGCTTCTTTCTTTGTTTTGTCAAGCGTGTATAAGATAATAGATATAGGTACATACATGATTATGAATACATGAAATAGATGAATGAATGGGGTGGTTAGGACAGGGATGGTAGGCACGTTGGTGCACTTATGCACGCCTTTTACAAACCTCTTAGGAATTAGGAGGTGAGATCAACAGTAGACAGTCTAAGGTTAAAGTTGTAGGGGTTTGGAGAAGAAACCACTGAGTCAAGTAACACAGGGGTCTCCAACCTTTGCAACTTTAAGTCTGAAGGACTTCAGCTCCCAGAATTCTCCAGCCAGTTGAAGTAACACATTCCAGGCATTGACCACTCTGTTGCTGATGTATTTCTTTAAAAGTCAAATGGCCTCTTGGAATGTAACTAAGAGAACCAGATTGAATTGGCTTGCACAGATTGGAAGGAGGGGATTAAGCAGGGCTGTGCATGTGCCTTGGCTGTTGATTTTACTTCCTCCAGTACCCAATTCGACACTAGCAGTTGGATTGGCTGTGGGTTTTTCCCACAAAGGACACGCAATTCCATTTCCATTTTATTTAAAATGTCTTATATTCTTTTTTTCCCCCTTTTATTTTTAAGGATGAGCTCATGAGACATCCTAGCTGTTATGCCATCAGTGAGGGAGAACGGGAAAAGAGAAAGAAATCATCCAAGCTAATACTGGAGAAGAAGCTGGCTATTTTGGAAAGAGCGATAGAAAACAACCCAAATGAAGTGGACCTGAAACTAGCACGACTAAAACTTTGCCTAGAGTTCTGGGAGCCATCTGCTGTGGTGAAGGAATGGCAGAAATTGATTTTCTTGCACCCAAACAACCCAGCCCTGTGGCAGAAATATCTCTTATTCTGCCAGAGTCAGTTCAGCACCTTTACTGTCTCCAAAACACATGGCTGCTATGGAAAATGCCTGAGCACGTTATCAGCTGTGAATGATGGCAGTATGGTATCCCATCCTGCACTGCCAGGCACAGAGGAAGCCATGCTAGGTAAGAGGGCATCTGAGCTTCTTCAGCCTTTCACAAAACCAATCCTCTCTTGTGTCATGAACACGTTTGGGTCTTTGGGGACTTGTATTTACTTATGAGGCATGATGATGAGGATGACGATGAGGATGACGATGATGAAGAAGAAGATGAACTAGAAGAATAGATCTAATCTCAGGTTTTGGTTTGCATAGATTATGGTTGGTTCTCATAGGATGGTTTGGGGGTGCAATTTCCTCTTTTCTTTTTTGCTTGATTTGTGACCCTTTTATAAATCCAAGTGTTTTTGTAGATATTGCTACAGCTGACATAAGCTTTACTTATGAAACTCAGGACTCAATCAAAAACATATTTTCCGATATGAGGGGTGATGGGAGAAAATGTGAAAAAAATATAAATTAAAAAAAAAACATGCCTTGAATCATAGACAAATGGTCCTTTTGATCTAAAAGTCCCCTGCAGTTGCTTTTCCCCCACAGATTCTCAGGTAATTTCTTTAAAGAGACTTTAATACATGACGATTCTCTGCTGTATTACGGGATCACTAATAATGATCTTTCCCTTGGCGGAAATCCTTAAATAAACATGCCTGCTGAGCCGAAAGAGTTGTTCCCCTGAATCCTTTGTTCTAACCTTCCAGTTTGGCAGTTGGGCTGTAAGACTCATAATCTCTTCACAGCATCGCTATTTGCCAAGCTGGTTAGTAGTAGTGGGAATTCGTTCTTCGTATATGGGAGATGCTATGATGGGGAAGGTTGGGCTCATTATATATTTAAAACATAGACCCACTAGAAGCCAGGGGGCCCCTCTGTTGGAGTTTGCTGACCTTGGACTAGAGCATTGGACTACAGTTCCAATCACCCTCAGTATTCCTGCTGCTTTACTAGCTGGAGTTGACAAGAGTTATGGTGTAATAGCTCCTGGAGGCCTCAGATCAGGGAAGCTGGGCTGGCTATTTTTGATATCAGTGAACATAGTTGAAAGATGAGCTTGTTGTTAGGTTAGCAGCAGTATTTAAAAATACTTTCAGGTACCCAACTGAATCCTTTCTTCTGTGAATTTTATTTCTTTTGGAGAACCACATTGGGCTCAATCTGAAATGTATTTGCCAGAACTGGAGTAAATTAATTTTGACAGAGCATTAAAGTTGGTAGATATTCCCAGATGGGAAAGTGTTAGAAAAAATGCTGTTGGGTGCCAGTTTTAATGAGGGCTCCTTTTTAAATTGTGCCTCTAATGAGGAGTAGATCTTCCCTGACATTCTCATTTACTGATTAAGAATATCGAGCAGTTGTAAGTCATTTATAACCATACAGTTTTTTTATAAAAAAAAATCTTGTTTAAAAAGATACATCAGACTTTAAATGAGAGTCTTTGAACAGGAGATGATGAAGAAAGTTACACTGAAGGCTTCTGCCACTTAGTGGTTATTTCTTTTATTGCCTGACATAGTGACAACCTGTCAGAAAAGAACACAGTGGAAATTGGATGCTTCAGTAAGTGGTTTAGGTGGGGTTACTCTTGAGTTGATCCAAATGCGTCTACTTGACTTTATTGTCAGAAGACAAGACTCACTGTCTCAATAACTCCATGATTTGATAGTTGCCTTGTATGCACATGGCCATGAGTGCAGTCCCATTTATTGTGTCATTTGGCTGAAACAACCTTCATTTTTGGGACCTATGATGAGCTGCTACAACTTTGAATGAGTGACAAAAATTGCCTGATATTCTTCTGTTCCTAAGTTTATTTCAGCCATTTTTCTTCTCAATTTCTAACATATCAGACAAAAGTTTTTTATGTTTTCAAATGTGACAATATTTAAAAAACAAAATAGAAAATATGCATAATGTGCAATTGGCTACTCACCTATAGTATTCCAACATATTCCTGGTTGCGTTCATGAATTTACCTCTGTTCTCAAAAAAGTTACTTCTGTTTGGAGTTTTGCAAAACCTTGGAGCATTTAACTTTGACTGAACTGAAAGAAAACAATGATTAATCTTGGTTGGGAACCTTGATTTATTTTAAAAAGTATTACTTAAGGGGTTATATGTCTTCATTTTTTTAATGTGGTTGCTGTAATTCAAACTCTGGAGCTTGCTAATAGAGATGTGGTCATAAATAATAAAAAAGGAAATTGTCATCTGTATTTGAACAGCTGTTACATGAAATGTTTCTTTTTCTCCCAAGCCATTTTTCTTCAGCAGTGCCATTTCCTTAGGCAGTCTGGCCATTCAGAAAAAGCTGTGTCCTTGTTCCAAGCCATGCTTGACTTTACCTTTTTTAAGCCAGATAATGTCAAGGAACTGCCAACAAGAGGACAGGTAAAAACTAGCCTCTCTCATTCTTTCCAGTTTCTCTTTCCCCAACTAACATACTTAAAACAAAGTAACAACCTGACAAATGTATGGACCCAGCTGATGATTTCTAATACCCAGAGGTCATGCTATTGCTTTGTTCTATTGTTTTGTGTGACACACACACACACACACACACACACACACACACACACACACACACACACGAATGCATGCTTTGTGTAGTAAACTACTGATCTTGTTGAATGTCCTTAAGGGAGATAACCCTGATTTGCTCCTTGAACTAGAAAACATAATCTTAAAAATACTTTAGGTTGTGTGCCACGGACTGTACAATCATGAATAGCATTGCTCAGTGTGTATTTCTGCACCCTGATCATCCTAGACCAAATGGACTTGCACCTTGCAAATGGGTCGTGCCCTATAGCTCAAGGATGTGGGAAGGAATGAGAATCTGCCCCTCACCAGCTTGGAGGATGGAGGCTTTGCTTAGCAATAAATAGCATAATAAGTGAATGCGGTTTTGCAATTATCTTTTATGCATTTCAAGGTTGCTTTATAGTTGTGTATAGTTTAAATGCCAATAAGGCTGAATTTCAAATATATTAGTAGTTGGCAGGTTGTCATCGCCAACTTAGAACAATGAAATAAAGGCCAAACAAGAAATGTCACAAGGATGTATGACTTTAACTCGATTCATCCGTTGGTTTCTTTATTGGTTTTTATTGCTTGAGGTAAGGGGTGATTACAGTGCTTTATTGTCATGGTAACTCTGAAAGATTGAAGATTATATAAGCTAAGCAACTCTAAAATCATTTTTCAATCAGGAATTGATTCAAACCTTAAACTGGCTTCTAACCAGAATACCAGGGCACATAACACTGGTGAATACAAATTTCTATTTATGTCTTGGAACAGAATGTTTCTTTTATGCAAAGAGTATAAGTAGTAATGATGAGCTGAGATGTCCCAAGTCTATATCTTGTCTTATCCATAAACTCATTAGCTTGGTTTGTTGAACAACTAAGCAGTTTTTTTTACTGTAATATGATAAGGCTCGGGCTTGCCATCCACAGAGATGAGGGTCAGAAGCATCTGATCCTTTTTTTAAAATTATTTTTTTGGCCACACCATGATTTATCTTTACATCCAGAAATGGCAATCTGTTCGTTTATTAAAACATTCCAGGATCAGTGATTGGTTTAATTTTATAAATCTGTAGAATAAATTTTATCAGGCATCCCAGTGCAGACATAAAGGCACATTTGATCGCTTTAATTCAGAATATGAGTGCTTCCAAATTCTGGTTCCTTTCTCAGGACTGCACCATGGATGAAAAAAACAGGAGTAATTTTGGAATACATGGCCCATTGCTCTAGTTATGTATCACTTTTTATGGCTCAGCTGTGTGTACTGGATGACTTTAGGTAGTCTCACAACTAGAATTTTCATTTGCACTTTAAAATTGATATTTGAATCATCTCAAAAACCTACTTTTTTTCCTTAAAACTTTAGCATTGTCCTTTTCATTGTCCTCTCCTGCCCCCCTCAGCTCAGGTTAAAAACTGTTTTGTGTCAAAAAACAAATTGGCCAGTATTAGACTTCTTTCAAAATAAAGAGCCTTTATCATTTTTCTGTCTGCCAACAACTGAGATGAAATGCATGCTGGCTGGGGAACTTTGTTTGTTCAAGCCCCAAATCTAGAGGGCATCTAAATTGGAAAAGACTGATAGAGAAGCCATCAATCTTTAAAATATCCTGGTCTTAGACCATCAAATTCTATAAAGAACGATGCTATACTGACATTCTTCCTTTCCATTAATCCAGCATTGGCCAAACTGACTAATAATTCTGACACCAGGATAAGTAGTGGTGCTTAAGTTAGAGAAGGTATATATTCATTTAGATGTATTTATATTATTTTTATATTCATTTATTTCCTACCTTTATTATTCTGTTGTTTGTGTGACCTGTACTTATATTTAGATTATTATAAATAGCTGAGAACCAATTTAATTCAGAGGTTAAGGCACCGGACTAGAAAGCAGGAGACTGACTTTTACCTTAGGCATGAAAGCAAGTTGAATGACTTTGGACTTGGGTTTGGGTAACAAAAACAAAAAAGCAGGCTGCATTTTATGGGGAAGAAAAAAGAAATATGTGTGGATATTAATTAAAAAAAATTACTTTAGCACTCATCCAGTTTTTGTGCAATTAGTCAATTGTTTAAGGCTATAAAGTGTGTACATATGGCACTGGCAATATTGAAGAAGAAAAGCTTTAAAAAAAAAGTAATAGGAACATGTGTGGCAGCATTAGTCATCTTTGGAAGACATTTTCCCTAACTTTTTAAATAACTTGTTCTAAAAAATTTATATTAAAAATCCCAACCACCCAATGGAATATTTAATGGGAGATATTATAAGGACATTTTAAAGCAATTAATGAATTTTGAAGTTGTCTTTAAAGTATTATGATTGAAATTTCCTGTTTTTATTCATTTTCCACCCCCAATTCCAGAGGGAATTCTTTGAACCCTTTTGGGACAGCGGAGAGCCTCGAGTTGGAGAAAAAGGAGCTAAAGGTTGGAAGGCCTGGATGCATCAACAAGAGAAGGGGGGCTGGGTGCTCATCAACCCACCTGGTAAATACTTTGCATTTCAGATCTGAAGAGCCCAGGCACGTGATAAAGTCACGCTCTTCTATTGGTTCTGGTTTGCCCAAAAGAAATAGATAATTTGTGAAATGTCTGTACTGCCTCAGTCACGCTGATATGATTCATTATGTCCGCAAGTTAGAACAGTGTTCTCCAGTTCTTTGCTTTCTGGATTTATGGAATTATAAATCCCATTTTACATCAACCAGTATAGACACCGTCTGGCTTATTGAAGAAGAATGGGAGTTGTACATCAATGTTTCTGAAGGCACTAGTTAAGTTAGGCTAAGCTGCAAAATAGCCATCTGCAATCATCTTGTTGAACCTAAGAAAAAATAAAATTTTCAGTCCCAAAGGATGATTTCAAAAACAGAAGTGTCGCCCACATTTATTTGTTTTTCAGTGTCCTTCTGATTTTGGTGAGGATTGACATGTAAATTGCTTTGGATAGACAGAAGCCCTTAGATTATTAAAGTGAACATAAAAGTTCTGGCACAATTAAACACTTTTAGCAATAACATTTATTCAGCTTGTGAATGACAGGTATATATATGAACATGTAGTTAGTTGGAGGACTATGTTTCTTTGTTTTTTGTCATTTATTTGGTGAAGGACAAAGTTCTCACTGATAATGAACAGTGAGCATTTGTTTCACTGTGATATTGTTTTTTGTTGTTCCTTCACATCAGTGTTGACTCCTGGCAACTGCCTGGACAAATTTACTGTAATTTTGTTGGCAAGAGCTTTGCTATTACCTGCTTCCCTAGGACCGAGTGAGAGGACTGGTTTTGTGCCTCAGTCGAGACTGGAACTCAGTCTCCTGGTTTCTAGCCTGATGGCTTAACCATTAGAGCAAGGGTATCAAACTCAAGGCCCGCAAACTCAAGGATCTGGCCACAGGTGGTTAGATCTGGCCCGTGGGGTGGCCCTGGAAACAGCGGACTGGACAGTGGTGTTTCTGCCAGCGAAAACGGAGCTTGGGGGGGCCCAAGCTCCATTTTTATTTATTTATTTATTTATTTATTTATTTATTTATTTATTTATTTATTTATTTATTTATTTAATTAAATTTATATACGGCCCTATCTCCCCGAGGGGACTCAGGGCGGTGCACAGAAATATAAAAAACAAATACAATACAATACAATACAAAACAGTTTAAAATGAATTAAATTAGGGTCTGTGCTAAAAATTTGGATTGGAAAAGATTAAAATCAATTAAAACTTTACCCATTAAAACTAAGCCAGGCCGGCCTCTGGAAATAGATGTGTCTTTAATGCCCGGCGGAAGAGGCATAGGTCCGTGATGGTACGAAGGTCAGGGGGTAGGTCGTTCCAGAGGGCAGGCCCCGCTACAGAGAAGGCTCTCCCCCTGGGGGCCACCCGTCGGCATTGTCCGGCGGATGGCACCCTGAGGAGGCCCACTCTGTGGGAGCAGACAGGTCTAAGGGAGGTATGTGGTAGGAGGCGATCCCGCAAGTAGCCAGGTCATTTTTGCTGGCAGAGGGCTGCAGAAGGATCTCCCCAGCCCTGCCCAGACCACCACAGGTGCCCCCAACATGGGTGATGTTGAGCTGGTCATGCCCACCTTGGCCACGGCCCCCCAAGGTCAAACACAACCCTTATGCGTCCCTCAATAAAATCAAGTTTGACTCCCCTGCATTAGAGCAAACTGCCTTTTTTTAAAAAAATCCTGAATTACTTCCCTTTATTTAAAAATTACTGTAGAAATATTTTTGCTTTTTCTTGCCTATCTTTTTTTAAAGTATGAAGTAATTCAAAACATTATTCTCCTCTAAGAATGCACTTCTTATTTAGGTAAACTTGTTTTCCCTTGCCTTATCATTCTCATTGTCCCTTTGGCATCATGTCTCTAAAAGGTGATCATTCTGTGGAAAATTCAAGGACAGGGATGTTGAAGATTGAACTTGCATGCAGCCTGATCCTTCTCAGCCTTAGTTATTATGAGCAGTTGTGCCATAATATGGTACAACGAGTTTTTAAAATTTGTAGTACACTTTTTAGAACTTACATATCCAGCTGCAATTTTGAAAAATTCACAAATGCGATTTTTAAATAGATGAAGATGAGGAAGATGTAGAGGATGAAGAAGAAATAAAGGATAGATCTCTACCAAAGTGGCAAAACTGGCTTCATATTGAACGTTCCCGGGAAGCAAGACACTGGTTGCCCTGGAGTCCAGAAAAAAACAAGAAACCGTCATTAGAAGATTGTGAAGATCCAGAGAGGCAGGTTGGTATGATACAATATGACCCACGTTTATTTTAAGAGAAGCTTTTTTTTATGGTGCTGGTAGATACACCTGAGTCAAAGATGGAAGCTGACACTGAATGACCACTCACATCTGCTTCTAGGAAGATCCGTGGGCTGGGTAAATCTTCAAAAACACATGCCTTTCATGGAAAATATGGTTATCAGCGCCCGTATTTCAAAGTAAAAAATACAATGTATCTGCTCCATTCTTTCTATAGCGCCTCGCTGGTGTGTTTTTGGCTGATCAGCATACATCCAGATTTTGGAAGGATTGTGTATCTAGTGCTGATTTTGTTATTGTGTGCCAACTTGTTTTCTGATTTCTTCTCATAAATATTAGGTTCAGGCCGGTTTTTGTTTAAAATTCATTCCTCACAATAACAACGCTTTTATGTATTTCGTAGGTCTTATTTGATGACCTTGGACCATCATTGATAAGACTTTCCAGCCCTGAACTTCAGTTTCAACTACTCTCCTCATTTTTGCAATTCTTAGGAGTTCCATGCAACTGTAGACTTTTGCCTTCTTCTTTCTATATAGCTATGGATGAAAATAACTCGTTTGACAATGGCTATAACAACCAAGGAATTCTGACTTCTTTGGATATGCCTCTTTTTGGAGTCAGTAATATTGGTCATATGGACTCAATGGTCCATGGAGAGAAGCATGTGACTCACTCTAAGGAAGGAGAGCAATTTATTCAGAATCTTTTCCATATGATGCTGCCCTTATTTTCAGGCAAAGACAGATCTAATCTATGCATTTTTTGGCTTCAATACGAAATTGCTAAGGTAATGTTCTTTCTCTTGTCCTATAAAGACAGTTGATCAAATATATACATTATATCTACAAATCTGTTTCTAAAGTTGACAGTTTTGGATAGAAAAGGATATCCAATATAACGTAACTTTCAAAATCTCAGCCTGTGACATAGCACATACTAAGGTGGGTTGTGAATGGGATGTTCTGGATGTGGGTTTAGAGTAGTGATGAATGCAAAGTTTGTGTACAATAGTGGTCCCCATCCTTTGTGGCTTGGTGGCCTGGCTGTGGGGGGGTGGAATTGGGGCCACATGAGCAGCTGGCATGCACACGTGCTCGCTCGCACAGCTCCGCTCATGCAAGAGAAGCCTTTGGAGCGCGATTTATCCATTCAGGCTTATCCGTGCAAACACATTTTGCAAAGGCAGGAAAGACCTAAAGCAGTACAAAATTGCTCCCCCAAAGCCTTTCATTCTATTTGCAAAAGCTTTTGGCATGGAGAAGAGAAGCCTGTGGGGTCATGGTCTCATGCTCTTTCAGATTCACCAAGGCTACCTGACACTCCAAAAGCAGATGGGGTGTCCTGCACAAGCAGCCTTGGTGAATCAGCAAAGCTGAGCAGGGTGCACTCGGCCCATTGAGCCTCTGCTCTCATTGCTCCAGTTTTGGAGTTTCAGGAGAAGGTGGCTTTGTGGCCCAACTGGTGGAGGGGGGGGGGGGAAGAACTGGGGCATGCAAGTGGTGGGCTGGCATACACGCACAGCACTACTCATGCAAGAGAGAAGCCATTGGGGCATCGCTCATGTGAGTGGGGCTGTGAGCACCAGTACTCGGTGCTCGCCACACTCATGGGGCTGTGCTAGTGTGCGCACGCCCACCACTCACATGGGCCACTTGTGATAGAACACGACCTAGTAGTGGGCTATGGCCCACAGGTTGGCGACTGTTGATGTAGAACATTTGTAAAAATACAAAAAGTATATATAGATAGCAAAGATATAGGGATGTTAATTGGTAGACCTAGCTAGAATGCATAGAAATAAATAAATTCATTGTGTTGTATACAAAGTTCATTACATTCTAAAGCTATTTCTTCATTTGATTGTGTTGACTTTGTAGGTTACTCAGTATTTGAAAATGGGAAAGAAAAAGAAACTAAAATTGCAAGGCAAGAAAAGCAAAAAATTAGCTAAAAATCTTCTTAAGGCACCCGACAACAGAAATGATGTTTCCCTTTGGCAACTGTATGCTTACCTGGAGTGGCTACTTGGCAATATAGAAGATGCTAGAAAGGTTTTTGATACATCTTTGGGGATGGCTGGAATTAGTGGAATTCAAAACCCCCAATTCTGTCACCTTAGCCTTCTTTATGCTAAACTGGAAGCAGAATTACTAGTAAAACTAGAAGGAGCTGTAGAATCACGTGCAACATACATATTGACCAAACTGGCTGAAAAGGGACATTACGTTCCTTATCATGGACAAGTATCATCGGTGAATGTTCTGAAAGCTCGGAAAACATATGAGCACCTGCTTCAAGATTGTTTAACTGAAAACCTCACTTCTGATCAAGAACATGCTAATGGTTCCAGCCATCTTATTGGTTTGGTTGGTTGTTATACTCTTTTCCAATATTTAACTCTTGGGATTGACTCTGCAATGTCAGTATTCTGTCAGGTTTCTCAAAAGCTGAAAGGCAAGGATCCTGGAGAAAGTCAACATTTCACAACGCCTCTTAAAGCCCTCTCCCTCATGCATGTAAGCTTGCTCAGGTTCCACATAAAAATTAGTGTGTATCCTTTGGGTCCTCTTCGTGAAGTACTTTTGGAGGTTTTAAAGAGATATCCCAGCAACCAGTCTTTTTGGAGCTCATACATCCAGATCCAAAGCAAGTCCCACAGTGCTAGCAAAGCCCGACGGTTTTTTGATGCTGTTACAAGAACTACACAATCGCTGGAGCCTTGGCTGTTTGCAATCCAACTGGAGCAAATGAGGAAAAAACTAATTGAAAGAGTCCAGAGGTAATGTATCTCTATAACGATGGTCAAGTCAGTTGGAGAACAGCTATGAAATAGAAAATGTGGTGTTTTGTTTTGAAGCTGAGAAAAAACTGCATTCTGTCAGCCAGCCGTTTCAGATAGGATGACTGAAACTAAGCAACCATAACGTTTTGGTTGTTCCCAGTTTCTGCCAAGACAAATTCAGGAAAAGTTTTGCCATCACTACCCTCCTTGAATTCAAGCAGAATCTCAAGCCATCTTTGAATTCAAGCAGAGCCTTGGGATGGTCAGTTGTGTTGAATATGCCCCACTTGAATCCATTGCAGTGGGACCTAAGAGAGATGAACAATGTATGGGCAAGCACAGGAAAGGATGGCATATGTTCGCTCTAGCATATCCAATTGGCACGGTTTATCTAACTGGTCCAGCCAGCAGTTCTGTTCTTACCTTTGCTGTTTAGTTGTCTTTCTTCCTTTTATGAGCTGATAGTCTAGCTTTTCCCCCATTGCAGTCATTGCCAAAAAAAAGTTGTTATACATACAAAATGAAAATATGAACATGAAAAATAAATGTTAAATATGAAGCAAGATATCCTATGCAGTTAACTTGGAGCCCTCAAGAGAACCTTAGTCACATAGAATTATGTTGCCCAGTGTTTCCTGTATGCTGATGAAGACTCTTGATCCTCTTGTAACCAGTCAGTTTTTGCTTTTCTTCAGGGAGCCGACTGGAGATGTGTATGCAACCATTCCTGAAATTGGGTTAACAAATCGAATCAAAGCTTTATTTGAACATGCAATTCAGACTGAAAACGGTGCTCATTGTCCATTGCTCTGGAGGTTATATATATGCTTCACTGTGAGTGCATCAACATTTGCCTTACGTTGTCTAATCCTGTAGATAACCTCTGAATATATTATTGATTAAAAGCTTTTAGAACAGTACATTTTACAATTGGTTTTATGCCTATGAGTGTAGTGGAAATACATGGATTGCAAAAATCACGGTAGAAAGTTGTTTATGTATTAAATATATTTGCTTTCATATTTTGTCTCATCTTTGTTAAAGTAAGGTAAGGGACACTAAGCTTGTCAGCTAGAAAGCTGATGGCCCAGGTTCAAAACCCAAGCGCTGCGGGATGGAGTGAGCTCCTGTCCTCTTCCAACCCAGCTTCTTCCAACCCAGCAGTTTGAAAGCATGCAAATGCGAATAGATAAATAGATACCACTTGGTGGGAAGGTAACAGTGTTCTATGCGCCTTGGCCTGTAGTCATGCTGACTACATGATCATGGAAAGTGTCTTTGGGCAATGCTGGCTTCTTCAGCTAAGAAACAGATGAGCACCACTTCCTTAGAGTCAGAAATGATTGGGCAGGGGAAACCTTTACCTTTAAGTGAACCTATAATTTTCCATTAATTTCCCATATTATTCCTAGACCTAGGAGCAGATTGCCAAGAGAAAGCAGTTAATTGTAAAAGGGAAAAAAAGAACATTTACTTCCTCATCTCTGAAAGCAAATATTAGACTGTCATTTTATTGATGTACTTATTCAGTAGTGAGATTTGTATGTTCTTCTTTTACCAATTACAATTCCAGGAATTGATAGGGCAGGGATGGGTAGCCTGTGGGCCATGTGCAACCTTTCTCAGTAGCCCAAAATTGTGCTGCCCAAATAACAATTTCAGCTGTGCAGTATTTGGTTCAAATTTAGAAATGAGGATCTGGCCTTTCACTCTGATTTTTTTTAAATTTCTTTACATCCCCAAATGTAGGTATTTGTGTTATTGTTTTAAGTTAGGGTAGGACAAGCTATTCCATCCTCTTAGAATCTTCAGAGATTTTCAAAATGAGAATTTAGATCTGTCTTTTGGGAAGTGGGATTAGGGCAATTTTAAAGGTGGTTATGTGGATATTTGACTTTCTACCAGAGGTTTCCTAATCCACACTTAAAATCCTGGGTATGGGGACACCATAAAAGTTCACTCTGGTTCCTGATATTGTGGGATTATCTTCTGCTGCACCCATTTGGAAGGTGAGGAATTCAAATTGCATTCCTTACTATAATTGCTATCAGGCCAGAGAAGGCTGTTAAGGGCAACGCATTACGATATGAATGAGCCCTAGCAAACAGATTATTTCCTTGCCCTTTTTCTGGACCAGCTGCACGGAGCATTTTGAAAACTTTCACTTCCCTTTTGTTGATCACAACTTGTTATGTTCATTCATTTCTTCTTTTTTTTAATCTCTAAACTAATATATATATACTGTAACTCATAGCTGTTCTAAACGATTGCCCTTTTAAAATGCAGCTTCTTTTCTCTTCCCTTTGCAGGTTTCTTTGGGAGATAAGGCAAAAAGTAAAGGCATATTTTACAGAGCGCTTCAAAACTGTCCCTGGGCAAAAGTAGGTTTCATTACTTTGTAATAATGATACAATCTCCCCCCCCCCCCCCCCCGCAATAAACCCCTACCATTTTTATGTTTCATTGATTTTAAGGTCTTTGTGGTAACTACCCAAAAGTTTCAAAAACGATTGTATTAATAACATTAATAATGTGTTAAAGTATATTGTGAATTTAAAATAGTAAGGAATAGAAATTATGGGGAGTTCGAAATATATTCCCAGGATTCAAGGGTGGGTTTCTGCTGACGTTACTGCTGGCTCGGTGCTCCGCGCGCATGTACAGTTGCCTTTAAATAGGTCTGCACATGCGCAGAACATTAAAAATGTCAAAAAAACATGCAGCGGCAACTGGGGAACCAGTTGGGGTGTGTGATGAGCCTGATATTCCTATCGGTTTGGCGAGCCAGTCACCATTTCCACTACTGGTTCGCCTGAACCGGTGCAAACTGGTAGCAAACCACCTCTGCCGGGATTGATTAAATATTGTTAATAATTGGTGTTATTAGCAACCCTACACATTCAGGACATTGAAGTTATGGTGGAATAATGAGTAATTTGTAAAACTATTAAATGATATTATTTAATAGGGGATAATAATTATAGGGCAAAAAGAAATGTTATTTATATTTAAATGAACTATTGGAAAAATGATAAAGGATTATGGAAAGAGATAAATGTTGTTGAAGTTGTAAGATTTGAAGTATATATATTTATTCGTATTATTACTAAAGTTTAAGTGGCTTAAACTTTTGACCCAGTCAATGTACTGTCCATAAAATATGAATGTTTATACTGGAAAAAAAATATTTTAAAAAGTTTGATAAATCATTGTTGTTCTATACTTGTTCTTTTATTAAGTGAAAACTAGGTTTGACTTATCATAGCACTGAGGTAAGTTGATAATTTTTTATTGACCTCTGTATAGGTATTATATATGGATGCTATGGAATACTTTCCAGATGAGCTGCAAGAGATCCTCGATCTAATGGCTGAGAAAGAACTGCGAGTACGGGTACCAATAGAAGAATTGGAGCTGCTGCTTGAAGATTGAAGAAAGATATGAAGACAAATGATCAGTGTGTTGGTTTAATGAGCCTTCAATATAGCTAGGGAGAAAATGTTTGTGACTAATTTAGTATCTGTAAAAATGTAGAGATTAAGAGTTTTATTTTTTTTAATCCAAATATGTATTCCGTAAGTGCAGGTATGGGTAAGGCTTTTAAGTAATACTCATAACTACCTAATTGCTAAAAAATATTAGTCCAGATATATAAGCCAAATACATCTAGGATAAAGATTGGGAAGTTGTTTGCTTCCAGTTGATTTAGATTTTATGGATGAATGTTTATTCAAGATTGAAATATCTTGGAATTGTACAGATTGTTGCAGCAATTTGACAGTTTAGAAGAAATTTTTAATTAATGAAGACACCTATAACTGAATTTTTATCAGTTTATTGTGACCCAAGGCAGGGAAATGTAAATATCTTTGTAAACATAATTATAAAAGTTATGTTGGAATGTGGACTCTTTTAAAAATGTTTTGTGTTTTGATTTGTCCTTTGTTACTGTATTGAAATTTATCGTTCATTGACTTACAAGAATAAAAAATGGATTTTCCAAAAAATACTGTGGAACTGTTGCAATTAGCTTATATAGGCTGTTGCTGAAATAGTTTGAAATAACAATTAAAACAAAGCATGAATATGGATTCTAACATTTAAAGCTTTACTGTTTACAATACTGTTTATATATCTGTCTTCTTTAGTTAATTTTTACAGGTTTTAAAAACCTAGAAGTGTAGCAAACCTAATCACAATGGGAAAAAATTCTAAAAGTTTGTAGGGGAGACTGCTTGGAATACAATCACTTATATTGCACTGATTAGTGCTTTCATTCAGTGTCCGGGCACTGCTGATGTAAGATTATAGTTTATATTGAAGCAGTGTTTGTCTGTGGTAGTGTGGTGGCAGTGATTAAAATGCATTATTGCATGCCAACTCTGCCCGCAGCCAAGAGATTGATCCTTACTGGTTCATGGTTGATTCATCTTTCTGTGGTTGGTAAAATGAGGATCCTGATTGGGCTTTTAGATTCAGCCTAGCCAGAGAGCATTTTTAATTTAAAGCAGCATCTGGTATACTTAAGAGATAGTAGGGCTGATAAGCCATACTTGTTCTGGTACAAGTGTGGATGTCCCACACAGAGGCTCAAGGCTGAACAAAGTCACCATATTAGTTAGCGGGTGGGGAGAAATTGAAAGGTTTTGCCACTGCTTCCTGAGGGTGAATGAGTGATTGGCCCAAGGCCACCCAGCTGGCTTAATTTCCAATGCAGGACCAGAACACACATACACACTCACTCACTTTCCCTCACTTTCTCTCTAAGCAAAATATTTAAAAGTTACATTTTCCAGAAAAATGAAATCTCTTTCACATTTTGGGCTACTGATTTCTTGTTTCCAAGTAAGATGAGAGAAGCACCATGTGGTTCAAGTTTAGGGAAATCCAAAAATAAGAGTTAATTTGAAATTAATCTTCAATTACAGCTTTCAGCTCAGTGAATAATTGAGGGCGGCTCCAGCCAGCCTATTTTACCACTGTATAGGTGCTTGTTTGTCCAATACATGAATGGTGAGCAATGCCAAGTCTTCCCTGATTTTGTACAGAGGCTCTGGCCCCTTCAATAACAAGTCTGGTAACTCTCTTTTTTTTGAAGTCATACATCACTCCAGTGCAATGGTAAACTTTCACATGCTATTGGAGTCACAGTAGAAATTTCATACACCAAGGCACTGAAACAACTCTGCTTTGAATCTACTAAAACTTCTGAGTATATTTTAGATTTATAACCACAATAAAATAGTGATTGTTCACCGTATTGAAAAGAGGAACAAACTGAAACTTTTGGTTAATTATTCATTATCCTGAGAAACAATTTCTGCAAGGTACAATTAAAACTAACTTGCATGCTGTTGATAGTTGATCTGGTAAAAATATTCAGTCAGGCTGTTAATGAGATTCAGTCATAAAACACTAACTGGGCCACAGAAAAGCCAAAATAGTATTCCCAGATATGTTCTTTGGTGGGAAAGGAAGTTTGTTTCACCCACTAAGGGTTTTTTTTAAAAGAGGGTTCTAGAAAGTACACTCTTATGAGCATTTTATCTGCTTGGAAAAGTGCTGGCATGATATATTATCTAGGCTTTTTGACTTGTAAATAATTCATAAAACCAATCAAACACCTACATTCACATTAAACTCAAGTTCAGAAATGCATTTGGCACCTATAAATAATTTGGGCTACACATCATAATGATACTGCCAAAGTTAAACAGTTCAATCTGTTCAGCTGTAGTCACAGCCAAAGAAACTTGAGCACTGAAGAAATCTCTGGCATTTGACCCACTTACGCTGTTTTAGACTTGCAATGTGGATATCAGCCTATACATCTGCTACGAATATATGCAAACAAGCTATTTTTTAACTATTTACCAAGCTTCTACTCCTGCAATTTTTTAGAAAGTAAATTAGTGTGATTGCTTCCATCATGACCTCATTTTCCCAGGCACAATACCCCTAAGATAAGGCTATTTGAAAATAAATCACAGGCCTACAATTATTTGCTGTCTTTAAAGCATGGCTGTGGGGCACCTAGATTTTCCTGGCAAGATAAGGAAATTTATAGCAGGCCAGTTTTTCTTTTACAAAAGTGGAGACCCTAAAGGTGGGTTGAGCAGATCTTCTAGGAATAGCCAAGTGGGCATCGATAGGCACTATGCTTACCTACCTTTGTACTACAAAAAAGCTGTGGACAGGAAGCCCACACTCAAATTTGATCTGAAATCTAATTGGCAAAAAAGGGCATCTATTTATAACTGTTTACAATACTCTACTGGCAATATTTATTTCTGGTCCCCATATTGACACAGGCTGCCTTGTTGAGCTTGACATAGTATGAAAGCAACATTGGTCATACATGGTTTAAATCATTCATGTCAGCCGTTAGAATTCCCCCTCAGGCTTACAACGTTCTTCATTCAGAAACAGAGGGCATCTGTTATATTTTATCTGCTGTATGACAGGGACACAAATATGACCTCAATTGTTTTGAATAATACATACATAACATTGGTGCGCTGAACAGCCTGCTACACTTTCATTTTAGTTTTCAACCTGCTTTTTTACATTGCCCAAGGGGGGAAAAAACTCTTTGTCAATGATACCCACTACCATCAGCAACAGAGAATTGAACTACAAAGGATTTACTATTCATCTAAAGCAGAATAATTCTACCTGGTGAATTTCTGCTCTTGTACTATAAAATCCATTCCAAGCAAGCCTGGTAAAGTAGGAAACTGATTTAAGGCTACCACTCTCAGTGAAAAAATCAGATTATACAGCCCTGTATTTGGAAAGAGCCCTGGGCAAGTTTGTGCATTGCTTAACTACTAGCAAATCTTTTAAATACTAAAACGAATAAGCAGAATTGGTACCAACACAAATTCCATGTATATCTTGAAGGAAAGGACGGATTTTTCATTCCTCACTTCATTAATTCATTAATTCATGAAGCTTCTTTTGGAGCATGCCAAGCATAATGCAAAAAGCATCATTTTAATGGTATACAAGAACCTTCCAATATTGAATTTGTCCTGCCAGTTTCTCATTGGTAAAATGGAAATGCATGCTAACCACTAGAATAGGGGGGGACAATTAATTTTCCCAAGAGGCCACATGAGAAACTGGCTGAACCAATGTAACGTGACTTGAGGTCCTCAAACTCCCTCACCTCAACTCAAGTTGCTCCAGGCAAAAAGTGAGCACTGTGTTGGCGTAGAAAGCACTTTCTCCTTGCCCTCCAATGGCTTCCAGGTGACTGAAGGAGCGCATGGTGACTGTGCACTGCTGAATCTGACTTGGCTTCTTCTGCTCTCTGAGGTACACGTTACATTTGATTTCTAATTTCCTATTGGCCTCATGTAGGTCAGAGAGAAAGAGCTAAGGGGCTGGATATAGCCTGGGGGCCGTAAATGCCCAGCTCTGCATTAAAATAAAACCTTATGAACTGAGCTAGGAGTTTAATCAGAATATCTCATTTAAAGATAGAATGGATGTTTAATTTTCCATAATTAAATTTATTTCCATAATTTTACATTTCCTTGTCAAATTTGGAAAACGTTCTCATATTTAATGGCTACTTTCACTTCTTTGAACAAATTGTGATTACCTTACTTGCATGAACTGAATCAGTACAACTTGACTATAGAGGTGGAAGGGAGGAATTGGCTTGGTTTTTAAAGATGATTTACCTTATTTGTCCAAATAACTTTGGCAATGAAATCTCATTGCTTATTATGTATGTGTGATTTGGCAAACCATAGCTTTAGGGGCCTGAGAACTAAATGAAATGAAACAAGAGTCTTCAGGCATCAAAACCATTTTCACTGCAGACAGCAGTTCGGTTTCAAAACTTTCTTTCTGAGAGCTGCATGAATTTTCCATGAATCAGGTCCTTTTGCAATATTTCCATCACTATATTTTACAGTACCTTTCTGGATATATATATGTAAATTCAAGACACGTACATTCAGCTGTATTTTAAACTAAGTGTCACAACCAATTACAGAACATTTGCAGAATCTGCTAAAAATGTCAATTTGTAGACTAAGAGGCAACAGAACACCTGGGGCACATTAAAAACTCTTCTTTGCTTATATTCTAATCCAATTATCCCAATTCACTTGGAAATCAATTTTTAATGACAAAGTATTTCACAATGAATGTATGCCACAATACACAGACATTCACAGACATAGTGAATGATCATACTTTCAGCAGGAAAAGCTTCTTTTTGTATTCACTAACACGTTGCTCACTAATGCTTTTTCCACTTTCTTAAGAAAAAAAAGGTTCAAGCAATTAACCCCATCCTAGGACCAAAACAAAGGTGGGGAAGTTAAAGGTAGAGGCCTTCCGGAGTGCCTTCCTGTTTCTTATAAAGAACATTTTCTTTTGATTTTTTGAAGTCTTCGTTTGTTACTTTCATTCTTCGTTCACGCAGAGCCATCAAACCAGCTTCCGTGCAAATGGCCTGTTAGAAATGGAAGCATTTGATTAGAAAATCAGGAGTCAGACTTGCATGAAGTGCTAAGAACCAGTAATGTTCAAACAAGCTGGTATTCCTTATGTATGCTAGAAACCGAAGATGGAAAGAACCGCATTAAATATTAATTAGAAACAAATGTGATTTGACTAATGCACAGCAATCATTACAAATATTAGATAATTTTATCCTCCTGGATTGTAACTCCCCTGAAAGAGTGCAACATGCTAGTCACAACAAAGGTCAAAAATATTTAATAGATGTATAGGCAAATTTCCCTACTATCAATATTCCTAGTGAAAATAGCCTCACCAATTCTTTACAAGTTTTTTACATGACAAGTGGCCAAATGTTTATTTTCTTTTCCACTGATGATTTTTCCCCTTCCAACAATGATCATTAATGCCCTTCCAAATATTTATGAGGGGGGGGGGGGGGGGAAGGGACGGATGGACAGACATCCCCTTCTCTCAGAAAAGATTGCCGTAACAATGAAATATTTACTACAGGTAGTTCTCAACTTATGACCAGAATTGAGCCAAAATTTCTATTACAAACAAGATGATTGTTAAGCGAGTGGCTGCCTCATTTTACAACATTTCATGCCACAGTTGTTAAGTGAATCACTGAAGTTGTTAAGTTATTAACATGGCTAAGTGAATCTGGCTTCTCCATTAACTTGGCTTGTCAGAAGGTAACAAAAGGTGGTCACATGGTCATAGACACTGCAACCATCATAACTATGAGCCAGTTGTCAAGCATCTGACTTTTGATCACGTGACCACAGTGATGGCAATGGTCCTAAGTTTGAAAAGGGGTCACAAGTCACTTTTTTCAGTAAACAAATTGTTGTAAGTTCAGAACTACCTGTATCAAAAAGTATGAAAAAAGGTTTTGTTTTTTTTAAGTGGGAGAAAAAGAGAAAAGAAAGACAGTGACTGGAGCTTTCTGGAAGGAAACATAGAGAGCCACAATTTCTTTAATGACAGGTTAAATAGAGGACATTTGTAGGAAAGTCTTCATTGGAAAAGGATGCAATATATTGCATGACACAAATGGTCAATTAATTTCAGGGGGGGATCATTTGTTATCAAGGATTTTACCTTTATATCTGCCCCAGAAAGATCATCTTTAGCCATTATCAACTCATCTAGAGTAACATCATCTGCCAAAGTCATTCTGCTGGTGTGAATCTGGAAGATGCGTTTCTTTGTTTTTTCATCTGGCAAAGGAAATTCTATCTTCCTGTCAATACGTCCTAGAATTTAGAAAAAAACAATTAGCAGTTTCAGATTTTTGCCTGTGGAATCAAAAATAGAAAGCTTTCCTTGGAAAATAACATCATTGTTTAGCCTTGATACTACCTATGAAAAAAACTAGTGCATTTTTGGACAGATGTTAGATGCATAGAATACTCGTTTTTTCCCCCTGAGCAGGCCTAATTGAGTGAAAAGTGAACCTTTTGAAAGAGCAAAACATTTCAAGCTTTGGATGTGATCTAATTCCCAAGTTTTTTCAAACCATTCCCAGATCAGCTTGGATCAATCCATTCTAATGAAAAACATAGAACGCTCTAGGAAACACCATGACATATAGGGAACAGACCACATTGTTCTACATGAAACTAATCATTAGAAGCAGTTAGATTTTAGGTAGTTAAATATGACCATCATACTTTGTACCTGGTCTGATTAAAGCTGGATCCAATGTTTCTATTCTGTTAGTAGCCATTATCACCTTTACATCTCCACGTGAATCAAACCCATCTAATTGATTCAGCAACTCCAGCATTGTTCTCTGGATTTCCCTTTCTCCCCCCGAGTTAGAATCGTACCTTTGGAATAGGAAAAAAAATACCTAAGTTGAGGTTAGAATACCCATAGAACACAATCTTTTTCTTTGCCAACAGTACTCCATTGAGAAGCCAAAGGGCAATGAATTATGTTTTGGTAATACACAGAACACTGTTCACCCAGGATAAGACATCGTTTCTGAAGTTCAGTTAAAAACTCTCTGATTAGAGTACAACAGGTTCTGAACAAATGCTATGAGCAGCATTTCTTAATTTCCAAGTTAAGATATCATAAAACTAATCTATAATCCATGATAGCAGTTTTGTATTTATAGCTATTGTCCTGTTCCAAGTGATTTCTATTCAAAAATGAACCTTCAAAAATTAAATGTTAGATAATAAATTATTATAAGCAAATACAGAATTCATCACCTCTTTCCGCTCCATGTTCACTCAGTCAATACTAAAGATTATCTTTCTTCAACAAAAAGCACACATTATATATTTTTATTTATGCACATATTTGCCACAAAGTAAACTTCAAAAAAGGACAAAGCTGTAAAAATTAAGTCAATACTAAATGAATCAATAACAAATTGACTATAAAATAAAGTGCTTGTTCTTAAATCTGGCCGTCTAACTGCATATACACATAAACTAGTCTCCCTTCCACACACATACTCTGCCTCCTTGTAGCAGCAAAAAAAACAGAGAGGGAGGAAGCGGAATGAGCATGGGCTATGAGAAAAAAGGAAGAGAAAAAAAATGGGAGATGAAAATTTATGAGGACTTAATCTGTAGTAAACATTATTGAAGTGAATAGTTTATACTGTACTCCTAGGAAGGTGTGCTTTGGATTTCCAATCCTTCGAAATGTTATGAAATCCAGCCACAGTCTTTCTACATTCAAGGGGGAGGACGGAGTGATGCCCTCAATAAATCCATTAATTGGCAAAAGTAACCACAATGGATTTCCTCTTCTCCTGCTTCCTCCATTCCAACTATCCCAAGAAACAATTAAGCTCAGATATTTTTGTCTGAAGCATCTAGCACTAATGTGCCCCTACAAGTACAGTATAAGAGTTGACCATTGTCTTACAATTGAAGATGGCAGCATACAAACCACTTCTAGTGACTCAAACGATTACTTCTCAAAACCAATTTAAAGAAAGGAAAGTGTGTTAAAAGATATGCATGTGATGCTCAGCATGGGAATCACTATGATGTCTGTCCTACCTTTTGGTACCTATGGCATCAATTTCATCAATAAAGACAATTGACGGGGCATGCTCTTCAGCTACTCGAAAAAGTTCTCTCACAAGCTTTGGTCCATCTCCCAAATATTTCTGGATAAGTTCAGAACCAACCACTCTCAGGAAGGTGGCAGAAGTCTGATTTGCCACGGCTTTGGCTAATAACGTTTTACCTGTTTAATTACAAAATGCCAGAAAGTTAACACATGCTCCAACTTGTGTTACACATACATTCATGAAGGCAATCACCCAAATCTGAATATTGACAAAAGTCCTCAAGCTTTCTACTATAGATCAAGTTTGGCATTTTAAGTCAATAAACAATGGAGTTATACCTTGGAAGTGCTTACATGCTTGAGATATGTAAACAAAATTTTCCTATTTGAATTCACTGTCTGAAGTGCAGCAGGAGAAGCAGGAACAGATAAACTGATTTCCTATCAATTTAAAAAGATGCTCAGAAAATACTCTTGTCGCTTTTATATTTGGAATAGGAAATTATTTTATTCTTACATGGTGAAGCTATCCAAAGAAAGTAATAGAATGAACTAATCAAATCAATCAGACAGCAGTTTCAGCATCAATGGCCTGACAGATCTCACACACTATATCTATGCAAATTAATATGAGAAGCATAGTTTCACTTGGGGTCTAGAATCATCCATAATGCCCTAATTTTCAAAAACATTTCTCGTAATTTTCCATACCTGAGTGGAAGCATTTCAGTTCATATATTTCTATCTACTTTCTCCATGTGCATGCACACACACACATATCTCTAGCACTATCATTTTCCAAACAGATAACAAAATCTGATTTGGCTTGATAAGGTATCTGCCCTCTGGTTCCCCATGGGTACACCATGCTTTCCTAGATAAAATTTGCTCTAAAAACTGATTCCCCTTCCCCCCCCAAAGTTGAAGAATTAAAAGCCTAATTGGGCTTCGAGAACTCTGTGGAATGGATCTAACAAGTACCCGGATGTTAATTACAAATTGATTACCACTTTATATAAATTGGGCAGAAAGCCAAAATGAAAATAAACCATCATATAGTTTTACTAAAACAAGTATCAATTCACTTAAGATTCCAAATTGATCAGTGATTCTAAATATCCAGGTTTTAAATTAACCAATTGTTTTATCAAAAAGGTATCAAGGTAGAAATAAAAATCCTTCTTATAGCTATTCTGGTATTATTACATGTTTCCCTGAAAATAAGACAGGGCCTTATTTTCTTTTGACACCCCCCCTGAAATAAGCACTTGGCCTTATTTTCGGGGAGGTCTTATTATTTTTGAGGTGCAGGAGGCAATGAGCATGGTCACCTCATGACCACTGCTGTGTTGCAATATTTTAGGAGAGGGCTTATTTTAGTGCATGCGCTCAAAAGCCCGATTGGGCTTATTATCTGGGAAGGTCTTATTTTCGGAGAAACAGGATAGTTATGATACTTTTATGGTCCTTAAAATTGCTATAAGTATGTTGATCATTTTTTTCTGTTAATTGTAAAATAGTGAAGGTTTACAGGAACTGAAGAAGCATTACTTACAGAGGAAGGAGTATTCCCTGAAGTCTAAGCTAAAAAATACATCTCAATAATGGCTCCTAAATTCAACTTTAGAAAAATATTCTGCTACAATGTTTTCTTCCTGTTACTGTACCTCAGGATGCTCTACTGGATCTTGGCTGCTATACTCTTTCCCTCATGGGAACTTTTTTCATTTCTGTCACTAGTAACTCATATTACTGTTTGAGAAATACCAGTATCAGTTAGTTTCTGCATCACATATCCTGAAAACACTATCCCATTTTTTTCTGATGGGGTAAATAAGCTAGAAGTAAATATGTTAGCCGTTTAGATCATCTTCAAGCATGTTTGAAGACCATCAAATCATAAAGACCAATTTCAAAAACAGCAACAATACATTCATTATAGCTTTCAGCCAATACGATGAGACATGTGCTAAGGCAGATTAATGGTCTTTATTGATATAAACATTTCAATATATTATCCTGTAATTAATGTATTGCCCCATGCTGATATAAAAAAATAAGAAAAAAATACCTGTGCCAGGAGGCCCATACAGAATGACCCCTTTGGGTGGTTTTATTCCCATTTCTTCATAATACTCAGGATGAGTCAAAGGTAGTTCCACAGATTCCTAGAAGGAAGAAATTACATATACCTTCAAGGGTTGATCAAGTCTTTTATCAACCTGTGGCTACTCCTGGTTAGAAAATCAGAGATCAAGGCACTGCTATAATGGCCAATATTAACATTTAATTAATACAATGTGCTTGCCATTCATGGAGATGAACACACAATATTTTTCAACTTGAATTCCTCTATTCTGGAGTAAAAGGTTCCCTATCTCTTGATTGTATAATCAATGTTCATTTGAATAAGGTGCACTTCAAATAATTACATTGCCCATTTTTTATACAACTCCTTCAAAAGTTGTACCTGACTTTCACCATATATGTATCATATTTCAATCACAAAATATTTGAAAATGAAAGATTACTCAAAATACAAATAGTGTTGAAAAAAAGAAATTATAGAGCTGTAAAGATAAATTATAGAATCAATAAAATTTATTTCCAGTGAGTTTCATCCATCTCTAAAGGAGAGAAGGAAGGATTCTTATCTAGTCACATATCTTTATGCTATGCACTGCATGTTATTCCATCTTAGAAAATTCTTTAAAAATATTTCTCCGTACCCTTTTGATTGACATACATAGAGATTAGAGGTGGTCTAAGAATTTAGGCTTAAACAAGGCTTAAACTTAAGCCTTGAGGAAAATTCTGAGGTACTGGGCCAATGAACGCGTCTTAGCATGGGACTTACAAAGATTTATCAAAATGGAAAATATATGCATGCATTCCTTGGGCAGAAAAGCATCTCCCTGGAGAAGAGATGGTGGCAGTGGCAATTATCAAACTACTATTTCAAGTAAGCAAAATACCAAAGCCATTTATATAAAAGTCACCTGGAACAGAAATAGAAGTACTGCAATTCTGTTCTAGCATTTTCTATTATTGGACAGTGCAAGAAATATTAATACCTTGATTTCTTGAATTTGGTTATCCAAGCCTCCAATATCTGCATACGTCTCTTGTGGGGCTTTTTCCACTTTCATCACTGTAACTAAAGGATCCGTGTCATCCATCAAGACACCAATCACAGCATGGACCTGTTAAAAGCAATGGGCAGAAGCATCCAATAATAGGAAAGCACTTAAGCCATTGACCTATCACAGGCCTAGTATAAAGTAGTAAGCACCATTATTGCAGACTGATCAGGACATTTCACATGGTCAAGTTCAGCTTCTAAAATCTATTTCTCAAAGATTGGTACTCTGTAGCTTCTGGCTAAGTATAGCTAATTTCATGCCCATTTCTTTCCCAAACTTAGGGAAAAGAGAAGGCCTCCTGACAAATCTGAAGGTTATGGGGATACACTTCAACCCTTTTGGAGAGGTATAAGCAAGTACTGTGGACCAGCCAGGTCACGTTTTATATTCTCTATGTAATGAGTCAGGTTGCACAAATACAAATAATTTTACAGGTCAGCAGATAGACCTGGTTTCAATGACCACTTTGCTGTGACTCAATATGTGTCAGTCTGAATACAGAGTAGTAGATAAATTATGATTCTGTCATCATTTGTATTTATATTTTTTGTCCAAGAATGCTACAACCTTGGTTGTGTCTAATAAACAAAAATTCAGAATTGCAATTTAACTTGCTTCATTTCATTTTAGGTGGTGGGCATTATCTCTCCTTCTGACGCTGTTTAAATTTTGTTGAGAGTATAACTTTCTAAAGAAAATCGTAACCAAAACAAACAAACAAACAAACAAACAAACAAACAAACAACACTTGCAAGCTGCAAATCTAGCATACAGCTTGGAGGTAAGGCAAGAAACAAACAGACCCAGTATATTGGTTAGAGGACTGGTTCCACTAAGCAAATTTCCATTGATTTTTCCTTTTAAATCTGAATACTGTCACAATATATGCTTGAGTGGTTTCTTTTTCTCTTTTAACTCTGCAAGAGGGAAACTCCTGTTGTTACTGGTCATATACAAACTGTTCTGAGAGACCACATTATCTTGATCAAGGTAAAAGTCTTAATGACTTTGAATTTAATCTAGATAATGAATATTAAGATATTTGTAACATTTATCTACTTTCAGTGCTTTCAATCACAGACAAAAAAAATGCAAGGATTACCTTATGATTAAGTAGAACTGAACATCCTGGCTCTAGCAAATCCTTGTCTACAAAAGAAAGAATACTGACATAGTGTTCTGAGCCCACCGATGTGGACACAATAGCATGATTATCATCAATTATCTCCTCCAAAGTCCCTACAGACATTGGAGTCCCTCTCAGATCATCCACCTTTGATCTTTCTTCCTGCAAACAAGCACACAAAAAGAAGGTATGTTTATGTATTACAAAGTGCTATGCATCTCAACAATTTCTAAATCTATTATACAATCAAGAGATGACAATTTGATGGCATCCTCAATAATCTCAAAATAGAAGAAATGGCTAAGTATTCAATTCAATTCAATTCAATTTATTCAATTTATATCCCGCCCTTCTCCGAGGACCCAGGGCGGCGCACAGGAATTTAAAACAATATACAAATAATGTCAAATATAATTTAAAAACCTATTAAATGACAGAAACCTGCGCTAAAACCAAATTAAAATCCCCCATTTAAAACTGTAGACTATCCCTCCCCTCCTCCTTGGAACCCCCTAAAAGCCGAATTAAGAATTTTGTTAAAAAACCCCTAAGACTGCGTCTCGCCCACCTCTCTTGATTACAGAATCCCTCATCAAGGTGGGCCCTCGTTAACGCGGAGGGCCATACTTGCAAGTAGGGGGACTCCCGCAGTAGAATAGGTCTGCCTTAGAGTACTTCATGGTGAATGTCATAAATATAATATATATAAATATGTATAAATATATATAAAATATAAGGTCAGAGGAGTTGTTAGACAGGGCATTAAAATTCTAGATGTTATTAAGATATTAAAATAGATGTTAAAATATATATAGTACAAGTTAAACACAGGAGACGTCTAGACCGGCTCTGAAAGTTCATAAATAGTTCATAAGTTCATAAAAATCATGCATGGTTCAAAGATAGTTAATCATGGTTCATCATGGTTCATAAATAATTAGTTTGTCATCGAAGGTGGGACAGTTAGTTCATGTAGATATATCAGACTGAGGGTAGAGGGTGGCTTTGGCCTTCCAGTTGTAAATTAGTCCCGGCCTGTAGTCCTCAAGGACTCCTCCAGTCCCACAATACCAGGAGTCTTAAGGGCCTCAGCTGAAAAGTTCTAATAGCTGAGGCCAGTTTTTCTCGGCCTGGAGCCTCCACTGCCCACCTTTGTCCCCGGTGGCATCTCCTTCGGCCCCACCGCCTCCAGCACTCCTGGTATCTTTCGGCCTGCCAGGCCCAGATCTCCTTGGGCCCGGCCCGGCCCAGCCAGGCCTTGCGGCCTCGATGTTACCCTGCCGGCCCATGCCAGTCCAGTTGGTCCTCGGCTAGCTAGGTCCGGTTCTGTCTGGCCTCCCCAGGCCTTTACAGTCGCTGGTCTCTGATGTCCGCTCCAGCGCTGGTCACTTCTCCCCCCACTGGCCGTCCCAGCTCCGCTCGTCAGCTCATACCGGCACCGCTCTTCTCCTCCTCTCCTCCACGCCGCGCAGCTCCGCTCCGCTCTGTTCCTCCATTCCTCTCCTCTCTTCCGCGCCGCTCCAGTCAAGCCTCGGAGCAGCGCGGCGTTTTGGAATCTCCCCAGCGTTTTGGAACCTCCGGCCAGCTTCCCTCCGATGGCCCATGCAGAGCCGCCGGCCCACCCTGGAAGCTCGTCCTGGCCTCAAAAGGCAGCCAGGGTGAGCGTCTCACTGGGCCTGGCCCTAAAAGATGGCAAACGGGCCAGGCAACATGCCCTAGCCGCCCACAACTCCCGCGGCCCTCATAGCGCTCGGTGGCAGACCGCCATCTTCGCGCATGCGCAGTCTTGTATTATTCTAAGTACTCTCAGTATTATTTCACTATTAAGTGTCTAAGCATTATCTTAATACATTAATACTTAGACCTCACAGAAATGCTATTTTAATTACATTCTTAGCAATAAGTTAAAATATTCAATTGATATTATCTATTTCTATTGTCAAACTAGGTCTGATTAATTTCTGCCTTTCTCATAATGAAGAAATTAAAGTTGAGATTCCCACAAGGATCATCTATGAGATTGGTACTGAGATTTAAATGATCTGAATTAGGTCAGCAAAATTTAGTCATATTACATGATAAAACCAAATTATTTGAGACAATTAGTCTAAAAGATTTTTCCAATCCATGAAGAAAGAATGTTTGAATGGCATTTAAATGGACATTCAATACATACGTTTAACAAAGACATTTAGCTATAAGTAGGTAGTAGGTGAAATAAACTCAGCATATTTTCAAGATGGCGGCGCGCTTAGGTGCAGCCGCTTTGAGCTCCTGGTGTCACAGCAGAATTAGACAAAAACTAGTCTATACCCACAGGGAGTTATTAAGTCATTATTAACTTATTATTAAAGATAAAGATCTTCTAGTCGACTTGATATTACCAGCGACTTCCAGTAGTCTCATAATATACCGAGTGACACAGTAAGACTGCCAGGCTCTCCATGGATCATTGTTTGGCCTAGGAGGCAGCGAAGGGAGCCGGAGCGGAGGTGGGGAAGCAGAGCAGGTTTGCTAGTTCGATTATGGAAGCAGCCTCACAGACCAGCATTGCCAAGCATTTCTTAACCAACTCTGGATCCTTTGTCCACAAAACCGATGAACTGGAGCTATGGATGGCAGCGAATGGGCTCATTGGTGACTGCTGTGTGATGATCATCACAGAGACCTGGCTTCATCCACTTGTACCGGATGCGTCTGTGGAGTTAACTAGCCGCACCACACACCGCTTTGACAGAAATAACAACTCTGGTGGAAGCAAGGGTGGAGGACTGTGTATTTACACCCATGATAACTGGTGTACTAGCGGTGGAGTTGCTTGTGCGCACTGTTCTGCAGACGTGGAATTCCCAACTGTCATTTGTCGGCCATTTTAACTGCCTGGAGAGATTTCTGTTATGGTTGTCACTGCTGTCTGTATTCCACCTGATGCAAATGTTAGCACAACGCTCAAACCAATTTCATTGTAATTTTATTTTATTACGACAATAAAGATTATTATTATTATTATTATTATTATTATTATTATTATTATTATTATTATTATCTAATGGGGTATGAGTAGATGGGAAAGAAAAAATACTTTAGAATTATAGTGATCAACAGAATGAAAGTGTTGACTATAAATATCTTGTAGAGTAGAATGATGGAATTCACAGATTCCATTTAGGTTTTATGATGTTATTGCAAATACGCCACTACATTATTACTCAAACTAAGTACTACTTCTAACTATTACATTTCTGATCTCTTTGATATGCTCAAGTTCATCATCCCAAAATACATACAGGTAGTCGACTTACAACTACAATTGAACCCAAAATTTCTGTTGCTAAGCAAGACAGTTGTTAAGTGAATCACTGCAGTTGTTAAGTTACTAACAGTTGTTAGTAACTGGTAGGTTAAGTGGATCTGGCTTCCCCATTGAAGCCCCATCTGGCTTCCCTCATTGAGGTCATTTTAGAGACTTAACATTTGTTCTTTTTCATATAGTTTGCTTTGCTGAGTGAATGAAGTGAAGTAGAAAATAGAGGATAAGCAAATTGATAACAAAAGAAAATATAAATGTAAACTTTTTTATCTTATTCAAAGCATACATACCTCTTGCTTTTCTTCCAAAGGTTTCATCTGTTCCTGGTTTCTAATGAACTCTTCCTCCATCAGAAGATAATCCTTAATTCTTTCCAGTTTCAATAATTTGAGTCTGCACTGAGTATGAGGAGTGACTACAATTAAATAAAAGATTTTCTAAATTTACGATCTGGAATAATATATTTAGCTTGTTTACTGAGCTGAAGAAAGAGACAGTGAACTAAAATGATTTTGAAACTCCTGTCTTTTGTGTGGGATGCTTCTTGTTCCTATTATTTCGGGCACTGCTTTTTGATGGAAGAGTTGCCTTTTTGCATGGAACTGATGTAGCAATATGTGAGCCTAAACAAATTCAAATAACACAATTTAAAGAAATTCTTGAGAGGGCTACATCTTGTTCTAAGGAGAAATTACGTTTTTATAATTGTAAAGTAATCAATTCCTGGAATCAATTTTAAAAATCTGGCTTCTTCCAACCTTATGATTTAATTTTCTGGATCCTATAATATAATACTCTGAAGATGAAAATATCTAAGTTATATCTAACCATTGAGCAACCTAGTTCCATTCCAGTTACTTTTTAGCCCTTCAATGTTTCAAGCTGAGAGTTTGGAAAATTAAGGTGTTCAAGTATGAACTGGGTTTTTTTGGCACGGTGAAAAAACTATTCAAAAACTTAGCTATTTCTACCCTAGGGAGATGGCACAAACCATGCTTACCCAGTGGAAGTTTGCTGGCAGCATCTGGTCCCTTTGTTTTCTTCTTCTTTTTCCCCACTCGGGTTGGAACTGGGGGTTCATATTTCTTCTTTTTGTCCTTTTTATTTAAAAAAAACAAGTTAAAAAGTAATTTATAAAGAGTAATGTGTATCTTATCCAACACAAATTCTAGGTTTTGTCAAATATTTCAAAAGCCCTAACTTGCCCATTATTTCATAAATCATCTAAATCAAACTATAAAGTTATTATATTGCTTTCTAGATAAATTGAGATTTAACTTCTATATTTCTCCATGGTGTAGAGCCTGGTTATGTGAGGGACTGCTTGTATCCCATTAGTGTCTACTCAGCCAATTCGACCTTGACGGGTTCGAGATTGAAATGTTATCTATTGGGATAACACATATTCTTTGTAGCAGTGCCTGACCTCTGGAATTAGGATAGCCTCCAATCTATTGTTGTTTTGAAGAGGTGTTACCCAGGCCTTTGACAAAGGAAAGTGAGACCACTTGCTTCATTCCATGTGGTCTGCCCCACTTTCCATTTTTATTTAATGAGTTTATAGTTGTGAGCTGGCCACTTACTGAGAGTCTTACAGGCTTCATAAATTATCATTATTATCACTGTGTCTTCGGGGAAGGTTTGAATATTGAACTATAATTTATCTTAACTATGGTTATTAGAAACAAGATACTTGTAAGGGTGCTTTTTCAAGAGGCAACTGGACATTCTGGTTTTTCTTTGAAGACATTTCATTCTCATCCAAGCTTCCAAGCTTCTTCAGGTCTGACTGGATGGTGGGGAATGGAAGGATCAGTTGCCTCCTTAAAAAGCATCTTTGGGACAACCAAGACCTGGATGACTGAGAATTTCTATAGACTTTTAGCTATGCAATTTGGGAGGAATATTCTTCGAATGGTGTGGGAGCATGGATGGATTTCCAGAAAAATTGCAGACTACAGGAGCCATTTGCACTACTTAGATGACCCTGAAGACACAGATAACTTCCAAGTGCCTCAACAACTTTTTAAAAAGATGCAAATGACCTGCTGTCTGCAAGCAATATAAATCCTTCCATTCCCCACCATCCAGTTAGAGCTGAAGAGGCTTCTTGGATGAGAAGCAAAATCTCTTCAAAGAAAAACCAGAACGATCAGTTGTCTCTTGAAAAAGCACCTTGGGACAACCATGACCTTGATGAATGAGAATCTCCATAGACAAGATCGTTTCAAATTAAATTAAATTAAATCAAATCAAATCATAAGAGTCCAGGTTAAATAACAAACTACAATTAATAAAAATGAAAGAAAGGCACATAAATCAAGGCATCCATAAACTAACTATTTATTTATATACATTACAGTAAAACTACATGCTTCTGAAAACTAGAACAATGAAAACTTAACATTGGGTCAAAATATATAAAAACACAATATTTGATTTTCTGAATTTTTATATAATAAGGGCAACTGAGGGAAAATATATATTTTGAGCTGCTTAATTAGCATGGAAGATGTTTTCTACAAATATTGTCTTAGCAAAGAACACCAGGTAAATGTTATTTTTCCATACTTTGTCATCCTTCTTGCCACCTCCAGGACCGTGTCCACCACTCTGACTCTGACCCTATATTCAAAGAGACAAAATATCAATGAAATTCAGAAAAGGGGGAAGAAAGACAACTTAGCCATAAACTATGTGCAAACTCAAATTCAGTTTTTCCTTCTGAAACAACTGTCAAAAGAATGAAGACAGAAGTAATTCCCCCTTCATTCTTCTGACATGATAAAAAAATCCTTCCAGAAAACTCTCCAGAACAGGGAAATGCTACACAACAAAGATAAGAAAATGTTTCTGATGTGCAAGAAGAAACCCATACAGGCAACACTGATTTCCCACTGCGTTCAATTCATTTCGATGACATGAATGTCTAAGCATAAACAAGACACTACTTTCTAAGACACTACTTTTGATGGCTACCACTTCAGCAAAATACCGAAAAGCAGAATCATATTCCGAATTGAATACAAAATGGTAACCAAATGGTAATTAAAACAGGAAGGGAGGGTTTATACTTTAAGCATCCTAAATTATCTGCAGCAACCAATTTATCAGTTAATTTCTGGAGAAATGATAAGGCAGCATGGCAATTTATTTCAACAACTATATTTCTACTATATTTATTTCAGTTGAAAACTCTCTAGAATATCTGTGCATTTAAGGTCACTAAATAACGCTGAACATAATTAATGGAACAAATAGCAAAAACGCCCTTAGGAGTCACTGAACTGCTAAATATATATCTTGAAGCTGGCTGGCCCAAGCAGTAATAAGCAAGAATGTTCTATTTTGATGTTGTTGTTGTTGCAATCTCATGCAACCCTAGTGCAGAAAGGGAAACTGTCAACGTTCCCACACCACACAAGGATGTCTGTAAATATAATGCATGTCATGCTTATCTCTGCATGTGTACATATGGAAAATGTATATCCGCACAGAGGGCTATATACAAGACCTGCACATTGGACAACCGCCCAGCCGATAGTTAAGAGGGATAGTAGTTAAAAATGGTGGTGACGGGAAGAGCGCCTGATTTTCTTTTCTGTCACCAGAAGACGGTAAGGAAATCAGGCGCTCTTCCCGTCACCACCGCTTCATATCCTGGGCTGCTTTGGCCCAACTGCCCCCCACCCCCATCCCCCATGCCAGTTCCCCGCACTTCTCAGCTATGGAAACGATGCGATCATGACATCGCATAACAGCGCCCAAAGGACCCAGGCCGGGAGAAAAGGATACCCTGGCTTAAGGGAATCGGTCTCTCCCAGCGGACACTGGGAAGAGGCTCCAAACGGGCCTCAAGAAGCCCACCCGCAGGCCCCGTCCCCCCCAAACCCCCTTTTTTCCTCACCATCCTGCTCTCTCAGAGTTCAACCCCGGAAGTCGAACGGCTTCCTAGAGGAGCCGGAGCGGAAGTACGGGACGCGAGGAGGGTCAATTCTCTGTTTGGGCGTGAGAGCGAGAGCGAGCGAACCAGAGAGGGGGGGGGGGGGGGGCGGAGTTAGGTGATCGCTTCTCCCAGAGGGCGGAGGCGGGAACGGAGAATTGAGGGTGGAAAGAGTGAATTGGCCTTTTGGGTAGAGAAAGCATTGTTTTATGACGTCTGTGTATGTGAGCTACGGTCTAACGATACTTGGCGAGATAACAAATCCATATTAAGTCAGGAGGGGGCAGCATTATCACCGCATTGCTTCTTGCGACTGAATGACTCCTTTTTCGACATCTACGAGAGGAAGAGATGAGTGATCAAATCAAGCTTTCATATATTTCAGATGCCATGTCAGTGGTCCATGATAACTCCAATTCTTTTGTCTTGCTTTGAACCGCGGAGAGATCGCAAGCAGGCACCTCACTGAAATAATATTTTAACGATAATCTCCTGAGAGGCAAATTATGTCCGTTGACGCTTTTGGTTGCTGTCTGCTACAAAAGCAAGGTTAAAAGCCAGGATATTCAATGGCATAAGTACAAGTAGGAGAAGCTGTTTTCCTTAAGGACTAGAACCAGAGATCACCCAATGAAATTGAATCCTGGAAGAATCAGGGCAGACAAAAGAATTGACACAACGAGCAATTTTACTTAACAATTCACTACTGTGAGATGTAGTACTGGCTACCAATTTGCTTGGCTTCAAAAAAGTGTTCAACCCTTTCATTAAAAATATGGGAATCAATGACTGTTAGCCTTTTGAGGTCAGCGTGACTGCCTCTGAAAGCCATATGCTGGGAGACCTGCGGGCAACTGTGAAGTTGGTTGGCCACTCTGAACAAATTGCTGGACTCAATGGGTCAGAGATGTGATCCAGCAAGGTGCCAGTTATATTCTCACATACAGGTAGTCCTCAACTTACACAGTTATAGTTATATTTACTTTATTGTCATTGTACGTATATACACAGTATACCCATACAACGAAATTCACATAACGCCCAAAGACCAGGCCCAACACACATGACAATCCGCAAACACCCCCAGCCCACCAAAAATTCCCCATTCATTTAGTGACCATTCAATAATAATAATAAATAAATAATAATAAATTTTATTTGTTACCCGCTCTCTCTCCCCAGAGGGACTCGAGGCGGGGCACAGGAAAATTAAAAAAACAATAAACACAAACAGAATACATAATTTAAAATCACAATTAAACAAATCCTGCGCTAAAAACATCTATAAAAAACTAAAAAACTGTCCCTAAAACCCCTAAACACTACAAATAATTAAAATTACCCTAAAACCCCAGGACGAGGCTATCCCAAGCCGGCCAGACGGAAAAAGTAGGTTTTCAATTTGAGACGGAAGGAGCGGAGGTCCGTGGTCATCCTAATATCGGGGGGAAGGTCGTTCCAGAGGGCCGGGCCCGCCACAGAGAGAGCCCTTCCCCTGGGTGTCGCCCGCTGGCACAGTCTAGTGGACGGCACCCGGAGAAGCCCCGCTCTGTGGGAGCGAATCGGCCGTGAGGATGTATGGGGCAGGATCCGATCCTGCAGATAGTTACAATGGCACTGAAACAAATAACTTATGACTGTTATTTTTTCACACTTATGACTGTTGCGATGTCTCCAAGGTCACATGATCAAAATTCAAACTCTTGGCAACTGACTCATTCATGACGGTTGCAATGTCCCAGAGTCATGTGATAACTTCTTGTGACCTTCTGAGAATCAAAATTTAATGGGGAAGCCAGATTCTCTTAACCGTGTTAGTAACTTAACTGCAGTGATTCACTATGGCAAAAAATGTAAAATGAGGCAAAACTCACTTAACAAACGTCTCAACAACAGAAATTATGGCTCGATTGTGGTCATAAGTCAAGGACTACCTGTAGTCAATTTTAAAGCCAAACCTGTGGTAATTCACTCCCCCCCCCCATGGAATTAATAAAGAAATCTCCAAATATGTAAACTGGATTTTTAAGTTTCTTATCACACTCTATTTCTCTTCTTAATAATATAATATAGTTGTTAGAATAATAAACTTTGACTAGTGAGATTCAGTTCAAAGTACTGACTTAACCACACAGGTCATTGGATGAGTTTGGACCAGTTATTTTCTCCCATCCCTATCTATCTCATAGGGTTATTGTGGAAATAATATCAAAGAGACTACCATGTATGCTACTTTGACATGAGTGGTCAAATGTGAGATTTAAATACAAAAAATAATACTGGCACATGTATTAAAATGTCCTGTCTTCCTCACTATTGCCCTTAATTGCTTAATTATGCCCTCCCTATTTTCTCTCCTGAACAAGACTGCTGGAATTATGAATTTTAAGAACACACCTATAAAATTGGCCGTACGTCCACTATACGGATTGCTGTTAAAGGTGTAATTAAAAAAATAAACCAGCAGAGGTCTCTATAGCTACATTGGACATTGGTCACTGTTTATAAATCAAAGTTGTACAAATCAATCTTTCACTTTTCGCTTTATAAAAATAATAGTGCCTGATGTCTGGTATGCTCCTTGGGTATGAAACCTCTTCTGCTTCTATACTGAAATAAAAGGCTGTGCTTTTCTTGATCCTATGTGGACATTGCCTTTTTCACATTGAGTTCCCATACTTAGCCAGCCTTCTGGCTAACATAGGTAACGTTTGGGGTCCTTTATTATGTCACCATAAACAGGGTCACTGGGTAGCTATCCATGGACACAAAAAGGGCAAAAAAAGTTATGATGCTTCACAGTTCTGACTACTACAAAGTAGGCCTTAATAGTAGCTCTAACCCATTTTTTTAAAAAATGTACTTAAGTGGCACAATATGGACAGTATATAAACTGAGAATCTATGTATTTGCAAGATTTAGATCCCATCTTTCCTCCAAGAGCATAAGATAGCAAAATCTGTAAGAAGAAAAAAAAGAAACCACAAGGTCAAATTATTTCAAACGGTTATAGCTAGATTTGTCAGGCACAAAAGACCAGGATCACACATAAAGTTTCAATTAAACTGATTTATTATTTCTCATGCCTATACATTATCTATCTGCACATGTTCATACATGTCCTTGTTCATCTTTTCCTCATAATTAATTTAAGTGTAGCACATCATGTATTGTCACATAGTTTTCAAACATGTTTTGATTGTGAATGTCAATCATAATTAAGTTGCTTTTGATGCTGGCTGTAACAAAGGAAGTCCTAGTTTCCAATCACATCTTGGAGTAAAGTGTAAAATTAAATCAGTGTTGCAATCCCCATGCTAATACTGTACCAATCATGATTAATTACAAATAAAGTTCAGTCTCAACAGAAAGAATATAGAAACAAAATATTTTAACCTTTTTTACACTACAGATTAATGTTCTTTTCTAAAGATGTTCCTTTCGTTCTTTTTCCTCTTGATTTGTCACAAGTCTTTGTCTTCCCTAGAAAAAGGACAAATAATTTAACTATTCAGTACTGTTTCTTATTGCCATCAGCCTTCACTACGGCTAGTGATGTTTGTGTAGAGCTGTTCCTTGGCTTATGTCCTTCCTGCCTGTCTGCCTGCCTGCCTTCCCCATCATGTTTTCTGTCATTTCTGAGAATTAAAACCACATTTTTCCCAAACTTACCTGAAACACATACACCCCTCAAACCCTGTATCCAGCAATAAAAACAGATATAGCAAACCACCTCTATTCTGAGTCTTTTTGAAGGAAGAATAAAAGCTGGTAAAAATATAAAACTCTTTTAAATCTGCAAGAGGCTTAACTAGAGGTCTGCAGCTGAGGAAGACATATCCTTACAATGTATGCAAACGTGAGGGTGAGATCATCTGTGGTTTTGGGGTAGAATTCCATCTGTACGCTGATGACACCCAGCTGTACATCTCTACCCCTGACCACCCCAACGATGCCGTTGAAGTGATGTCCTGGTGCCTGGAGGCCGTGCGAGCCTGGATGGGGAGAAACAGGCTTCAACTCAACCCGTCCAAGACCGAGTGGCTGTGGTTTTCGGCATCACGATATAGCCAGTTGGTATCATCTCTGGCTATCGGGGGGAAGTTACTAGCTCCCGCGGAAAGGGCCCGCAACTTGGGCGTCCTCCTGGATTCCCGGCTGTCGTTGGATGACCATCTGATGGCCGTGCCCAGGGGGGGCCTTTTATCAGGTTCATCTGGTACGCCAGTTGCGCCCCTTTCTAGATCGTGATGCCCTACGCACGGTCACTCAAGCCCTCGTCACCTCCCGCCTAGACTACTGTAATGCTCTCTACATGGGGCTCCCCCTGAGGTGTGCCCGGAGGCTTCAGCTAGTCCAGAACGCAGCCGCGCGGGGGATTTTGGAAGTGTCGAGATACTCCCATATAACACACCTCCTGCGCGAGCTGCACTGGCTGCCTGTGGCCTCCCGGGTGCGCTTCAAGGTGTTAGTGACCACCTTCAAAGCGCTCCATGGAATGGGACCTGGTTATCTGCGGGACCACCTTCTACCACATACCTCCCTTAGACCTGTCCGCTCTCACAGGGTGGGCCTCATCAGGGTGCCGTCTGCCGGACAATGCCGGCTGGCGGCCCCCAGAGAAAGAGCCTTCTGTGTGGCAGCTCCTGCCCTCTGGAATGGCCTACCACCCGACCTCCGCACGATCACGGACCTGCGCCTCTTCCGCCGGGCTCTAAAAACATATCTCTTTCACGAGGCCGGCGTGCCATAGCTCTAAATTTTAATCTTATTTTAGAAATGGGTTTTAATTGACAATTTTAGCACGGGTGCAGTTTAATTTAATTTATTTTTAATATCCTGTATTTATTGTTTTTTACATTTTATTCCTTTCCTGTGCGCCCTGAGTCCAATCTGGAGATAGCTGCGGGATATAAATTTGATAAATAAATAAATAAATTAAATGTTCTGCCAGACAAAGTTTGGTGCATACTCTAGGCATGTCTAGAACATATTCTTGAAGGGCAAATGTCTAACTTAGTCTGGACCAAAGGACCTTTATTCAAATAGCATGAAAGCTGGGGTTTTTTGATGTACTGTAGAATTGATTCTATGTCTCTCAAGCAAAGGGTGAGGACAGGAGACTCCATGCTTCTGTGCTTTGTAGGGTGTGTGTGTGTATTATACAAGATGCAGTTATGCTGCCTTTAACTGCCTTGTGACTGTAATTTGGTAACCCAGTAAGTGGTAAGATTAAGAAAAAGAATACATTGGATTAACTGTAAATTGAGTTACTCTATTTTTTATTGAAATTTCAATTTATTAATATGACACACTGTTTGAAAGCCTCTTAACTGCCTTAAGCTGTATCTGTGGGGAAATAACATACTTCTTCATCTCCTAAATCCTAAACCCCAAGGAATGAAGACCAGAAACTTACTGGTTTCTTCCCTTCAACACTTCCATAATTCTCTGTATCTTGGTAGCAACACAGTTGAGAATTCTGGGAGTTAAAGCCCACACATTTGAAGAGTGCCCAAGTAAAAGAAAAATGACACAAAGCACAGGATGTTTTCTTTTTATTCTGAAGAATTAACATTGTTTCTCCAAAAGTAAGCTCTGTTTTAAAGATACCAGTATTTAAAAGTAACCTGAGAAGTTAATATATGAGCGAGTCGAAATTGTTGTATATCTTGGAATGGGAGAAAGACATGGCTGTGTCTGCTGCTATTTGACTTCAACACAGTATTTATCAACGTTGGCATATTTGACTGGAGAATTGAAGTTGGTTGAATTGACTGGAGTTGAAGTCTACACATCTTAAGGTTGCCAAAGTTGAGAAATACTGCGCTAGCACATAACTACCAACTTACCATTTCTATTGATTAGTCTTCCTAACACTTGTCTGCATTTTGCCTTCTGTGTGCATGCTGCCAATTTTCCTAGCACCTCTTATCATCTGGAACTAAAATATGAAGCATGTAAAGAAGCATACCTATTTTTTTAGCCTGTTTTCTCAAATAGCTGGCACGTTTGTTATTTGCTGTCTGGAAGAAAAAAAAATTCTGTATACCTGAAGTCTGCAAAATTGAGATCTTATTTTAAATTTCCCAAATACTCACAGTAAAGCTTATCACCAAAGTTTCTTTAGTAAAAAATAACCATAGTGAGACAGAAAAATGTACTTTAAAGACTGATAAGCAATCAATAATTGGGATGCAAAATAGAAATAAAATGAGTGTATTTTATGACATCAAAGAAATGACGTTACCCCAAGCTCTTCTTGACTGCAAATAATTTCTAGGACCATCTTCTCCACATAGAGATGACTTGCCTAATGCAGAACTGATTTCCTACCAATAATGTATAATGCCCCAATTTGGGGAGTTGAAGGCAGTTAAAGCTTGCAGGCAATATTTTAAATGGCAACCTCCGTATTGTGGAATAGCCTCCCTCTTAAGATTTGATTGGGGTCCCACAATTTGTTTTCTTGAAATTATTAAAGACTGTGCTGCTCCAAAGGGAGTGAATGAGCATTATCTTGCCTTTGGTTTTGCAGTAATTTTGTGGGTCCCCTCCCCCATTTTTATTATATTTTAATCCTTTATGTTAAATGAAAACTGACTCAAAGTGGTTTATAGAAAATCCACAGACCCAAATCAGTATTTACATTTTGATTCTCACCACTCACTGGAGGATGAAAGGTGTGTGTGTGTGAAGGTTTGTCTATCAGAAAGAGGGAAAGGAAAACAAACTGAAACACATCAAGGAAGCTCTCAGAACTTGTGGTTACCCCAACTGAACCTTTGTCAAATCCAGAAAAAGATCTAGAAGGAGCTCCTCCATAACCGAAAAAGAAGAAAACAACAGACAAAGCAATGTTGTCATTCAATACATTGCAGGAATATTTGAAAAGCTCAGGAGGCTTTTCAACCAACACAACATGTGAGCACACTTTAAACCAAGAATACACTAAGGCAGAAGCTTGTCCAACCCAAGGATAAAACACTGAACCTTCTGAACTGAAGAGAATAGTGGTTGCTAAGAAGTCAAATGCTGTTCTTCTGAAGACTTGGCTCTTTGCCCTTTGCCAAGGATGAGTGAAGCTTCTTGCATTACTTGTTTGTTTCTCTTTTTTCTTCAATCTCTTTTATGATAGTAGTTGTAAAATATACCATCATTGTCATCATATAATAGCTAACAATAATAAAGAGAAGTAAGTAAATAATAACAGTGGCAAAGCTTAGGAGCAAAGATTGAATAAATTGAAAACAATATTTTATACTGAAGGGTATAGAGGTACTATTGGAGATTGGATTAAGTTGTAGATTTTTATTTTCTTATTTATATTTTGTGTTGATTGGACATTTATATCTGCATTTTCCTCCTTTCTGATACTATTTTTAAACACTTCAAGTCCTTTGAAATAATACACATACACACACACACATACACAAAACCCCTGTTTGGTAGTATCACAAAATAGTGGTGTTCTTCAGGATTTTTGACTCAGCACAGATAGGATGGATGTTAAATTCTGGTTGGTTGCCTGTAGTTTGGATAGTTAAAAAGGAACGGCAGAAAAAATGCTGGCGGGGAAAAGGGATGAACAATTCCTCAAGCAATTTAGTTTAAAACAGACGTAAATGGGGTGGAGTATTTCACAAAGCACAAGTTAAAAATTCTTCAATCACTTAAAATTAATAAGTAACTTGTCATTGTAACCCAATCTTACATGCTATGACACAAGAATGTTTTATTCCAGCTTTCAACAGCAATATTATATTTCTGTTACTTATTTTCAATTAACTATATTTGGCTTTCTAAAATATTTTTTCCCCAGTGCTTTGTTTCTCCTGAACTATGAAGAATCAATTCTGTAAGTCTTTCTTATTGTGCCATCTGTCAGTTCAGTCTGTAATTTTCTAATGAAATACTGTGGGTTTTTTAAAAATTGTTTATATGGATATAGCCTTTAATTAACTTGCCTCTATTAAATAATCTGTCAGTAGATCACACAGTCTACAAATAAAAATAAGAATTTCTCCAACTGTTCTAATTTTTCCTCTTCTGCCAAGAACATTTGAAGCATGTGAAAATGCTTTATTTTTTTTTTATTTTTTGAGAAATGCGATGAGGGTAGCGCTTTCAAAATTTATTATTGTAATTATTTATATTGTTGTTAAACATTATCAGGTAGCTGAGGAATGCTGATAAGAAGAACACCAGAGCTGCATAGCAAGTTGACGCAGAACAATCACAATACGGTTGACCAAGTAGATATCCATGTTTGCTTACATGTGTGAGCAAAGAGCTACTTTCTTATATTTATTGTATCATCTTGTTTTCTGGAATATTCTTTTTAACTTTTAAATCATACATTTGAAAACATCAAAATAATTTGCTTTGTTCTTTTTTTAAAAATGCTCAGTTTTCACCTACAAATAGGGGAAAGGGGAGCACCTATTAAAAATCCGATCAATTACTTCATAGAGTCTTAGGTCAAAAAGTCTAGAAATCCTTATATCCTTATATCTATTCTATGGAAAAAAGAAAATGAAGAAGCTATTTTGGAAAATGGACGTAATTGCTCCATTGGCCCCTTAAACCTAGTTTCTTTATTAGCAACTCTTTGTTCTCTAATCCATCCTGAAATCCCAGTAAATGTTCATCTAACATAGCCAATTGGTTCACTTCTGAATTTAACCAAGATTGCATTCTCTGCCATACTTTTTCTTCCTTGTTCCTTCTCATTGTCATTATTTCTTCTTATTATATCCAATCTCGCATCCTCTTGTTTCTTCTGCGCCCATCTTTATCAGGAAAGCCCACTATCATTGTATTCAAATTGGTAAAATATTTTTTTAATGTTTGACAATTTGGATATACTACAGAAATTCTAATAGCCAGGTCCTTAATATACTTGAAGAGATTTTAGTGAAAAGAGAAAATTAGCATGGTAGCACCATTGCAAAAGAGAGGGATTTGCAGTCCTGGGGACTTTTGCTTGATGATTCAATTCTGTGAGTACCTACTTCTGAACAGTGGTAATCCCAGTACTGTTGATCAGGAATCCCCAACCCCTGGTCCGCAGACTGTACTGGTCCATGGCCTATTGCGAACTGGGCCATGCATGTAGTGGCCGAGCGCATGAAACTCGTGTGTGGAATCATTCCTTCCCCCTGCTGCTGCCAATCTGCAGAGCTGGAAATGTTGGGGACTGCTTGTTGTGGATATCTTCTTTGGGAGACAGAAAAGTGTGCAGCGGAATGTGCAGCTAGAGAAAAACACGTTGCTAGCATACACACGAATAGAGTCTCAGTTAGTAATAAACAAGTAGCTTTACTGTGTGTAAAACTAACCTACTGCTTCACAAGCAGTGATAGTAGATATTGAATCAAACAAAGTCCTTAACAAACAAACAATTGCTTACAGTTGCAATGCATGATTCTTCCTTCTTCAATCAATCAGTCAGTCAATGTCAGTCAGCAAGCGAGCAGAGAGAGAGAATGAGCTCTCCTGACTTCCTCTTATTGTGGAGATAATTACAGCTGCTGATTACATTCAAACATTTAAAGCAACAAAGACCATTTGTCATCATGGTATATATATATTGCCTACCCAACACTAGGAGTATACTCCTGACACTGCTACTGCAAATAGTTCCTGAAACTGTACTTCCATCTTTAAACAAAATATAAAATTATTAATAAGACTGAAACAGATGGAGCTGCTGCTACTTCTTTAAGCAGCATATTATTATTATTATTATTATTATTATTAATAATAATAATAATAATAATAATAATAATAATAATAATAATAATAATAATAATAATAATAATAATAATAATAATAATAATAATAATAATAATAATAATATTTTATTTTTATATACCGCATCCTCTCCCCAAGGGGACTCGGAGCGGTGCACAGGGAAAAATTAAAACACATAAAATATATATACAAAAATAGATACAATAAAGTAAAAACAAATTAAACTTAATTGTCCCTACACTAAAATCCCCATATTAAAACTAGTGTTCCCTAAACCCTAAAGGTAGAGACTAACCTAGGCCGGCCAAGCAGAAAAAGTATGTTTTTAATTTCTGACGGAAGGAGCGGAGGTCCGTGGTTGTTCTAATGTCGGGGGGAAGGTCGTTCCAGAGGGCTGGGCCCGCCACAGAGAAGGCCCTTCCCCTGGGCGTCGCCCGCTAACAAAGTCTAGTGGACGGCACCCGGAGAAGTCCCTCTCTGTGGGAGCGAATCGGCCGTGAGGATGTATGGGGCAGGATCCGATCCCGCAGATAGCTAGGTCCCGAGCCATGGAGCGCTTTAAAGATGATAACTAGCACCTTGAAGCGCACCTGAAAGACAACAGGCAGCCAATGCAGCTCGCGCAAGAGAGGTGTTATATGGGTGTACCTTGCGGTCCCCATTATTGCTCGTGCGGCTGCATTCTTGACCAGCTGAAGTCTTCGGGTGCACCTCAAGGGGAGCCCCATGTAGAGAGAGTTACAATAGTCCAGTCGGAATGTCACGAGGGCATGAGTGACTGTGCAAAGGGCATCCCGATCCAATAGGGGGCGCAACTGGCGTACCAGGCGGACCTGGTAAAACGCCCTCCTGGCCACGGCTGTCACTTGATCTTCCATGGACAGCCGGGTATCCAGGAGGACACCCAAGTTGCGCCCCCCCATCCACAGGGGCAAGGTGTTCGCCCCCTATGGCCAGTGATGGAGTCAACTGGTTGAATCGGGCGGCCGGAAACCACAGCCACTCGGTCTTGGCCGGGTTGAGCCCGAGTCTGTTACTTCCCATCTTATTCCCATCTTATTTCCATATTATTTGGTGGCCATGATGTTTTGGTGTTACTTGTGGCCACAAAATAGAGATGGCATAGCAGGATAGCCCAGAGCAGTTGAAGCTTCACTGCAAACCACAGTTTTTTCCCTATGGACAACTATTTTTCCTTAGAATTTGACTTACATAATTTTAATTATCTTTATTATCATTATGTGAGATAATTCACCATAACTTCCATTTTATGCAAATAAATCAAAACGGAATGGATTGGAATGAAGCCTAGGCTGAATTGTCATCTTGTCTTGTAAATCCCTTATTATTTACTTACACTTAAGCTAGAACGGATGTCATAATTTCTTGCAACATCAGGAAACAGGGGAAGGAAACACAAATCAGTGTTTTTAGTTCACATTTTGTTAACTTTTCCTAGCAGAGGAGGTGGTACTCTGTTCCTTAGGCTTGCAAAGGTTATAGAGGAAAAGCACACACATTTCCCCAGCAACATGCTTATAGCGTTCAAGAACATATTGGTATAAATGGACAAAATGACCTCATTTGCTTCCCACACCTTCTTTTCACACGGTCTTATTTTCTTACATATTGTCTAGACATTCCTCAACATTACATATTAATAAAGAAAATTACAGCACCACCCGAGAGTGCAATATGCATTTCAATGAGCTACAGTAATACATTCCAGATTTACCTGGGTTATTGAAAATGAGATACTTATGGATAAGAAGTGTCCTGGGGGATCTGTTGGTGCTGCTCTTCCAACTTAGGAGTCACAGGCCTGAGTGTTCCTACTACCGCTGGGACATTTTGGCCTTTCCTTTCCATATCTTTTCTAGTTCCTCCCTCAGGCTCTGCTTCCTCCATCTTGGATCCTCTACCAGAAGCTTGGGTTCTGCACAGTATCTTAGTTGTTTTAGGAGCTCTGTGACATATCTTCCATAAATCGTCATAAATGTCTGTATGTGTATGGGTATTATATATATATGCAGTACATATACACACATTATTCTTTTAAGAAGGTTGTTGCATTAGTTTTACTTGTTTAATATAATCTTTAATTAAATTATTGAAAAAAACATGAACGTTATGTAACATATTTGGGTTCAGTCCTGGCATTTTGAGGAGGGAATGGACCTCTGCCTCTTTATTTTCAGGGGGGACCACCTCCTCTGGCACCTCTTGAGAGGTTTTAACCAGCCAAGATGGCATGGATTTAAAATTCAGGCAGAAACACCCTATGTTCAAGGATTGTGGCTATTTCCTCAGAACCAACAGATTCAAACCCTTATCAAATATACATGCCAATTTGTGTCTTAATGAACTCCATACAGCTTATGCATCCGGAGTGCAACTCTGAATGGAGCTGAATGATTTTAGCTAACATATGCCATAAAATACCCTCAATGACCCTGCATGTGATTTTCTCCCCCCCCCGCGTCCCCCCCCCCCCGCCACACGCCAGGGACCAAGTCCCTTCAAATACAGCTCAGATGGCCATCTAAGAATGCAGTAAAAGCAATAAAAAGTGTTGCGACTTTTATCACCATGGTGTTATCCTTAATAAAGTCTCTTAATTACCGGTATTTTGTTTGGATTTCCTCTTTGTTGTCTTCCAGTGACACTCTAACCATTTCTTCAACCAGTTCATCTCCCAGAATTTTTCTGAAAACTAAATAGATTTTTTGGAATTTGCCTGCAGAGAGAAGCTGTATAGGTGCAATTCTTCCTATTCCTATCCCTATCTTCTCATTCCAAGTTCAGCAAATTGTGCATCAGATTATTGGGAATTCCACTGTGTCCTCTGGAATTCAATTGGTCCATCAGGCATCTGAAATGACCACAGGAATTAGATGCTATTGCTCTGGTGTGAGAAGCAGATCAGAGTGATCTGATCATGACAAGGGACAAACAGAAATATTTCCCAGGTCCAGATCTTATTGCCACCACCTAATACTGAAACACGTTATTCCCATTGTGTGTTCATGCCCTTAATGACTTGGGTTATGTCCATGATTGCCATGGTGGCCTTGAACTGACTAGGAAGCATTATCAGTGTTAGTGAGTGTGGGATTTATCCCATTTATATACAGTAACTTTCCCTGCCAGTGTTGGTGGGGATGTAGTTTCTTTTCCCTGGTAGTTCCATCATTAGGATATTTTTTCTACTTGATTGTTTCTCTGTTGGTTTGTCTCCTTAATCAAAATTCTGTTGAGATCTTAATGTTCTATGATCTCATTGCCAGCCTGCAAATGTAAATAAAAATGATATCAGAAGAACACAACTAAATGATGAGCCGTGGTGGCCCAGTGGTAAGAATGCAGTACTGTATACTACTTCTGCTGACTGCTGATTGCCAGCAGTTGGCAGTTCAAATTTCACCAGGCTCAAGGTTGACTCAGCCTTCCATCCTTCCATCCAGGTCGGTAAAATGAGGACCCAGATTGTTGGGGGCAATATGCTGACTCTGTAAAAACCGCTTAGAGACTGTAAACTGCTGTAAAGCACTATGAAGCAGTATATAAGTCTAAGTGCTATTGCTATTGCTCTCTACATGGGGCTTCCCTTGAGGTGCACCTGGAGGCTCCAGTTAGTCCAGAATGCGGCCGCGCGGGGGATTCTGGGAGTTTCAAGATACTCCCATGTAACACCTCTCCTGTGCGAGCTGCACTGGCTGCCTGTGGCTTTCCGGGTGCGTTTCAAGGTCTTAATGACCATCTTTAAAGCGCTCCATGTCATGGGACCTGGTTACTTGCAGGACCGCCTCCTACCACATACCTCCATCCGACCAGTCCGCTCCCACAGGGAGGGCCTCCTTAGGGTGCCGTCCGCCGGACAATGCCGGCTGGCGACTCCCAGAGGAACAGCCTTCTCTTTTTGTTTTCTTTTTTAAAAAAATTTTTTTTTATTAATTTTTTTATATTTTACAATATTTTACAATATTCCACCCAGTGCTATACAGAATGAAAGGAAGAGTTGGTTCTTCGGATATCTTCAATTATCTTTAGGATCTCCAAAATCCACGTTCTCTAGGTACAGGTATCGAGGCATCCAAAGTTCCAAGTGCATAGTCCACAAATGGCTTCCAAGTCTTCCAAAAAATGTCTTTTTTATAGACCCCCTCTCTAAATTTAATATCACAAGTCATTTTATCATTTAAAGCTAATTTCCACATTTCACAATACCACTCTTCTATTTTAATATTTACCTCTATTTTCCAGTATCTTGCTATTATAATTCTACCCATTATAATCATAATTCTAATCAATTCTTTCTCATATTTTGTTAATTCTAATTCCTTAATTATCAATAATAATATACTTTCTGATCTCAATGTTATTCTTTTCTTCATCATTTCAAACATCGTTTTCTCCAATTGCTGTAAAAACTTTTTAATTTTTTCACATTTATACCACATATGTTCATAAGTTCCCAATTCCATGTTACATCTCCAACATTTATTACTAATTTTTTTATCCATCAATGATAACCTTAATGGAGTCCAATACCATTTCCAAACCACCTTAAAGTTGTGCTCTTTAATCCTTATAGACAAAATCCTCATAATTCGACTCTTCCAATTCACATTCCAGTCCAAATCTAATATTTTGATCTTGAGTTCTTCCTCCCAATTCGTCTTCATTACCATTTGTGGATTTCCATCAAAGTTTATAATCTTATATATCTTACTAACGAGTCCCTTTAACCCAATTTCATCCTTGATAATTTGAGATACTAAGCTTTCAAATTCAGTTTTACTTCTACTTATTTTACATGTTCCCCTTACTTTCATAGTCCATTTTTCTACCTGTATTTTTTCAAACCAATTCAGCTCCAATTTTTCAATTATTTCTTTTTTTCTACTCTCGGTTTCTAAAGCTCTTAACCAATTTACTATGCTTCCTATATTTTCATCCTCAATTACTTGATCTCGACTTATGTTGGTTTTAATCGGCCAACTCCCAAGTGTCTTCCCCAAGAAGGATATGTCCGGAATCAATATTTTAACAAATTTATTCCAAATTTTGCTCAATCCCTTTAACCAATAACTGTTGATTGCCTTTTTTGTTTTTACTTTATCTAAAAACAATGTAGGACCAAATCTCTTAATGTCCTTTAACTCTAGATCTCCCCAATGACCATCTCCTCCTTTAAGTATTTTTATCACAGTTCGAATATTATAGGCCCGATAATAATTAAGTAGATTGGGAATTCCCAATCCACCTTCCTTTTGATTTTGATACCACATTTTCTTCATTAATCTAGGTCTTTTCCCACCATTGCAAAATTTATCTAATTTCTTCTGATATCCTTCCATATCTTTCTCTGTCAAATTTAATGGTAGCATCTCAAATAAAAAATTAAACTTTGGTAACAACATCATCTTACACATTGCAATTCTGCCAAACCAAGACAACTTTATCTCTTTATATTTATCTATCTTCTTCTCTACTTCATTCAACATCACATCATAATTAATTTTTTTCAATTCTCTAACTTTAAGTGAAAGTGTTATTCCCAAATATTTCAATGTATTTTTAATTCTTATCCCAAATTGTTCTTGCGTACTCTCCCACTCCTTACCATTTTTGTTCATTAATAATTCGGATTTTGACCAATTTACCTTTAAACCTGTCATTTCTTCAAATTCTTTCAAATGTTTATTTATCCTCTTCAAATCTTTCTCTATATCTTTCAGAATAATCAAAGTATCATCCGCGTACAAATTTATCTTATATCCCTTGTACCCTTCCAGTTCTTCATCTTTTTCTATCAGTTTAGTCAAAACTTCCATAACTAATAAAAATAATGTTGGGGACAAGGGACATCCCTGTCTCGTGCCTGCTTCCAATTTAATCTCTCCCGTCATTATTCCATTCACCTTCACTTTTGCACTACTTTTTTGATACAATTTTGAAATAACATGTATAAATCTATTACCGAAGCCTAATGCCTCAATAATGACTTTGATAGTTTCCCATTGTACAGAATCAAAAGCTTTAAAAATATCTAGTAATACTATACCTATTTTACCATCAAGGTCTTAATGACCATCTTTAAAGCGCTCCATGTCATGGGACCTGGTTACTTGCAGGACCGCCTCCTACCACATACCTCCATCCGACCAGTCCGCTCCCACAGGGAGGGCCTCCTTAGGGTGCCGTCCGCCGGACAATGCCGGCTGGCGACTCCCAGAGGAACAGCCTTCTCTGTGGCAGGCCCTGCCCTCTGGAACGACCTGCCTCCCGACCTCCGCACAATCACAGACCTTCGCCTCTTCCGTCGGGCATTAAAAACATATTTTTTTCGTGCGGCCGGCCTGGCATAGCTGATGTAGTTATGTTATTATTTTAATTGGGTTTTAAATCATGTTTTTAGCACGGGCTAACCTTATTTAATTCTAGTTTTAACCATTTGGATTGTTGTATTTTTTATATTTTATAGTTCCTGTGCACCGCCCTAAGTCCCATGTTGGGAGAGAGGGCGGTATAAAAATTTGATAAATAAAATAAATAAAATTAAAAATACATTAGTTGATTCTTTTCAGAGAAATCATATAACTAATAGTTGTTGCTCTCCTCACCAGTGAATGTCTAACAATTGAACATTTCAAGCAGCTTGACTTACTTGAAATATTCTTAAGAGCTGCAAATTCAGTGAAGCTTCACATAATTTAAAATACATTTGCAAGTTTTTCATTTACCAGAATTACACTCTGTTACTGACTTGTAAATGACAAGCTGAGCATCAGAAAGAACTATTGTGGGAACCATTACCATGCCTCCAGTAACCTTTATTGGCATACTAGATTCAATATAGATATTCAGGAGGCTTTTTGGCAGTTTTTTGGATTGGCTTTGGTTTACCAACATTGTCTGATCCCAGCCACCATAGTTTGTAGCCTAGCAAGTTACATATACATGTCTGGCCAACTGAGATTTATAGAGTAAATTGTACTTAAATAAACAATGTTTTGCTTAATTTAATTTTTTAATGTTAGATTTTAATCCTGCCTTTATTATTTTTATAAATAACTGAAGGTGGTGAGCATACCTAACTCTGTTAGGTGGGTTGGGCTGAGAGAATGAAAAAAATCACCTTAGGCTTTCAGGCCTAAGGTAGAACTAGAACTCACAATCTCCTGGTTTCTAGGCTGATACTTTAATTACTAGACTAAAATGGCTCTTAAACCATTTAAGAACAAAATCTTAATGCTTCATTTTTTTAATGTTAAGTGAAGGAAGGAAAATGATTTCTAAAAAGTCTGTTTTAATTTAAATATCTTCTTAGGATTTCATTCTAGCAAGTAATCAAGCAAATACCGTAACCTACAATCATCTCAATTCCAATCGGGTGAAGCACACTGCAATATAAGAAGCTGCAAAAATCCATTTTGCTGTTGTACATAAGATCATTAACCTGTGAGGGTTCTACCGACAATTGAATGGGGAGTAAAAGAGTACCAAAATGTGCAATGGAAATCAAACAGCAAATTTTCAGGAGGGTCCATAAATATTCATCAGTTTTAAAGGCTCAAAGTTCATTTGTCTTACTGTGATTTGGACACTGCAGAACTAAATGCTTTGAGACACAAAAGTTTATTCTCATCAGCGACAAGTAGGTTGAATTGTCAGTTCTTAATCAGGCCTATGATTAAAAACTGTAACTTAAGCTATAACGTATATAATAGGTGGGAAAAGGACAAAGTATGGGAGATTAATAAGGAACAGAAATGGGTTATTAAGTTTCACAACAGCATAAACACATGGCTATTTCTCCACATACAGGGTTCAGGGTGTTAATATATTATGGATCTACCTGTTTTATGGTGATTCTTTTTTTACTGTTTTTTTACTGTTAAGAATTGTGATTTTTCTTTGCCATCCAGCGTGCTTTGATAGATGGTGACTTCATAAATACGCTAAACAAACAAACCTCAACAATTAACCACATGGGAGTCAAATATAGCTCCAAGTGATCCGAAATCTTATAGGTGTGAAATAACCCTATTTAGGCAGCTCCCACTGTAAGAAGAAAAAACTCAGATAAATATCCTGTTTTACCTACTTGGTTTGTGGAAAAAAATCAAATAACAGCAAAAGGTAATTGAAAAAGTAAGTGACTCTATAGGCGACCTCACTGCCAATGCCTGGAGATCTGACACCTTCCAAACATGATTGATTTCAGTGGTCAAATCACAGGCCAGAAGTGGTATTCAGCCGGTTCGCACCAGTTTGCATGAACCAGTGGTGGTCATTTTCCCAAGGTTGGAGAACTGGTAGTGATGGCCAGCTGGCCATGCCCCCAGACTGGTGCCCTGACCTGTCCCTGCTCACTCACCCAGCCCACCCAGTTGCCATCTTGTTCACCCCACCTGCCCATCTGACGCTCGCCCCCCCATCTGAGACCTATATATGCCTTTGCCATGTGGCCCAGCCCCAGCTACGCACCTCACTTGCTCAGCTGACCAAAGGTAAGCATGCCGCAGCTCACCCTGGGTTGGGGACCGGGGCCCCAGGGACACACCATTACAAGGCCCCAGAGCCCCTGCCCTCTCCCTGCCCACCTCGGCTGGGTCGGGGAATGCATCATTCCCTGACTCTGGCCTTGTCCTCTTGCTGCTCCACCCTCCCTATGGCTCTGGCCCTAGCCCCACATCCTCCACCACCACAGCCTCTTTTAGCAGCTTACCTTCCGCGGTAGCTGGTCCAGAGTCTGGAAGGCAAGCTGAAACTCCCAGCCAGCCGCTGCTGCTGGGGAGCGGCTGTCTGGCAACAAAGTTCCCAGACGCTGTCTCTTTGAGTGCTGGTGGCTGGGAGGCTTGTTTGCCAGCCAGGCGCTGGCTGCTGGCCAAAGAAAAGTCCTCTGTTTGGCGAAAAAGCTGCTGCCGTTGCTGCCATGTTCTTCGTGCATACGCAACCCTTGGACGTGTCAGATTAACAAGCAACATTGGTGAAACCCTTGCTTTTGATAATTTAAATAGTTTCTCCTTCAATCTGACATTATTATGAAGTTTTACTGGCAATACCAGAGGTCGGGTTTGCCATTGCTCTCTTGCAGGAGACTCTCCCATACAAGTACTAAGCAAGCACAGTCCTACTAAGCAAGTGTTGCTATTAGCTGGCAAAGTTAATTTAACAGTTGGATAAAGACTTTGCAATTTCATGTCTCTTTCTTTCATCTCAGATCATTCAACTTTAACCACTACAAAATTGTTTTTGAGACATTTAGTTACTTCTGTGAGACTCAACTCTGGAACAGAGATCTATAAATAGGTTACAACTGTAATGCAGTAGGGAGGTTTTCAGTGTATATAATAATAATAATCTTTATTGTCATTGTACTAAAATTGCAATGAAATTGGTTTTAACTTCACTGGTGCAAAATCATAACAGAAACAAAAAAGAGAGAAAAGGAAAAGGAAAAAACTAGCATCTGCATGGAGTGATTGCGGTTGAATTTAAAAGTCTCACAGCCCAAGGATAGAAGCTATCTTTAAACCTGTTCGTTCGGCTGGCTATACTTTGATATCTTCTGCCTGATGGTAGGAGGGCAAAGAGATACCAACCAGGGTGTGAATCATCTTTGAGAATCTTCCTTGCTCTGCTAAAGCAGCGAGACCTGGCGATGTCATCCAGCGATGTCAGAGGGCAACTCGTATATGCTGCTTTACTAGTTCATTTCTATCTACAATAAAAAGGTATCTATGCATCTTCTGTCTAATAATTTCTGAATAAGAAATTTAATCTTTGGAGAACCAAAGTTTTCAGCTGTGCTTATATAAAACTTGAGTTTTATTTAAAATACTTTGAAAAGGGGAATCTTGTTTTCCTCTGTGAAAGGGCAAGAGCATATATTAAACCATTTACTGATCTGTGGAAACATGTCTGTCTTTCATCCAATTTAATGTATGGGCAGTTTGTCATGACTTTTGGGAGAAATACAAGGCCGAACAAATAGGAAAGGCCTAAACAACAGGCTTTTGGCATTTTTCTGAACCCTTTTTACGGGCAGGAGCAGAAACTCTGTATTTTCTTCTATATAATAAGGAAATGCTGGTCACATAACAAGAACTGTTGGCAGGTGGACCAAAAGCCAGAATTCATCCCTTTTAAGAAAAAGCTTCCATGAAAGAGCAAGATGGATCAATGACAATAGCAAATATTACAGGCAAAAGAAAGCTCAGGACCATATTGGTTGGAAATATGAGGAAGAGGCCTTCATCCTGCAGTAGATAGGCAATGGTTAAAAGGATGATGAATAAGAAAATGTGCTTGTTGGTGTGGTGAGTTTTATAATCTGAATAGGTCCTTGTTTTATTTGGGTGTGTTTTGTGAATGTATGTAAGTCTAATCAGGATGGATCCATGTCAGAGGTGGGTTGCTCCCAGTTTGGCTGAACCTGTAGTGATAATTGCAAAGTGTGTGTGTGAACAAACTGGTACGGTTCGCGTAGGAACTCACCCCTGGTCCATGTGTTTCATATGTTTATTCTTTCTTCATGCAGGTATGTACTGGAGTGATCTACATGTGCTCCCCTCTGCTGCTCTGAGGAGTGAAAGGCCAATTGCATTCTGTGTCACTCCCCAACTATTGCTATATTATGATTTTATTTCCTAGATTTTTTCCCCACAGTCCAAGCTGGATTTGGCCATTTTCAAATTCAGCATTTCTTTTGCCATCTTCTCATATCAAATTATTTTCTGTTTTCAAAGAGTTGTCTTGCTCAGAGGCAGAATCCTAAGACCTTTTTTCATAATTTCTTTATAATAATAATAATAATAATAATAATAATAATAAAGCTGAATTTATTAACCGCTCCCTCTCCCCACAGGGACTCGGGGCGGTGCACAGGGAGAATAAAAACCATAAATATACAAAAATACATACAATTTAAAACAGATTAAACAAACTCCTGTGCTAAAATCCCATTAACTAAAAATCCCCACTCAATATACATAAACAATTAAAAAACCCATAGAGAGAGAGACTACCCTAGGCCGGCCAGGCGGAAAAGATGTGTCTTTAGTTTCAGGCGGAAGGAGCGGAGGTCCGTGGTCGTTCTAATATCGGGGGGAAGGTCATTCCAGAGGGCCGGGCCCGCCACAGAGAGAGCCCTTCCCCTGGGCGTCGCCCGCTGACAAAGTCTAGTGGACGGCACCCGGAGAAGTCCCTCTCTGTGGGAGCGAATCGGCCGTGAGGATGTGTGAGGCAGTATCCGATCCCGCAGGTAGCTAGGTCCCGAGCCATGGAGCGCTTTAAAGATGATAACCAACACCTTGAAGCGCACCTAACATTCTATTAGGTTGGAAAATATGAAAATCTGATCCCTCACATACCTCAATTCTCACCAGCAAAATGCCAAAAAAATATAATCGGGTTGTTTGGAGTTTATCGTATTTTGGGTTGTTTCATGAAGTGATAATCCTCATTCATTCTAGTATTTGTTGCACATAGATAGGGTGGACACTCAGTCAACTCAGTACAATACAATACAATAGCAGAGTTGGAAGGGACCTTGGAGGTCTTCTGTCCAACCCCCTGCCTAGGCAGGAAACCCTAACCCTATACCCTATTCACAACTTCTGGAGGCAAGCTGTTCCACTGCTTAATTGTTCTGTCAGGAAATTTATCCTCAGTTCTAAGTTGCTTCTCTCCTTGATTAGTTTCCACCCATTGCTTTTTGTCCTGGTCTCAGGAGCTTTGGAGAATAGTTTGACTCCCTCTTCTTTGTGGCAACCCCTGAGATATTGGAACACTGCTATCATGTCTCCCCTAGTCCTTTTTTTCCATTAAACTAGACACACCCAGTTCCTGCAACTGTTCTTCATATGTTTAGTCTGCAGTCCCCTAATGATCTTTGTTGCTCTTCTCTGCACTCTTTCCAGAGTCTCCACGTCTTTTCTACATCTTGGTGACCAAAACTGAATGCAGTATTCCAAGTGTGGCCTTACCAAGGCATTATAAAGCGGTATCAACACTTCTCATGATCTTGATTCTATCCCTCTGTTTATGTAGCATAGAACTGTGTTGGCTTTTTTGGCAGCTGCTGCACACTGTTGGCTCATATTTAAATGGTTGTCCACTAGGACTCCAAGATCCCTCTCACAGTTACTACTATTGAGCAAGGTACCACCTATACTAGTGATGGCTAAACTTTTTTGGCTCACGTGCCAAAAGCAGGGGGAGCACACGGGGGTTGTATGTGGGCGTGCCACACCCATAATGCTATGTGCATGCCCCCTGCTTTTGGCACACAATTTTCGCCCTCCCCAGGCTCCAGAGGCTTTCTAGGATCCTGGGGAGGGTGAAAACAGCTTCCCCCCCACCTCCAGAGGCTTCAGGAGCTTCCCTGAAGCCTCCAGAGGGTGAAAAATGGTCTCAAAAGAAAGCCTAAATCAGCTGGCCAGCACACACATGCATGCTGGAGCTGACAGGGCAACACCTCGCGTGCCCTAGAAATGGCTCCACGTGCCACCTGTGGCACCCGTGCCATAGGTTCGCCATCACTGACCTATACTGTACCTGTGCATTTCGTTTTTCTTGCCTAAATGTAGAACCTTACTCTTTTCACTAATGAATTTCATTTTATTAGATAGTGCCTAATGTTGTCAAGACCCTTCTGTATCTTAAGCCTAACTTCTGGGGTATTCCTACCATCTTGGTGTCATCTGCAAATTTGATGAATTCCCCATTTATTCCCACATCAAAATCATTGATGAAGATGTTGAAGAGTACCGGGCCTAAAACAAAGCCTTGGGGTACTCCACTGCATACTTCCTTCCATGTAGATGCAGTTCCATTGAGGACTATATGTTGAGTGCGGTTGGTCAGCCAGTTATGAATCCATCTGGTGGTGATGCTGTCTAACCCACTTTCGCCTACTTTATCTAGTAGTAGGTTATGGTCTACCTTACCAAATGCCTTACTGAACTCCAAGTAAACTAGTCTATTGGAGGCATTCCTCTGGTCCACTAATTTTGTCACTTTGTCAAAGAATGCAATAAGATTAGTCTTGCATGATCTGTTTTTGACAAACCCATGTTGGTTTTTGGCTATTACTTGTAGGTTTTCACTAATTCGTTGCTTGATTATCTTCCAGAATTTTTCCTGGTATTGAGGTCAGGCTTATAGGTCTGTAGTTTCCTGGATCTATTTTTCCCACTTTTTTGAAGATGGGAACCACATAAGCTCTTTTCCAGCCCTTTGGCAGTTTCCCGGTGCTCCAGGTTCTCTGAAAGATATAGTTCAGTGGTTCTGAGATCTCGTCTGCCAGTTCCTTCAGAACTCTGGGGTGTAATCCATCCGGTCATGGTGATTTGAACTCGTCTAGGGTAGGCAGGTGTTCACTTACCATTTTCTTCCCTGTTTAGTGTCCTATGTACTATTAGATAATCAACACTTTTTTGAAACATGCTAATATATTGAAGTTATAATCCCTTTGGCAAAAGAGAAGAAAAGTTCACCAAGATATCCTAACCTCAAGGTTAGGATAGAGGATGTGGGAGGGACACAATAATTTTTTAAAACAAATCCCAAAGTAGTTTCTTCAGCCCCACTTGCTTTCTCATTTAAAAGTCTTGTCTTTAGATGTGAGAACAATGAGATGTAAGCTAATATGGGAGCTGGGAAAAGGCCCATTGTGAGTTTGTCTCTAGTGAAAATAGAGAAAGGCAATGCTTGAAAACAGGGCCAACAGGACTCCAGGTTAATGGAGAAGAAAACTGCCTAAATCTGAAGAATGAAGTTCCTTTCTCTGGAATGAAAGTGAGGGAGGGTATGCTGGAATTGGGATCCAAAAGTCTCCAGAAAAAGCAAAGGAGTAGCATTAAATTGTTCTTAAGCATATAATTAAAAGGTGAAAGCCTGGAACAAGCAAATCTTATCTAAGTAATATTCAATCAGATGGTCCTGAACAGGGTTTAGAAAGATAGAATGCTCCATCCAAATCTTATGCTATATTTTCTGGGAGCTTGATTGTTTCTAGCAATTATCTTTAATAGCAAATAATTATATGTGTGAAGTTATACAGCACTAAGCCTCAGGTCCTGCCCATTGTGGATCTGTTTGTCTCCACATAACATTTTATGGAAGACTAATATTGAAGATACTATTTGTGATTTCTTGTGCTCATTGGCTTGAATATTTGACTATGTAAAAAGTAGTCACGTTTTTAAAAGTTCTTTTTAAAAATCCTTAAGCTATATTTCCTGCTTTGACTTCAACTCATGAAAAAGGGAGACCTATTTTTTTCTTAAAGCTGTAAAGTTATAAAAAGGTGATACTATATTATTTTGTTTTGGTCATTATTATAACCCTAATTATTTTACGCCTAAGTAAGCATACATAATTAACACCAATAAGCACTGGGGCTGGATCCCTGTATGTCCCACATCCTGGGGTTATGAAGGAAGTTGTCACATAAAGCCATATCTAAACAGATCGGTGATGGCAGCTGGAATTACTACAAAGCTCCTGTACTATGGCAAAAAGATGAAACAGGATCTGTAAACAGGGAATTGGAAGGAGAAAGGTTGGATACTATTTGTTGCATTGTGGACCCATGCCTTTGTTGCTTCACGAATTTTTTGTGTCTTTTAACCCCATAATCCCTTGCATTGGGGTGCAGTCGGGGTAACTGAAAGGAGCTGAGTGTTTACTGGCCAGATGCCCTTCCTGTCGCCAATGCGGAGTTCGTAGCAGATATTTTCTCATTGTGCCCAGAGAGAGAAATATCTGCTGCTACCTAGGATGGAACTCACAGCCTCTTGATTATGAAGTGAGACCTCCACTGCACCACTCTGCTTCATGAACAGAATGCTGTGAAATAATTTGATAGATGAAGTCTTTTTAACATCTCCAGGCTTGTGTTAAGAGGGCTCATTATTCTCCTTTCTTAAACTTTAACATCCATGTTAGAATAACTGGCTATGATGGCACATCAGAAGTCTGGCATTTTAATCATTATGCTTCAATGCTCAAAAATAATCAGTTTCATTTGCTTTTCTACTGATTTTTTTTCTGTAGAAATGTTGGTGCATTTAAAAAATAATCTCCCTTACTTTACAAGCATAGAAGCCATTGTTCAGTGCAAACGACAGCAAAGGCTTTTATTACTTCTTGTGTATTGGATTTTAGCATATTTATCTATGCCTAAGTAGAAACATTATCAATTTTAAAAACTTTGAACAGGAATAAATGAAGCTGGAATGTAACTCTTATTTTTACAACCTCTTCCTCTTCTATTTAATTTATTTATTTCATTATTAAATGTAAAATGTTGTTCTCTGCTCATTATTGATCCATTTGCTCTCTGGTTTCCTTGTTTAATCAATCATTAAAACAGTTTTCATTTAGTTGTCCATGTCACATTGAGCATTTGAGTGATTTTATTCAGCAGAATGAGGAATTTTCATCTTTCCTAATCAAAGCTCTGTCATTATCATCAAGAACTACTGTATGAAAAAGGCTGGAAAATATAGATACTAGTACTTGCATGTTAAAATGTTACTTGCCCAGCATTTCATGTCCATGGACACTTACACGATAAATTCTTGACATGTTGTTCCTTACATTAATTCAGTTCTGAATTTACTTACGCTTTATAATTTACTTTTCAAATTCACTTAGGATACATCAAATTTCAGAATGCATCAAAAATATGGGGCCCATGATTCTCATGGCATTGAAATTTAGCAAAGTTTATAAAAAATGTTATGACATAAACATTATCAGTTTATGAGGTAATACAAAATGTCATAAAACATTTTCTTAAAACAAAACATCCATAAGACAAAGTGCCTAATCATGTGACGAATTGCAGACAGTTGCTGCCACTGCAACATGGGTTGCAACATTTTTAAAGAGTTAAGTCCATGAATAATAATAGATCAGGCTTTGGAACTGGAAATTAGAAGATAAATTTTGAAAGCTAAGATGTTTTATAGTTCTTATGGGTTTAACCTAATTTTATTTCACAATTTCTAGTGGAAGAACTTTGCCATTAGAAATATATAGTTGGTCCTGATAATATGGGCATACAAAGGTTTTATGCACTAACATGCCATGCCATATCAATCTAATGATTAACTCTTGCAAATACATTACACAGTGCAGAATTCTGATGTGTGCAGAAATGACAAAAAATCCTGGAAGATGAAGATGCAACAAATCTCTGAATAAGCAGTGAATAATTTTTCACATATAAATTCAAAAGCAAATGTTTGCTTCTGAGTATTCATTAGAACTCATTCTATGATTTATCTGATTCTTGACTTTAGCTCCTGACACTACTGTATTTTGTGGTGTACTTTTGATGTACAGCATCTCTGGATTAGGATTATAGTGTGTATTTATATTTGTGTGTATGTGTGTGTGTGTCTATATGTACATATATGTATGTGTGTATATATATGTACATGCAGAACTGTTTTCCTGTGACATAAATTAAAATAATAATTGCTTAGCCTTTTGAACAATTATTTTTTTAGCTGAAATGAATTGCACACTCTCAATTTGACCCCATGAGTAGTCTTGACTGATACAGAGAAAATTGTGGTTTGTAAATGCCTTCTAATATAAAAACATGTTTGACATAGGGACTTCTAGTCTGCTCTACAACCTTCTTGATTGCTATTCTAGAACTTTGGGCTAGACTAGAGCAATGAGGATAGATTAGCAGTTAATCAAAAGAAGGATGACAAACAGGGTAAGGAGTCAATGGCAGCAGCTATTTCAGTGATATGGGATGCAGAAGGTCCCATATTGGCTGAAGGAGACGTCTTTTTCACACCAACACTTGTACTCTGGGTGAAGCTGTTAAGATAACACAGCAGTTTTTAAGACTAAATTCTAGCAAAGCAAATTTACTCTGTTGGGTGTTTTGCTTACTTTCTCATGCTTTTGACACATATTGCTGAAACTTTTAAGTGTGGCTACATGAAATGATACCAGTCTTCAGCAGGGGCTATTGAGCAAGAACAGACCATTACGTGTAAAATCCAACACATATCAATTGCCAGCAACAAAACTAGGGATTGCCTTTCAGTTAGCTGTCTTTGTGATTTGATCTTTATCTTCCCATACTTACTGACCTGTTCCAGTGTTAATGTTTACTTCTTAGTACTTGTCTCTGCCAACCTATTCTTCATAATTCCCAAAGCACCTACTCCACCTGCAAGTCCATTTTGCGCAGGTGAGACTGGTGGTCGGTGAAGAGGCACTTCAGCCAATTGTTTTTGCAAGGCAGCAAGTGATACTTTGTTAGCAATTAAGAGATCTTTCATGGACATTTCGCCAGATAGTCTGTGTCCTATTGTCTCACTGTCAAGGACACCATCTGACTCAATTGACAAGTTGCGCTGTCTCAACACAGTCCCTGGCATCACAACATTTGTCTGTAACTTCAAGAGGTTTCTTCGGCACTTACGACATGTTCTGCCCATCTTCTTTAATATCCAGTTTAAGAACTGTTTGATGACAATGGAGATCACATTAAATAAGGAATAGATAAAACATAACCCTGTGAGTATAACAACACTGTTGCCAAACCGATAAAGCTGTTGATTTTTGTAAAATGGATTCCAACCACTCACCATGTCACCAAAACCAATAGTACTGAAGGTCACAAAGCAATAATAAAGGGAATCAGGATAACTCCATCCTTCTGTTGCCGAGAACATAACAGAGGCACTACAGGAAACAATGACTGATGCCAAACACAAGGTAAGCATGACATGATACACAGAGGGCTTCCATTCAGCTAAGTTGTCTGCATCAATCTCAGCCTGCTGGACATCTCTACAAAGTTTTTGTTTTAGCTTCCTCTTATGGTAACGCTTCATAACATATGCTATGACTGTGATCAGACGCTCCAGGAATAAGTTGAAGAACAAAATGGCTGCTGCACAGCCAATAAGGCCATAAAATATCAGAAAAAGTTTGCCTGTTCTGGTAGTTGGTGTAGTTCTGCCAAATCCTGGAGAAATAGAAAAAAAGTTATGTAAACAAGATTTCTGAGCAATAAGATGTTGCACACGTATTCAGTGTATTATTAGAGTTGTCTATCAGTGGTAATATTAGAATAGTTATAATATGCATTTATGTAAAATTTCATATTGCTTCACAATATTATTCTTATTCCTTATAAACTTCTGATCACTATTAATATACCATTGTGTACAAGCTTGAGAGAGTAATGGCACTGTCATGACTCAAATAAAACTGAAGTATGATCCAGTCAGACTGGGTGTCCAAAGATAATGGCATTCAGAACTGAAGACTGGGGAGAGGAAAATCAGAAAGAAATGTGTAGGAAACATCTATGGCATTTAACATCAACTCCACAGCCAGGAAGTGAGAACAGATTAGAGAGGGACTCCAATAAAAAAAATGTTGACCACATTCTTTGTCTTTTCAAAACGTGGGCCATGTTAAAATCCCGAGAGAGCACTGGATTGATTTAAAGATTAACACATAGATTACAAATTAGATTATGTGTTTTAAAGGACTACGTACTTCCTTTACTTTCACTTTTATTTTATTTTTGATCCCATTTTGGTACCATGAGCTCAAGTAGGGGTGGGATCCTACTGGTTTACCAATCAGTTCGCTGAGCGTGCGCTTTGTGCGCACTTCACTTGTGCACGTGCACAGTTTAGAGAAGACTTACCTTTCAGGATTGCTGCTTGGGAAGGAAAACAGTTGAGGTGCAGCAATCCACTCTCCCATGCGACTCAGCTGAGAAGATAAAAGTAGGTAAAGCAGAGGGGTGGGGTGGGCCACTTCGGAGCTACAGGTTTCCCCGAACTGGTAGAATCCCACCCCTGAGCTCCAAGAAAGATATACAATATTGCCTCCATCAATCTAATATTCTAATTTAAAAAGTCCGACTATAGGACAGAAGGAATCTGTAATCTAATCTTAATGAGGGAGGAGAGATAGTTTCTTTACTGCAAAGACTGGAAACTACTATTTTTTTCTTTTTCTCTAATTGTATTGCTTTTTGTACTTTTTCTTTTATTTATTTATTTTTTTAATTTTTCTTTATATACTTTCATATTTAATTTTTATCTATGTAAAAACTTTAAGGAAAAAAACCCCTAATACAAAATCCAATTCAACCCCACTCCCCTGACAACAATATTTATTCAAATCACTTGATAGGCTCCATATCAATTTGGGTTCCACATGCTCACTGGCAAAATTATCTTCAGGGACTTTTGAAGAGTATAAAGATGGAGGCCAATCTTATTTCTATGGGGATGATGTCCCACAAAGAGGGAGCCAGTAAATAGTGCCAATGTAATAGTTGGGCTTCTTTTCAATAATTGGAGGAGGATGCCACAGAAAATGTGCTTATGCTGACAATCAAACTCTTCCAGGATTAGAATACTCAGAACCAAGTTAAGTGACTCCCTCTCTGTACGAAGGTCTTTAATTGTTGCTAGAATCCCTCTGAGTTTTCATTAAAGTTTTTGTTAGAGTTGCTGCTTGCCTACATTCTTTAATCACTGAACAATTAATAAGTGAACTTTTCAAATTCAAGTCACGCCCTTGTGGCCAAGGAAACCTGGGCTCCTTGGTTTACCGAGGGGCTTAGGGAGATGAAGCGCCACAAGAGACGCCTAGAGAGCAGATGGAGATCTTCTCACTCCGAAGCCGACCGAACACTAGTGAGAGACCATATTAGGACTTACTTAGTGGCGATAAGAGTGGCCAAACGTGAGTATTGTGCCACTCTTATTGCATCCGCAGATAACCGCCCTGCCGCCCTGTTTGGGGTGACCTGCTCCCTCCTTCAACAGAGGCCGCGGGAAGCCCCTTTACAGGGTCGAGCAGAGGAATTTGGGATTTATCTGCAGGAGAAAATCACTCGGATTCGGAACGAGCTACCCTCCATCGACAGTGGTCCAGTCGAGCGGGCCGAGGCTGTTCTTGTGACACCATCTTGGGAGGAGTTTGATTTTGTTACCACCGAGGATATGGACAAGTTGTCAAAGAGACTTAGGGCTACCACATGTTTATTGGACCCATGTCCCTCCTGGCTTGTACTGGCATCCTGGGAGACGACACGAGGCTGGCTCCAGGGCATTGTCAACGCATCTTTGAGTGAGGGGTCCTTGCCTGCCATCTTGAAAGAGGCGGTAGTAAGGCTCCTCCTCAAGAAGCCGTCCCTGGATCCAGCATTATTAGAGAACTATCGTCCCGTCTCCAACATCCACTTTTTAGTGAAGGTTGTTGAGAGTGTGGTGGCTCAACAGTTTCCGCGACACTTGGAGGAAGTTGATTATCTAGACCCGCGCCAGTCCGGCTTCCGACCCGGGCACAGCACTGAGACGGCATTGGTCGCGTTGGTTGATGATCTCTGGAGGGCGCGGGATAGAGGATATTTCTCTATCCTAGTCCTATTAGACCTCTCAGCGGTTTTTGATACCATCGACCATGGTATCCTATTGCGCCGACTGGGGGGGTTGGGGCTGGGAGGCACCGTTTTGCGGTGGTTTTCATCCTACCTCTCTGGTCGGTCGCAATATGCCCCGATCGAGGACCTCACGGCCGCATGGAATAGTGCGGCCGTGGGAGCCTTAGATCGGGTCGCGCCCTTGCGGCCTCTCCTGCGGCGGCGAGCCACCCTGGCCCCTTGGTTTACCGAGGAGCTGCGGGTGATGAAACGCCGCAAGAGATGCCTAGAGAGAAGATGGAGGTCCACCCGATCTGGATCTGACCGGACACAGGTAAGAGCCCATTTACGGACTTACATTGTGGCGCTGAGAGTGGCCAAACGCCATCATTGTGCTACTGTCATAGCATCCGCAGAAAACTGCCCTGCCGCCCTGTTTAGGGTGACCCGCTCCCTACTTCAACAGAGGGTGCGGGAAGCCCCGCTACAGGGTAGAGCAGAGGAATTTGTGACTTTTCTGCAGGAGAAAACCGCTCAGATACAGAACGGGCTACCCTCCATTGATGGCCCAGTGGAATGCCACGAGACAGATCTTGTTTGGGAGGAGTTTGACTCTGTTACTTCCGAGGATATGGACAGGTTACGTGGGCGACTGCGAGCCACCACATGTTTATTGGACCCGTGTCCCTCCTGGCTTGTACTGGCATCCTGGGAGGTGACATGAGTCTGGCTCCAAGAGGTTGTCAACGCCTCCTTGAGTGAGGGTTCCTTGCCTCCTTCCCTAAAAGAAGCTATGGTGAGGCCCCTCCTTAAGAAGCCCTCTTTGGACCCAGCTCTTTTAAACAACTATCGTCCAGTCTCCAACCTTCCCTTTTTGGCGAAGGTTGTCGAGAGTGTGGTGGCACAACAGTTTCCCCGTCACCTGGAGGAAGTTGATTATCTAGATCTGCGCCAGTCCGGCTTTCGGCCCGGGCACAGCACTGAGACGGCATTGGTCGCGTTGGTCGATGATCTCTGGAGGGCCAGAGATTGGGGTTGTTCCTCCATCCTGGTCCTATTAGACCTCTCGGCGGCTTTCGATACCATCGACCATGGTATCCTATTGCATCGGCTGGGGGGGTTGCGAGTGGGAGGCACCGTTTTACGGTGGTTCTCCTCCTACCTCTCTGGCCGATCGCAATTTGTGTTGGCAGGAGAGCAGAGGTCGACCTCGAGACCCCTCACATGTGGGGTGCCTCAGGGGTCGGTCCTCTCGCCTCTCCTGTTTAACACATACATGAAGCCGCTGGGTGAGATCATCTATGGTTTTGGGGTAGAGTACCATCTATACGCTGACGATACTCAGCTGTATATTTCTACCCCAAACCACCCCAACGATGCCATAGTGGTGATGTGCCAGTGCCTGGAAGCCGTGCGGGTCTGGATGGGAAGTAACGGACTCAGGCTCAACCCGACCAAGACCGAGTGGCTGTGGTTTCCGGCTGCCCGATTCAACCAGCTCACTCCATCGCTGGCCATAGGGGACGAACATCTTGCCCCTGTGGATGGGGCGCGCAATTTGGGTGTCCTCCTGGATGCCCGGCTGTCCATGGAAGACCAAGTGACAGCCGTGGCCAGGAGGGCGTTTTACCAGGTTCGCCTGGTTCGCCAATTGCGCCCCCTATTGGATCGGGACGCCCTTCGCACAGTCACTCATGCACTTGTGACATCCCGACTGGACTATTGCAACTCTCTCTACATGGGGCTCCCCTTGAGGTGCACCCGGAGACTTCAGCTAGTCCAGAATGCAGCCGCGCGAGCAATTATGGGAACCGCTAGGTCTATCCATGTAACACCGCTCTTGCGCGAGCTGCACTGGCTACCTGTCGTCTTCCGGGTGCGCTTCAAGGTGTTGATTATCATCTTTAAAGCGGTCCATGGCTCGGGACCTAGCTATCTGCGGGATCGGATCCTGCCTCATACATCCTCACGGCCGATTCGCTCCCACAGAGAGGGACTTCTCCGGGTGCCGTCCACTAGACTTTGTCAGCGGGCGACGCCCAGGGGAAGGGCTCTCTCTGTGGCGGGCCCGGCCCTCTGGAACGACCTTCCCCCCGACATCAGGACGACCACGGACCTCCGCTCCTTCCGTCTCAAATTAAAAACTCATTTCTTCTGTCTGGCCGGCCTAGGATAGTCTCTCTGTCTTTGGGGTTTTATTGGGAAGTTTTATAATATAGCTTAGTTTTAATGGGGAATTTTAGCGCAGGTTTAGATTTAATTTATTTTTAATGAAATGTTTGTATGTATTTATTGTTTTACTTTGCCTGTGCACCGCCCCAAGTCCCTGTGGGGAGAGGGTGCGGTTTAGAAATATTAAAATTATTATTATTATTATTATTAATATGTGTTGGCAGGGGGGCAGAGGTCGGCCTCGAGGCCCCTCATATGTGGGGTTCCTCAGGGGTCGGTCCTCTCACCCCTACTGTTCAACACATATATGAAGCCGCTGGGTGAGATCATCCGTAGCTTTGGGGTCGGATATCATCTGTACGCTGATGATACTCAGTTGTACATATCCACCCCAGACCACCCCAACGATGCCGTCGAGGTTATGTCCCGGTGCTTGGAGGCCGTACGGATCTGGATGGGTGGTAACAAACTTAAGCTCAACCTGTCCAAGACTGAGTGGCTGTGGCTTCCGGGACCCCGGTTCAGCCAGATTATTCCAACTCTGGCCATTGGGGGCGAAACACCGGCCCCCGTGGAGAGGGCACGCAATTTGGGTGTCCTCCTGGATTCCCGGCTGTCTATGGAAGATCATGTGGCAGCCGTGGCCAGGGAGGCGTTTCATCAGGTATGCCTGATGCGCCAATTGCGCCCCTTACTGGACCGGGGTGCCTTACGCACAGTCACTCAAGCACTCGTCACCTCTCAACTCGACTACTGTAATGCTCTCTACATGGGGCTCCCGTTGAGGTGCACCCGAAAGCTGCAGCTAGTCCAGAACGCAGCCGCGCGGGTGATTACAGGAGCGCCTAGACACTCCCACATAACACCTATCCTGCGCGAGCTGCACTGGCTTCCTGTGGTCTTTCGGGTGCGCTTCAAGGTTTTAATGACCATCTTTAAAGCGCTCCATGGCTCGGGGCCTAGTTATATGCGAGACCGCCTCCTGCCCCATACATCCCTCAGACCGATACGCTCCCACAGAGAGGGCCTCCTCAGGGTGCCGTCGGCTGGACAATGCTGACTGGCGACGCCCAGGGGAAGAGCCTTCTCTGTGGCGGGGCCAGCCCTCTGGAACGACTTACCCCCTGAACTCCGCACCATCTCCGACCTCCGCCTCTTCCGCAAGTGTCTGAAGACACATTTATTCCATCTAGCCGGCCTAGCGTAACCTCCATTACTGGCTATTAGACAGTTTTAAATTTGGGATTTTTTAATTCGGTTTTTAGCGCAGGGTTTCATTGGAATAAGTTTTTTAAATTTTATATGTTTTGTATGTATTTTAACATTCCTGTGCGCCGCCCTGGGCCGTTTGGAGAAGGGCGGGGTATAAATTTAATAAAATAAAAATAAATAAAATAAATAAAAGTCTGCTTTAGATTTTGCCTTCAAACTTTAGTTTTTAAAATTAACCAAGTTAAAAGATGAGTTAAAAACAACAGTCCTATTCAGCATGTTGACTTGAGTAAGCCAGGATCCAGCTTGGCCAATTATATTTGCACCACACAGCATTTCTTTTAACTACTAAGATTTTTAACAGAGCCTATTAACAACCAACACATTTGTTTCCTCCATTTTTCCCCACAGAAATTTATGGCACAACACAAGGCAGTAAATAGGGAAGTTCAAAATACTGTAATTATTCCTGTTTTTACTATTTTGAATGAATATAGTATATTGATCCAATTGATCACCGTAGGTACTGGCTCAAACTTCAAAAGTGTGATATATTAAGCCTTAGTTGTCCTGGAACTGTTTCAACTTCACATTTATTCTGGTTTTGTGCTATCTACCTGTATGTATTAGGCAGACTCACAGAAAAGGAGGATGACTGAATAAACGATAGGGAAAACAACTGGAAGTGGAGCAATAAGTTTGCTATTCCCCTTGTTTATTAATACAGTGCTGGAATACATCCATTATAAGAACTAAATATTGGTATATTACCATGTGTGCCTCCTCAAGCCTTTTATCTGAAATTTCAAATAAACTATGGGCACAATTTAATTTGTAATATGGAAACATCTGCATGAGATTCTAATGTCTGCACACAAAAGTATATCTAAGAAGGATGTGGAGTCCCTGAGATCCATGGGAAGTGCCAACCTGGGAAACATCACTTTAACTAGCTCTTTTCTCCTCAATAAGTTTCTTATGCTCTGGAATAGTATATCTATACTGTGAAGATTTAGATGACAGGGCTGAAAAAGGAAAAATGGAAAAGGAAAGTGGAATGAACAGCCAATTCTGTTTCTCCAGTAACCAGTCCAATGCTTTTAGGAAGGCCAAAGGTGAGTCTGGAACTACAGACCCATACTGATAGCTTCCAATTACGTTAATGAAGTGACAACTCCATCTCTAACATCAAGGTTCAAAGTAATCATCGATTGTTTGTATAATTAATGATCATTTATTCATTGTAACTAAAATTTAAAAATTGCACAGAGACAGGGTGGATAAAAATCAATGATTTAAAAATAAATAAATGAATGAATGAATGAATGATTTTTAATTTATAGACCGCTCCTCTCCCCGTAGGGACTCGGAGCGGTGCACAGGGAAAACTAAAACCACAATACAATAAATATACAAATACAATTAAAAACAAATTAAATCTGGGCCTGTGCTAAAATCCCCTTAACCTGCTAAAATACCCAATTAAAACAGCTAGACCCTGTAGAGAGAGGCTACCCAAGGCCGGCCAAATGGAAAAGATGAGTTTTTAGTTTCAGACGGAAGGAGCGGAAGTCCGTGGTTGTTCTGATGTCGGGGGGAAGGTCGTTCCAGAGGGCTGGGCCCGCCACAGAGAGAGCCCTTCCCCTGGGCGTCGCCCGCTGACAGAGTCTAGTGGACGGCACCCGGAGAAGTCCCTCTCTGTGGGAGCGAATCGGCAGAAAAGCAGATTTTTTTAATTTAAATTGGATTTTTTTATATAAAATGCTTTTTGAGGAAAATATATTACCATCCAAAGGTTATTCCATCATGAAATAAAGATTAGTTTTTTAATTATGTAGAATAAGGCTGTATATGTTTAATTTTTTGGTAAATAAATTCCATTAATCCATTCACAATGTCATGCCCTTCCAGAGGTTTTTGTAAGATTATTGGGCAGTTTCTCTGCCTACAAGATATTATCACAGATGCTTGGTTTACTTTTGCAGTTCTCAAAACTGAATTTGACTCAGCAGAGATCACGTGCCTCTTCTTCACAGCAAAAAGAGTTGAAAAAAAGACCTTAATCCTAACTTCTACAAACCTATGAATACAGAATCAACCCCTTCAGTGCTAAGTTTCAAGAAGTTCAGTGAATAGAATAGAAAGAATATTTTTCTGATTGTTTGGAGTGGAATAGATCTGCACAAGAAGAAATTGAAACTAAGTGTGAGGAGGAAAGGGCAAGCAGACAAGCAGTACTACAAAATGAAAGTCTAAGTTTCTTAAAATATATATTTTTTGTTTTGCCAAATTAGTTAACAAACATGGATGTTTGTTTAAGCAAATAACATATGCTGTAATGTTATTGTTTCAGTTGAATAAATCTATTTAAATTGTTATTATTAAGGTAATGATTGTTTTTCTCCTTCCTAAGTACAACAGAAAAGTTGTCCAAATATGAATGATTAACCTATTAAACTGGGGATAAAAAAACTAATATGAAAAGTTGTTATTCTAAAAATCTTCATCTACTTGCATATTATAAATTATGCCAGCAAGAATTAGTCTTTATGTAGAAAACTATGATTTAATACAAGCTTTTTTACTAGTGATTTAAATCAGGATTTAAATCGTGATTTAAATCAACTTGATTTAAATCAAATCCACCCTGCACAGAGATATAAAAATTCCAAAGGTTTTCCAAAAAGAAAAAGTAGAAAGAGAGAAACTCAGTCTAACCAATTAATACTGAAGATCTCTAACTATTAATGGGGGCAAAAATCAGTTGGAATATATTGAAAAAAAATCACAATTGATGGTTGTCATAAACAGGTACAATGTATATACACCGTCACCTATTAAATATAAGACCTGGGCAATTATCCTTTGTAAATGTGTCTAATTTAATTACAAAATGGAGTTTATATTCTGGTCAATAGAGGGATGTTATATTTTTATATCCACACGCTATATCAATGTCCCGCAAAACCATACATTGTTGTTTTTGTAGTTGAAAGCAACCCATAGTTTAGCAGCATTCCTTCAGCATGTCCAACTGTAAATAATTTGAGATATAACATGACATTTACACTACATACTATAGAGTCAGTTGTTAAAGCAAATCTTACAAATGGGGAGACTTGTCAGTTCTGTCTTAGGTACAAACTCAAGTGGATTACCTGGGGCTGGTCCCTCTCTTAGTCCTACAAAGAAAGCAATGAGTAAAAACTTTGTAAAACCTTACTAATAAAATTGTAGGAACTAGTCTAGGCACTCACCATGATTTAATTTTGTGCCTTGAAGCAGCAAAAACAACACAAAAACCTACTACATATTAATTCACTCAATCACTGTCAAAAGAAAACTGTACAATTGGGGCATCTTAAAATAATAATCATAATAATAATAATTTATTATTTCTATACCGCCCCCTCTCCCCACGGGGACTCGGGGCGGTGCACAGGTAGCATAAAAGCAATAAATAACAACAACAATAAATAAACAACAAAATTTAAAAACCAATTAAATAAACCCTGTGCTAAAATCCCAATTAAACTAAAACCTATTCTATAAAATCCCAAGGCAAGGAGGCTATCCCAGGCCGGCCAGACGGAAAAAGTAAGTTTTCAATTTAAGACGGAAGGAGCGGAGGTCCGTAGTTGTCCTAATGTCGGGGGGAAAGCCAATTATACCTGCTAAATGCAGTTATTATAAAGCCCCATCAGTACAGATAACATCACTACTTGTTCTTTGGTGTTATGATTTGTCACGAAAAAATGTTTCTAAATGATTGTGTGGGAGGAAATGAGCACTTGCTGAGATAATTCTTTGATAAAAGTGATATCTTTGGGTATTTAATGTGAGAAAGAACATTGCTAATTGTGTTGCCATTTAGAAGGATGAGAAACTGAGATATTCAACAACATGCAAGATTAAAGTGGGCAAAAGCCAGTATGAACTTTCAAGAAATCTTCCAATGTGTATTAACAAGAACAAGAGAATAACATCGAGATTCTTAAAGACATGTTATAACATTGAAAATACAGCAAACTAGTGGGAAAAGCATGAAGGAAAAGGGTAACTTGCTTATTGCTCTCAGTACTGTGTGGAATAAATTTGGCTTTCCGCAGTGAAGTTCACAAAAATATTGCCCTATGGAAAGAAATCTGTCATGTTTCTAAATACCCTGTGACTTGGAAAAGCACATTTTAATCACAGGTAGTTACTTCTAAGCCATTTCATAAACTACATATACAAATATACCAGCCAGCCACGCTTTACCCTCCAGCACTGACGTTGATCAGGGAAAACATATTCATGCCTCGTCCTTCTCTTGTGAATGGAAGTTATTTTCCGAGCTGGAAAAGGACAAAAGCCAAACAGTGCAAGGCAGAGAAAGTGCAGAAGTGTTTGGACGGTTTCCTCACTTACCTACAGTAGAAACCACGGTGCCTGCAAAATAAAAGGCCCCCACTAAGTCCCACTGGGGCCGCGTCACGTTGACCCGGACACCACTCCGGTAGGCGGCCTCGTACTCAAACAGAAAATCCTTCAGGTCCGCCAAAGCCAGGTTGTGCTTCTGGGAGAAGTTTTCAATCTTTAGCTGCCACTTCTGAAGGGTTTCCAGCTCGAAGGGCCGCTCTAGAGTGGAGAAGATGACAGCTCCGCAAGCCATGTACAGAATAGTCAGAACGGCCAGGAGCAGGAACCGGGCGGTGTCTTCGGTGAGGACGCCAAAGCTGGGCAAAGAACAGGAGCAGCGACCGCGACAAGCCATCCCTCTCTGCCCGCCGGGCGCCCCCGGAGTTCCGCCCTATTCCCGGCTCCCCTCAACCGCTCCTTCTCCTCGCGGAGTCCGTGGCGGCGGGTAGGGTTCCGCGGCTCCCGAAGGGGGCAGATCCAAGCCCCAAGCTTCTCCCTTCGAAGTACTCCCCCGGCTCAAGAAGGGGCAAGAGGGCAAAGCGCGGACCACAGTGCCGCACCCGCTGCGGCCAAGCCCCACAGAGGATGGGAAGCAGCCCGTAACCACGGAGCGTCTCTTAGAATCGCGCCGAGCGGCTTCCTTGGCTGGATCTCCGAGCCGTCCACCTGTTGACGGAACTCGGGCTCTTCGGAAGCACCGGGGCAGGCTGGGTTTCAATCAAGTCCTTCAGGCAGATCTCACAACGGCCGGGCGCCGGGTCAGGGCCTCAGCCTTCCCAAATGACAGGTCGTTAAGAACACCCAAAGCGCGCCCTTTCCCACGTGGTGGCGCGACTCCTCATGGCCAGGAAATCAACGCGGTCCACAAGGGGCCGTTTCCTACCCACCCCCTCTGGACTCTTCGGACAACCGCACGGGAACATCAAGACTGGGCAGAGCGTTAAAATGCTCCCGATTTCTTCCCAAACCTATCGAAGGGAGCCGGAGCGCGGGTCTTTTGCTTCCTGCGTAGTGTGCGTGTATGCGCCCGCGCCTCCGCCTCTACAAGCTGCTTCAAGGGAACGCGGCGAGCCTAGCTGGGGCGCTTGGCTGGCGAAGAGCTTCGGAAGTGCGGATTCGAATTTTACTGGAAATGTTGTGGTTGATCGGGCTGTGGCTCCGGGGAAACTGGGCGACAGAATCTGGAAATGTGGCTGCCCTAAGGAATTTAGGGCCACAAGCACATGGAATGAATACCCAAGGTCCCGTATACGCCGTGTTGTCGGTAATAGGTAATAGTTACTGTTCAGAAACAAACAGTCCTGTTTTGTGAAGAGTACAGGTAGACTTACTACCACAAGGGAGCCCACATGCTGCTAAGTGTGTTAAGTGTATTTGCTCCATTGTACGACTTTCCTTGCCAGAGTTGTTCAGTGAGTCATTTGCATTTGTTGTTAGTATCCTGGCTGTTAAGTGAATCTGGATTTCCCATTGATTTTGATGTCATAAGGTCGCAGAAGCAGATCACACCTCCCTAGAACACCGCAGCCATTGTAAATATGAACTAGTTGCCAAGTATCTGAATTTTGATCATGTGACCATGGAGAGGCTGCAACGGTCGTAAGTGTGAAGAATAGTCTCAAGTCTCATTTCAGTGCTGTTGTAACTGAATTGTCCCTAAATGAACTGTTGTAAGTTGGGGACTACCTGTATCTCTCCAGAAGTGCTAGGCATGCTTTATCTTAACCCTTTATCTTTGCAAGGAACCAAAGTCAAAAGACAGTGTGCCATGTGTCTAATGCCTCGTTTTAGTCTTGAATTTTCCAGTTTTACTGAATTTAGAAGAGATTGATCTGCAAGAAACAGTGATTTCTCATTCTCTGCAGTATCCTACACACTATTCTTATATTGAACATGAGTTTTCTCAACAGTTGCTAGGAATTCCCAGGCTAATTCTGCTAATGTAGCACCTAACAGAAAGGGTTAATCTCTATCTTATTACTTGCTCACCTCAGTCTTTTACTTGTTCATTTAAATTTTCACTTTAAATAGTCATAGAGACATCAGAGTGTCTGCATCAAGGACAGAGGTAGCACTGAAGAAGGCAGAAGGAACAATTGTCACATCCTCCTCCTCCCATTCTTTTTGCTTTAGTAATAGCCATGAGTAACTATTTGAAAATAATCCTGATAATTCCCCAGAGGATGAGGACATGATGAGGTGGCAAGTTTTCATCTGCTTTCTCTATGGCAAAAAAGATGGTTATCAAAGAGTTGGATGCTTTGTAAATTATTTCTCTCATGATGCCCAGAGTTGAGCAAAAGAAAAGAATCAGAATTACTCAAGGTTAGACATAGAGAACCCAAAGTTGCTATTAAGATGCTTGAGTGGGTCGCACTCCTCCCTTTTTAATCTAATGTGCTCCAGTTACATGGCATAGGAATGGAAGTGAGATTGTTTTCATCTCTGTTTAGTCATCAAAAACAAAAAGAAATTGATAATATGAAGCATATTTTATGCACATATTCTAAATCCCAGGCTGCCAGGTGTAATGGATAGAAATAATGATTTGATAAACGGGGAAGAGCTGCAACCAAGGCAACAGTCAGATAAAAGAAATATGAGTCTAGGTTAGAACTGCACCCTGAGTAAGGATCTCGGACAAGAACCTCTCATGAAGACAAAGGGAGAGGGGAAAGTGCATTCATTGCAAGTTCTGTGACTATTCAACCTTATAATAAAAAGTAGTACCAGTATGAGCATATGTACTTTGGTTTCCTAGTCTGGTATCTTGAAGACTGACATCAGGATCCATTTATCTATTATTGGAGTCAATCCTTTCTGTCAAAGGTTTGCTGGGCTTGATTTTGAAATATTCAGGCCCCAAAGGAAATTGGTGAGCTAGAATTATATAGTGGAAACAACCAGAGTAAGTCAGCCAGTCTTCAAAAGGCAACCAGAATTACTGTAACCCTGGAAGGAAATTGCTGAATGAGGCTGGAGATGACCTTGATGAGTGGAAGATGTTAGGAGTAGATTCCTAGAGTTGGATAGACAATATATAATACCATGATGACAAATGGTTGTTGTTGCTTTAAGATGTTGGAATGTAATTAGATGTTGGAATGTAATTAGAGATTGTAATTATCTCAGCAATAAGAGGAAGTAAGCAGAGTGCACTCAATCTCTCTGCTTGATCTTCTATCTACTGATTGCTCGCAGTGACTGACTGAAGGAAGAAGGAAGAATTGTAAATTGCAACTGTAAGCAATTGTTTGTTTGTTAAGGACTTTGTTTGACTAACTATCTACAATCTCTGCTTGTGAAGCAGTAGTTTAATTTTACAACACCAGTAAAGCTACTTGTTTTTACTAGCAATGTCTGAGTTACTATTTGTGTGTTTACTAGCAAAGTTTCTCTAGCTGCACATTCCGCTGCACAACTTTCTGTCTCCCAATGGATATATCCTTCAACAGAAGAAACAAGAAGGCAGCTGCTCTGCTTTTTTTTAATCTGAAGGAATCTGGAAATAAAAAGATGAGAGCTGTCTTCCTTTGTACACATAGAAGCCTCTATTGGATCCAACACCATAGGTCAGTGTTGGCGAACCTTTTTTGGCTGCCGTGCCAAAAGTGGAGGGGAACACCAGGGGTGTGTGTGTGCACCGGTGTGCTGCACCCGTAATGCTATGAACGCGACACACACCCCACACGCATGCTCACGACCAGCAACACCCCCTCACACTTTTGCCATGGTTTTTTCTCCGTCCCCAGCCTCCTCCAGAGGCTTTCTAGGAGCCTGGGGAAGGTGAAAATAGCCTCCCCTGTTTCCCTGAAGACTCCTGAGGGTGAAAAATGGACCTATGGGCAAACCAGAAGTCACCATTCCCAAACTTCAGGGTTCCCTGTAGGTCTGTTTTTTGCCCTCTGGAGCTTTCAAGGGCCTTCAGGAGGCTTCCCTGAAGGCAAAAACCAGTTGTACGAGCAAACCAGAAGTCCGTACCTGAATGTTCAGTTTGCCCATAGGAAAGCCTCCGGAGGGTGAAAAACGGCCTCAAAATAATAATAATAATAATAATAATAATAATTTAATTTGCAAACCGCTCTCTCTCCCCGAAGGGACTCGAGGCGGTGCACAGGGAATTAAAAATACATATACAAACAACAAACATTATAATACAATTTAAAACGAATTAAACCTAGACCCTGCGCTAAAACCCCAACTAGCTAAAACTAATGCCCCTAAAAATCCCTAATAAAATAGTTTGAAGTATTCAGCTAGAGGTAATGGGTCAATTAACCCAAGCCGGCCAGGCAGAAGAAGTGAGTTTTTAGTTTTTGACGGAAGGAGCGGAGGTCCGTAGTTGTTCTAATTTCGGGGGGAAGGTTGTTCCAGAGGGTCGGCCCCGCCACAGAGAAGGCCCTTGCCCTGGGCGTCGCCCGCTGGCATAGCCTAGTGGATGGCACCCGGAGAAGTCCCTCTCTGTGGGAGCGAATCGGCCGAAGGGATGTATGGGGCAGGATGCAATCCCGCAATAGAAGGCTGGACAATGTCTCGTGTGCTCTGACAAATGACACGCATGCCATAGGTTCGCCATCATGACCGTAGGTACATAGAGACAGGTTAGGAGGGATATGTTAGAACTAACCAAGTTATAATTTATTTAAATAAATTACTGCCTGAATACAATTCAAGGAAAATAGCCGAGAAAAAGTTTAATTTTATATTGCTAGGCAGTACTAGACACTATTGTAAATATTTTTATTTCCCATTTGGATATAAATTCTTAAAATAAAAAATGCTTTAACAATGGTGAAGATAGTAATGAGAAGAATAGTTTTTGCATTAATGTAATTAGCAAAAAAATTCAATAAATCTTGAGTTTTGATTGTAAGATCTATCCAGTGGGTATTTGCAGTAAAAGTCAAGGTGTGGTCACAACAACGTGACTGAAGTCATATTTTTACGTATCACAATGATTGTACATTTAATGTTCAACTTTTCCCAGTATCAAACAGCTCAAACATCAGGTTATTACATAGAAAAACAGGAAAAGCAGAAACAAAAAGGAAAGTAATGTGCACATATAAAATACATTTATATTATAATCCCTAACTCATTTTCAGTCTGTTGTTTGCTACTTAAATGGTTTTTCCTATGTTGTCTTTTCACAAACATTAGTTATTGAAATATACCGTTTCCCTGAAAATAAGACCTCCCTGGCAGGAGTGGATTTTTGCTGGCATTACTATTGGTTTGGTGCGTGCACGATTTGCTCCATGTGCATGCGCAGTTGCCTGTAAATAGGTGTGCTCATGCACAGAACATTAAAAATGTCAAAAAAGCATGCTGCAGTGACTGAGGAACTGGTCCAGGAGCATGGCGAGCCTGCCATCCCTACCAGGTCAGTATCTGAACAGGTGCGAACTGGTAGTAACCTACCTCTGCTGCTGGATAAACCCAATCGGGCTTTTGAGCGCATGCGCTAAAATGTCCTCCCCCGAAAATAAGCTCTCCCTGAAAATATTGCAACACAACAGCAGCCATGAAGTGACCATGCTCACTGCCTCCTGTACCTCAAAAATAGTAAGACCTCCCCGAAAATAAGGCCAAGTGCTTATTTCGGAGGTCAAAAGAAAATAAGAACCCTATCTTATTTTGGGGGAAACACGGTAATGGGGGTATTTTATTGTTCTTTTTTTTCTCCAAGTACATTACAGCATTTTCAAGCTCCATAAACTCTTATTCTACCTTAGTGTAAACACACTAAACTTGGAGGTTTCCATATTCCAGATTTTTATGAATTTAAGTTGTTATGGAATTTTTTTTTTTTAGAAAAATGCCACATTAGTACCAGAAGATTTATGGAATCTCCAAAATTTGATTAATATTTACCATAAAGTTCAATAATATAAAAGCAACATACTATACTGCCATAAGAAAGTGCTGCTTCCCCCCCACCCCGAAGTACTAATATAGCTGAATATCTTGACTCAGTTATGTAATGTACTCATGAATAATCCCAGACTTGAATGTTTCTTGCTCAATTATTGGCTTGCCTCCCTAAGTAATTCATACACACATTAATATCAAAATATACCAAATGTTCATTTTTTATTTCTAACAGTTAGGTAGTTTATTTTAATTTTTTTTGTAAACTTTCTCTTCAGAATTTCACAAAACTGTCCAAAAAGATTAAAGTTATTCTGGCTAAAAAAGACAATTATCTGACATGGCTATTTCAATTTTTTTAAATTTACAGATTCACCTTGCCTCATTTAGTGACCAGTTATGACAGTGATGAAAAATATTATGTTAGTAATGAAAGAGAATATGATCAATCCTTATATTTATGACTCTGTGAAGCAAAGGAAGGATAAAGTAAAATCATAAGAATATTACCTATTTCATTTAGTGACCGCTTCGCTTGATGACTGAGTTGCTAATCCCAATTATGGTCACTAAACAAGGAGTGTCTACATACATGATTTATCATGAGATTTAGTACTGCTAATCTCCAAAGCGAATATTTTTTTCAAAAATGTTGTTAGTAATAATAATCCAAAGTCTTTTATTTTAATTTATTTTATTCAAACATTTTTTTCCAAGTGTACAGATTTATAATAAAATGTACAGATATAACGCATAAAATCTGACAGGTATTCAATGATTCTGAATAAAGATTCAGAATTACTTTAAACGTTCATTTCGGAACCCACATATTGCCATATGTATCAGGAGCTTTGGTGTAAGGAATATTCCAAATCCATGGGCGGTCTGCAAAGCAAATGAAAAGGACAGATTTATAGCACAGATGAAGATGAACTGAGATTAAATTAGATTCCCCCTTCCTAAAGTTCTTTATATTAAAGCTACCGTATTTAAAACCTAGCCATTTTTTAACCAATCGGTTAATCTTAAATAATCCAATATTGCCACTTTGAAACTATGGAAATGTTTATGAATAAGTTTTACTTGAAATTAGCTTTTAAATTTACTGCTTCATAATACAAAATCAATTCTTAAAAACCATCTTTAAAACTGTAGTGGCCAATGTTATAGACAAAAATCCTAAAAGCAATTACAGAATCAAAGGTTCTTTGGTTATATTTGGTCTTAGAAGTGGCATGCAATCTGGGGTTCATCTGGATTCACAGCTCATACTCAAACAGGCAGGTGACAGCTGTGACCAAGAAGGCCTTTGCATAGGTACATCTAGCATTACAATTGCATCCTTTTCAGGACTGGGAGGCCCTTCAAACAGTTACGCTTTAGTCACATCACAAACAGATTAACAAATGTGCTCAACACAGGCCTATCCTTGAAGGTGACTGGGAGTCTATACTGGTTCAAAATGCAGAGTTGCAGGCAATGATGGGCATGCTTCATGAGATTTATGTGACTCCATTATTTTGTGAGCAGCACTGGTTAGTGTTTGGCTTCTAGGTGCAATCTGAAATGTTGGTCATCGCTTATGAAGACCTTCAGGACATCGATCCTGGTTATTTGAACTTTCTCTCTTTGGTTGTGTCTATCTGCTGAGATCTGGTAGAGTGGGCACATTTCAGATCTTATTGGTTAAGCAGTAAGTCAGGAAGTATGACTTTTCAGCTGCAACCCCTGCCCTTTGGACCAATATTTTTCCAGAGATCCAAACGGCTCCTACCCTGATGATTTTCAGAAAGCTATTAAATATATGACCATTGTCCCACTTGTGTAGGATAATGTTTTGAGCATCTGTTGGATGGTTATGTTCATTTGCACGTTTGTGATTTCTTTTCTTTTCTCCCCCCCCCCCCCCCCGTATTTTTGCACTTTTCTCATTTTTAAACTGTAAGCCAACAGAGCTATTGAGATTGGAGGGGCTCTAAATTGTATATAGTTATATATCTATAAAGAATGATAATACATCTGCCATAGGATAAATTAATATGACCCTTTGACCGCTGTGTGAGACTTTGCTTATTTAGAAAACAAAAATGTGATGAATAATAAGAGAAATGCCTGTATTAAAACCTTTGAAAATAATGTTCCAGAGATCCTAAAGGATCTTCCATTTCCATTTATTAGCTTTTAAAGCCCATCAATTCTATTGCACACAATGATATTTTAAAATCCCATTTAATTTGAAAGGAACTAAAAAATAAGCCTATTGTTTGTTAGACCCAGGAGGAGCTGCAGTTCAATAACAGGAGCATATTTGTGCACTGAATGTAGTAATAGGATGTTGACTGTTGATTTTCAAGAGAATTATAGTACAAGTGCAAGTGAAATGTGGTATGTTCAATTGCCGCACCATTACACAAATGAATCATAACAACTGATAATCTTAATACTTGAAGCAGCATTCTGTATTTATTCAAGCTGTATATCACACTTATTCCAAAAGGTTTGTAACAAGACACTGGCAAAGAGGTAATGATGTGCAAAAATTTCAGGGTTCAGCTGGATTTGAAAACAGAATCTTATAACAATTGCAATATAAGCAGTTGTCATATAGAGCAGGGTTCCCCAACTTTTTTGGCACCGGGAATCGGTTTCATGTAAAAAAAATTCCGTGGACCGATGGGAGCCTCCAGCGGGTGAGTCGAGTCACGTGGGCCGTGCGCACGTTCGGTAGTCGTGTGGAACCTGAGGCTCACTCCGGCCCGGTTACTATCAAGCCACGGACCGGCACTGGTCTGCGGCCTGGGGGTTGGGGACCCCTGATATAGAGTGTCTAGTTAAGAAATGTGGTTCAGGAATTTCTTCACAAAATTCTACTTACTTGTCTGTTTTGGCCTTTCTAAATCCTCTTTTCCCAGTAATCTACAACTGCATGTTCTTTATTATTTTAAATGGTTTTCATTGATTCAAGTGGATTAATTTTACTTATATGCAGAAAAAATAATTATATAGAAGGAGAATGCCTTACCTTTGTTTTCATACTTTTCAGGGGGCAGATCATAAGGAACAGGAAATGACAATACTGATGTATTAGCAAACATGTTTTCCTTTACTTGGAAATACCCTGTATTCAAGCCCTAAAAAAAGAATATTGCATTCAATGAAAATTCAAAAACAAATACAGTAATATGGTGCTGTTAATAACATGCTGCCAATGTGTGTCTATTAGGTAGGTTGTCTAAATAGCAACTATAATCAAATAATGTATAAGCAATCTGCCACAATTAAAAGCAGATAATCTGTTTATTACTCAGTAATTACTTTCCTTAAACTAAGCAAGACCTCAAAAAACCAACTTAACCACCTTAATTTGAAATGAAGAAATGTTTTACATCATACCGTAGGTTAATTCCATTAACTAATGAATGTAGAGTGGTTTTCAAGACTGAAAATTGTATATATTATGTTCACATTTAAAGAATCACTAAGATAACACTGAATTCTTGAAGAATAAATATAATCTCAACAGAGATGTGGTTGATACCCATGCTGGTCATATTTTAAAAAGCTTTTAAAATCTAGATATCTCTCCAAAGCTGGTATGATGGGTCCTGCATGTTTGACTAGTTTTTACTGGTTGATTCTCTTCCAGATTTGGGTTGTTTTTTAAAAAAAAAAACCTATATTTTATGAGTTTCTTTTAATATTACCCTAAGTCAGGGATGTCCAAACTTGGGAACTTTAAGACTTGTGGACTTCAATTCCACAAGACTTGTGAAGTCCACAAGACTTAAAGTTCCCAAGTTTGGACATCCCTGCCCTAAGTGGTTGTCTTATGGTTTTCTAAATAAATAACCAAGAGAGAATATTTAATATCTAATGTTTTACTTGCATATAGTACTGTATATAGACCCTGTGCCACAAATAATAGAAGTACATATTAAGAAAAATGATCAAGCAAAAATGAGCTTTATATTCTATCCAGGAACTGAAAAGGTTGAAGAAGGAATAGGCAACCTGCCTTGTTTAGGACATTTTAACACAGCTTTTAACATTCACTACCATTAAAGCCTGTATCAAGGAATTCTGAGAATTATAACCAAAATCTTTGGAAAGCATTAAATTATTGCTTGGGATTGTATAAACTTTCATAAGATAAATATAAAGGTTCATTTCCATGATCATAGTTAATGACATTTCCCAAGAGAAGGGATAGAGACAGCACAGTACTGGATAGAGTATTTGCTACTGGACAAGAAGATGCAACTGGGAATATTTTCACATCTGGAGCATCCCGGGTGTATAATCAATTTGCAAGCAAATTTCTGCAGCAGTTCATTTTATCATTTTTGCTTCACCCATCTTCGTCTTCTCAAATAAAAGGCTGAAAACTCGTGTCTGTAATGACACCACTGGACATTTGATTACAGCCCTTAAAGCACCCACAATTTATTTTTAAGATTGAAGTCTAGTCACTGTCCAGAAAAAAATTATTCTGCTGAATAAAGGATGAAGAGTGATTAAATGACTGGGAGAACTGAAGGTGATTCAGATAAGCCTCCTTTCCTAGCATTAAAGTATAATGTAGTTTTACAATTTAATACACCCATTAAATGAGCCTGTGTAATACTGGGTAACTAATAATTTTCTTTGGAACTGAGCTACACATAGAAAAATACTTTTCTGTTTACTTTCTTACACAAATACATTTCTGACATTCTTGAGCAGTGGATATAAAAAAGCAAATCAGCTCTATTTGCACTCATTGCAACCCGGTGTAGGATTAAAAAGAACTTACAAACTCTGAAGGCAGGAACAGAACTCCTAGTTCATATGATCGGATCATCAGCTGGGTGCCATTTTTCTCAAAAGCTCCCCAAGCAGCCTTGGAAAGATTGGCACTATGCAGGCATAGACAAAAAAGAGAAGAAAAAAGTTCTGCTTGTGCACAGAATGCAAGAATTTGGAGAGGAAAAAAATAGGGGGGAAAACCATATAGGCGGTCCTTAACTTAAAGATGCTTAACGCTTAGATCTGATTGTTATATAGCTCTTGCCACATTCGTAAATGGACATTGGGTTTTTAGTGGGAATTTTAGCACAGGCCCGTAATTTAATTCTTTTTATTCATATTTATTGTATTGTATACTATTTATTGGTTTTAATTTCCTGTGCACCGCCCTGGGTCCGTTTCGACGGAGAAGGCACGGTTCATTTCGAATAAAATGAAATGAAATGAAAAATGAAATCATTTGTTCAGAACTGAACGAAGGGACTCACAACCTGTGCCTGAAATTATGGCTATTGTAGCAGCCATGCGATCAAAATTTGGGCGCTTGGCAGTCTACTTGCATTTACGACCGTAAGGATGCTTTAACTCCCTCCATAACAGTGGCATTCCTTGATGATGGAGGCAGTGCTGGGGTAGAACTAGAGGCCCGGGACCTTCAGCAGCTGCCACCTTTATTTCAGTCTTAGTGCAGCCTCTATTGGATAACCACCTCAGTGCAAATCCCCAGCGCCCCTCCACATTCTGCAGTCTCTGCTGTGCCCAGCTGATTTTCACCATATTCCTCCCATTGCTGACAAGGTGCACCCAGTTGCTGGCTTTGCCAGTTGTCCCCGAGCCTCTTGCTCTTTTCTCCAAATTGTGCTGGATATTCTCTGTGCCAGATGCCAAGAGGAATTGTGGCTGCTAAGTCACATGAAATCTTGCTTTATGACTGCAGGGTTCAGTGATTAAAATTACAATCCCAATTATAAGCTGAGGAGTATCTGTAAAATACTTACCTTGTCACTAGAAACCATGCAATCTTCTGGAAATCCAGGGATGCTCTCATGTAAGTTTTAATATGTGGCATTGCATGACTACGACCTGAAGTTTCAGCTGACCATTTGCTTGGGTTAAAACAAAAAAAAAGGAATCTTTCAGACTAAACCCAAGATATGTTTTTAGATTCTAATTCCTAGGATGTGATTTCCATAGCCACTATAGTATTTTATTCCTCCTTTTTAAGAAACTGAATGTTACTTGAAATATTCTAGTTTGGTGACTTCAAGGTGTAACGGTAAATAGCTTCTACCCACCCCAACTAAAAAGGTTCACTCCTGATGACAGGGAATGATGGGAAACATAACTGAACATATTTGAAGAATCTGGTTGATTTAAGGTACACAGTTGTAGTAAATTAATACAAATAAATATCTCAACAGTTGATAGAAAAGACAAGATATTGTTTCAGTTATAGTTTGGATTTCCTGCCACCTGATAATGCTCCAGTGCTCCAAGTAGCAATAGCATTAGCAATAGCACTTAGACTGATATATACTTCACAGGGCTTTACAGCCTACTCTAAGCTGTTTACAGAGTCAGCATATTGCCACCAATAATCTGGGTCTTCATTTTATGTACCTGGGAAGGATGGAAGGCTGAGTCAACATTGAGCCGGTGAGAATTGAACTGCCAAATTGCAGCCAGCAAAAGTAGCTTGCAGTACTCCGTGGCTCATATTGGGATTTAAAATCTGAGCGGAACTATTCCACTCAACATGAAATAGGACCAGTTTGAGGAAGGCTGATTTAGATATCCTTACCCATCACATCGCAAAGATCCAATCTACAACAATTTCAGTATATTAATAGAAAGGATTAAATAAAACATGGAAAACATTGTACTCATGTCTGAAATATGAGATGTCAGGTTTTGTTTTTGGAAAATCAGTTGATTGGCATATAACTAAGCCTTTTTAAAAGGCTAATAGTTACAATACTATTGTAACTCAATTTATATACTCTCTGGATTTTTATGATGAACATTCTAAGACAAATCTATACTACTATTTTTCTAAAACACTTTAGAAAGATAAGGCACAGTAACTGTTACGTTTTTAAGGTTTGATTACATCTTTATTTTAAAACACTAACCATAAAGACAGCATTTTTACTTACTGGAAATAAGAGTGTAGCCAAAGCTGCTTTTGTGCAGTTTGTATACTATATGGCAGAGAACCTCCAGCTGAAAAAAAAAAAAAGGTTAATTATTTAATATTGGTGATCTTACAAAGGCAGGAATATATATATATATCTTACCTGGATAACCTTCTAAACTCCGTCTCACATTTTCAACACTTGGATAAATCTAGAAAAATAAAAGCAAATGTAATACCACGTAGTTATAACAAATGCATTGTGCATGTTATACAATTTGCCAATCATCAAAATACTGCCATGTAGCAGAGCATGAATATATACCAGTCAAGTTTAATGCTATTGATTTGTCGAAAACTCATCTGATATGTTTTTCTGAGATTTGGCTACATTAAAAAATATCTAACAGAAACTAGCTTCTAGACAGACTTTAATGTTTATTCAAAGCATGACTAAATCACAGTGCCTGCTTTGACAAAAAGATTGGTTGAATCAAATACACATTTTGAAATCTGAATACTTAAAAAAGCAAAGTAGAGATTTTGTGGCGATGAACAATGTATTTTCAGTAAGGATGAGCAACCAACAGACCCAGACTATATTCTTAAAATTTGAAGGTGAAATAGCCGATTTCTTTTTGTAGTGCCATTATTTGCTTTTCATACATTTATCTCTCCATAGCAACCATTCAGGAAGCTGGTTTTATATGTTAGGATTTCCACACAGTTTTAAGGGTAAAGATGGGAACAAGAACTTCCATTTTGAATCTCTGCCATCAACCCCACTACAATAATTCAAAACCAGCAATTTCTGGTCTGGGTGAGTGCTTAAGGGAGAATAAATTGTAGCAGCATGGTCTCTGACTCATTCATTTTTCAAGAAACCCTTTTTTTCTGCATTGAAACACCCAAATATATATATCAGTGTGTGTGGGCAGGTGCATTTTTAACAGTAATATATTCTGTAAATAAATGTCCCAGTAGCAGATGCTCTGCTGTTGTAACACTATAAATACACATAGACACTCTCTCACGCATGTCCAGACCCAAATGTATATATGTATCAAGCAGCCAATTACCAGATGGATAGGAATTTCGTTTGGAGGAGTCTTCAATTTTTTTCCTAAACTCCCTAAACTTTCTCTAAATTCTGAACACAGCCATTTGGATTGATCAACTCCCATTGATCCAATACTTGAGAATTGTCCTATTATAGGCCAAGAATCTTGATCAGGTATTTGTGTTGCATTTTCTTTCAAAAGCTGTTTGGGGAAAAAACAGAAACAACACCAATAAAATATTAACACTTTATCACCTTCAATTATTCAATTAAGTAGCAGATGAGACACAAATGATCATTTATGAAAACACCGCTCCTTAATTAGTTGCATGTGTTCCATATTTTATCCAGCACTGCAGACTGAAATTATTGCAGACATTTGTGCTGAAATCTTACTTTCCTGAATATTTTCCAGATACGTTGAGCTTTAACTCTTATATTAGTGAGCCAGCATTATGGCAGATGCAGGCTAACATATCCACTATTATTAGGGGGGAAACCAGCATTCAATTTCTACATAAAACCAATTAAGTTTCCAGTCCCTTTGTAAACTGGAGGGCAATGAATTGAAACCACCAATTGTTGCAGCAACCCAAATACACTTTTTTGGCATAAATTTCTGAATTACCTAACAATAACAACAATACAGGGCTGCCTAATTGAAAAAATTCAAGATGGTATGCAGTGTGAACAAAACATTTATTGGTTGACTGATCATTATTTTTATCAAATTCTAACATTGCCTGCAGAGACTGCAAAAGTAAGCCTAAATCTCTTATGACTCTGTTAATTAAATAATGTATAATGTAGTATATGTAATAATGCTGGGGAAACTGAAAGGAACAGGAAAAAAAACCAGCAGTAGAGTAGATGGATGGATCCAATTATAGTGGTAATGGACTCACTGTTGGAACACCTGAAGGGTCAGTAGGGGAGAGATCATCCAATTCATTTATTTATCAAATTTGTATAGTCATCTATCTACCCAAAAGTGACTCTGGGTGGTGTACAACAATAGGATAAGAACCACAAATATGAAACATATAACATATAAAAATCTACAATATAGAAACCTCTAAGTGCAAAAATGCAAACTGGTCACTGCAGCAATGGAGCCATCTAAACATATTTCTAGTTCCTTAGGAACCCCAGGCCTGATAATGTAAACAGGTCTCAAGAGCCTTCTGGAATATAAAAAAGGAAGCAACTAATCTAATTTCAGGGGAAATAATGTTTCATGTATCTGTAACATGCCATGAAGGTTTTTAAAGGTTAAAAACCAGCATCCTGAATTGCACTTAGAACAACCACGGACCTCCGCGCCTTCCGCCAGAAATTAAAGACTCTCTTGTTCCATCAGGCCAGTTTGGCCTAAGTTATTTTCCTAGCCTATAGTCTGTATCTTAAATTGTTTTAATTGGGTTTTAGATGGGGTTAAGTTTTAATGTTTTAAATTTTTAGCGCAGGGATAATTTATTTAATTCGGTTTTAATTATTTATATTTGTGATATCTATGTGTTTTTTAATTTCCTGTGCACCGTCCTGGGTCCCTTTGAGGAGAGGGAGCGGTTATATAAGTCTAAGAAATAAAATAAATAAATAAATAAATAAAATGGAAACCAATGCAGTTTGGGGAATAGGGGTGTAACATGCTGTTCTAGGGATGCATATAACTGTTGGCAACTCCGCATTCTGTACCAGCCAAAACTTTTCAATATTTTTGGAAAGCAGGTAACCAAGGATTCCACTGACTAAGTAAAACTTTATTTTGAATTTTAGTTCACCAGATTCTCAATCAATCAATCCTGATCATCCAAATTTATATGGGATGAGAGTTTAATAAAATGTCAATATGTTGGTGATTCATCCCAAAATTGTTACTTATTTCCATTAAAGTCTTGGCAATCATTCAGCTTGATATCAGTTGTATATCAGATTCTCATGCTCATGAAAAATTAACCTTATAAAAGAATTCAAGCTTAAAAATAAATGATGAGATGTTCTATTGGAAAGTACGAATAGAATCTTGAACAATTATTTTAGAACAATTCCTCTGCAAATATTATTTTATGATTTCTCTCAACTTCAGATGGAAGTTCAGTATTCCCTAATTCTTATCAGTGGCAAAATAATCAACTCAGTCATGATTTAAGATCTCAACATGCACCAAATACTTCAAAGTATTTCTTTAACTGCTTCAAAGAAATCAGATAAGCTATCTCTTCCGATGGAGTCCATTTATGAAATCAAGCATCAAGAGATTCCATTCCAGTTTATTGGATTTGGGAAAGAACATATTTGAAAGGATGTATGTTTTCCCTGCAGCAACGTAAAAAAAAATTGTGGCAACATTAATACATATGATTTGATCTTGTAAATTACTATATTTTTTAGAACAATATTTGTATAGCTAGCTAGATAATTAAAGATGTTAATATTATACTAAATTATATTCAAGAAATGTAGAATTTGTTTTTGAGGAATTGTTCACTGCTTACAAAATTATTTTGAAAAATTGGAAAAGCAGTTGTTCTGGACATTAAGGACTGAATTCAAAATGTATAATTAAGAAATTTTTGAAAATTATTTTTGCACTAAAATGATGCAATGAGTTTATTTTGACACAAAACTCAAATTTTATAGAATATGCTTTATTCTAATTTTGAAAATGTCATTTTAAAACTTGAAATATAAGTGACATGCCTGGATGGTTCATACTTTTTCCACTTTTGTTTTGCTTTTTCTTGTTGTTCTGCTTTTTATTTTTGTTTACATCTATTGATTTTTTTTGTAAATTGAGAGTCTAAAATGCCTAACACTGAAGCAAACTGGGTTTATTTGTGTATGATGAATTCTCTTAACAGTTTTCAAAGTCTGAAGGTTATTCTATTAGAAAAGCTGCCATATCAATGATTCTTTCAACAATAAAGAGTAACAAGAGTACCTCTTCATAAGATTACCTCTTCACCACTCATATCCCTTACTTGAGGGAGACGGGCGGTCTAGATGGGCAGTTTAGAAACATGAAATATAAATAAATAATTTTACAAATATTTACTTGGAAATATTCCAATCTTTCATAGTTCTACAAATGTTTATTGGAAATGCAAGAAAGATGAGAGGCATAAACATCTATTACCTTTCTCAGTTTAAGATGACCCCATTTTTCTTTGGCATCACCTTGATATCGACCTGGAGTTGACCCAATAAGATATACCCTGCATAAAAAATAACCACACAAAGTTTGGTATTTTCCCAAATTGCGTCATAGTACATACATTATTACAGCATAATTACACAGCATATAATACAATTTTAAAAGTTGTTTTGCCAAACTGCATTACTGTTTATTAAAAAACCTAGACACATTTTCACAAAAAGCTTCTATCCAGAGTCTAACTTAAATTGCTGAACATACAAACAAAATGCTTTTCAAAAGAAATAGTGACATTACTTTTAGTAACAAATTTATAAACATGCATCTTCCATGCCATAATCTACTTCAAGGAATTTTATCGTTTAAAGATTACTTATATTGAAATACATTTTTATAACTATAATGAACATTGGAACTGTGAGAAATTATTTAACATAAGGATACATTGAATTGTATACCTGGTCTCTGAAAGATCATGTTGCTTAATTATGTCAACCCACTCCATCAGGCTAGCAGATTTATAAGATATCAAATAGCTGATTAGATCTGATTTAAAATGTGTATGAGATTCACCATCAGACTCAGCACTCCCAGGAGGCAATCTTGGATACAAAGGACTTAGCCACATTCTAAAATATTAAAGGGTAAAGCAATAAAATAGCATTAACAAGCACATATTACATAGTTTAAAAAGAAGAAACACTTACATTCAGTTTGTGTTTTTTGCAAAGCAAAGTTAAACTCAGTTATGACATCATTCATATTCTATCAAACTTGACTTATGAACATTTACTGTGTCTTGAAATCATATAGGTTGACTTTGATTTACAACCAGTCATTTACCATATTTTTCGGAGTATAAGACGCACCAAGATTTTGAAGAGGTAAATTAAAAAAAAGTTTTTGCATTCAGTAAACCTCCCAAAGGGCATGTTTTTTGGTCAAAAAAAGGGCATGTATAGCCTTTAGGAGGCTTATAGAGTGCTCCTGGGGACTGAGGGGCAAAACGAGCAACAAATGGCCCATGTTTTGGTCATTTTTGCCCTTGCCAGCCCCCAGGAGCACTATGGAAGCCTCCTAAATGCTATGCACAGCCATTTTTGCAAAGGGGCAGGGTTTTGGGAGGCCAAAAAAAATATGCTTTATTCAGTGTATAAGACGCACCAAGATTTTCACCCTCTTTTTTGAGAGAAAAGGTGCATCTTATACTCCAAAAAATACCGTAATGTCCATTAGAAGTTACAATGGCTGCAGAGTGTTTTATGGCTTGTAAAGTCCTTCTGGTCATTGTAAAAGGTCCTTCTGCCTCCCTCCCACATCATGTGATTCTCCCTCCCATGTCATGTGATAACAATCTGGGTGATTAGCAATCTGTTTGCACTTTTGATCAATTGCTTGCACTTTTGATCAATTGCTAATGCCCCATGATCACGTGATCGCCATTTGCAATCTTCTCTGATAACTTCCCCAGAAAGTCTGTGGGGAAGCCAGTACTGATGATTGCCAGCTGCTGCCACCTGCCAGGAGGACTTTTCATCTCTGTGGGCTGGCTGAAATTACTGCCTGCTGAGGGTAATTGAACTCCTTCAATAGGATAAAGAAATGGAGCTCAGATCTTGATATTTTAAGCTCTGTTCTTCCACCTCACCAAAGATGCTCCCTTCCGCATGTACAGAAAAACTGACATCGTCCCACCGAGTGCGGAAACAGAGCTCAAATCTGCACCCGACGGGAAGAGCTCCCTTCAATGTACAGAAGAGAGATGACATTCTTAAGGAAGCAGCTCTTTCAGCCAGCCCCTAGGTTGAAGAGGGAATTGAATCCAAGCATGATTTTCAGCGCCTGAGTAACGTAGCAGCACAGTGAGGTATGGAGTGTAGGTAGGTAGGTGAGGGAGACCTGATGTAGGCCCCACACAAGTGTCTCTTCACTCAGGGGCTAAAAATCCTGCATGGATTTTGGCAAGGAGGATTTTCAGTTCCTAAGTGGAACCTCCCAGGATGATTTTGAAATCACACAAATCAAATCACTAAAATCCAATATGATATTGTATTTAAGATGTGGGGATGGGAGCAAGACCATCAAGACCCAGATGCACAACAACCCACAGTGAAAGTTCACTAGGTAACTAAGGCCAGTTGCTCTCTTTCAGTTCAGTTATAGGATTGATTTTGTGAAAAAAACTAAAAGAAGTGGCATTACATAGACTGCCTTGAACTCTGGAAGAAATAACTAATATATAAACAAGAATGTGTCCTCTATGAATAACCAACTCAATAATTGTTGTGAAGGCATTAGCCATGGCATGCAGTCATGGGCCAAAATATCAAATTATAATTTTTCTTACCCTTGGGTTTTCTGGTACCAATCATCATCAATAAGATTGGATGTATGTATCACCACTCGAAGGCCTTCTTCATAATTCAACAACATCATTTTCCTGTAAAAATAATTTAAATATCCCCAAAATAATTACATATCAAATACTATAAAAATTTTAAAAGACCAAGGCCAAAAATAAAGAGCACATTTACATAAATCCATTTCAGTTGCTAAAATTTTTCTTCAAGAGTATATTTCTTAAATGTAGATCTATTCCAGTCTTGATTATCCAACTGATTGGCTGGACTAATGTCATTTTTATCAGCCCCATATATAGATCAGACCAAGAAGTAGACTATAGGGAAAGGAAAATTACTTTTATTAGATTAATATAACAGAATCTTGTCCCAATCTCCCATTTATATTTCTGCAAAACTATGAAGGTGTCTTCCTTTCTTCATATTGTTTGTGCTTTAATCCTTTTTTATTTTGTTGCTCTGTATTACATTAATAATTTTGGGACATCACCTTTATAGATGCTCCTATATAATATTGCTATCAGAAAGATTAGATTGGCAGGAACGCATGACAGATCTAAACAAGAGGATAAGTGTCTAATATTTCTATAATGTATGGTTTACTAATCTCTTTCCTTTAGTGCATTTGTCCTGTTATATTATCCAGAACTTCCAAATTTTGTACAAATTTCCTTTATAATTAACAACTGTCATTATATTGAACATAGAAGTGCATAGAAGGCTTATGCAACATTACATTGCCATTTTAGTGCTCTTGCAGTATTCTGAATGGCTCTAAAATTAGGAATTTGTAATTCTTTGTTAATTGCAAGTATTAGGCTTGAGTCTACTTGCTATAGTGGGGGCCTGTTTAAAGCATTAGCTTTGTTTTAAAACTTGTATTGATTATTTGAAGAATCAATTACACATATACAAATTTCAGGACCCTAATCTCTCCATTAAAAGATTTTAGCTTCCTGGAGAACATGGCTTTCAAATAATCGACTACTGTATTGTCTATGAATTCTCCACTGATATAATCCCATCATTTATTTTTAAAGACATTTTATAAAAGCATTTGTCATATTAAATAGTAGTCTTAATTTCAACAGTGTACATTTAATAGATTTCATTTTAAAATGTAACCTGATATGCGATTGTTTCCACAATTTAATATGTGATCCTGCTATGGCCACCCACTTAAAAAATTGCTAAGTAAATCTAATAGTCACATGCTCTTTTTGTAAGCTTGTTTTTGTGAACATTTTAAAAAGTAATTAAATCACCATCGATTCTAAATAGAAAATGTCCAATATTGCCCTGATGTTTTCTTCCAAACAGGTTGCCTTAGAAACTGGCACCTGAGAATCAAAATGTACTGAAATAAAAATATACCTAGTCATATAACTGACTCACTGTATGATTACACATGGTTCTGCTAGTGTTATAAATATTTATAGTTTAGAAATTGAAGCAAAAACATCTTTAGAGTATGCTTCATATGCTGCAAAATACAGCGAACAGTAAAGCTTAAAATAATAAAACAATACTAGCTGGGAAAATTGTTTTAGAAAATATTAATTACCAACTTGTTACAAAATATGCAACAACCGTACAAATTTTATTTTAACAAGACCTAATTCTATCCTAATGCCACTCAAAAGGAATTTTGAGTTTACATTTTTGAAACAGTACTTTGAAGGATAACTAAGAGGTGGTATTGGAGGTGGTTAATGTATTAAAGAAGTATTAAAGAAGATCCCACCTCCACCCCATTGTACATTGCTTCCTTCTTTTTGCTCATTTTAATCTTAATATTTATCATTTTAATTACTGTTTAATGATTGATATTGTTGCTTTTATCTTATAAAGAGCCCCTTTATAGTGAGATGAGTAGCCTAGACATTTAAAAAATTGAGTAGAGTAGAGTAGAACAGAACAGAAGGTAGTATATACTAGTGCTATTTAGCTAAAACAAATCAAACATGTTGTAGTCATTCAACTGCTGCCAATTTTTTGTAATTTAAACATAGGTATACAGGGTGCAATTCCAGGTGCTGATTACTACAATTAAAGTCCTACATTGCATGGCTCCAGATTATTCACAGGACTGTGTCTTCTTAGGAACCGCTTTATTTGTAAAAATAATAAAGGTGAGATACAAATAAATAAAATAAAAAATAAGGAGATATTGGGTGGAGTAAAAAGTAAACATGAATTATCACTAGGCTTTACTTCACAAAAAGGAATTTGCTAAATTTAATCCCTCAAAACATATTTTATTATAACAAACTCTTTATCTGGTGAATTTTTTAAAGCATCAGTCCTATCTTGTTTTATGGCTTTACAGAGCATTAAACAAAAAAGAATCACATTAGCCTGATCCACACGTAATGCAAATGTAGTGATTTCTTTCTTTTGGTATAGCATAATTTGAAAAGGCACAGAGCGGGCTAGTATTGTATGAAAACAAGCAATAAGAATGCATTTGCAGAATGTGGCTGTTGCAATCCATGATTTAATCTGTCTTGCAAACAGAATTACAAGTAACTATGATTCCAGAAAAAGACACATACATATATGCCATTATGGACTCGAAGGAACTTTTGCCTTTCAAATATAAAGTATTGTGCAGGCCATTATGGATAACAAATAACTAGACTATCTAGCACCACTGTTTATATATTTTTAATGTTTTATGTCTTTAATCTGAAATTATGGCATATATGAATTATAATACTCTATAATTCAGGGAATTTACAATACTAGAATAGTGGGGAAAATGTGCTACAAGAGCCGTGGGGGCACTATGGTTAGAATACAGTACTGCAGACTACTTCTCCTGATCACGGGTAGTTTGGCAGTTCGGGGTTCACTGGCTCAAGGTTGATTCAGCCTTCCATCCATCTAAGGTCGGTAAAATGAGGATCCAGATTGTTGGGGGCAAGATGCTGGATGTCAGCCTCTGCTTTATTGCTTGCTTCGGCTGCCATTGAAACGGGGAGGGAGGGGCTGTGGGTATTGGATATTAAGTGTGCTGGAGGTATTTGGAGCCAGGACTTGATATCGCCAAGGCCAACGGTCTCGCATTCCATTCTGATGATGTTCCTGGACGTGCTGCCCACCTGACATTGTGGAGGATTCTGCATTGGATAATATGCTGGGGGTCATGGGGTATAGAGGATGGGTAATGCTTTGATATGTATGCTTCGCGCCAAAATATCTCATTCCTTGCTTGACCTTTGCTGCTGTCTTTTCATAATCAGTAAAAGTAACCTTAAAACTTCAAAATGGTTTTGAGTGTAGTCTTTCTTGATTAATGATGGAAGCAGGCATGACACTGACTCTGTAAATTGCTTAGAGAGGACTATAAAGCACTGTGAAGTGGTATATAAGCCTAAGTGCTATTGTGCTATTCCTGGATGTCAGAATATTATTAGAAGTCATAGTACCATGTAGAGCAATGTAGGTGAACCTTTATGGCACTGAGTGCCAAAATGGTAGCGAACACATGCCGGAAACTAGAAGAGCAGCTGCCAGATGCACAAGATGAGGAAGATGGTCTTCTGGTTTCTGGCGCATGCATGCGCACCGGCCAGTTGGTTTCTAGTGTGCATGCACGTGAGAAGACCAGCTGTCCAATGCACGTGCATGCCAGAAACTGGAAGATCATCTTCCTGGTACGCAAATGCTCACTGGACGGCTGCTCTTCCTGTTTCCAGCACTCCCACGCACGTGAATACAGCTGGCTAGTGTGCCAGAACCTGTAAGAGAGATAGGTAACAGCTCGCATGCCTGGAGAGATGGCTCTGCATGCCACTTCCGGCACGTGTGCCATAGGTTTGCCATCACGAATGTAGAGAATATAAAATTGTGATTCCTAGTCAGTAATGTCTGTGGACCAATGTATAAAAACGACAGAATAGATCTTATACACTTCGCAAACTATTTGTAAAAAGTGCTTTGGATCTTGTAAAAGTGGATCATCTCTCTGCTATTCGTTAAAAGAAAACCATCCTTTTCAGGCTTTTGTGAACGCCTGAGAAAAAACCCATTTTTAAAAATGAAACCTACTCATTAAAGTTCTTCTTCTGATACATTTTCAAAGTATCCATGGTTGTAAGACCATGTATGTAACTGTATGTACAAATGTAACTGAGACTCGGGTGCATCTAATACAAAACACATCAAAATTAAAATGCATCTGAAGGCAATGTATATAAGCTTGAATTATTTTATAAGAATTATTATATAAATCATTAGATGTATTTTCTACAGATGTAGAAAAGATATCTATATTTTCAACACTAAAAGAATTGAGATTTATAGAATTGAACCTTTTATTATAAGCCCATCACCTTATAATAAAGCATTTTCCTTTCCAGGAGAAAAATCTTGCCATATATTGATAACACTCTCAACTAACCATCAAGTGTAGCTACCTCTGAGAATTCTGGAAGGGGAATGCTAAATGAATTAGGACTATTAATTCAAAGAGCATTCTGATTACCCTAAACAATATTTTGTAAGCAAGAGGTGGAGAAAATAAATAGTGGGGAAATGTAATTGGTATACCAAGGTAATTGGCATTTTATTTGTATTTTCTCAGTACCCAAACACAACAACATGATTCTAATTATTTCTACAATCACAGTGGCATTTATCAAAGTAATTACCGTAAGATATTTCTATAGCAGACATTCAGCATTTATGATAAATTACTTACGTGTGGTGGGTTCCAAAGGCAATATCCAATTTTGCCTACAATAAGAACATTGTTTAAAAATATGTTTTTCAGTATAGGGCACCTGTCATGTGAAAATAATACTAAAAATACTTTTTCTTTTCTTTATTTTGATGCACTCTGGTGGCTGCTGAATAAACTGCACAATAGACCTCTTAAAGCTAATACTACACAATACAATCTTCAATTCAAAGATACTTCACACATCATTTTGTACAATAAATTGTCACACATTCATTTTAAATTTCTCAGATTGTATCTCAACACCATTGTCATTCAGATGAGTTGAAGCTGCATTTCCAATGTTCACAGTAAACATAGGCATAATGGCTGGGAATTTTGAGAATTATAGTCTTAATATAGACAAAAAAATGGCAAGTTAGGGAAGGTTTAAGTAGAACATTATTTTTATCTATGTCCTGCCTTTTTAAAAATGTAAATAGCGCAAGGCAGAAAACGAGTGACGCGATGGCTAAGTGGCTAAGATACTAAGCTTGTCAATCAGAAAGGTCAGCAGTTCAAATCCCTAGTGCACCGTAACAGAGTGAGCTCCCTTACTTGACTCAGCTTCTGCCAACCTAGCAGTTCGAAAGTACCTAAAAATGTAAGTAGAAAAATAGGAACCACTTTGGTGGGAAGATGACAGGATTCCATGTGCCTTCAGCATTTAGTCATGCTGGCCACATGACCACGGAGATGTCTTCGGCCAGCGCTGGCTCTTCAGCTTTGAAACGGAGATGAGCACCACCCCCTAGAGTCGTGAACGACTAGCACATATGTGCGAGGGGAACCTTTACTATTACCTTTAAGGCAGAAAACATACCTTTCTCATCTTATTTTCCCCAAACAGCCACTCTATGAGGTGAGTTGGGCTGAGGGTGTTACTAGCCCAAGGTCACCCAAGCAACTTTATTATGCAGGAAAAAAGAGATACAACATGAGAAAGAGCATGAAAGATTAGGAAAAAGAACTCCTTCACTTTATTGGTGCCTTTCTATATTATATTGTGTGTGTGTGTGTATGTGAATATTTTTTAGGAAACAGAAGCAATAAACGTTTTACATGATCACATTAATACACATGGGAAACAATTTAAAAGTTGAACATGAAAAAATGGGGGAGGGATTGAACATGCTTGCTAGATGATGAATTTATAGTATCAGGTTAAAGTACTACAGGTGGTCTCGATTTATAACAGTTCATTTAGTGACCATTCAAAGTTACCATGGCACTGAAAAAAGAGACTTCTGTTTTTCACAATTATGATCATAGCAGCACCCCCAAGATCACATGATCAAAATTCAGACATTTAGCAACTGATTCATATTGATGACGGTTGCAGTGTCCTGGGGCCATGTAATCCCCTTTTATGACCTTCTGACAAGCAGAGTCAATGGGGAAGCCAAATTCACTTAACAACCATGTTCCTAACTCAGGGGTGGACAAACTTTGCAACTTTAAGTCTGAAGGACTTCAGTTTCCAGATTTCTCCAGCCAGCTTTGCTGGCTGGAGAATTCTGGGAGCTGAAGTCCTTCAGACTTAAAGTTGCAAAGTTTGCCCACCCCTGTCCTAACTTAACAACTGTAGTGATTCACTTAACAACAGTGGCAAGAAAAGTCATAAAATGGGGCAAAATTCACTTAACAATTGTTTCAATTAGCAACTGAAATTTTGGGCTCAATTGAAGTCATAAGTCGAGAGCCACCGGTGTATACTTTTGGTAAATGTAGTGATAATAAAAGTGATTACCTGGCATAAACGAACATTTTTATAAGGGTGAGCATCTTCATGTAGCTCAGCCTTGGATTCTCGCTTCTCTCCATGGATTATTAACAAAGGTTTGTCCCTAAGTTTTAAAAAATATATTAAGAAATCACTTGCATATGCCTCTACTTATTATTTATTTGAAACAGCTTAATTATCTTTAAAATATTTTGAGAAACATTCTAGAGGATAACTGTGAAATGTTTTATTCACCCTTTTTTCCTTCCACCTTAAAAATGTAACCTGCATTTACAGCAGTATGGGAAGGTCAACCTTATCTTCCCACTTCCAAAAATGCTAGCCTCTAACATTGTATAATTACGTAGTTATTCCTGGAAAGCAAATGCAAGCATGAAGAAAGCTCCTAAGCACTGCAAGCACAAAATAAGGTAGGGTATCCTCCCTTTCCAACAAGGATTCTGAAAGAAATTTGTAACAAGACTTTATCCCGACCTTCATAAATGTGATGACTTAGGGAGGATAGCGCAATTCAGCACCATCCAATTTAAAGAAGATTGGTAGGAAAAATTAAAGGGAACAAAAATGAACAGATGAATTTCCTTAGAGAATTCATGGGGAGCAGAGGTGGTGTTCAGCCAATTCTGACAGGTTCTGGAGAAAATCCCCATTCCCTCCTGATCAGCTGGGACTTGGGAGGCAGAGAATAGATGGGGGCGCGGCCAGTCAGAGGTGGCATTTATCGGTTCTCTGAACTACTCAAAATTTCCGCTCCCCATTCTCCAGAACTGGTACCAAAATACCACCTGCTGAATATCACCTCTGCTAAGAATTAAAGTTCTTCAGTGCAAAAATACATTTTCTCTTTGTTTTCTCCAAAGAGTGACATCTTCTAATGAAAGATTGATACTGTTGCTGTATCCTTAAACTCATTTTTCTTAACCAAGGTAGCAAATAACACATTTATCTCACAATACTGGCAATAGTAAATTTAGAACGCACAAATTAGAAATACAAAATGGAAGCTGAAATCAAATACTGAAGCTTTACCTGAATTCCTTTGGATATTGTTGGACCAACCATTCTACATCTATACAATAATTAAACTTTGCCATGGAGAGAAAAATGAAAATAGTTTTTAGAAATCAAAAGGAAAGGGAATGCAAAATTAAGGGAATGACAGCACATTAGAAGTTGTACCCATGTTTATAAAGATTTGTATGCTGCCTTATCCATAAAACAGAAACATTCTAATATATTAGAAAATTAACAAATGCCATTCTATAGAAGGTACAAAAACAGATGCAAAATTTAAGCTGGGATTTTGGGAGATCTTAGTTTCTCCTAATTGAGCCATCAATGCACACATTCTATTAATTTATGCATGAACATTCTCTCAAAAATAAATAGCTAATTAAACAAGCAGTTTTCCAAACAGCTGTTCCCAACTTATATTACTTAACAAGAAGTGCTGAAAATGTGGCTGTATTGTTAATGTACAATCTTGATTTGCTGGACAATAATAAATCAGGGTTCCTAAGAAAATTTAAAAACACATGAAAATATCATAATTACCAGTAGTTTGGTTAGTTAGCCTTTTGCACTCAGACATCCTGAGAAGCATCAAAGAGCAGGGCTACAAAAGTAGTTCTTAACTTAAAACATTACAAATATTGACTTACCACCCCTAGTTAATAGATTTCTAATGAATATGTAACTAAATTCATGAATTTATTAATATAAATTGTTACTTATTTAATACCGTTAAAATAAAAAGCAAACCACACACACATACAATTTCATGCCTTTTAGAACTACTATCTATTTTGTGATACTGGTCTTAATAAAACTATCATTCTACCATGGCTTTTGGATCATTTTAATATACTGTAGGAAGCTAGCACCCACCTCTCTCCTAGAAAAATGAAATATTTTAAGAAATATTAAAAGGGACAAATATTTCCCCTAAAAAGAGTAGAAACTCAGCGAGGCAGAAACTCAGCCCCTCCCCCTTTGTTAATGGGCCATTAAGGCCTAGACCAGTCTATTCTACACACCAAAGATCTACTGAGTAGATTCTACCCCATTTCATTGCCCTTCATTGCACCACCCACTGGAGAACGGTTGCAGGAACTGGGTATGTCTAGTTTAATAAAAAGGACTAGGGGAGACATGATAGCAGTATTCCAATATCTCAGTGGTTACCACAAAGAAAAGGGAATCAAACTATTCTCCAAGGCACCTGAGGGTAGAACAAGAAGCAATTGGTGGAAACTAATCAAGGAGAGAAGCAATTTAGAATTGAGGAGAAATTTCCTGACAGTTAGAACAATGAATCAATGGAACAGCTTGCCTCCAGAAGTTGTGAATGCCCCAACAATGCAAGTCTTTAAGAAGATGTTGGATAGCCATTTGTCTGAAACTGTATAGGGCTTCCTGCCTAGGCAGGGGGTTGGACTAGAAGACCTCCAAGGTCCCTTCCAACTCTGCTATTGTATTGTACCCACCAAGTTTCAGCCAAACTTAGCACACAGACAACCTACAAAGGTAGCTCTGACCTCCGACAGCAACCAACCAGGATACTCTTCCTGTGCCCTAGGAAGTTCAAACCCCAGAGAGAGCATAATACCCAGGCACTTTCAGTATCCCTTTCCTTTTCACCCGAACCCCAAGGCATATGATCCTGTCCACCATTAAACAATTTTCCCAAACAGCCTCTATGTTTCCAGTGTCTTTTTCCTCATTTCAAACTGAACCCAGATGGACATTTCTTCCAACAATACAGAGCTATTTTAATTACACATTTCCAAAAGACTATTCTAAATTTTGACACTACTACAGAAAAGATATGCTCTATTTTATATTGAAAAGACAATAAATTGATTCCATTCAAGATGGCGGCGCGCTTAGGCACTGCGGCTTTGAGCTCCTGGTGTCATAGTAGAGTTAGGCAAAAACTAGTCTATACCGCAGGGAGTTATTAAGTTATTATTATTATGTTGTTGACAGAAACAACAACTCTGGTAAAAGCAAAGGTGGAGGACTGTGTATTTACACACATAATAACTGGTGTACTAACAGTAGAGTTGCTTATACACAGTTCTGCAGACTTGGAATTCTCAACTGTCATTTGTCGGCCATTTTATCTGCCTGGAGAGATTTCTGTTACAGTTGTCACTGCTGCCTATATTCCACCTGATTCAAATGTTAGCACAACGCTCAAACCAATTTCATTGTAATTTTTTTATTTTATTACAGTGACAATAAAGATGATGATGATGATGATGATTATTATTATAATAATAATAATAAATAAAATGTACCTGAGCAGAAGATACAAGAGTCCCAAAAAGAGGAGATAAAATATCTATTATAGGGGGGAAAAACAATGTGTTGTAAGTACAGCAAGCATGCCTACTGAAGTGGTAACAGTTTTTTTTTAGCAATGTCAAGCATCTAATCCTAGATTTTGCCGAGGTCAGGTTCACACATTACAGGAAACCAAACAAATTACATGACTTATAGCCATGATACAGGAACAAGCCATCATTTAATATATTTTATAAATGTAATTTGCATTATATATTAAATAGCAACAAACAATTTAAGAGCTGTAATGGTACAGTGGTTAGAATGCAGTACTGTAGGCCAGGGGTTCCCAACCCCCGGTCCGTGGACCGGTGCCGGTCCGTGCTTGATAGGAACCGGGCCGCAGGGGCGGAGAGGAGGAGGAGGGAGGACGGGGCAGCCCCCTGGGCAGAGCGCGCACCAGGGGCGGGAGAGCGCAGGTGAGGTCACTCACACCATTGGGGGCCCTAGAGGGGTGAGTGAGCCAACTCACACACACCCCGCATGCGCATGCGCCGCCTGTTCCCCCTCCCCCCCTCTACACCGGCCGGTCCGCGGAATTTTCTTTAAAATGAAACCGGTCCCTCGTGCAAAAAAGGTTGGGGACCCCTGCTGTAGGCTACTTCAGATGACTGCCAGCTGCCTGCAATTTGGCAGTTCGAGTCTCACTGGTTCAAGGTTCACTCAGCCTTCCATGGTCAGTAAAATGAGGACCAAGATTGTTGAAGGCAATATGCTGATTTTGTAAATCACTTAGAGAAGGCTGTAAAGAACTGTGAAGCAGTATGTAAGTCTAAGTCCTATTGCTATTACTAAGTCCTATTGCTATTACTAAACAGCCTCCCCCTCTGTAGACAACTAAAAACAGCTAGATCTATTTTCAACTAATTGCAATATGCTGATTTATCCAAATTAGGAAAAAAAATGCAGCTTGCTTACATTTATAATTTAAACAAAATAGAATTAAGATTGTTTCTGGTCCTGGTTTGGTTTAAACCATAACTAAAAAGCTAATTATAATGTTCAGCTTCAGTATTAATTTCCAGGAATATCAGATTAGTCACAGTTTAAGTTACAGGTTCAAAAGAGTTTATATCTTGGCAAGGTTTTTGCAGCCATAATTTCAACAATATGAGAACTTAAGACTTGTTGGCCTTTCTTATTTTGAGTGTTTCTAGCAAAATATTCAATTAAGATACGGGTAAGAACAGAACCTGCCAGCAGATTTACCAATCTGCTGCACATGCTGGGAGCAAAATAAGGAAGGCGCTAAATTGATTAAGATATATATTTAATATCTTGATAAATACATTTTTAAAAAGATGACTTACAAAAACAACCCATCACAGATATCAAGCAAGATATAGCAATTCTATTATTTTTTATTATTTTCAATTGAGTTCACTTGTATTTTGCAATCATAAAAATTTAAGCACAGAAAAATTTAATTTCCTGGGCCATTTGGCCCTAAATATAATTGATTGGTTGAAGCCAATTTGGTAATTATGTAAGAAATTCTTACATTATGCCTGTCTTTCTGGGTCAGTAGGCACATTTTGCAGAATCCATCAACTTAGTTTTGAAGAATATCTTTGGGGTCTAGGTGGAGCCTAGAGGCACTGTTAAAAATGCAGACTATCGAGATTGATATTCCATAGCATGCTAATTTCCCATTTTTTAATAAATTAATCTTTTAAAAAAACCAAATAGGTAGCTTGAGCAAATATTAGGGCCTCAGGTATTACATTGCTTATACGCCAGCTACAAGAATTAGCATTGTTTCAGAAAAACGAAGCATCTAACATGCTTAGGCACATTATTTTTGCCTCGATATTGCTTACCTTTTATATGAAGGGCTCGAGAATTGTACTTTGAATAAATGCCTTTGACTTTAGTGAGAAAGAATCTGAAAGGGTCTTGCCCATTCAACAGATCCCATGTGTCCTGCACTTCAGATGGCTCTGTGGACTTGTGACTTGATGGAATCTTACAAGCTGTTGGTAGCTCCATGACTGTAGTTATTTCATCTCTAATTCCACTTGAGGTTACAAGATCCTCATCTTCACTACTGGAAAGATACCAGCCAAAGTCCTCCCGGGTAAATTTCTGATCTGAGCTTTCCACCTCCTGTGGAAGGTTTCCAGCTACATATTTCAGAGGAGACATTTTTCTCTTGTGAGCAGCTTTCCTTGCCTCTGAGCCAGAGTAGCCGCTCTTTTTACTTTCCTGGCCTCTCTGCATCCCAGAGGTAGAAGAAGGCTTCTCAGAATCACTGTCTTCACTACTGGACAATGTCCATTTCCCATGCTGACTTTCCTGAGACATGATATCCTATATATCAAGGAGAAAAAAGGGACAGATGTCCAAGAAAGTCTAAATGAGTTTGACTACTTCTCTCACTGCAGGAGCCCCTTCGGCCAATTACCTATCACGCTGTGCCTTCAGCTTTCACACATACCCATTCAGGGGCACCCAAAAAAGAATTCAATTGTTATTTGGTTCGCTATAGACCTCCGTTCCTAAAAACAGTAAGTGTGTAGCTGGCACTCCTTTTCTATCCTTATAGTTCACTAAGGGCAAGCCATAATCGATATAAAACACAGTAATAAAATACGTTGGCCAGGAGAACGGTACACGAGGTTAATTCAATGTGCCGAATTTAGTGGTTTTTAAATCGTTCACCGCTTCTATACACAGGACTTAAATCCATCGACAGCCACGTCGCACACTTCGGAACACCCAGCAGAAAATGATGGTGGAGATTTGATCATATAAAAGAGAAGGAAGGGAAGCGCTGCGCGCTAGGAATCAAACCTGAACAAGGTGCAAGTATAAGAAAGTGTAAGAAAAGAAACAGAAGAAAAACTCTCCAAAACACCCCAGGGGGGGACTTCTTCCTCACTGGCAGTTTCTGCGAGTGAATTGCAGTCCACCAGCGAAACGGCTTAAAAAGAGGAAAAGCCGCACTAAAGTTCCTCTTCCGGGTAAAGCTCCCACCCCCTGGACTCTATGATTGACATCCCTTCACTCCCAATGAGTGGGTCGTTTTGAAAAGTACGAACCACCAGCTTTTCCCCGCCCGATGCCTCCAATGGGTCTTTCTCCCGCCTTCGGCCGCTGGCAAACGCGCGGTTTGATCGCGAAGAGATAGTTGAGGGAGAGCGTCGTTCCGTTGCTAAGGGACGCTTCCTTGCAAGTTGGCGGTGCTTTCTGCTGTTGCCAATGTGCGCGGCTCCTAAAGAAGCGGCGACAGCAAAAGATTGCCCAGCCGAGAAGCACCGCAAGAAACGATGGGTTAAAGTAGGTAGCTTAAACGGAGCATTTAAATTATTTTAATTTTATTTAGTTTGTCAACCATGTAAAAGATAACAGGTATAATAAGTATAAACATAAATATGAACACAGTAATTGGGTAAGAATAAATGGAGACAGTAGGACAGGGACGGTAGGCACGTTGGTGCGCTTATGCACGGTTCTTAAAGACCTCTTAGGAATGGGGTGAGGTCAACAGTAGAGAATTTTAGGTTAAAATTATGGGGGTTTGGGGATGTAACAACAGAGTCAGGTAGTGCATTCCAGGCATTGATCACTATGTTGCTGAAGTCGTATTTTCTACAATCATTATTGTGGATGTCCCTGTATTTTCTTGCCTAGTCTAAAGATCCCCAACTGCTAAAGACCCCCAGCTAACCTCTACCAGTGCAACCTGCAAAAGATACATTCCAAGGAAACACTGGTGGTGGGGAAGCTTTCCTCAGATACATGCCAAAATACAACTTCATCTTGTGTGCTGGTTGTATCCTGACTGGGAAGAATTGCCTTGGTCGCCACCGGAGTGGATCCTGCAATGCACTTTCCAATGGGGCTGCTACCTTACAAGAATATCCAGAAGCTTCAAGTGGTCCTGAAGCAGGATAGGCAGTTATGGCTGCTGCTCAGCATGTCCTTAAGCTCCCAGTATGTTTCCAAATACAATACAGACTGCTGGTTCTCCTCTGTAAAGCCTGACATGGAGCATGAGTAGGTAAATTGTGGGACTGCCTTTCCCCAGTTAAATGGGGAAATCATCAAATCCATCAAATCAAGTAAGAGAGGCATGCTTGAAAGATGTGACTGAAAGTATGCCAACTTCAGATTAACAGATTATAATCATAACTGAATTGGGAGGGAGCTTGGAGGTTTTCTAGTCTCACCTCTTTGCTCAAGCAGCAAATCCTTAACATTTCAGACAAGCATTTTTTCAATCTCTTCTTAAAAACCTCCAGTGATGGCGTGCCCACAACTTCTAAAGGCAAGCTGTTCCACTGATTAATTGTTCTGTCAAGAAATGTCTTCTTATTTCTAGATTGTTTCTCTCCTTGATGAGTTTCCATCAAGTGCTTTGGAAAATAGCTTAATCCCTTCTTTGAGGTAACCCTCAAAGTTTGCTAACCCTAACCCTAACCCTTAGATATTGGAACAATGCTATCATGTCCTCCCTAGTGTTTTTCATTTAATTAGACATACCCATTTCCTGCAATTAGGAGGAATATATGGGAAAAAATAGGCAGAAGCCATAGGAAAAATAACCCCTCAAATAACATAGCCTAAAATTTAAAAGGCTTTATATATGACAATCAGCATGTTGAATTGCGCCCTGCTGGTGGAGAAGTTTTATATGGACATATAATCTGCTTGTACTGCCTTTTTCTGCATCAGTTAAAGTTTCCAAATGGACTTTAAGGGCAACCTCAAGTAGAGCGAAGTGCCAGAATCCAGCTGAGAGATGATTAATGCATGAATAATTGTGAATAGGATCCTCAGTGAAGAGATGGGTACAACTGGTGCACAAGTTGTATTTATGCAGAGTCCATCTTGGCCGAAGCTCCACCCTGCTTCTTAAGTAGGAACAGTGAATCCAAGAAGTTCCCCAAATTGTCTATCGGTTATATACAGAGGTATATTATTCCACCTAAAACTAACATTACAAAATTCCCAGGAAAAGAAGGTCCATGGACCCATTTGGTCTTAGCAGGTTTGAGCTTGAGTCTGTTGTTTCCATCCAGATCATCACAGATTCCATGAAGTAGGACTAGAATTTGACAACATTACGTGGTTGAACAGGGGCTTAGACATAACACCATCATCAGTTTACTGATTTTACTTAATCCCATACTGATGGATAACCTCACCATGGGGTTTAATATCACTGCAGCACCCTTTCTCATAATCCCAAAGTCCATAGTTGACCCAGAAGGACATCAGGATTGAGAGATCAACCAGGACAGATGCATCATCAAAGATCATCAACAAGTGCTGTTTCTCTACTATGTGATACCATGGGCATGCACCATTTGTAGAATGAACTTTAATCTGAATTAATGTACAGATATTACATTTTTATACATTAATTATGCCTGGAAGATGGAGATTTTTAAAGTTTTATTCTAGCCAGGTAGGAAGTTTGTTGATGGGTTGCACTAATATTAGCATTGAAATTTCAATGAAAGTTAGAATTAGATCCATTTTTCCTAGTTGTCTGGAATGTGATAATTGCTTTATGCTCAATTCCAAAATCTTATACTCTCGAATGAATTTTGTAATTGATATATAGAATTTAAAATAACAGCTTATTGGTTGTTCCTTTTAATCATGTTCAAAGATTCTGAAGTACTTTTGTGTGTATTCAGGACCTGATAATTTGTTCATAGATTTCATTAACAGTTTTCTTCACAAAGTACTTCTAATGATCATCAATAGGCAATTTGTCATTTTTCTTTTCTCTTTGGCTTATTTTAAAGGCATGTTGCTGCATGATTCTGTAACTAAAAGAGGCTGAGATCTTTATTTGCTGAGAAATATAGCATTATTAGATTCATTTTCTCTCATCTCTTTCATATACATACAAAGAATATCAAAGTATTTCTGAACTGTATTAGTACTATTATCCAATTAAGTATTGCTTTGATTTTTTCTTATTTTGTGATTATTTTAGCAGCTGCTGAAAAAAATAGGTATCATTTTTTGAGGAAAGATTCAAATAGTGAATTTTCATTATAAACTCTTTTTTATTGGTCTTAAATGGTTGTGACTACCAAATTCACGGCATCATTAGCTTTGTTAAAAAAATAGTCTCAAGTGTGGAAGACAACAGAGTTAGAAAGGAAGCTCAAGAGAGTAGGAAGAAGCAGGAAAAAAGCTAAACAGTTTGGCATTGGACTGGCCAGTTATGTCGTACGTATATACTGTGATGGGCCATTTGTTAAACATTCATAAGTAATTGTTTTACTATGTCTAGATTATTATCTATCTGATAAAGGCATGCTCTGTTTTTGACAAACCCATATTGACTTCTGATTATAACTTTGCTTTTTTTTTTTTGCACAGCTTTTTTCCTCACCCATGGTCATTTGGTTTCTCTGTTTGGATGAGGAAATATCTATGAAACAATGACCCCCAGAACAGGGGTCAACTAATGTATATAGAGCATTATACATTGAAAACAATAAAATTTCAAATTTCAAATTGGAGCTATTTAACTTTGCAAGATAGTCATAAAACCATCTTGCAAATCTACCATTTCCTTTACAAATAAATTAATTTAAAATTATGATGCAATAATTATCTATGTTGCTTTCATGCATAAACATACACATACAATTGGGAACAGCTGCTGAAGCAGTTACTAAGACTAAAAAGACTTCGTTGCTTTAAAAGTTTTAACACCATGCTATTGTATGTTGTATGAAGCTCATTTTGAAGGATTTTCACAACTCAAGTATACAGCAACATAAGTAACAGTGAGCTTTTGAAATCCTAATTATCTTTATTTTTTATTTAGGCTTTTGAGGCATGTGATGAAAACAACAAAGGATACTTAAACCGAGAAGACTATAAAGTTGCTATAGTGATGCTATTTGGCTATAAGCCCTCAAAGGTACCATTTATTTCTTATATTGAGGATTGGTTTATTGTTTCAATATCTTGAGCACAAGACATTAAATAATCTCTATTAATATGAAGTTTTCAAAGAACATTTTTTTCAGAATTATTTAAAAATGTAAAACATTTGTTTTTTGCTATCTTTTTGAGGTATTGTAGATTTCCATTGTTCACTTTCCTTTGTTCTAAGCTTCAGCCTCCCAAAGCTAGTAAAATTCACTAGGTGTATCTAGTGTAATCCTTATTATAAGCTTTGTAGTAGAGGGAGAACCCAAACTCTATATGGCACCACAAAGAATAAAAGAGACACTTCCCTTCCTCTCAAAAAGTGGTGGAAGCAATCTGGTTTACAGATTGAAGAGGATTTTTTCTATATCAAATATATTCTATATATTGCTTTTTTCAAAAGGCAATTGGACCGACTTCCGGTTCCGGCTCCTGCGGCGACGAGCGAGCCTAGCGCTCGCTCGCCGTTTTGTTGCTTTTTCTGCCCCCCCACGGGGGCGAGACGCCCCTTTTTGGGGGGTCTCCCGTAGGGCCGGCTCGGCAGGGACGCCCCCCCTCACGGCGGTGGGGGAGGCGACCCTTTTGCCGCGGCTTAGGTGAAGGAGAACATGCTGCGGGGGGTTCTCCCTTCGCCAACAGCTGTCGACGCCATTCACTTTAATGAAGAGGGCTGAGCGGAAGAGATCGGAAGGCTTGCCGAGGCTTCAGCTGCGAGGGAGAGTGAGTTTTAAAAATACTTTTTTTCCTTGCTGCCAGCCAGGCTGAATGGACTGGGAGGGGGGTGTTTGTTTTCAAAAAAAAACCCTCGGACTTAAGCGGCACTTTAAAATGGCTTCTCTGGAAGAGAAAGCGGAAATCTTAAATCCGGACTGTCTCTAACAAGGGAAAGTGGTATGCGGCTACTTGCAACATTGTGTCTAGGTCTGGCTGGTTAAAAATTTTTTTTATTTTTCTACTCTCTCCTCTGGGCTCTGAGATGGGCGGTGGAAAGTGGCTTTTCTTTGTCCCTGCCTGACTATTTTAATTATGGAAAATTTCCAGCGTCTTTTTACAATTGGGACTCTCTCTGGATATTAATGAAGAATTTTTTTCTTGTTGGATTTGTGGTTCCTTTCTGGATTACCTTCGTTATTATAACTATTGAGTTGGAAAATTGTCTCTCTCTTGGTTCCTGAATTTTACAACGTTCCAACCTTGATCTGAACTTTTGGCTCCCGGTTAGTCTCACCAGCCCCACCCTGAAAACGCCATTTTGGTGGCACTAACTCTAACAGTTAAGATGGCTCAAGAAACAGCACTGACAAGTTTAGAACAACGGATGGCTTCTCTTGAAACTGTTATACAAACTTTGGTTCAAGAAATTCAGGCCCAGCGGGCAGAAAACATCATTTTCAAGAAGGAGCTATTGGACACATGGAAGCAAATGCTGGAAATCACACAGAAGACTGAAGAATTGGAAGGGGGGCTGGTGGGGGTTAAGGGAGAGATTAAAAATGTTACTAAAGAGGTTGAGGAAACAAGTGGGCATGTGTCTAGGATTGATATGGAAAGAATGACATATTTTTTGAGATTTCAGAATGTTTTTGAGCAACCTGGTGAATGCCTCCCTGATCTTATGAGCACAATTTTAGCAGACTATTTACAAAAACCTAAGGATGAGATCAGGGGGGACATTGACCTAGCCTATAGAATTAACTCAGCACATGCCAGGATAAATGAAGTGCCTAGAGAGATACATGTGAAATTTGTTAGAAGGTCAACCAGAGAGGAAATCTTGAAGGCGCAGAGAGGGAACCCTTTAATTTACCAACAAAAAACGGTCACTATCTTGAAGCAGATTCCTAGAAAGATTCGAGAAGCAAGGAGGAAATTTTCCTTCTTGTCTAAAATTTTATTTGATCATGGGATTTGGTTCAAGTGGGTGACACCCGAAGGGATGCTGGTGTTCTGGGAAGGAGGAAGAGTGAGGATTAAAACAGTTGCTGAGGCGGAAGCCTTTCTTAAAAAACATTCCTCTGCCCTGGGGGAAGATCCAGGGGGGACGGAGGGGGCCACGGCCCCGCCCGCTGGGGGCCAGGGAGGAGAAAAAGAAGATACAATAGCCAAGAGACTTAGATCGAAAAAATAACTTTGCCTTGATTTTCCTGAACAATTTTGCATAATATTTTCTGGATTTTTTGTAAATGTCTGACAGCATGGAATTGAGAATTTAGGTATATGTACTTGCTTTTACCTTGTAGTGTTATGAAAAATGCTTTTTTTTTTTGTTATTTTTTTATTGTGTATTTTGAGGTCTCGGAAGGGCCGACGACTCTGACGTGAATGCTCTCAAAATTTCTTTGTATCCCTTACCCTACCCTATAGAAAAAATGTAAAACCAATAAAACTTTTTCAATATAAAAAAAAAAAAAGGCAATTGGACCGTTTTTTTCTTAACAAAAAAGTAGATGACAACTGATGAAGCTTCTTGGATGAGAAGTGAAATGTTTTCTTTTTCCTTAAAAAAACTCCGAGTCCAGGTGCCTTTTGAAAAGCACCTTTGAGACAACTATGACCTGATGACTTAAAATCCTCATAGATAGACTGCTTCTGTACTTTAAAATCCATTTAGCTTTACTGCAATATCATCTGTGGTAAATTCAGTTTTGTTTGGCTTTTATTCCACTGCTGTCACTATAACTATACATGATTTTTCTGTCTGTGTTAAATGAAAAGACAGTTATGCTGACAAATATGTTACAGTGTTGAGAGCAAATATCATGAGACAAATTGTGCTAAGAGAAGAATGCTCTTGCTTTGTGATTTGCATTCACTCTGGTATATAAATTTAAAAGACTGAATATCTGATGGTTTCAGCCAATGGGAAAATGTCTTAGAATACTGTGTAATCTTAGAATACTGTGTAAGCATTTGTCTTTTACTGGACTTGAAGTCCAATAATAATAATAATAATAATAATAATAATAATTTTAATTTATATCCCGCTCTCTCTCCCCAAGGGGACTCGAGGCGGGGCACAGGCAATTAAAAATACAAATAAACCACAAACAAATACAAAATACAGAGTTAAAAATAGATTAAATAGATCCTGCGCTAAAACCCATAACTAAACTAAAAATTACCCCTAAAAAACCCTGACCTAAAAAGAGACTACCCAAGGCCGGCCAGACGAAAAAAGTCTCAGGCTAGGTTATTTTCAATTACATTGACTAGACAAAAGTTGATTAAATTCTAATATTGGGATTCCCAACTGAATCCTAGTATTGGGTTATCCATGAGCTGAGGACTGGTTTGGAGAACTATTGAGGTTGAAAGCGCAACTCATGGAGGGGAAAAAAAAGCAGAAATCACTGCCAGATTCCAAAAATCAGTGCGAAGCACTGTGGTTTGGGACTAACAGGGTAGAATTCTGAGGAGGTAATGCCAAAAGCTTTCGGTGTAACAGATCTTAGGAAATCAAACCTTGACTCAGTATAAACTACAGTGATAATTAATCAAATAAATAAGACTAGTAATTGGAGTTTTCATTTTTATCAAAACTATTGTTTCTTTGATGATAGAAGAGAATGACAAAATAGATTTTAATTTTGATTTAATATTTATTCATTTAATATTTGTATGGTTTCACTTCAGCTCAAACTATCTTTAAAGCGCTCCATGGCTCGGAACCTAGTTACATGCGAGACCGTCTCCTGCCCCATACATTCCTAAGACCGATACGCTCCCACAGAGAGGGCCTTCTCAGGGTGCCATCGGCCGGACAATGCCGACTGGCGACACCCAGGGGGAGAGCCTTCTCTGTGGCGGACCCAGCCCTTTGGAACGACTTACCCCCTGAACTTCGCACCATCTCCGACCTCCGCCTCTTCCGCAAGTGCTTAAAGACACATTTGTTCCATCTAGCCGGCCTAGCGTAACCTCCAAATGACTTTTAGATAGTTTTAAATTTTGGGAATTTTAATCTGGTTTTAGCGCAGGGTTCTTTATTAAATAAGTTTTTTAAATTTTTTACGTATTTTGTATGTATTTTAATATTCCTGTGCGCCGCCCTGGGTCCGTTTGGAGAAGGGCGGGGTATAAATTTAATAAAATAAAAAAAAATAAATAAATAAACATAGAACTTTTGTCACTCTTGTGCTTATGTTGTTCTACTGTACAGTTTGAATGCTCACTGAGTTATTTAATTACTTAATTTATATAGTTGCCCATGCTGCCCAAGTCAGGTCAGCATATATTGAACAATAATAACTCAGCAAAACGCATAAGAAAACAAAATCCCCAACAGAAATGTATGTAGGCATAAAGTGTCAGGAAATGTCATCCAACAGGTCGCCAGACCCAATTCTTGAGGGGGGAAAAACAGTCCTTAGTGTCTTTGGAAAGATTAGCAGGTTTGGTGCCCGACAGATCCAAAGTTGTTGTTCCAGAGGACAGGAACAGCAACAGAGAAGACACATCAGATAGGTCCTACCTAAGTAATGGAACCCAGAGGAAAACTGTATGCTATTGTATAGGTGTAATAGCAAATAGTTGATTGCCAGCAAAAATAATATGCTATGTTCAATGATATTTAGTAATGTTGCTAATAATTCAGTATTGTGTGAGGAATTTGAACTACAGATTATATCTGGATTAATTTAGTTTGGTTCTTACGTTATTTTTGGTTTAGCACAGTGATTCTCAACCGATAGTCTGCAGACCCCTGGGGGGGTCCACAATGTTGTCATAGGAAGTCTGTGAAGGCTTGAAGAAATGTTATGATTTAAATCTTGAGATAAGTCTTGGTGGTCCATGGACATGGTCAACAGATATTTAAAGGGGGTCTGTAATGAAGAAAATGATTTAGCATGTTATCCTAATTCAAACATTAACATCCATGATGTTAATGACCTTAACATCATCCCTCATCCATGACCTTGTGTCAGAGAGGGAGCCGGACCTGGTAGGAATTGCGGAGACCTGGTTGGGCCACGAGGGTGGACTCCCCCTCGTTGAAATGTGCCCACCAGGTTACCGCGCTTTTCATCAGCCCCGGGCCCTAGGTAGGGGTGGTGGGGTAGCGGTTATTGTTAGGGAAGGTCTTGAGCCGAGAGACCATTGTGCCACAGACTACCGGTTGTGAGTCCCTCTGCGTGAAGTGGGGCCTAGGGAGGCAGTTGGGCTTGCTGGTTGTATACCTGGCTCCCCGCTATGTAACAGCAGCCCTGCCCGAGCTCCTTGAGGTGATCGCCACGGTGGCAGTTGAGACCCCCAGACTTTTAGTCATGGGGGACTTTAACCTGCCATCGGCAGGCGAATCATCCGAGGTAGCTCGGGAGTTCATGGCTTCCATGACGGCCATGGACCTGACCCAACTAATTCAAGGCCCCACCCACGAGGATGGACATACACCGGATCTCATCTTTGTCTCAGGCCAATGGAAAAGTGATCTGGGTATAGGGGATATAGTCATCACGCCCTGTCATGGTCGCGCCGCCTGGAACATGGTTCCAGGCGGCGCTTGGGCCACTTCCTGTACCCCTGACACGCGCCCCGATGGAGGACCTCGTGGCCGCATGGAATACTGCGGCCACGGGAGCCTTGGATCGGGTCGCGCCCTTGCGGCCTCTCTTGCGGCGGCGAGCCACCCTGGCTCCTTGGTTCACCGAGGAGCTAAGGGTGATGAAACGCCACAAGAGATGCCTAGAGAGAAGATGGAGGTCTACTCGATCTGAATCCGACCGGACACAGGTAAGAGCCCATTTACGGACTTACATTGTGGCACTGAGAGTGGCCAAACGCCATCATTGTGCCACTCTCATAGCATCCGCAGATAACCGCCCTGCCGCCTGTTTAGGGTGACCCGCTCCCTCCTACAACAGAGGGTGCGGGAAACCCCATTACAGGGTAGAGCAGAGGAATTTGTGATTTATCTGCAGGAGAAAATCGCTCAGATTCAGAACGAGCTAGTCTCCATTAATGGCCCAGTGGGATTGCACGAGGCGGATCTTGGTTGGGAGGAGTTTGACTCTGTTACTTCCGAGGATATGGACAGGTTACGTGAGCGACTGCGAGCCACCACATGTTTATTGGACCCGTGTTCTTCCTGGCTTGTACTGGCATCCTGGGAGGTGACACGAGGCTGGCTCCAGGAGGTTGTCAACGCTTCTCTAAGTGAGGGTTTCTTGCCTGCCTCCCTTAAAGAGGCCATGGTGAGGCCCCTCCTGAAGAAGCCCTCTCTGGACCCAGCTCTATTAGCCAACTATTGTCCCGTCTCCAACCTTCCCTTTCTGGCGAAGGTTGTAGAGAGTGTGGTGGCACAACAGTTTCCCCGTCACCTGGAGGAAGTTGATTATCTAGACCCGCGCCAGTCCGGCTTTCGGCCCGGGCATAGCACCGAGACGGCATTGGTCGCATTGGTAGATGATCTCTGGAGGGCCAGAGATGGGGGTTGTTCCTCCATCCTGGTCCTATTAGACCTCTCAGCGGCTTTCGATACCATCGACCATGGTATCCTATTGCATCGGCTGGGAGGGTTGGGGGTGGGAGGCACCGTTTTATGGTGGTTCTCCTCCTACCTCTCCGGTCGATCGCAATTTGTGTTGGCAGGAGAGCAGAGGTCGACCGCGAGACCCCTCATATGTGGGGTGCCTCAGGGGTCGGTCCTCTCGCCTCTCCTGTTCAACACATATATGAAGCCGCTGGGTGAGATCATCCGCGGTTTTGGGGTAGAGTACCACTTCTACGCTGATGATACGCAGTTGTACATATCTACCCCAAACCACCCCAACGATGCCGTAGCGGTGATGTGCCAGTGCCTGGAAGCCGTGCGGGCCTGGATGGGAAGTAACAGACTCAGACTCAACCCGTCCAAGACCGAGTGGCTGTGGTTTCCGGCCGCCCGATTCAACCAGTTGACTTCATCACTGGCCATAGGGGGCGAACACTTTACCCCTGTGGATGGGGCGCGCAACTTGGGTGTCCTCCTGGATACCCGGCTGTCCATGGAAGACCAAGTGACAGCCGTGGCCAGGAGGGCGTTTTACCAGGTTCGCCTGGTATGCCAGTTGCGCCCCCTATTGGATCGGGATGCCCTTTGCACAGTCACTCATGCCCTCGTGACATCCCGACTGGACTATTGTAACTCTCTCTACATGGGGCTCCCCTTGAGGTGCACCCGAAGACTGCAGCTGGTCCAGAATGCAGCCGCGCGAGCAATAATGGGGACCGCTAGGTACACCCATATAACACCTCTCTTGCGCGAGCTGCACTGGCTGCCTGTCGTCTTTCGGGTGCGCTTCAAGGTGCTAGTTGTCATCTTTAAAGCGCTCCATGGCACGGAACCTAGCTATCTGCGGGATCGGATCCTGCCCCATACATCCTCACGGCCGATTCGCTCCCACAGAGAGGGACTTCTCCGGGTGCCGTCCACTAGACTTTGTCAGCGGGCGACGCCCAGGGGAAGGGCCTTCTCTGTGGCGGGCCCAGCCCTCTGGAACAACCTTCCCCCCGACATTAGAACAACTACGGACCTCTGCTCCTTCCGTCAAAAACTTAAAACACACTTTTTCTGCTTGGCCGGCCTAGGTTAGTCTCTGCCTTTAGGGCGTTAGGGAATGTTAGTTTTAATGTGGGGATTTTAGTGCAGGGACAACTAAATTTAATTCGTTTTTATGCATTGTATTTATTTTTGTATGTATATTTCATAGTATTTTAACTTTTCCCTGTGCACCGCTCCGAGTCCCCTTGGGGAGAGGATGCGGTATATAAAATAAATTATTATTATTATTATTATTAACATTGATTTTTAAATCCATATTTAACAAATGCAGTTAAAATGATTTAATATGTTATTGGCATTCATTTGGTCAGGACTAGCTTAAGTTTACTTCACTTCAATGGGTTGCATTGAGCCTGGAAAGATTTTAAACTTTTCATTTTAATTGTAAAGTTGTTATTATCGGATTACTTTTTGAGAAAAGCAATTTTAATTTTGATATTTGAAAAAAACGATTCTCTTAGAGTTTAATACAATGGCTTTTTAATATACTCTTTAGCATATGTTACTGGAGACATTGTTACCAGTGTTACTGCCCAGTTAAGTACTTTTATTAATTTTGGTTTTATAAATTTATGTGTTTGACTTTTCAATTAAAATCTAGGGATGTTAAGGTTTTTAAATTTTGATTCTGCTCTTAATGTTGAGTTCTCATAGCATGATTGTGGGAAAAACAAGAAGTGGATCAAAAATAAAGTGCAATAAAATTTAATTAGATAATTATGTATTCTAATAATTCTGAAGAATTGGTTTTTGTTAATGATACAGTTTTTTTTCTGTTTTAGGTGGAAGTGGATTCAGTTATGGCCTCTGTGAAACAAAATCCATTTGGTATTATCTAAGCATGAAAATCTATTATTATGCACTGATGATAAGAGCTTAATCAAAAACTAGAGAGTTTGAAAAGTTGATGTAGTTATTTTGTTAAATAGTGGAGACTCATTTTGGACATCAACTTGCAAATATTCATTTTGTTTAGTTGTAATAGTCTACATTAAAAATATAGAAGGTGGAAAAATTGCACATGGGTACCGTAGTACAATTATTGCTTCAGACTCTGAGCCAAACCTAATATTGTTAAGCAACAGGAATTCCTGTCTTTATGCTCCCTCTATATTTCCCAGATCTGTTCAAGATTATTTCCTAGTGTCCTGGCTATACTGAGAGGAATGTCCTGCAATAGTGAAGGGGTAAATCTGCTCCATCAGTGGTTCTTTTCTTCAGATTTGGGTTTTAATTAATGTTCTTAGCACGGGCCAAATTTTATTTAATTCTTGTTTTAACCATTGTGACTGTTTGTATTTATTTGTATTTTATATTTTATAGTTCCTGTGCACCGCCCTGAGTCCCATCTTGGGAGATAGGGCGGTATAGAAATCGAATAAATGAAATGAAATGAGATTTCAATAAATTATTAAATTGATTTACAAATATTTAAGTGCAGAAAATAAAGGAATAAGTAAGAAAGTTGGGTTAAAAATCAAATTAATTAATTAATGTAATGTGTGTAGGAAAAGAGCAGGCAGAGCTGGAGGGGGGGGCAGCGTTCAACACATCATTAGTTTAAAATCCTTGCATTGTCATAAGAGATCCAAGTCCAGCCCCCCCCCCAAATCCTGTTGACCCTTATCTAATGCCAATTTACTGCTGACTGTTAGTTGACTAGATTCTTGTGTATAGACTTGAATAAATCTTCTATACTTCAACCTTAAAAATGCTCCTGATTATCTTTTGCCTGATAATGTATTATTATTGTCTAATGATAGTAATTAGCACAAAAAGCTCTTACTTATATATTTCTGCCCTATAATAAATTCATGAGATTAAAATATACTTTAGCTAGCAAAATAATTTTTCTTTATCTAAGGGTCATTCCGAAATATTAGTCAGTTGCAATTCACTTTAGCATGGGTTACTTCATAATAGAAAAAAAGTTTGCTTAATATCCACATTAATATTGTAAATCCTGGAAACTGGAAATCTATTTGTAAACATGACATTTCTATAAATTAATTGTGGAAATAACATTGCTAACAGCTTTAGTGAAACAATAATCATATGTGATGGTTCTAATTGGCTTAAATAATGTAATATGGAAATGAAACTACTGGTTTTGGTTCAAGATTTTAAGATGGATGGATGGATAACAGTTCAATTCATATTTCTTGTGTGCTGTAAATGACTTCCTACTTTTATACTGATTTTATTAAAATTTTCCACTAACCCACATTTTATTCAGTGAAAGCTAATTTTTACATTTTATTTGTTTTTTAATTAAATCCTACTAACTTTCACTTTCGGATTATTATAGGATTTTTGTCTAACAAGCATTCTTCTAACATGCTTATTTGTTGAAAGAATAATTATTTACTTCTGTTGATACATGCCTAACCATAACCCTATTTTTTTAGGTTTATCACTGGAAGAATTTTTAAATCTTATGAGTACAAAGAAGGTTTTACACGTTTACCATAGTGAAATAAGACGGTTATTCATGACCTTTGACAGACAATGTAAGTTTTCCACAATGTGGAATAACTTTATTTGAATATCTGATTGATAAAATGTTTTGCTATTATGTTTTAATTATATCCTTTTTTCTGTGCAGCTTAGGGTAGCATAAAAAACTCTCTTCCTGTCATCAATATCATTACAGGGCAAATATTTAAGGCAAATTGGGTTCTGGACTTGTTTGGGTGGGATTTGAGGCACTTAAAGGAAATCCATTCAAAGTTACAATGGCATGGAACAAGGGCAATATATGACAGGTCCTCGTAGTTGTGACAATCATAACACTCTCTTGGTCACCTGATTGTAATTGGGCACTTGGGTAAGTGGCTCACTATTATGATATTACAGCATACCAATGACACAAAATCATAATTTGCAAACTTCACTGCCTTTGACAAGTAAAGTCAATGAGGAAACCTGTAAGAGGTCGCAAAGGGTGATCATATAACCACAGGATGCTGTGACCATGAGGGATTTTCCTAACAATCACTATGGGACTACCATAAGTGCTGTTATGTTGGCATGGTCACATACCATTGCATTTTACAACCACATTGCTTAGCTGCCAAGTTTCCTGTTTCAATGACCACCATTAAGCAAGGACTAATTGTTCTATCTTGTGGACAGATTGGACATAATTCTCCCCAGTCTGATTTTTTAAACTCTGTATTTGCCTTTAGTTAATGAGCCAAATGCTTTAGAGTTTACCAAGGTTAGAAATAATATTATCCAATTAAAATGTAAAATCAGAAGGGCTGTGAGAGCACATTTTTTGATTAACAAATTTTATAAAAAGGCATTGTTAGGATATTCAGCCTTATATTGGGTTGACAATATATATGAGTCTATGTTCTTAAGGAGTTATGTAGCTTTAAGAATTGTGTTTGAAGTCTGATTGGCTGTGCTGATCAGCCCTACCATAAAGCAAGCTCAGAATCACAGTCTGTTCGATTCCTTGTGATTCCTGTGTTTCCTGATTACCAAAGAAGGAGGAGGAGGATTTGTTTTGCATCACTGTGAGATAACTCTGTTTGGTGAAGGACTGCTGTTATTGTGTTTGAGAAGTTTGTCGGAAGAAGCATTTTAATTGCTACAAAGTAAAGACTATTTATTTTCTTACTATCACTGTTTTAGAGTTTGTTTGTGTTACAGCAATGTATCTCTTTACTGTCCAGTGAATTACACTATTCCGCATTTATTTGCTAACACTGGTTAAGGGACCAGAGTTGTAACACTGGTTCTGAACCCACAGTTGCTAACAGGCATAAGCTTACATTATTTTTTCCAAAACATTGTGAAGCTCTTCATTTCTTGTGGACCAACAATTGCAGTTTTCAGTCTTGGTTTATGAATGTACAGCTAAGCATCTTTCAACCTGTATCCCCTTTTCTGTTTTATTTTTCAACAAGGTAAAGGATTTTTATCTTTTGAAGATTTCAAAAAAGCTTTCAGTATTGTTGCGCCAAAGTTACCAGAAAGGATCATTGTTGAAGCATTCAGGTAGGATGAATTTAATTATTTGAGATGCTCTGAAAAATTGCATGGTTTGGTCTGGTCTGTTGCGGGCATTGTATAGTACTTTCCTGCCAATAATCAGTTCTCTGTATTCTGTCCCTGCTCTCTTTCCAACATGCACTAATTAATTGTACTAGCATGTTCTTTGTCCTCCTCTCCTATTTTCTCTATTACCTATTACAAACAGTTTCCAAAGAGATCAAGATATTGGTGGGTGCAAGAAGTGCAGTCAAATTACTTTGGCAAAAGATAATGGGGTCTTTGAGAATGCTCTGGAAGATGTCTGACAAGCTATCACTGCAGTAATTTCAAAGTCCATGCAACACTTTCAACAACATTTCAGATCGGGAGGAAATGGGGATTTTTCAGTAACCTTCCCCTGGAGTGGGGAGGGAATGGAGATTTTACAGTATTCATTCCCTACCACACCCACTAAGCCACACACCCAGCCATGTCCACAGAACCAGTAGTAAAAAAATTTGAATTCTACCACAGGGGGGCATCTCTTTTTCCCATACTATATAGCAAGGGTAGTCAACCTTTTTATACCTACCGTCCACTTTTATATCTCTGTTAGTAGTAAAATTTTCTAACCGCCCACCGGTTTCACAGTAATGTTGATTTATAAAGTAGGGAAGTCAATTAAATTAAAAAAAAGAAAAATGCTTCAGTATTGGACAAAAACCCTACCACCCACCATGAAAGCTGGAACTCCCACTAGTGGGCGGTAGGGACCAGATTGACTACCATGGCTATATAGGATGTGAGGAGGGAGGGATTCCTTTTTTTAGTTCATTCTTCAGAATTCAAATGAATTGGGCAGTTCCCCAGACTCACACAAGGCAGATCTGGCTATTTAGAAGCTCATGGTTTAATTATAAAATTATTCAGTCGCCTTTCCACAGCCTTACTATTTGAAATTCTCTGTTTCAGTTTTATGTGATCTGTAATATGCTTTGTCAAATCACAGTGTTTCTTTAAACAACTTTCTGTAAACAACTATTTGTTTAATTTCATTCAGGAACAGCAGGTTTGTAGATGAGGTGTATAGGTAAACATAAGTTTAAATCTGTATATTGATCTTAACAGTGTACGTGGGACAGCAAAAGAGACCTAAATTGACAATATATCCGCTGAACCACGTGGTGGTGCTAAATAGCTTTTTAAAGAGAAACAGTGAAAGAAATGTAATATCATCTCCGGCACAGGCCCGAAATTATTTCACAATGCAGTACTTATCTTAGATTTTTTTTCTTGGGTATGATGCTGCTTTTTAAAATTAAATTCTTATTTTTTTCATATTAACAATGACATTAACAACAACTCAGTATAAACATAATATATTTTGTGAGAAATGAATCTTAGTTGCCATAGATCATCAAATCATTCTAAAAATGTCAATTCACTTCAGATTTTCTTTAGTCGACCTCTTGATGCAGGTTCTAAACACATATCAAAACTGTTACTATAAAATGAAGCAAAAACCACGACACTGGAATATCAGACTCTTTAACTTTCTTTAACTTACAGGAGTCCATAACATGCTTTGTTGTTTCAGTACCTGCTTGCTGGCCTTTTGTTTTTGCAAACAAAATTTGTGCAGGAATCTAGTGATCTATTCATGCATTATTTGTTCCATCAGGAATAACTGAAATCAGTACAGCGGGTCTTACAAGTGTGGAAATTTTGCATTGTACTATCAAAATCCACAGGTTTCAATTTATATTTCTGTTCAAGTTTGTATCATATAATCAATTTAAAATAGTGTTATGAACTCAAATGTACTTCTGATCTGTGCCCATGGTTCTTGAGCTCTCTGAGTACATGCAATTCCCTGGTTGGATCACACCTCAACTGCTATATTGTCAAAATTGGAATTAATTTATCTATCTTTCCAAGAGGTCATGATGTACTTTCCTGACTTCTGGTCCATGGAATAAGGGTAATTGCTACCACAGCCATCAATGTTCCCAGTGGATAAGAAATAGGCTGCAAGAAGTTGTATCTCACCCAAGTTATTTACAATACTATATTTTTCAGAGTATAAGATGCACCTTTTTACCCCCAAAAAGAGGGTGAAAATCTGTCTTATATACTGAATACAGCATTTTTGGCCTCCTGAAACCCCTCCCCTTTGTAAAAATGGATGCACAGCGGGTTTGGGAGGCTTGCAAACTGCTCCTGGGGGCTGGGGAGGGGAAAAATGAGTGAAAAATGCACCGTTTTTGCCCCTCCCAGCCCCCAGGAGCACTCTACCAAACTCCCAAAGCTCTGTATGTCCTTCCCCCTCCAAAATCGGCCTGTTTTTGTGAAAAATGGGCTGTCTTTTGCTAGTTTTTGCCCCCCCCCCAGCCTCCAGGAACACTCTACAAGCCTCCCAAAGCTCTGCATGCCCCCCCCCCTTTAAAAAAAAACGAGACGTGCAGAGGGTGCAAAAATGCCTTTTAAAAAATTTACATCTTCAAAATTATAGTGCATCTTATACTCCGGTGCGTCTTATAGTCTGAAAAATATGGTAGTCCTTATTGCTAACTGCTCATTCAGTGGCCGTTCAAAGTTACAGTGGCACTGAAATAGGCTGGTCCTCAAGCTTGGGGCCCTTGCAGTGTCTCTGAGGTCATGTGATCATGATTTGGGTGTTTGGCAGCCAGCATGCATTCACAATACTGACATGTTGTGCTCACATGATCACCATCTGTGACCTTCACAGTCAGCAAACACAGTCAATAGGGAAGCTGGCAGGAAGTTGTAAATTGTGGTTTAACAACTGCAACTTAACAACTTACAATACAATACAATAGCAGAGTTGGAAGGGACCTTGTAGGTCTTCTAGTCCAACTCCCTGCGTGGGCAGGAACCTTATACCATTTCAGACAAATGGCTATCTAACATCTTTTTAAAGACTTCCAGGGTTGGGGCATTCACAACTTCTGGAGGCAAGCTGTTCCAGATACTTAACAACTGCAGTGATCTATTTAACAACCGCACTTGGAACTGATGCCTTAATTTTAGCAAGTCACTTGATATTTCACTTTACAACGATATGATTTAGTAACAGAATTGCCTGTCCCAATTGCTACTGCCTTTGGCTAGCTTACAATAAATGCCAAGATACCTTCCCAGTCAGCATCTTCCTTCTCTTTGTGCTTGCCGTCAGTGGTGTATTAACAATTAAGCAGACTAAGCACGTGCTTAGGGCACCAGGCCCAAAGGGGGCACCACAAAGTTGAGAAAGAAAGAAAAAAACCACAATGAAGATCTGTACAGTACAAAGGAGGGGGGCACCAAGATTTGTCAGTGCCTACGGCACCAGTGAGCCTTAATCCACCACTGCTTGCCGTAAGACATAAGTGAAGAGGATTAGCAGCAATATATAAATATTTGATTTCTCTTCTTTATTTTAGTAATCATAAGTATCTTGATTCCTATAAAAGGAACCAAGATTTTACTCCTAATAATATTTGCAAAATAAAGCCAAACATACGGTGCAAATGAGGAGTCATTAAGCTGCAGATAAACGAGCGGCTGGACTTGGCACATTTTGTGTCCTTCTTCTCAGGCAGATATAATCCTGCCCCTCTTCTGCTCAATGGGAGATATGAATATGCACCTTCTAAGCAGTGGTTTTCAACCTTTTCTTCACCACAGATCTCCTTTAAGTACTTTTTGTGGCTGTGGACCATGGCCACAGACCACCAAGACTTAAGATTTAAATCATAACATTTCTTCAAGCCTTTGTGGAGACATCACGGCCCCAAGGAGTCCTCAGACCACAAGTTGAGAACCACTGTTCTTGAGGGTTTGCTTTACAGCGCAACAAAAATATATGTCTTGCAAACTGGAAAGAGCTCCTTCTCCTATACATCAAAGATTTCTTCTACTGTTGTCACATCGAATGAGCTGGACTAAGCAATTCCATCCTAAGTATAGCAGCAAGGTATGCGTACTTACCTTCAAAAAGGAACACTCAATAGGAATTCGGATGGAGTCAGCATCCATGGTTTTATGCTTGATGAGCCCAGCACAAATGTCCTATCTTCCTGTGTTCAGCTATTTCATCCTTCAGTTCATCTGTCTTGTTTTTTCCCTTTTTCTTTCCTAATTCAGCTTCCTTTTCATTACAACTCATTGCAGTCTTTACTTAATAAAAGATGGGATGTGTGCATGTGTCTGTGTGTATGTATGTATATTACATACATACACACATACATATGTGAGGAGAAATAGTTTATATGTGAATATGCTCTTGAGCAATAAACAATGTTTACATATAATACGCATTTAATTTAAATATTGTCTGTAAATATTTTAAAGAAAATTGACATGTTTAAATTAACATTACTTTAATATTTTCCTGGTGTTTCCTTTTTTTGAGAGACCTCCCTTGCAAGTGTGCTGGGTGACAGATTATGTATGAGTATGTTTCTTGTCAATTTATTGGGACAGTTGGGGAGAATCTCTAGGATTGATTACAGCTGGAAGGTGGCAATCTTAAATTGACAAAAATATGGAAAACTTATATATATATTAAGAAAACCAAGGCTGAAGCCTGATGATGATGGGGGTGATCCCATCGAAACGTTGCAAAAACACCTTTAATTTTACACGGGAAAAGACCCGAATAAACCAAAATCTACACATATATATATATATATATATATATATATATATATATATATATATATATATATATATATATATATATATATATATATATATATATATATATATTATTGATCAGCTCAAAAATGTAACATATATATATGTATATGTAAATGTAATTGTTTTCACAACATCCTGTTAGGGCCCCACTAAGAGAGGAGACATACTGTTTCCTTTTGGCTCATCACCAGAGACTATCTAGACAGGAGGCTTAACAGGGTGTTGTGACACAAGTATATACTTATCCTCCTGTCTCAGCTGTTCAGCATAAGAGCCACTGGTCTGATGGCAATTGCAGCTGCCTCACATGTAATGCTTCCCTGGTTCGAGTCCCAGTAAAGGGTATGGCCAGCTGATGAGAGCTAATAAGCTCGAAATAGATCTATCCTGGTCTCTTTGATTTATTTATTGATCAGCTCATAAAACTAACATATATATATATATGTGTGTGTGTGTGTGTGTGTGTGTGTGTGTGTGTTACGTTTTTGAGCTGGTCAATAAATAAGTCAGAGAGACTAGGATAGATCTATTTCAAGCTTATTAGCTCTCATCAGCTAGCCATACCCTTACTGGGATTCGAACCAGGGCTGTATTACATGCCAGGCGAGAGCCTTGCCATTAAGCCAGCTCGGTTCTCTTCTTGTCAGCTGAGACAGGAGGATAGTTATATATAATTGTTTCCAAAACACCCTGTTAAGGCCCCACTTAAGGGAGGAAGCACACACACACACACACACACACACACACACACACACACACACATATATTCCTTTGAGAGCAGGCATCAGTATTTCATTTTTTGTGAGCCAGTGTGCTCACAGAAAAAAGTGATAATAATGGTTATTTTATCTTATCTTTAAAAAATAAAAGAAAACACACACAATACATAAACACATTCTATCTTAACATTCTTTTTATTTAGTCAGTTTTAAAATTCAGGCTCTCTGTTCTGTAAATAACATTTCCAGAAGCAGATTTTTGGAGATTGTATTACTGCTCCTTTTTTTAATCCATTCAAAAACTTATGTTTTGGCATTCATGATGAGTAATGAACTTGCACTGATGATGTTACCTAGTTTGGGTAATGAAATATCTGCAAGAAAACAACCAACCTCAAAGAGCACCAAGGACCCCTCATTAATGAATTTCTTTCTTTAAAAACTATGTACTTGGGTACTTTGTAAGACCCTAAGCTTCACTCCATTACAACTCCTATGTATGCTGCAGATGGCATGAAGCAAATGCAGATTCTTAGCTATTGCTGTTTTTGTGGGGATTTTGATCAGGATATGCAAGATAATATTTGAACAGAAGCTATTTTGTTTCTCATTTTAAGTTCACTTATGCTTAGATGAATAGGATCACATACTGGAAGCACATTGTCTTTATCTGTTCCCATTCAAAATTACCTGAAATTATATAAAAATATGAAAATAATCAGATTTTGTGTGGATACCTTCAGTGAAGATCTTGTGCTGTCTATGAAATTTTTATTTAGACATATACTGCAGAGTGAATATGAAACATTAATCTTCCTATGGCTAGTTGCCATGGGAACATGGTACACAGTGCAATGTCATTTCAGTTCTGGTGATTTCTGCCAGTAGCTTTTTGATGATCTTCTTTCTTAAGCAATATTCACATAGCTTAATCTTTGCAAAATAATCTCTAATGGCTTACATATTTTACTTATGTGCTGATTTATCCCGTATTGTTTTATCCCGTATTTCATGATTCTTACATTTTATACTTATTCTGCAGAATTGAAGTGTATTTTCCTAGGCCAAAGGTCATCTATCTCACAAATAAATACAATATTCTCATTCCTTACTATGAAAAGAATTATTTTTCGCTGCAGAATGTTGGCTCACATTAATTTTTAGAATTCCATGGAAAACGTCTGCCCCTATTTTTGTAAGAAGGTACATCAGAGAAGAAACTGGGAAATAGGGAAGCTTCCCCCCCCCCCCCCCGGAAAACAATATAAAGGGAGGATTAAACATATCCAGTCAATTTCAAACCATGTATTGATTTTAGTTCATTTTCTTATTGTAATATGTGCTGTGTGTTCAGTGCAAAATGCAACTTGTGCAATTTATTCACATCATTATAATGTTTCATATCTCTGAAAAATATTAAATATGATTTTAGTCATGGAACAATTATATTAATTGAATTTACCTTTAGATATTTTCAAATCTTTATTTTTGCTGTTCCTTTATGTTTCCAAAGTTTTTTTGAGTCAAAAGTAGATTCACTGACTTCTATATAAACAGTCAAAAGCAGACAAGCTCCTACCCCCATACCCCAAAATTTAGGTATTGAATCTTTTGTCCTTTGGTTTATGTGACTGAAATGCATCTTGGTTTTTCAATAGACAGTGGTACTGCATTGCATGTCCTCTTCTGTATCAGAATGATTGTGGCCTAATATTCTAGATAAAAGCCTTGTATTACAGGTTGCCCCAGATTTATCCAGATATCTTTTATTCAAAGTAAAAGAGCATTTTAAAGATCAAAAATTCATTGAAAAGGACAACATATATATATGTTGTTTCCACAACACTCTGTTAAGGCCCCAATTAAGGAAGGAAGCACACTGCTTTTCCTTTTCTGCCTTTCGGCTCATCACCAGAGACCATCTAGACAGAAAGCCAAAAATTCCGTTGTGTAATTTTTTTATATGTATGTTACGTTTTTGAGCTGATCAATAAATAAGTCAGGGAGACTAGGATAGATCTATTTCAAGATTATTAGCTCTCATCAGCTAGCCATACCCTTACTGGGATTTGAATTCCCAGTAAGGAATTCTAACACACATATCTAAAAAATTACACAACGTAATTCTTGGCTTGCTGTCTAGATGGTCTCTGGTGATGAGCCAAAAGGCAGGAAAGGAAACAGTATGTCTCCTGCCTTAATTGGGGCTTAATAACAGGTTGTTGTGAAACAATTACATATATATATTGCTCCTGGAAGCACCAAGCCGGAAGCACCAGCCTGAAGATGATGAATGAGACTTCATCGAAACGTCGTGAACATACTTCCAATTTTACGCGGGAGAAAACCCGAACAACCAAAGACCTACACACACACACACACACACATATATGTTAGATTTTTAAGGGCTGAAAATAAAGAGACCAGGATGGATCCATTTCAGGCTTATTAGCCTTCTTCAGCTGGCCATACTCCTTCTACTGGGGTTTGAACCGGTGCTTTCCAGCATATGAGGCAAGCCTTTCTATGCCTTGAGCTATCCGGTATCTAATATCTATCCGGATAGCTAATAAGCCTGAAATGGATCCATCCTGGTCTCTTTATTTTCAGCCCTTAAAAATCTAACACATATCTAAAAAATTTCACACAGCAGCAAACTAATTGGTTCTCTGTCTGGATGATCTGTAGGTTGAGTCGAAGGGCAGAGAGGGATGACGTTAAGTCTCCTCCCCTTAAAGGGACCTTGAACAGGAGCTGTGACAATATTCTCTCATATATATATATATATATATATATATATATATATATATATATATATATATATATATATATATATATATATATATATATATATATATATATATAAAGAGAGAGAGAGAGAGATATTGTGTAAATGTCATACCTGTGCCAGGTACACGCAATGGAAATGTAAAAAATGTAGGTAGATGGATACAGAGAGAGCAATGGGCCACATGTATTATGTCATCCTTTATGACATTAAATATTCTGTCCATTAGATTCAAGGAGACACACAGTAGGTAGGTAGGTAGGCAGCTATAGGGATAGAGAGAGGGAGGGACAAATGCAGTAAGTAGGTAGGTAGGTACATAGGTAGATAGAGGGATAGAGGGATAAATACGGTAGGTAGGTAGGTAGGTAGGTAGGTAGGTAGGTAGGTAGGCGGATAGAGAGAGAGAGAGGGAGAAATATAGTAGGGAGGGAGAGAGAGAGGGAGGGAGAAATACAGTAGAGGGATAGAGAGAGAGAGGCCGAGGACGACGTTTCATCATTGCAGTATCCCAACCATGTTAGTATTTCTTTATTGTGTGGGAATAGTGCTATTCTCACTACAAAATCAGTATTTGGAGAATAGAGAAAAACATTTTATTAGTAAATGTTAATGTTAAAAGTAAAGGTAGGAAGTCAAGGTCAGAGTTGAGCTGAGATGCAAGAAATTGCTTTTGATATTTATCTATGTAGATGTGTTTCGTTGTTATAGGATCACAGGAATTTCATTAGCTCACTGGTTTATAAGGATGAGACTTCATGGACAAATGGATATTTTTGGACTGGCCAATATAATGGAGAGGTTCTATCTTCTTTAAACAAGTTTGATCAATGAAGTTGCAAACTGCATATTTATTTCCAAAGGACTTTTTTGTGGGAATCAACTGCTAAATTCAGGGAGATGGTATTACAGATGCTCAGCAGTTACCTCACAAAGGGTATAATCCAGAAGAGCTACATTATACAGCAAGTATGGAGTATATACAAGAACAAACAGTTTGGCAATGCCTTAAACGTCAAGCTAAACAAGCAGTTGTCAAGTGTTGCACTGCAAGCTAAGCTTTTGTCCAGATAAGAAAACACTTATTTGTCAAAATACTTGAATATAAATATTCAGGGGGCACTTCAGCTACTCTTTTATAGTATCAAATAGTTTTATATTCAGTGGTTCGTGTAGGTTGATTATTGGAATATTGCTCAAAATATCTTTAAAGAGCATTTAAAAAAGTAAAAATGAATTGAAATAAAATGGTACATATGGGAAATGGTAAGTCTCTGAGATGTGTCTAAGTATCTAAGATATAGATTCATTTATCTTAATGTTATGCATGTTTCTTAGCAACAAGCAGTAAAAATATGAATTAATGACTAAAAGGTAATTTAAAAAATGACCTGTGCATTAATAGGTTCATAGCTAACAGATGTGAAAAGTAGAGGTATGGAATAAAATGTTTCCAAAATGGAAACCAAAAGTTTCCTGTTATTTTGGATCCGGTTATCTCTGGGATGGAGGGATTGGTTTTTAGATATTCTGGTTTCCATAATCCAGAAGGCATTTGGTAGCATCTTTTAAGACTAGCAGTATTATTCAAGGCATAAGCTTTGGGTAGCTATAGCTGTAAAACCTGGACTGAACTGAAAAACCAAATAGGACTACATTATATGAGTTAAAGAGCTTTCATGTTTCTTATAGCATCAGCACAAAAATTCTAAAGCGCAGTCATTTTAAAAGTAAACATGAATATTTTCTGATGAATTAATTTCATATTTAAATCATAAGACCATTTTATAATTTTAACCCTTTGACTCATGGATCTCCAAAACCAGATATTCCAATTCTACATTCTAAAATTTAGTTATGTATCTAATTCTACATTTCAAATAATTTTTTTATTCCTTATAAAATTCAATTTGTTTCAATTCCAACAATGCACTTGTTGAATTGTCACACAGTTAAGGGAATGTTTTAGGTAAACCATATTTAAATAACAATCTCTCAAAGTCTTTAAAACAACCAATTCGCTTGTTTAAAGTATTCATCCTTTATTTCACCAAAACATTTCAACTCAGTACATGTTTCCCACTATTTTCAAATATAGCTTGTTCAATAATATTAGTTCTATCATACAAGTTGGGATTAAAATATAATTGCCTCCATATTAAAGGCTGGAGGTGAAAATTCTTTTCTAATGTTTCTGGACTGTAAAACTGTAAAACCTATTAAGTTTTCTAGGTATTATTTATTTAAACTCCTAGAAAGTGGAATTCTCATCTAAAGTCTTGTTTTGAAAAAATTTGAAAAGACATAGATGTTAAAATAAAAGCCCAGTGATAGAATTGAAATTGGGTAGGTTATATCATTTTCATCATAAAAAAGTCTCAGTTTGGCCAAAGATATTTGAGGGGCTTTAGCTTGCCATTTAAAAAAACCCCTCATTAATTTATATATCCGTGTAGAATATCTAATAGGGATTAACACTAGAATCCTTCTTAATATATATATTAATCTTGCCCTGGAGATTTAGTGGACATTTTAACAATCCATTTATGTCTACTGAAATTGCCTGCATATATTTAGATATATTTAACTTAACATACCATGATTTACTTCAAGAATAACATAAACTCAAATCTATCCATGCAGCATTATTAGCAATCATAATCTCTTTCAGGAGTCTATAGATACAGTGGATCCCAAAAGCAGTCAATTAGACTTATTCTAGTTAGTGGAATAGCAAGAATACAAACCATACTATGCAACTTCAGTTAGTTTTACTAATGACATCACATTCAAGGATAGTCATCTCATCAGCATATAAGAACAATTTACATTCAATATTAAATACCACCACAGTCTTAAAATCTTGGCACTGCCTGAAAGATGAAGCCAGTGGTTAAAAAACCAAATTGCAAATTGAAGGAGATAAGAGCATTCTTAAAAAGTACCATGATAACTTAACTAAAAATATAGAATTGTGTTGTGGTCCAGCTGGCTCCGGGTGAGCTGCTGATGGACTGTTCTAGTGAGGAGTCCTATGAATCTGCCCCGGAGGAGGAGGGAGACCTTGAGGAACCAGAGAGTCTGGTTGGCCACCAAGAGGCGCCTGGGGTCATGGAGCAGTGGGGAGGATCAGGGCCAGATTGTCCCTGATGCTAGATTACGCAGGGCTGAGAAAAGGAGGCAACAGTTACGTAAGAAGCAAGCTCGGAGGCCCTGAATTGGAATCAGGTGGTTGATGAGTGGCCCCTCCCAAGAGAGATTATATGAAAGGGTGTGGGGAGGGGTTGTTTTGCAGGGAACAACATTATTAACTCCTTGAAAATTCTGGTCAGTTGCATCTGTAATTCTCTGTTATGTGAGTCCGGTCTCACAGCCAAAGAGATAGTGCCAAGCAGCCAAGCTGCTGTGTGTGTGTGTGTGTGTGTGTGTGTGTGTGTGTGTGTGTGTGTGTATGGGAGCAGAACAGAATTGAAATCCAGCAAAAATGATGGTAGAAACCTGTATTTTGTCTGTGAAGATTCTCAATCATCCAAATCATGGTTGTTCCAACACTTCACTTCTCATCCACGAAGCGTCTTCAGTTCTCACCCAAGAAGCTTCTTAGATCACAAGCAAAACGTTTTCAAGGAAAAAACCAATAAAGTTCAGTTGCCTTTTAAAAAGCACCTTTGGGAAACTACTATCTTCTTAAAATGCAATTCATGAATTCAATTTGAACCATATCAAAGACCTGGTCAGCAACTAAAACAAGATGCTGTGTGTCAGTCTGGGAAGCACTACCAAGTTGAGGGTTACAGGGCTCTACCCTCTGATGTTCCTAATTTTTATTAATTAATTTAATTTCCTGGATGATTTCAAGCTGTGCTTTTGAGTATTTCGGTGGCACAACCACACTTGAAAAGATGCACTCTTGGCTTAAACCTTCATTACAACAAAATGTTCTGCAGTTCCTGAACTTTATTTATAGCCATCCCACTTCAAAAAACTAGGTGGTTTCCAACACCCTTATACAGTTTAAAACAAAGACATAATATAAAGAACAACAGCACACACAAAATCAGCCATAATAGTCCCACCTCCCCACCCTGAAATGATTTTGTAACCTTTATCACTTTAATTAAGACAATATGTGAAAATCTGTTAAATTGGAGGTTATGCTGGTTAATAATAAAAACATTACTGTTTGTATTTTGAAAAAAATATGAATAATTGGCCTAAGTATAAATAAGATTGAAAGTGGAGCTCACTTCCATTTGTGCATTTTAATATATTTAATATCCCATAAACATGTATGTAGTAGAGAAGTCTTTGAAATTTCTTTCTGTACTACCTTTAATTTTTTTCTGTCATTTCATAATCATAGACCTTATGAGAGCAGAAGCAACACTTTTTTTCTTCTTCCTTTTAGAAAAGGCTGAATTCACTTTGCTATGCACAGCAATTTGAAAGTTCACGGAGGAAGAAATATTTAATAACTGTCTGTTACCAATTGGGGACATTGCTTACATGAGTATTCTTAGAACTTTTCGAAAACTGCTATCCTACAACATGACTGCAGTTGGGAATAAAAATTTCCACTGCTTACTAGAAACCATTATCTGTGAAAAAATTATCCTAGCTAACTATGATCTTGTTGCTGAATAACAGATATGAAAGTTTTATATAGAAAATATTGGTAGCTTTTGATGTTCTAGAAATTGTAAGAAACTATTGTGGCCTGCCAGCAGTCAGCGGAGCTGGTGGCAGACTCAGACAGAGAGGAGGTTGGGGAGGAACATGCACCAGTCCTGGAGTCTGGGGAAGGCTCTGATGACTGCGCTGTGTTGGAGGCAGAGAGGGGGCCAGGGCCGTCTGTCAGTTATCAGCTGCCTTTGGAGTCAGAGATCAGTGGGGCAGAATAACAGCTGGAGCCTGTTCCCTATGTGCTTATTCGCAGAGCTGCCAGGAGAAGGGCCGACTTGGGTGTCAAGGCACAGGTAGACGATGAATGGCCCCTCCCATAGGGAATAAAGAGGAGTGAAAGGGGAGTGGAGTTTGCAGGAGATCAATGGTGGGTTCCTACTGGTTTGAACCGGTTCAGCCGAACCAGTCATGGTTTGGTGGCCTGGGTCACTGGAACTGGCAGTGACCCAGGCCTGCCACGCCCCCGAACCAGTTTCCTGGGCGCCACCACTGCTGCCCTCTTGTTTTTCACTTCTGTGCATGTGCAGAACTATTTTAATTGCAAAAAGTTAATTCCCCCCCTTTTAAAAATGTTTTGCGCATGGGCATACCTATTAATGGTCAACTGCGCACGCATGTGGAGCAAAATTGCATGTGCGGAGCAAAATTGCACACACACCGAACCAGCAGTGATGTCGGTAGCAACCCACCCCTGCAGGAGACAATTAGTTCACTTAATTAGTGTGAAGATTTGTTTGTGACTCTCAGAGACTCTTTGCCAAGTATTTTCTTGTATACAGCATTGCGTTTGGAAGATATTGGCCTGGCAGTTCTCCAAGCCTGATAATGTCTGTGGTTGTAAATTCACCCTTGAAAGACTGTTTGCCGGGCTGGATGTGAATGAGAGGAATTCACATTAACTTAATAAAAAAGGGTTTTATTGGGACAGAGACTATCGTGATTTTGTGAGGTCAGAATAGAAACTATTCTTCTGTGAAATTGACTAGTAAAAATTATTGGTTATAGGTTACTTTTTAAAAGCATGACTATGTTTCATAATAACCTCATCTGTAGTGACTACATATAAAAATATAATGCAAAAATATGCAGTGGCATCCTGGATAAAATGCAGTCATTTAAACCTTTCAGTTCAGTGTAGAAACAACAACCTAAAATGTTGATCAACTCAGTTTTCCCTACCATCTCAATCAAAACAGTATTTTATTACTGTTCAGAAATAGAACGATATGAGAAATGCCTTAAATGCATTTTGAATGTTTTAAAAATGTAATAAAAAAACCTGATGAGCAGAATCTGATATTGCATCGCTTTCTCTAAGCTCAAGAAAATTGTTACAAAGAAAGTGATTTAAACATAGAACAAGCCTTGGCCATGAGTCTTTCTCCTGAAGGTTGTAGGAAAGACGCACCTGATTGCTTTACCATTTTGTGCATTTAAATGATTGCTTGAAAAGCCCATTTGCTTTTCAAGCAACCATTTGAAAATAGGTAACTGCAGTTCCACTAGGTGGGGATATCCTAACAGATAATTCTTTGGGGTATGTTTATGTTTATTTAAATTTATATACCGCCCTATCTCCCTTGCGGGACTCAGGGCGGTGAACAGGCAATTATAAAACATAAAACATCAGGTATAATAAATATAATAAAAACAGATTAAACAAAAACCTGCTCTAAAAAGTCCCTAATAAAATCCAATTGATAGAACAAATTTAAAAGCTACGCCAGGCCGGCCGCACGAAATAGATGAGTTTTAAGGGCCCGGCGGAAGAGGCGCAGGTCCGTGGTTGTACGCAGGTTGGGGGGAAGGTCATTCCAGAGGGCCGGAGCTGCCACAGAGAAGGCTCTCCCCCTAGGGGTCGCCAGCCGGCATTGGCTAGCCGACGGGCCCCTGAGGAGACCCTCTCTGTGTGAGCGGACTGGTCGGTGGGAGGTATGCGGTAGGAGACGGTCTTGCAAATATTCAGGTCCCTTAGGGTAGGCCGGTGTTTATGTAATCTTAGCTCCTTTAAGATATGTAGACTTCAGCTCCCAGAATTCGCCATTCACAAGAAATCTTATGAGTTGGTTCACACATCGTAAAGTTGCAAAAGTTGAGAAACATTGAGATAGGCTAAGTTTGATAATGCTAGTCAAGCAACCACATTAATATTGAACTTTGGAAATGTCAGGCATTCTTATACTAATTTCCATGTTAAACTATTGATGGCAATCATGAGGCCTGTTGTAAAACTGTAGGTACAGGCCCTCATCAACCCATATCCATCCCTACCCATGAAGATGCATTTTGTTGGCAACAGGATATGCTGGCAGCTACAATGAAAGACGTCTTCTCAGTCTTGTCCTGGCAATAGTCAGCAATATGCCTGGGCCACTACATTGCATGTGGCATTAAAAAAGAGAATTGGATAATGCCTAAACAGGGCGATGGGCTCCTCATTTCTAATTCAAACTTGGTTTATTTTAGCTCTTAATTCAGGATGCTTCTTTTCATATGTCTGTCTCCCTTCAATGTTCCAGGGATTAAAATCTGTAAATGAAATTAATCCAGTGTCAGTACTAAAAATAAACACAACAGCTTTGTAATACATCTGTGGAGATTCTCAATCATCCAAGTCATGTTTTTCCCAAAGATCTTTTTCCAAAAGGCAACTAGACTTTTTTGAGGGTCCCCGTCCCCCCCCCAAAAAAACATTTCGCTTCTCGTCTGAGAAGCGGCTTCTACAGTTCTGACTGAATGGTGGGAAGTAAGCTTCTCGGATGAGTAAGCGAAACACTTTCAAGGGGAGAAAAAAGTCCAATTGCCTTTTGGAAAAGCATCTTTGCAACTGATTTCACAGTATCAAAATATCACTGTTTGTTAATTTTCTGTAAATCTGTTGCTAGATATATGAATGAAACCAGCAAGAAAACTCAACAAATGTGAACAGCTACCTCACATTTTTATTTCAAAGAATATAGTCTCCTTGTTGGTAATATTGATTGGCTGTCTGCTTTTATTTTTGTATCTTGTTTACATTGTTCATTCAGAAATGGTACTTGGCTTTGATTGTGAGGTTTAAAATGTTTTCAATCATGGATGAAAGCAAAATTGTAAAAAGAAACAGTAATGGAATAAATAAAATATAGACCGAAAGGTTATGTTTTCATTTAGTCACATACAGTTAGTTTTGTTTGTAATGTATTTATTTTTTAAATCCTGAGGTGCATCAGGCATTTGTTTTCATTCTGTGGAAATATTGTTAGGGAAATGATAGCCTGTCATTGTCAAATTCAAAAGCGAAGCATTTTTTTTTAGTATTTGTGATAGCATGAGTGTATTTTATTTATTTTATTATATTATTTATTGGACATTGCATTTTATCTTCCTTTGTATAAAAGAAATTATTTAGAGAACCATCTGAGTTAAAATTTATCGTCATCAGTAGATGATACAATCTGGCCACCATTTTGTATATATGAATAAAACACCTTTCTCCAGTCAAGATTTAAAAATGTGAAGAATGAAGACCTACATCTGAAAAATTGAGGCAAATTTAAATGGAAAAATCATCTAAAAAAGCAAGAAAGAATATCACTGAAAGTTTCCTGTCCTATACTGCAAGAAGAAGAATTAGAGGGTCAATTTACATGTAAATGTTATTCCCAAGAGATTGGTAATACAATATTACAAATAACAAGAGAGACAGGGAAGAAACGCAGGAGCTTGCAGGTCACTTAATGGTCAGAGAAAGACCTGTTCTAATGGATCAAGTAGTTAAAAACAGAGGCAGGAAGTTTGTGCTTCCAGATTTGCAAGATTGTTATCAGACCTCTCAAATAAAACAGATAGGAAACACAGTAAGATGAACATTATTGTAAGGCTACATTGACAGAACCTTACAAGTCTGAAGGCAAAGAAACTTTTCTAAGTCTCTTTCTCTTGACAAGTATGCTATTGCAAACTCCTGCCTCATTTGACTGATTTTCCTAGGCAGTATCTCCTCTCTTTCTCCAAGGTCATTCATACATTCCATTGCAAATCAAAAGCTAGTAAATTTTAGAACATGATATTTCAGGAAATTGCTTTAATTGCTAATTAAAGAATAGAGAAATCATTTATGTCTTTTACCATTGTGAATAGAGAATCTGTGACCAACCAAGTCATCATTTCAGAGATATTTCCTTGCCTAAAAAAAGAAGCACAGAGACATGGTGACTCAGTGACTAAGACGCGGAGTTTGTTGATCAGAAAGGTTGGCAGTTCATCCGTTCGAATCTCTAGTACTGTGTAATGGAGTGAGCTCCCATTACTTTTCCCAGCTTTTGCCAACCTAGCAGTTCGAAAGCACATAAAAAAATACAAGTAGAAAAATAGGAACCATCTTTGGTGGGAAGCTAACAGCGTTCCATGCACCTTCAGCATTTAGTCATGCCGGCCACATGACCACAGAGACGTCTTTGGACTGTGCTAGCTCTTTGGCTTTGAAACTGAGATGAGCACCGCCCTATGGAGTTGGGAATGACTAGCACATATGTGCGAGGGGAAACTTTAACTTTTTAAATAGAGAAGCAGAATGACCAAGGCCATAAAAAAAGCAGTGGGAACAGGAGAAGCTTCCAAATTCTGACTTCCTGCTGGCTTGACTGCAGCTGATTGTCCGTCAGCTAATGGTGGGACCAATCTACCCAACCTCCAGAGAGCTAGGGTGAGACCACTCTTCTTGGTCTCCAGTGGTCAGAAGAGGGACTGGTTTACTCACCCTCTTGATGGCCAAGGTGAGACAAATGTATTGAACCCTCCTGGTGGCAGCACTAAAGCAACCACAAATTTGCCAAATTTGAACCCCATGAGAGTCTGGGTTGTCAGATTTTGGGTGCATTCTGTACGTTAGCCCATTTGGAGTACCTTGGTTCAAAAATTGCTGTCCTTTGATGCCCAGTTAACGCATAAAGACACATTTTAGGTGTGTGTGTGTGTAAAATGATACAAATCTGAAATGCAAAGCTCTATTAATTTTTTTATGAATGATTGCTAGATTAGTAATAGCAAAATATTGGAAACATCTAGAAGGGGCATATAAGAAAAATTGATATGATAACGTATGGTCTAGTGTGATAATGGAAAAATTAACATATAAATTGAAAGATGAAGAAAATAAGGGAGAAAAATACTTTTTTCTGTATGATGTGATTTTATAAAATACTCTGATAATGACACTTATAATTAACCACCTATTTCTCTCACATGAGAAACTATGAAATATATAAATATTGTAAATTGAAAGTATATGTGTGTATTATTATTGACTTATTCTTGCATTGATGTTAAAATGTATTGAACTTGTGGAAGTTTTGTTCGTACAGTTACAAAATATTTCACATAGTTTTATATTAGCATAAAATTGCTGTAAATTTAATGTTTCACTTTATAAATTCTGTGTGTATGTGTGTGTTCTACTCAGCATCGATAGTAGGCATTTTCACAGGGAGTAAATGAGTTTTTAGCAGTGAGCAAGATATTCAGGTTTTAAACTGATATTCAACTATTGGGGCAGTTTGTGGCGAAAAAAGATATTGCCAATATCTTCCTGGAAAGTATTTTTGAACAATCTAAATTTGTTTTAAATAACAGCAGTTAAATGAAAGAAAGGATATACTGTATATAAATAAACATTCTTAGTTAAGGTTTACACTTTCTAGTTTCTCATAATAAAATAGGTTCGTCATCAGGGTTCTAGGTCCTCTGCATCATTTTGTATTATAGTGACCAGAACTGGACACAGTATTCCAAACGTAATTTCAATAGCGCAGTATAGAGCATTGCTATCACTTACCTTAATTTTGATATTATTCTTGGGTTGATGCAACACATAGTCTGCTAAGACTGTTTTGTAAAGCTGAATATTTCAATGAGCACAGCTATAAAGAAGTATTCAGAGAAATCGTAACTCTTATTAAGTGATTTAGATTTTTGTGAGAGAGTGCCCAGAATATCCATTGCTTTCTAATAAAAATAATGGCATTTGAAAAAGCTTGGATGTATATGCTTTTTTTAATAGAGCAAAAGCATCCATAAATTTGTATTTGTCTCTATTAGTGCTGTAGTGAGAACAAAAGTGACATAATTTAATCAGTAGTTAAGCAGATGTTGAAAGTGTAGATTAATATACTACAATTTCTGTTTTCTGATTTGTAGCTGTGTGGCACATTTTTCTGTTAATAAACATTAGAGCACATCAGTGTTTTTATGCATATTTTATGCAATTGCATATGCTGAATATAAAGTTCTGTTGCTCCATCTGTTCTTACTAAGAGGGCAGCTATGATAGCAATCTATATCTATCTAGCTGTTTGAAACCTTTTAAGTGAGTTTTTATACTTAAACAGTTAAGGGGAATCACTCATTGAGGGAAGGAAATAATATATTCTAGATGTGAACATATCTAATTTGACCTTCTAAGTATTGGCTTTTGTTAATGACTATAAATGTGACATGGCCCCATCGGAGCCTGAGTCAGCAAATGAGGATGAGCCAGAACTGGGGCCAACGGAGGTCAAGGGGGCAGCCTCATTGGCTCCGGAGGAATCCGGGGAAGAGCAGGACGAGGCAGCCCCTGGTCCCTCGGGCCTGGGTTGGCTTGTCAGCAGGGAAGAATGTGGGAAGGATGATCGAGAGGGTGGAAGAAAGGAGAGGCAGTGGAGAAGAGGAGCTACGGGGCTCAGGCAACGAGCAAGGACCGCCTCTTCCTGATCTCCGAGCATGGAGATTGGAGAGGAGGCAGGAGCAGCGCAGGCTGACTCGACTACTTGGGAGGAGGTCATCCCGCCCCTCTTCACAAGGCGCATCTGGGGACTGAGATTTAAGGAAACACTGTAGGGAGGGGTGCTTGTTGGGAATTCATGGAGTTTTGTGTGCCATGGCCAATGTCTGGAGTCGCTTCATGACTCATTGCCTTGTTCCTTTGCTTCATGGACTCATTTTGCCTTGTTCCCTAGCCTCGCTGGACTGTCTTGCCTTGAAGCCATTGTTGCCTTGAAGCTGTTGTGCTAATGGTTTTTCTGGACTACTTGCAGCCAGAGGCTGCTGGAGGTGTGTGTGTGTGAGCACTTTGCTCTGGGACTTGCCATAAATGTGGGAGCATTTGGGGGAAAGTTGGCGCAATAAAGGGGAGTTTGAGTTGCCTCTGTTGCTTCTGTGCCTTGCCCTGAGTCATCACAAAATGTAGCATTTTGTTTTATAAAATATATTTCTAATATTCATTGTATCAACAAATCTAAGAAGGAATGTAATTTTCTACCCAGTGTTATATCCTTTGTTCTAGGATTAATGTTTAAAGCAGAGGTCTTCAAACTTGGCAACTTTAAGACTATGCTGACTGGAGAATTCTGGGAGCTGAAGTCCACAAGTCTTAAAGTTGCCAGCTTTGGGGACCCCTGATTTAAAGCAATAATTTAGTGTAATTAATAGTATCACTTTCACAAGAGTAGTTAATTTTATAAATATTTAACATTGGAAGACGTGGGAACCAGAATGCAAGAAAATTCAGTATAGTAATCCTGTTCTGCTTTGAATATCCTCAAGATAATATAGTGCAGGGGTGTCAAACTGGCAGCTTGTGGGCCAGATGCGCTACATGTAGGCCGCACCCACCCCAGGTCCACAAAGGCAAAAAACATCGCAATATGTGGCACCTGTGTTTGACACCTGTGATGTAGTGGCAAGATTGCTTTTATAAGAATTAGAGAACCATATCATCTTATCATTTTGAAGTTAAGATGGTCCTCCAGTACATTCTTAGAAGGGAAGAGTACATGTAGAAATGCATGTTACTAAGTGGTCTAGGTCTTTGATTACATAAGATGAAAATGTGCTGGATATGTACATGAAGCAAACCATTGCTTCGTTTAATGACTGTGGATTCACTTAACAACCACCCAATGACCACCACAGAAGTTGTAAAATTGGATTGGTCTTTATGACATAGAACTGTTATGGGCAGGATCCATTAAGGTCATAGGTTAAATTACCTGTAATTTAATAGAAGACTTATATGCATATGAGTGCTTATATAAACTGTTATATGAGTATCCCAACCATCAATGAGACAAGTTTTCTTACTACCTTGTTTTTATTTAAAATGATGGCCCTAAAATAATAAAATATTGCTTTCATTAATCACATTATTTGAATATGGATCCTATTATATAAAAGAAATAAAGAATTTCCAATAAAAAGTAATCACTTCTATTTAATCTTTGAGCCCTTTTCTTCAGTACAATATATTGCCTTCCTTATTTAATCCCATCATTTTAAATTAGTTTGCCATTGAAAAACTGGAGAGCACTTCAGACTATTTTAGAGAGTAAGTATCTACAGATCTCGATGATATTATTGCAACTAAAATGCTTCCTTGATAGTTTTGTTTCTCAAAATAACCGGTTTGATTGTCATTAGGTCTATACTACATTATTCTAAAAACCATAACAATCTTCTCTGTAGCAGTTCCATTTTCATTAAGTATTTATTTAGTTTTCTTTACATGCATTTTTAAAAGTGAAATGAATACTCATGCATCTGAGTAAATTGGAGAGCACTGCAGGAAGCTCATCAACAAAGGTACAAGTATTAGAAATAAATAGCAGTGGCTAATTTATTAGGCAAAAAGACAGATTACTGAAAAAGCTGCCATCCTTGAAACATCAGTTGGTGGGTCATTTTATCCCCAAGCATCACTCTTTGTACAAAGTGTTCAGTCAGTTTGACAATTCAGTAGTCATGCAATAATAGCTTCCAGTTTAAACTTATAAAAAGATGTATTTTATTCCCCCCTCCCCCCCGTGTGTGTGTGCGTGTGCGCGCGCGCACGCTTGCATGCACACACGCACGCACACACACAGAGGGGCCCTGCTGGCATATGGTTAATGAAGTATTACATACTAACTCTATCCACATCCTGGAGTTTGATCCTGACAGGGCACGAGGTTGACTCAGCCTTCCATCCTTCTTAAGTCAATAAAACAAGGACCCGATTTTTGGGGGCAATGACATTGAAACCTCTCAGTGCTGTAAACATTGTGGAGTAATATATTAATCTAAGTGCTATTGCTATATGTCTGTCATAAATATTATTATAAAATTATAAGCTGTTGTTTCCCCCAAATTCTATTTAGAGTTAAACATTGTTATACTAACAACTTCCATAATCCCGGTATTAAAATTATCTTCTGTGACATTATTCTCTTCTGCCTGGCTTTCATTCTCTTCCTGGCATGCTTAAAAGGTTTACACAAAGGAGAAAGCATGAGGGTGGTCGCTGAATGACAATAAATATCTGACAACATACATTCTCCAAAAAGAAACATTATTACTTAAATTATATAATAGGTATTGTGGCATTCCATCCAAATGCAATGTCTGGAGCCTGCATTGCGTATTGAACATTAACACAATTGAGCGAGTCCAGAGATATTTCATGAGAAGAGTCCTCCACTCCACTGCTCGCAACAGAATATCTTATGCCACCAGACTTGAAATTTTGGGTTTAGACAATTTAGAATTATGCCGCCTTCGGTCTGACCTAAGCGTAGTACATAAAATTATCTACTACAATGTTCTACCTGTCAATGACTACTTCATCTTCAACCACAGCAATATATGAGCACACAATAGATACAAATTTAAGATAAACCGTACCAAACTCGATTGCAGAAAATATGATTTCAGCAACAGAGTGGTCAATGCCTGGAATGCTTTACCTGACACAGTGGTTTCTTCCCCAAACCCCCACAATTTTAACCTTAGACTGTCTACTGTTGATCTCACCCCATTCCTAAGAGGCCTGTAAGGGGCGTGCATAAGCGCAACGTGTCTATTGTCTCTGTGTCCATTGTCTCTGTCTTAACATTTATTCGTATCCATTTCATATATTCCTAATCTTGTATATACTTATATCTATTATCTTATACATGCTTGACAAAACAAACAAACAAACAAATAAACAAATAAGAATTCTGATATTGTTGGCATTGAACTTTTTAACCTTCAGCAGTGGTTTAAGATTTATCCTGTTTTGTAGGCACTCATTAAAGTGGTGCACCTCCATATCTGGCATTATTTCCCCCCATTTCAAAAGCTTTTAAGCCGTTTATTTTATTTTTAGAAGCTTTTATTGAATTATTTATGTAATTCAATATAAATTGATGGTTTTTAAAGCTTATCATAAACTGCTTTTAATTGTTCCCATTTGGAACCTGTTTTTCAATGTACCCGGATAACTAGTACAGGGCTTTCTAAATAAATAATAAAAGAAATAATGCATAGCTATAGGAGGCATTGTCAGTAAATGAGGCAAGAGGGTGTGGGAATAAGTATGCAGAAAACAAAATATGACTGGAGAGCCCTGTGGGTTTCTACAATTTGTTATAAATTCATTACCACTTCAGTTCTTGTTTATACTTTTATTAAGGATATTAAAGTAAGCAAGAATGGCTTTGCACTCTTAGTTATTTGCATTGCATTCTATTGCAAGGTCTTCCTTTTTACCTTACGTATTTAAACTAAGTAAGTATTTGCCTTTTAAACAGCAGAGTGAAAAGTTTTTTTTCTTTAATCAAGATTTCAGGCCAAAGCATCCCTCTCCTCTCCTCTCCTCTCCTCTCTCTCCATCTCTCTCTCTCCTCTCTCCATCTCTTTTGTCTCTCCATCTCTCTCTCTTCTCTCCATCTCTGCCTTCTCTCTCTCTCTGTGTCTCTTGGTGTCTGTGTCTGTCTGTCTGTCTGTCTGTCTGTCTCTCCCTCCCTCCCTCCCTCCCTCCCTCTGTGTGTGTGTGTGTGTGTGTGTGTGTGTGTGTGTGTGTGTAAATTCTCAGTCATCCAGGTAGAGTGCTTTCCAGGAATTGCTGTGCTGAAGAATTGTGTTAAAATAGTTCTTAAAAAGTGGTTAAATAGTTTAGGACCTTCTCAGATGGAATAGAAATACTGAGTTCTTGAGTCTTTTATTTTTTTAATTATTTTATTAAGGCTTATATACCATTTAAATTAAAAGTGACTCTGGGTGGCTTTATATTCCTCATTACATTAGGAGGATTCAAACATAGTTAAATAAAAAAAAGCAGTAATAAAATCAGAATCTACCACACACAGATATTTCTTAAAATACTCAACAATCACATGGCAATTCTACTTCAGAAGCAATTACGTATAAGTATAATCTTTATTGTCATTGTACTTAAATACAATGAAATTGGTTTTAACCTCACTGGTGCAAAATTATAACAGAAACAAAAAAAGAAAAAAAAGAAAAAAACATTCAGTTGCTCATCTAATCCCAAAAGGCTCTTCAGAAGGCCATGTCTTGATATCCTTCTCCAACAGAGCAAGGATATAGTGCTATTGCTTCCCCATTATCTCCAGTAGAATGCTGCTCTTGGAGAAGGGAGTCATCCCCCTTTTATGGAGAACATTCCCTCAGAGTTGGGGCCCTGCAATGCCTTACATCATAGATCTTATTAGACAGGAAGTTTCCATTCAGAGAAAGTGGTCTCAAAACTACCCAAGTCCTGACATTTAAATGTGACAATCAGTACCTTGAATTGTACTGGGAAGCCAATTGGAAACCAGTATAACTCTCAAAGTAGTAGTGTTATATGGGTGATATGTCTGTTAGTACTCATGCAACTACATTGAGGATCAACTGTATCCTCTGAAGGAAATTTAAGGGCAGCCTTATATAAAATGAGTTAGCATAAAGGCATGAGTGGCTGTCAAAGAGCCTGCTAGATTAGAAATGGCTACAATAGATTTCTATAAAACTAAAAGAGCTCTCCTAGCCATAACCTTGATTTGCTTTTCTAGCAGAAGCTTGAATCCAAGAGAGATCCCAGATTGAGATCCTTCTTTGCGTAGGGAAATTCAATTATATCTAGTGGTTGAATTTCACTAATGGTGAAGTTCGGATTTACTCATTAGATTACTCATGAAATCTAGTCGAGAATATTGGCTTCTGCACCCATACTTCCCTCTTTCTTTCTGGCATTGAGTCTAAATCTGTTTTAATTCATCAAGATCCTTGCAAGTTTCAGGCAGTACAATTGAATGTCATCTATTATTTATGCTGACCACCAGTTTGTTTTGACTACATGTTCCAAAGGCCAACTAGATCCTTGATAGAATTGTCTGCTAATGCCTTGGAAAACTCTCTTCAGAAATTAAGCAAATCTATCAGATTTCTGGGTAGAAGAAGAAAGGGTCCATCTTGCCTGTGCATGTCAAAAACAACATGAGTTTTCCTGAAAATTATAGAAACCTCTACGGCTCCACCAAGGAATGGAAAACAGTAATAATATTGAAATATGGTAAGCCATCAGTTGAGTGTCTCTCATTAATCAACACTATTGCATTATTTATTTTATTCTTTGCTGATAGTTCAAAGGGATAATCAATGTTTGCTGATGATATAATAATAATAGCCAGCATAATGTACCTTTATCAAGTAGAAAAAGGATTGTACATTTATCAGTCTTTTCATCTGGTTGAAAAGAGCAGTTGAAATAGATTAGATGACCTTTTAAAATTCTCTTCTTCCCTTACATTCCATGAAATAGTTGTATTATAATGCCAAATGGCACAATGTAATTTCACAATACTGCTACCTATAGTTTTAAGATTCTGAAAATATCCTTCAGGAACAAAGGAAATACTTTAATTTTTATCCGTGGACTAATATTGCTAGTTAGAAATTCCAAGGAAATCAACGTGTTGTGACATCAGCCATTTGTCTGTATCATGTCAAGAGGCAGTCTCAGCTCAGAAGTTTGTCATAGCCAGTGGGTGTCCCTAGACCATCCTTGTACCTGATCTAATAGCATAATTCTTGCAATATTTTAATCTGCCTGAATGTAGTACAATATGTGATTGCTGCTCCATGGATGAACTTGCAATCATGGCATGACTGACAAAAAGGGATGAATGTAATTTTCTTCTATATTCAACTAACCATGATTTTTTAAATATGGAAATAAAGTCAAACTGTGATATGTTTACCATGTTTTATCCAAACAATCCCATTTCAAACTGTGGTTTATAATTTTGGCTTATTTAATTAATAATTGAGATTCCAAAGAGAAGAAGATGCTTCCAATGGGTATGACTTAAGAACATTGATATGAAGGAAGAGCTGACTCATGCGTCTTATTTGTTTATTTTGATAATTGTCTATGTGATTCTCCTAGCCAAAGAATAACGAGACAATAAAAAACACAACCAACAATTTAAAAAGCATAATTAAAAAAGCTATCAAATAAGTATAAACAAAAGGTTTTATCATATACATTAATAAGACAGACTAAGAAGCATAATATTATGAGAGAAGGTTGCAGTTTGAATAAATAAAGTTTAGTCTTTGATATAAAGGCCCATGAAGATGTAGATCAAACTGTTTGTGGGAGAAAATTCCAGAGCCATCTGGGGCACCCTCTGCCTTGGCAGCCTCCCTCAGGGATGACCCACGCAGCAGTGCTTTGAATTCAATTTAGAAATCTACTGGGGACTAATCCAGGATGAGTATCAGATGCTCCATTCTGGAAGCACCCAACCTGATCATTGTAATATGGACTTTTTGTAATGTTTGCCTTTTCTTCAGGAGCCTCCATAGTAAGATTATTATTATCAAAGAGGAAGAAACCAACATGTCAGAAATGGAAGCCAAATTAGACCTCTCTAAAAAGAATTGCTAGATCGCTGGCTGAAACGCTGAGCTTGTCGCTCAGAAAGGTCAGCAGTTCAGCGGTTCGAATCCCTAATGCCACGTAACAGAGTGAGCTCCCGTTACTTGTCCCATCTTCTGCCAACCTAGTAGTTTGAAAGCATGTAAAAATGCAAGTACAAAAATAGGAACTACCTTTTTGATAGGAAGGTAACAGTGTTCCATGCGCCTTTGGCGTTTAGTCATGCTGGCCACAGGACCATAGAGACTTCTTCAGACAGCACTGGCTCTTCGGCTTTGAAACGGAGATGAGCACTGCCCCCTAGAGTTGGGAACGACTAGCACATATGTGCGAGGAGAACCTTTATACCATTAAAAGTAAACATACCCCTAGTACTATACTGGCCTAGCAATGCAAGGACAGAACCAGACAAAATCAGAATCATTTTAGGGAAAGCATGTTCTCCTCTACCATATTCTCCCAACCACTAAACGACTTGTCAGAATTCAGCTTTACTTCTTTCTTTAAAGCTGAGCTTTAATTTCACCAATGTCAGCCCTTCAAAGCAGGCCAAGGCAGGAAATAGACATTGCTAGAAATATGTCTACTTTATCGACAGACTATAATAACAGAAACTTGAAAGTCCGTCAGCATTTTCTGTCCCTCCTCTTTATACCAAAGAGAGTAAAAGCAGTGAACACAATCTTGAATTTCTTTCTCAACTTTCCTGTTTTACCAGACTAAGCTCATGTTCTACTAACAGCTACATATTTTCTCCAAGTTAATATCTTAATATCAAGCCCATTATCCAGTCCAAGCAGGAATAGGAGGAGCTTGGCACACTCGGTAATGAAGGGAAGGCAAACTAAAATTTGTCATCAGTATAAATATCCAGTGTCTTGGTACAAATGTTAAATAGAATGGGAATCACAATTAGCAGGAAATACAGGTTTGTGATCATTATATTACAATATAGAGCAGGGCTGTCAAACTCTTGGCCCATGGGCCAGATACATCATGCTCTGGCCACACCCACACCCAGTTTAGCAAAGGGGGAAAACGTTCCGATACATCACATGACATCGCCGTAATGACGTGAGTTTGACACCCCTGGTACAAAATGCATCCTACTGTCAGTAGGGCTAATTTCACTAAAACATAGCAACCCTTAGATGCAATGGTGTTTGTCTGTCCGGTAAATGATGGTTGCAAGCTGAGTATGTTCCATACTATACAGATCAACTGCAACTGTGCAGAGAGGAAATCATAATTTGAATTATCCAGTTTCTCCAAATAGGGCTGGGGAAGATTCATGCTTAAGATTGCTTTCATCTGACAATACTGGGCTTGGTAACCATTGCTCTGACTTGGTGGCGGGCAAATTTTGTGATTCAATCTGTATGCATAAAATACTCTTGTTCTGTTTCTGCCAATTCCTGTCACCTGACTCAGATTTCCAGGTATCAGTGAATTATCCAGTAGATCAGCAGTTAAAGAAATGTCTTGAATATCCAAAATGTCATCTGGAAATAGAGCACTGAGAACTGAGTGAGAGAATGTGTTGCATTAGAAAGGGGGTTATTAATTGGAGGGGGCACAATTGCAACATGTATAATATATGCATTTTAATTAATCAAGAAACTGGAGGGCATACCAAATGTAATTCTTTATGCTGTTTAGACAATACACTGAGATTTTAAAATTCCAGTTGGAGCAGTGACTTTATGCAGCTAGGGAGGGTGGGAAGTGTCTCAGGATGGTTTAATTACCTAATATAATAAGAGAGTAATTTATATTCTGCATTGAGTTAAGTTGTGTACTAATTACATCTACCATTCTAGTAAAAGATTAGCCTTAGGTGCTGAATGGCACAAAATAAATAGTTTTAAAAATTACTAGGAAAATTTGATGAATAATAAACAGCAGTGATTCTAGTCTATTGATTTGTATTTACTGAATCCAAAAGATAAATATTTCTCCTACTTCAAAGATACGTTTAAATGAAACATGTCATTTTCATCATAGTTATTCATTTGAACTAGATAATACTTGAAAACTCACACATTCGGATTATTTGTTTATTTATATTTTATTCAATTTATCTGGCTGTTTGTTCGAAGCACATACTCTGGGTGATGAATACAGTTACAAACATCAGCATAATAATTCAGAATGAAAAATAAAGATACACAGCAACGATAAAATAATTGGTTTCACAAACAGTCAACAATGAGCAGAGCAGAGCAGCTTACAAGGTGAACAATTGTCATTGTTAATTCTTGTAGTTCTAATGATGCATTATTTTTATTTAACAGTATTGTGTATCATGTGCTGGATCAATGCAAAATTCCATCTAGTCCTGCATTGTGTTTCTAATAATTAGGAAAGCATAAGCTTAACAGCACTTTGCCATGTTAAAGATAATATAAAAACCATAACTACAGATAGCCATTTGTAGCTTGCTCTTCTATAAATTTACCATATTTTTCAGACTATAAGATGCACCGGAGTATAAGATGCCACCAGGTTTTGAAGAGGCAATTTTAAAAAAAACGTAGGTAGGTAGATAGAGGGATAGAGAGGGAGAGAAAGAGAGAAAAATACACTAGGTAGGTAGGGTGAGAGAGTAGTTAGGTAGGTAGGTAGATAAAGGGATATATATATATATAGAGAGAGAGAGAGAGAAAAATACAGTAGGTAGGTAGGTAGAGAGTGTAGATAGGTAGGTAGGTAGAGGGATAGAGAGAGAGAAATAGAGAGAAATACAGTAGATAGGTAGGGGTAGGGGGGAGGTAGGTAGATAGGTAGAGGGGGGAGAGAGAGAAATACAGTAGATAGGTAGGGGGAGAGAGTGTGTAGATAGGTAGGTAGGTAGGTAGAGGGATAGAGAGAGAAATAAGAGAGAGAGAGAGAGAGAAATACAGTAGATAGGTAAGGAGAGAGAGAGGGTAGGTAGGTAGGTAGGTAGGTAGGTAGGTAGGTAGGTAGGTAGATGTTTCCAGATGTGCTGGAGAAGGAAATCACTGACAGCCTTTGGAACCTAAATATTTGTTTCTGCAGGCACAGCACTTGACCAACATAATTCTTATCAAACCCTCTAACTAAACAGCTTTCCAAAAGGGGGGAGGGGAGTTTTTGCACTCTGCAGACCTCCCCAAAATGGCCCATTTTTCGCAAAAACAGGCCCTTTTTTTTCAAATAAAAGGCAAGAATAGCCTTGGGGGGGGGCTTGCAGAGTGCTCGGGGGGGGGGTCTAAAATGAGGAGAAAACGGCCTGTTTTCTGCAAAAATGGGCTGCTTTTTGGTCACAAAAATTGCATGCATAGCCTTATGGAGGCTTATAGAGTGCTGCTGGGGGCTGGGGGGGGCAAAAAAACCCCAGTTTTTAGCTTATTTCTGCCCTCCCCAGCCCCCACGAGCTCTCTGAAAGACGCCATAACGGTATGCACGGCCATTTTGGTGAAGGGGGCAGATTTTCAGGAGGCAAAAAAATGCTGTATTCGATGTATAAGAGGCACCCAGATTTTCAGCCTCTTTTTAGAGGAACAAAAGGTGTGTCTTATACTCTGAAAAATATGGTACTTAATGGTTGGGGAATGAGGCTTCCAAAGCACTTTGAGAATGAGCTCCATTCTTGCGATCCTTTAGAAGCCTCATCCCCCAAACTGCATGATTTCATAGATACTAAGTTTGTTGGCCAAGCAGGAACAAAAATACCATATTTTTCAGAGTATAAGATGTACCAAGGTTTTGAAGAAGCAAATTAAAAAAAAAGTAGGTAGGTAGATAGAGGGAGGGAGAGGGGGGGGAGAGAAATACAGTAGGTAGGTAGGGAGAGAGAGAGTAGGTAGGTAGATAGAAGGATAAAGAGAGAAAAATACAGTAGATAGGTAGGTAGGGAGAGAGACAGTAGGTAGATAGGTAGAGGGAGAGAGAGAGAGAGAGGGAGGGAGAAATATAGTAGGTAGGTAGGTAGAGGGATAGAGAGGGGGGGGAAGAAATACAGTAGGTAGGTAGGTAGATGTTTCCAGGTGTACTTATTATCCATGTGCTGGAGAAGGAAATTGCTGACAATCTGCAGCACCTAACTTTGTTCCCACTGGCACAGCATTTGATCCACATAATTCTCATCAATCAGTTAAAGCAGGGGTCCCCAACCCCCGGTCTGTGGACCGCTGCCGGTCCGTGGCTTGATAGGAACCGGGCCACAATGAGCAGCGCAACTGTTAGAAAGGGCGGAGAGGAGGAGGATGGAGGAGGGGGTAGCCCCCTGGGCAGAGCGCGCACCGGGGGCGGGAGAGCGCAGGTGTGGCCGCTTGCGCCGTTGGGGGCCCGAGAGGGGTAAGTGAGCTGACTCACCTCCCCTGCGCGCGCATGCGATGCCTGTTCCCCCTCCCCCGCTCCCCCTCTCCTCCAGCCAAGCCATGGCCACCGGTCCGCGGAATTTTTTTAACATGAAACCTGTCCCTGATGCCAAAAAGGTTGGGGACCCCTGAGTTAAAGAGCTTTCCAAAAGGAAAAAAACCCCTTTTTGCACTCTGCAAACCTCCCCAAAACGGGTCGTTTTTCCCGAAAATGGTCCCAATTTTTTTTCATATAAAAGGAATGAATAGCCTTGGGAGGGCTTGTAGAGTGCTCCTGAAGGGGGGCAAAAAAGAGCAAAAAACCGGGTCATTTTTCGCAAAAACGGGCCATTTTTTTGTCAAAAATGCATGCATAGCCTTACGGAGGCTTATAGAGGGCTGCTGGGAGCGGGGGGGGGGGAGAAATGGCCCATTTTTTGCTTGTTTCTGCCCTCCCCAGCCCCCAGGAGGTCTCTGAAAGCCTCCATAAGGCTAGACACAGCCATTTTGGTGAATGGGGTGGGGTTTCAGGAGGCCAGTAATGCTGTATTCAATGTATAAGATGCACCCAGATTTTCAGCCTCAAAAAGAGGGGGGGAAAGTTGCGTCTTTTACTCCGAAAAATACGGTAGCCAGAGAAATGATTGAAACCTGGGAAATGTGCCCCTTGTCAGTCAATAGGAGTGCTGATTTACCACCAATGTGCCCCTTGTCAGTCAATAGGAGTGCTATTTACCACCAGCTTCCTGGGAGGGCAGGGTGCACAAGAAAACAACAACTGAGTTAATAGCTGGTCATCAACACCCTAATTAACAACTAAAAGCCACACACAACCAGGCACCATATAAATACAATACATAGAACAGCCCTGCACATACATTCTGGAGAGCAAAAAATGAAACTGAAAGCTTGGAAGAATAAACATTTGGTTCCAGTGATCAACTCAGATTGGATCTTGCAATAATATCCTAGGACACATACTATATATTTGTCTTCATTCAAAAGTATTAAATATATTTGCCACCTTGAGTTATTTATAAAAATACTAGTTGAAAACCCAGCGTTGCCCAGGTATTTATTCCCCTTACTAGAGGGAGCCCCCTTGTGGAGTACTGTTAAGCTGTTACCATGGCAACTGCCCTGCACTGTACAGTAGAAGCTATTTTACAGCAGTGCAGTAGAAGCCATTTTAAGACACCCCCCAAAGGGTGTTAGGGGTGTCTTATCCCCACAGTATTTGAGTAAGTCACCTGTTGAAAGTGCTCGACATGTTCCAGAGTTATGCTGGAACACACACACATAAAAGGCAGCGGGTTTTTTTATAAAATCTTAAAAAATCCCTAAAGGGGCTTCCAAAGGCTGCATGAACAGTCTTTGCTTTCAGATATTCAGTTTTTTAAATATTTCTCTATAATTAACTAGCTATATATTGTACAAAGAGCTACATTTAAAAGTTGTGAATGTTGTATCCACTGTTCTGAATTTAGATAATATATACATTACCTGAGCATTTTGACAATATACGTAGCGCACTATATTCTTAACACTATAGGATTCATAGTTTTATCGGAAAGTATCCATCTATCTTGAAATTCAGTTGTTTTCAAACAGCATTCTGGAATAGATTCAAAGACATACTGTGGACAAAAAGAAAGAGGAAGTTTTATTGTAAAAGTACTTTTGGACATTTGAAGTGCTGTCCTTAGATATTTGTCAATTAGATATTAGACTTTGCCTTGCAAAATCACATACTTTCATGCTATAAAATGTAGAATGATTTCATTAATTAAAGTATCAAAATGTTTTTTTTTATAGGGAGCTTGATCAGGATTCTGATGGCCGTATTAGCTTCAATGAATTTGAATCAGCGATGAAGTATGGAGAAGAAAATTTGTCTCACCTTACCTGAAGTGCAATTTGTCATAAATTTGTAAAAGAACTACTGTTTCCAAAAGCTTCAAAACATTTTTTCTTCACGTTAGCAAATCTACAGAGTCTGAGGAAACAAAGAAATCCCGTCCTTTCAAACTTTCATGACATGTATTGATTTTCTTTAATTACTTTTTAAATGTTGGTTCCTCTTCCTCAATATTTATGCAAAATTAATGGATACAGCTGATGAACTGCATGAACATGGAAAAGGAAAAAGCAATGAAAAACTACTTAATTGAATGAAAAACTCACTTTGTTTGAACATTTCATTCCCAAAGTTCTGTTATTTTCATTAAAGCCTGACCACAATCTGGACAAACTAAATCCAGTTTTCCTATTCTAAATTCAGATAATCTGGAAGTGGGATTGGTTCTGGGTGTTTTGTAAAAAGGAAACAATGGGATTCAGAACTGAGTTCTTGCCTTCAAAATCTGGACAACCAGTAGGATAATAGCAAAGAGATAAGAAAACTCTTAGCTCCTTGCTATCTACAGGTCATCCAATTTTTGCAGTCCAGATCTGGTAATCTTAAACTATAGCTCCATGATGGCGAACCTATGGCACGCGTGCCTGGGGTGGCATGCAGAGCCCTCTCTGGGCATGTGCAATGCTCTTCTGAGTTCTGTTGCATGCATGCATGCTGGACAGCTGGTCCGGTGCACATGCATGCCAGACCAGCTGTTGTCTTACAGGTTCTGGTGTTCTGCCATGAGCGTTCCAGTTTCAGCCCTTTGTACCGAAAAGGTTAGCCATCACTCTATAGCTTCTCAAAAGCAACTTTGATTTGAGCCATTGCTATTTTAATTGAAAGAAATGTGAAGAGAAACTGCTTGGCAATCAATGGATGGATGGATAGGTGGGTGGGTGGGTGGGAGGGTGGGTTGGTTGATTTTTATATTCCACAAGACAACCCTTTTGATCATAATACTATAATTATCTTTTCTGTGGCTGGAGATTTCACCTGAATTGCTAAAAGAACGACAACAAGTGAAAAAAAGAACCTAGCTCAACCAGGCCTATAAGTCTAGTGCACTATGGGCTGAATCAACATTGCATAACAGTATGAAAAGAATACCTTGTCCATGAATAAACCCTGCAGTTAGCAGGCCACCTAATACAAATATTTGTATTTTTAAACGCACTCTGAATTTTCCACAGATAAAAGAATGCAACACACAAAGTGTGCTGAATAATCCACAGCCCTGAAGGCAATACCTCCAAAAATCAATGAATGCAAAACAGCCATCAGCAAGAAATACATTGGATATGATAGAAGTGACTGCTTGCTGAACGTAGCTGTGCACATACACTCTGTGCATGCTCTTGGCAGTTACTGTTTGAGGACACTTGCTGTGTTTAAATCTCAACATTAGAAATCAAGGGTAGGTATACTGAGTGTTGTGCCCTTTGAACAATGCACATATACTGAGTGCATTATGCACTTTGACCTGAAACTACTGCTAGAACTTTTTTGTATTTGCATCATTTATGTGTGAATATAAAAGCACAGTAGAACTGCATAAGGAGAAATATCTGTAATGTTGCTTCCAGCACCTGTTTTTCTTTTGAAGGTCACATATTAATCTTCCCACCCAAATTCAGTCTCTGCACATGAATTCACACAAAACCCCTCTAGCAGTAGCTTATTTCTCAAGCAAGCAGGCAACTGGGCAATGGAAGGCTGATTCCCTCTTCCTGGCTATATGGACTACTGTTGGATAGATGACTTCATGCTGCATGTCCATATGTTATATGAGTGCATGTAACTTCAGAGCCTGCACACCCTGTTTGACCTACCTCTAGATCTCAGTGTTATGGTTTGTTGGTGTCTGGGAAAGAGGTAATTTGGAAATAGTACAAGTTTAGTACAAGTTTAGAGCACCTATTATTAATTTTTCACATTTCTTTTTTTTAATTTTTTATTTTTTTTCCTCTTGCATACCATTTTAAGTATACATTCACATAATTGTTATTCTTTACATTTGTCATTCTTATACATTTGTTATTTCATTTAATAAGTTATAATATACAGTTTGGGTTGCTTTATTTAACTATACCTTCTACCTGTTTCAACACCACCTTATTTTCCCTTTCATTTCTCCCTCCCTTCTCTACTTTCTTCTTTCCTCCTCTCCTTCCCCTTCCTTCTTTCCTTCTCCTACTCCTACTCTTCCCCTTCCCCTTCCTACCCTCTCTCCTTCTCTTTCTTTCCCTTCCATCCTCCTCTCCTTACCTCTTTCTTCTTTCCCCCGTCTTCTACTCATTCTCGCCTCTCTCCCTTTCTTTTTTTTATTATTATAGTTGTCTCAAATCTCAATTTATGTTTCCTTGGGATGGTATTTCTGCAAACCCAAATGTAATTTGGTATCATTTCTGTACTGCTCATCTCCCCATGGTCTTTTGACCATATTCTTTTCTTACAAAAACCCCCACAGATAACTACATCCCCTGTGCTAAGGGTTGCGACCAAGAAAATGTGTAAAAAGTCTATCCTAATAAATTTCCAGATAAATTGGAACCTAACAGTTAAAATATTGACAAGATCTCTTCAACCTAATCCCCCCTCCCTTTTTAAATACATTTGTTTAAAGAAACCTCTTAGAATCTTTGTTTGGACTGTCAAGTTTTATGTTATCAATATCAGCGTTGCCCATATGTGAAGGTATAATAAAGCAGAACCAGTTGTGGCTTCATTTTGGAAGATTTTTAAGATATGAAGCTTAAACTATGCTCCAACATTGGACGTTTTTAAGAAGATGTTGGATAAACATTTGTCTGAAGTGGTGTAGGGGTTCTTGCCTAAGCAAGGGGCTGGACTAGAAGACCTCCAAGACCCCTTCCAACTCTGTTATTCTATTCTATTTCTTGTTTGTTTTTCCTGAAAAAGATTAAATTTGATGAGTCCTGCAATCTCTTCCAATTTTGCAATCCTGTAACATGCTAGCATGGAAATTCAAGTATTTTAGCCAGTGTTGAGTCCAGTGTGAAGTCAGCCTGCCAAGGCTCTGCCATTCTTAGAGCTCACTTTCTGCTGGAGTTAATTTCCAAAGTGTTCTTAAAAATAAGCAAGAGCAGAACCTAATTCAGCATAATACTATGCAGTTACATTTATCACAAAGAATGGCCTAAGAAACCAGCTTGGCAATAAGTCTCATGTTCTGATTGAGGGGAGGACAATTGTGATTGCTGTCATGAACAACCAGTTGCTTAACAGGTTGGCAGAATTCCAGTGGGACAGCTTTCATAAAGCCAGGTGTCAATGCATCTGTTGATCTGGCAGCTTTCTAGGGCCATGATGGCGAACCTATGGCGCAGGTGCCACAGGTGGCACGTGGAACCACTTCTTAGGGCATGCGAGGCGTTGCCCTGTCAGCTCCAGCACGCATGTGTGCACTGGCCAGCTGATTTAGCCCTTCTTTTGAGGCTATTTTTCGCCCTCTGGAGGCTTCAGGAAGCTCCTGAAGCCTCTGGAGATGGGGGGGGGGCTGTTTTCATCCTCCCCAGGCTCCTAGAAAGCCTCTGGAGCCTGGGGAGGGCAGATAAAGCACGCCAAAAGCAGGGGGTCATACACATAGCATTATGGGTGTGGCACGCCCATGCACGACCCCCCCCTGTGCTCCCCCCACTTTTGGCACGCGAGCCAAAAAAGGTTAGCCATCACTGGTCTAGGGTATATTTCCCCTTGGAGGGAGATAGCCAGCAACCTTTTGGCACTTGTCTATAAACATATCAGTGGCAACTTTAGTGCCAATGGAGATAATCCTGGTGCTCCTCCCTTCCAAATGAAGAGCTTCCTGCACAACCAGTGAAGTCTACGAGTAACACAGTCAGTGCCAGCAATTTGTACCTGACAAGCTGCTTTCCCGTGTTTGTAAACTTCGATTATGAAGCCATTTGATTAAGATTTGGTTGCCCAGAGAAACAGTCCTAAACCTTGCAGATCCTATCTGTTCATCTCGTCTGTACTGTTCTGACCTAGGCTTCTTGATACAGTAAAAAGCACACTACTGCACTACTTAATCCCCAAAGCCCTCTTTTTATTTCAAAGGCTGTGAATTATGTTCAGTCACAGCCCGTAATGAGTCCCAAATAGATGTAAAAAGTCCTACAGTAGGCTGCCAAAGTCTTTCCGGCTAAGGCTGATAAGCGCTCACCTGTATCTTTCTTGAAATGCTGCCAAAGACTTAATTGGCAATTAGCTTGGCAATACCACATGGAGCAAAGAGTCAAAATGGAGCTTCAGAAGGTAAGCTGATGAGCATGAACCAAGTTGCTTCCTGCAAAGGCTCATGTGCCTTTGCTCCTGTTTTATGTCCTATGCAAGGGGCCAATCACCTCCAAGCCGAGTCGTCCTTTCTGTCTTAACTGTTCTTGCCTTCTGGCAGATCTGCAAATGCATACACTAGAAACAGGGGGAGCCTGTTCCTCTGCCTCGTTGATGTCCAACTCTGGAGGCTCCGGAGGCAGCACATAACTTCCAGATGGCCCTGACCCCCTCTCTGCCTCCGATGCAGATCCCTCATCCAAACTTTCCCCAGACTCCAGGACTGGCCCATGTACCTCCCCAACCTCCTTGCTGTCCGACTGCTGCCACTTCCACAGGCCACCAATGGACCACAACATGCACTACAGTAGTTGCATCTAACAGCTCAGCATGAATTAGCAGTTTAACTGCCTGGGTTAGTTCATCTTGGGAAGTGATAGTGATAGGGAGATTAATGCACACTCTACCTGGACCAAACCAAATGTCTGAGGGATGTGAAGATCAGTGATGTCAGGGCCTGTAATTCTCACTTCCTAACACCTCCCTGCACTACTTGTCTGCTGAAGGTGATGTGTCAGAAGATAATCATCAATGAAACTACATAGAGGAAGTTTCAAAATCCACCTAGTCATTTATTTATCGAAATATTATTTATATTGGAACTTAATACAAACTGGTAAAATTGTCTATTTTCGTTGTCTGGATTAATAAAAAGAATGAGGTAATGAGGTAAAATCACTTGATTTAACATTAAGCATGTATAAATTATATACCAGTACAACTTGTCAATTAATTTTAATAATAGATGCTTACAATTTAAATATGTATGTAATTGATGTAATTGTATTACTTAATGCCAGTATATCTAATCATATAGTATTTATAAAGGTTTTTTTTAGGTGCTGGCTTTTTATTGGTGGAAAGAAAGAAGGAAACTCAAAGTCTTAGTTTCAGACATCTTGTGGCATTTAGGAAAAATATACCATTTTAAAACAGTGACTAAAAAGGGAGACACTGAACTTCGTAGTATTTTGCTTGTGAAGAGATAATCAGAGGCTTTTTCAAGCTACCCATTACTTGCAATTGGATGAAAATGTAGCAAATAACTTGAGGGACAATATGAAGAGATTTGGCTGTCATACTGATTTCTTTTTTCATGAGAAAAACCCACCAATTTGCTGAAAAGAAAAAAAGGAATCACATGCTACTTCAGAATCCTTCGAAAGCTTTTTATGTTTAACTTGCTACTACTGTGATATGTGTGTCTAGAAATTCGATTTTATTATGTAAAAAATGTTATCGTGCAGTAAATGTTTTATTAAAAAATTCTTAAGATCTTTATTTCTGCCATATTTCTAATTCTGAGTTGCTTAATATGGCTTATTATTATACCTAAATGCTATATCTATGAATATATTTTCTAAATGGATAAGAATGGTAAGCTTACTCTGTAGGAATATATAAAAAGGCTATGTGCTGCTGGTTATTGACTCTAACAGAAAACCACATATTAGAAACACTTGGAGGTTTATCTGTATCCTCAGGGCCACTTGAGTAGTGTTCCTAGTTCCTGTGGTCTGCCATTTCCCCCCCTCTGGAAATCCATTCCTACTTCCACACCATTCCTACTCCTAGGGGGAAAAAATGCAGACTAAAGGAACCAGGAGCACTACTCAGGTGATCCTGAGGACACAGATAAACCTCCAAGTGCTTCAAGGAGCCTCTAAAAGGATGCAAATGACCAGATGTCTGCAAGGAATATAAATCCTTCCATTCCCCACTGTCCTGTCAGAGCTGAAGAAGCTTCTTGGATATGAAGTGAAACATCTTCAAAAGAAAAAACAAGAAATTCCAGTTGCCTCCTGAAAAAGCACCTTTGGGACAGCCATAACCTGGGTGACTAAGAATCTCTACAGACCACATATTAGGAAGATTCATCAATCACAACAATGCATTTGGGGGGGGGGATACTAGTTTAATCTGATTGAGCTAGCATGCTCATGTAATTAGCACTTGATCAGACTATATCAGTGGTAGTCAACCTGGTCCCTACCACCCACTAGTGGGCGTTCCAGCTTTCATGGTGGGCAGTAGGGTTTTTTTCTGATACTGAAGCACTTTCCTTTTTTAAATTTAATTGACTTCCCTACTTTATAAATCACCATTACTGTGGAACTGGTGGGCGGTTAGAAAATGTTACTACTAACAAAGATACAAAAGTGGGCAGAAGGTATAAAAAGGTTGACTACCCCTGGACTATATTTGTCTAAATTTAGCCAATCTATAAAGCCTTCAGCATTTTTCAAGGATCCATGTCATATCTTTTATAATAAATGCAGATTATTGAGGACTTTCATTTTATTTATCAAGAGCCTAAAACTATTCAAAGTATTTTGAATGTAGTCAGACAAGACAATTCTTTGCAATAATCTTTTCAGCCAGAGAATGGGAAAATCTCTTAAACCCACCAAGAAAACTTCATCCTTCTTAAAACTCGTTACCTGAATTTCACTATTATTAGTAAATTGGGACTTCACACTGACTCGTTCTTCTCTTCAATAAATCAATCGATGTATAACTGAATTTCAGAGGTTCATTCAGGATTTCTGTCTCATAAGATTTAATAAAGTGTAGAAAAAAGAAGTCCCTGAAATCCCAGGTAATCCTGGGAAATATTTCTGCCAGTCATTTTGGTGAGTTACTACTAAACTAGTAGTAAGCCACTTGGAATCCTCCAATATTTTGAATAACTGCCATTGCTATTAGACATACTGCTAGAGACGGATGGGTGTTAGACACCAAAATATATGGAGTGCACCAAATTGACACATTCTTCTATTGGTAGTTATGAGGCCAACATTTTGCTTAGCATAAGACCCTTTCCTATGTTTTTATGTGCAAAGGCAGGCAGGCAGGCAGGCAGGCAGGCAGGCAGGCAGGCAGGCAGGCAGGCAGGCAGGCAGGCAGGCAGGAAGGAAGGAAGGAAGGAAGGAAGGAAGGAAGGAAGGAAGGAAGGAAGGAAGGAAGGAAGGAGCAATGATTACAGGCTTGTTACATCTTTGCTTGATTTTCTTGTAGGCAAATTAACATGCTAGCACAAAAGTAATTGGGCTTATTTTAAAGTTCTCTTGCTGGTGCTTAGATTTGCCTTATGGGACTACAGATAGAAAACTAACATCTGGTGTTTGAGGTTGCTGGGGATTTTCACCATATTATCTGTAATAGCTCCACTATAAATAAACAAAATGAATAATTAAATGAGCACTAACATAGCCTGAATAATAAATTGTTCAAAAACATTCTCTGCAGACGACCTGGTGCTATATTTTTTTGCAAAATACCTTGGCTTGGATTTTGAGACTCGATCTTCCGTTACTGTATAGTCATGATGTAGGATTATGTCGATACCGAAAATTCATAATGTAACATTCGGAATAGTTTCACTGCTGCTAGATGAAAGCATAATTATATTTGTTTATTATTAAGTATTTATTATAAAAAGAAAACAATTAATCTTTCTCATAATAGAATTCTTAGCAGCTTCTTCCATAACGGCACATACAAGCAGTAGTGTCTCAGTTACAAGTTATACGGTGACAAAACTTAATAAAAACAATACCATGATTTAGTGCAATACGAGAACATAGATTTGTCTTGAGATTAATATGCTGGATAGGGATGTGCATGGTTTTGAAAATTATTTGGAAGTGGTAAGTGTTAAGTTCTGAGGTAGAGAGGGAGTCCGGACAATGGCTAGATAAAGTACAAGCCGTTTATTGGCAACAGGCAAAAAGACGCGGAAACTATTTACAAGTAAAGAACTGCGGTAGACAGGGGCCTCCCCGTTTGACAGCTACTTATACGCGAGCTGTCAAACGGGGAACCAATCAGGACGCTCCAGGACCTAGTTTCCCGCCAGCCACGTCTGGGCCAATCAGACGCGACCGGCAGTTACAGACTTGTTACAGTCTGTTGCTATGGTCCTTCAGGGAAGAGTGGAAGACTTTGCAGCCGGTCGTAAGTCGAGGACCGGTCGCAAGTCGAGGACTCCAACAGTAAGAGTGTTTGCTTAGTAGGTCTTTAAAAATACATTTTTTCATATTACCTGTTAGACCGGGTGAATGGACGAGGCAGACTCAGGCTAACAGTAACACAGCTCTTTATTAGTCACAACTATGTACAATCCAGCAGCCTTCTATTTGGCAGCATTCCCTTTTATAGTGTGCTGTCAAAAGTCTTAGCCAATCACCATTCAGCATTTTCCCGCCGGATGAGAGGACCTTGGTGGAACCTACCATACCGTCTGTCAGTATGCAACATTACCACTTTAAAGAAATACACTTCTTGCGATGTTCTTCATTTTGAAGTATTTCTTCCAAACTGCTTTTGAAGGATATGCAGCCTTAAAACTGGACTATACACTTAATCTTGAACTTCTGACATCATAAATATGATTTCTTTTTCAAGGAACGCTAGGTTGGCATACGTAGATTTCCCCCCATTTTATCCTCACAACATCAGGCAAGTTAGCTAATGGTCACTGAAATATCTATATGGCTACTGAGAGATTTGCACTCTTGTTGCCAGATTTCAGGAACAAATATGAATTATTTTGCCTGTTGCAAAAGACTCATACATTGTCATTGAAAAAAAAAATACTACAATGTGTTTCTAAAAATAAATGAAAATATTTTATGGGAATGTAAGAACATCCATATTGGATCAGACATATTCTACATTCTCTTTTCATGGTGGCCACCAAAATGTCTTTAGGATGCCCACAAGTGGCACAGGAATACAACCACCGTTCTACATGTGTCCCCTTGTATTCCTAGCAATTGTTCTGCAGCAGTAGCCTGCTTCTGATAGCAAATGTAATCTATAGTCATTACAACTAACCTTGAAGATAAGATCAGGGTTTTAGTGTGGCCCCCCAATCACCCCCACTTTTGTTTTGGTTCTTGGAATTCTATCCACTAACATAAAACATGCAGGGGGCTGTATTTATTTTAGGCATATTAGATATATTCAGAAGCGCTGTTAATGTTATTCTTTAGCACAACTCCCAAGCTTTGTGCTGTGCTATAAGGTTGCAGTGCTATACGTGTGTGCATTGCAGTAAGTCCTAAGAACTCATCGACATTTACTCCTGACTTATATAGAATGATGTTCTAAACCAGGGGTTCCCAAACTTGGCAACGTTAAGACTTGTGGAGGTCAACTCCCAGAATTCTCCAGCCAGCTATGCTGGCTGGAGAATTCTGGGAGTTGACGTCCACAAGTCTTAACGTTGCCAAGTTTGGGAACCCCTGTTCTAAACCCTCCACACAAATCCTAAAACTAAATATCGAGAATCCAATGAAACAAATGAATCAAAACCATTTTACTTGTTCATTTATTTTAGCTTTGGATAATTTTCCTCAATATGTAATATATGGGGACAACAGATCACATTTAAAATCCCATATTTATGTAGAAATTTTGAATATTCAAAAGGGTTCACAAACTTCTAAGTACCACTGTGCACTCAAATACCTACAACTTAAAATAGTTATATATTTCTTCTCTCTTTTTGCTCTTACTATCATTTCCCTCTCTTTATAATTTATATAGTACTTTTATTGTTAATTTAAAGCAGGTGAAAGACACCTCTTCCTCAGTTGCAGGTTGAGCGCATCCGAGTTGAGGGGCCTGTCATCCAACACTATATTTTCCATCCATGAGATTTATTTAGTAAAATACTGGAGTGAAGTAGCATTGCCTTCTCCTTCACAGTATGAAATGATGCCTTTGCTATTGTGACTACAGTGATCAGGCACTTCCAGGAATTGTTTTATCTGATGCTGAGATGGCCTTCATGACTTGATGGCTCAGCTGTGAATTATATACTCCTGGCATCCTTTATTCATCTCTTCCATGAATTCTCCTCCTATCCTGATGAGTCAGCATAGCAGGAATAGAATAGAATAACAATGTTGGAAGGTCTTCTAGTCCAACCCCCTGCTTAGACAGGAAGCCCCATACCACTTCAGACAAATGGTTATCCAACATCTTCTTTAAAAATTCCAGTGTTGGAGCATTCACAACTTCTGGAGGCAAGTTGTTTCACTGATTAATTGTTCTAACTGTCAGGGAATTTCTCCTCAGTTCTAAGTTGCTTCTCTCTTTGTTTTGTTTCCACCCATTGCTTCTTGTCCTACCCTCAGGTGCTTTAGAGAATAGCTTAACTCCCTCTTCTTTGTGGTAATCCTTGAGATATTGGAACACTGCTATCATGTCTCCCCTAGTACTTCTTTTCATTAAACTAGACATGCCCAGTTCCTGCAACCGTCCTTTATATGTTTTTGCCTCCAGTCCCCTAATCATCATTGTTGCTCTTCTCTGCACCCTTTCTAAAGTCTCCACATCTTTTTTACATCATGGCAACCAAGACTGAATGCAGTATTCCAAGTGTGGCCTCAACAAGGCATTTGGTAAGAACTTGAGGGAGGGTCTGGCTAATTGCAAAACTTAATGGTATAGGACTGGACCTGAGTTAGAATAATTCTTTGATACAATTTCAACCATTTCTGCAATCACAGACAGATCTCAGAAATCAGAGGTGTTTATTTATTGTTTTAAGGCCTGTCATTTATGATTGATGGACTGCATTAAGTGTATTTATTTGTCAAATTTAGAGACTGCTCATCTCACTCACAGAGAATTACTATTTATTATTCAGACCTATACCTGATGATAAAACACTGATAAAAATTTATCTCTTGGGAGGATCTTTATTCTTTGAATTCAATCTACCAAATGGAGCAAGTGATTCACTGGTAAGCACAGGTAATCCTAGCAGGATTCCTACAGGAAATCTCAGTTAATGAGAATTCTATAAATCTCTTGGTGAAACTTGATAGTTCTGTGTTGTATTAGATGAAAGATTTCTTGACTTTGCAAAAGCAAAAAGCTCGACTGCAAAGCTATTTCTCTATGAAAACATATCTTTTAGTCAATTTTTATTTGCTGAAATAGCAAGGAAGAATTTTGGATATTTACTTGAAATTACAAAAAGGGCAGAAAATCTATGAAGTTAAGGTGGAGGCTAGAGACAGTGCTAAAAGTTTTCTTCGGGGTGGGAAAGAGGATGGCCTCTTTCTAATTTTGCACAGTTTGGAGGGGTGTTTAATTTTTTGTCTTTGTATTTGTCCTTTTAAAAGTATGTTAAAGCTATCCTGGGACTTGTTTTAGAGTTCACATGGCATTTTCTGTGTCAGAAAAACAAGAAAATAACCTGTGAAAGTTTGAGCATCTCTACTGTCAAAAGTTGATAATGTAATTTGACGGTTGTTGAAGTTGCTAGTGTAATTTGAAGGTTGTCTATGCTTGCTTTAGGATGACATTTTTTTGGGTGGATGTGAGGAGGAAGGATTTTGCTGCCAGACTGAAGTTACAGAAGGACAAAAAAATTTATCTGTAAGATGACACATCTGGATAATATTCATAAAAACTATTACAAATGTTCCATTCCTTTCATATATGAAAAAAACCTAATGAAATCAAACAAAGAAGTGCTGATAAAGGGGTTGGTGGCAGAATTAACCCATAAATTTATTCATCTAGAATGTCTCCTTTTTCCAATACATAAACACTCAGGTACCCACAGAGCTTTTGCAATGCAATGATTCTGTGGGAAGGATCCCTGAAGAGAGAGAAACAGGAAACCAATCAAGGAGAGAGAAAAAAAAAACTGGAATTAAGGAGAAAGTTCCTAACAGTGAGGATAATTAACCAGTGGAACAGCTTGCCACTATAAGTTGTGGGTTCTCCAGCCCTGGAGGTTTTTAAGAAGAGACTGGACAACCATTTGTCTGAGCAGGGGATTAGACTAGAAGATCTCCAAGGTCCCTTCTGTTGAGTCCTCAGGTCTACGACCCAGACAGCAAGTCTGGTAACCTGTGAGTCACCGCATATCAGAACAGATCAGGCAGCTGCATTAATTGACTGAGACGAGCTGACTGGAATCTGTCTGGAAAGGAGTTACAATGTTGCAATTGCTTGCTAGGAGTTTTCCTGCCTGGTAACTCTATATAAGAGGTTGCCAGAGAAGAAACCTTGCCAGTTGTATCTTGAGTGTGTTGTAAATAGTGTGAATAAACGTTCCTGTTGTTTTGACCATGCCTGAGTCGGAATCCTTTGTCTGATCTAACACTGGCGACGAAGGTGGGATTCAGGCTGTGTTTTTAGACACAACAGGGAACGAAGCCTCAACCAACGAGCGCAGAACAACGCACAGCCCCATCATGGCCATGGCGACAATGCCTCCGTTTGCGCAGTTCGACCCGATGAAGGAACAATGGGCTTCCTTCTTAGCCCGTTTCGAGTGCTTCCTGATAGCGAGTGACTACGGCGAACTCGCGCCTGCAAGGAAGCTGAGCCTTTTCCTCCAGTGCGGCGGCCCAGAATTGTTCACTACCGCCCGAACCATAGCAGCACCCGCCACAGTACACGAAGTGCCCTGGGACGATCTCCTGGGCTGCCTGAGAGCACACTACGCGCCTGTACCTTCCCGCATAGCACACCGCTACGCATTCAGGCAATGTGTGCAACAACCGCAACAATCAGTAGCCGAATTCCTTCAGAAATTGAGAGCCACCGCAATTCCCTGCGAGTTCCCCGCAGGCTTCCTGGAGGAATCCCTGCTGGAGCAGTTTGTATGCGGCGTAAAAGACATCCACCTAAAGCGCCGCTTGCTCTCAAAAACTGTACTGACTCTCGAGCAAGTGGTGGAAGAAGCCCGTGCGGCGGAATTGTCAGAGATTTCCACATCTGACATGGGCCGCGCGCGCCTTCCTCTCTTCCCCACCCCACGAGCGTGTCTAGTGGACGAGATAGCCCCGCTAGACGAGATGGAGGAGGAAGACCAAGAGGAATGCTTGAGGGTGACCGGGCGTGTGCGTAATCGCGCATTCGTGCCCCAGCAGAAGTCCGGGAGCTGCATAGGCTGCGGAGGTGCCCACCAGAGAGCCTGGACACATGCGCACTGACTATGGGGGAAGGAGTGTTGAGTCCTCAGGTCTACGACCCAGACAGCAAGTCTGGTAACCTGTGAGTCACCGCATTCCAGAACAGATCAGGCAGCTGCATTAATTGACTGAGACGAGCTGACTGGAATCTGTCTGGAAAGGAGTTACAATGTTGCAATTGCTTGCTAGGAGTTTTCCTGCCTGGTAACTCTATATAAGAGGTTGCCGGAGAAGAAACCTTGCCAGTTGAATCTTGAGTGTGTTGTAAATAGTGTGAATAAACGTTCCTGTTGTTTTGACCATGCCTGAATCGGAATCCTTTGTCTGATCTAACACCTTCCAGCTCTATTCTGAATGAATGAAATGGAGAGAAAGGAGGGTAATTGAAGTATCGTAGGTCAAGACCAGGGGTGTCCAAACTTGGAAAGTTTAAGACTTGTGGACTCCAACTCCCAGAATTCCCCAGCCAGCATGGCTGGCTGGGGAATTCTGGGAGTTGGAGTCCACAAGTCTTAAACTTCCCAAGTTTGGACACCCCTGGTCAAGACCAACACCACTAGAATTGGTCTCCACCTACCTTCCTTGCTCTCCCATCAGCTGGACTCTTTTCTCTGGCTTCCACCATAAGTCATTTTCACCAGTTGCTCTTCAAGAAAAATAATCTCTCTGGCTATCATGTTAGTTGTCCTATCCATGATCCAGGGTCAGATACAGCTCTGAAGAAAGTATTATATTAGTTTAAAGTTTAAAGAGTTCAGCAATAATATGGAACTCATGATTAAAGCGCCACATTTTGCATCAATGAGTTTTCTGGTCAGTTACAGATTTAGACAACCTCAACTGCTCTTTCTGTTAATGATATCACTTCTTACGTGATTAAATCCCTTTAGGATTCGCGTTCGCTAAACAATAAGCTTCATTGGTTAGAGTTGCTAACTGAGGCATTGTCAGTTTTGAGGACCTTACGGTAATTCTTATATTTATTTATTTTATTCAATTTATATCCCGCCCTTCTCCAAAATGAGAATATCAAGTTATATGGATGAGAGTGAGATGGGCAGTATCTACATTTGATAGATAAATGCATACCAAACTAGTTCTACATTTGTATTTTAAGGATACGATCAAATAAGGATTGTTTCCTGAATCCATTTGTATGCTGAACTAACAAAAGATGTCTCATTTTCAATCCAGGTTGCTTGTTAATCACATCCCTCTGAGTCAGGTTTTAACAACTACAACAACATCCCTTAGTGAATATGAAGTTCAATCTAAATAACTAATAGATAGATATTTCATTGGTCAGCAAACATAAATAATTTCTATAAGCCAAAAAAATATATGAGCTAAACAAACACACTTCCTATGGTTTATTTAGTATTGCTCAGGAATTATTTAAGGATGGGCTTGTAACATCGAAGTGGATCTATTCACAATCTATTGACAGTTCTATGGATCTAATTATACCTACCTAATACTAACACTAATAAAAAAGATGCTACAAAGATCATATTTAGAACACCCATTCAGAATTGCAAATGAACGTTGAATGCAGCTTGTTGACCATATTTTACATATGCCTTAAGACCGGCATCCAAAAATTGCACTACATTGAATACGTCCTGGTGGAAAGAGAAAACAAGACCAACCTCAGAAAACTTGGTTCCCAATACTTAAGAAAGACCTTAAGATTATTAATGTCGCTTAGGACGATGTTGAAGATGCTGGGAATGATTGAAACTGCTAGAAAACACTTGCTGCCCAATATGCTCTGCACAGGATCTGATGATGATGATGATGATGATGATGATGATGATGATGATGATGATGATGATACTGTACCTATGTTTTATAGTTGACTTGTTCTGTAGTTTCCAGAGTCTTTCATCAAAACACTTTGTGTAGGGCTTATCAGGACAGCTAAATCTTTGCAGAAGAGAACCGGCTTTTAACATTACATTATGCAGCATTTTTGAATGGAACAATTTGAGATATCATGGATTACCTCTACCTTATTATTAATTTAATTAATGTGATTCTTCCAGTCGCATCACATATGGCAACTCTTTGGATTTTCCCATTACTTGAGACCAGGTCTTTCCCGCTAACTGAGCAGTCCCTATTTGGACCTGCAATTCTTCATATATCCAGCTCTTTATTTTACAGGTAATTCTCAATTAGTGACCACAATTGGGAGCAGTAACTTGGTTATTAAGTGAAGTGTTCATTAAATGTAACCACAGCTGTTCCTGTAGTCTTATTTCAGCTTTTCTTTGCTTTAAGGACTTGCAAAGCAGTGGTAGGATTCAAATAATTTTCTATGGGCATGGCTTGGTGGGCTTAGCAGGGGAAGGATACTGTAAAATCTCCATTCCCTGTCGATCAGCTGGGATTCGAGAGGCAGAAAATAGATGGGGATGGAGCCAATCAGAAGTAGTATTTACTGGTTCTCTGAACTACTCAAAATTTCCACTACCGGTTCCCCAGAACTAGTCAGAACCTGCTGAATACCACCTCTGCTGCAAAGGTTGGAGGATTGGTTTCAAAATTATTTTTCCATCACTATGATAACTGCACGAGGCAGTCACTAAATGAGGACTCCCTGCCTCCGCACAACTTGGTGAGAACTCTTATCTCAGTAAATGATAAGGTAATCCTATTCTCAGATGCTAAAGAGATACACCTTCCTATTTTTCTTTTTTTATACTCTCAAACTAGAGCACTTATTGTTGATAATTTGTCTCAGTCTTAACACTAGAGGTCTCAAGACCACTCCACTTGAGGAAGGGTTACAGTTTTTCTCATAAAATGTTATATTTGCTACTAAGCACTAGAAGACAGAGACAAGCGAATATAACAACTTACAATTGTACCTTCACCTCCACTGTGTTTTGGGGACATCTTCGAGATCTGGAGACACACTACTCTGAAGTTATATGCTACTTTTTAATAAACATATTACTATCAAATCACTGTTGACAGTACAAGCCAGAGAGGAACTACGATGGTACTCTAGAAGCTGATCACAAAACAGATATAAACAGTTCTCATTTTCTGTATTTTGACTTTTGATATTGCTCACAAATGGTAGAATTTGTATCCTGAGAGATAGGAGGTAAACCAGTATTTTTCAGACTTGGAACCTTGAGAGATGTGGACCAACTCCCAGAATTCCATCCTGCACTTTTCCTGAATCTTTCTACTGTTTTCCAGCTTAGTTTATTAACCGGAAGAATAAAAAGAGACAGGCCATATATGCTTGCTACATAAATGTATAAAAGCTTTTCAGAAAGAGTCATTTATATTCTGCGAAACTATAGAGGCCAGTTCCTCCCTCCCTCGTGGTGGTTACTTTTTAGTTGCAAAAAGAGAGAGAGAGAGATGTTGGCCTTTAATCTGTTAGGATCAGTAATTTTAGGTTTGACTTGCATAGGTGAAGGCAGAAGTAGTTGCAGGGAAACCTGTCAATCTTGTTAAATGTACTCATGTATGTCGTCTTCCATGAATTTAGTGGATGTCAGTAGAAACTAAAATACGATTAGTCAAGACGTTCAAGAAAAGTATATTTATTCTCTTCTAGCTACTGTATGATGCATATATATATTGAATACACTGTATATATTACTGTATATGCAGAAAAAAAACAAGAGGACCAACCACAAGTGATGCAGTCCCTTTTCTGTTATTTATTTATTTATCAATTTTTTTATAGTCATCCATCTCACTGGAAGTCATTCAAAGTGGTGAAATAAAAAGAATAAATAAAACAAAAGGTACAATATTTTTATTTTATTTTATTTATTTATTTTTCGAATTTATACCCCGCCCTTCTCCTTGTTAGGACCCAGGGCGGCGCACAGGCATTATTTAAAAACCACAATAAATACAATATACAACATTAAAATATATTAAATTATTTACCCGTGCTAAAACCCATATTTAAAAAACCCTACCAAATTATAATTTATGTATAAAAGTCAGAACGGGGGGCTATCCTAGGCCGGCTTGTTGGAATAAATGCATCTTGAGACGTTGGCAGAAGAGGCGGAGGTCCGAGGTAGTGCGAAGGTCGGGGGGTAGGTCGTTCCAGAGGGCCGGGCCCGCCACAGAGAAGGCTCTTCCCCTGGGTGTCGCCAGCCAGCATTGCCCAGCCGACGGCAATTAAGTACCATATTAATAAGTACAAAAGCAAAAGATTAAAACCGCAAGTATAAATAAAGGCTATCTCAACAATGGATCCAGCTGAGAAAACTCTTGTTAGAACTTTACAGAATATCACAGAGGATGGAGCTAATCTCAGGGGTTGCCACAAAGAAAAGGGAGTCAAGCTGTTCACCAAGGCACCTGAGGGTAGAACAAGAAGCAATGGGAGGAAACTAATCAAGGAGAGAAACAACTTAGAACTGAGGAGAAATTTCCTGACAGTTAGAACAATTAGTCAGTGGAACAGCTTGTTTCCAGAAGTTGTGAATGCCCCAACACTGGAAGTCTTTAAGAAGATGTTGGATAGCCATTTGTCTGAAACGGTATAAGGTTCCTGCCTAGGCAGGGGGTTGGACTAGAAGACCTCCAAGGTCCCTTCCAACTTTGCTATTGTATTATTGTATAATGTAATTTTGGGGGAAATAATTTTCCAAAAGACGGGTACCATCGTAGAGAAGGAATGTCTCCTGGGTCTCACCAAATGAAGGTGTCTAGCCAATGGTACTTGCAACATGACTATGCTCTGAGATATAGTGGGACAGGCTGTGTAACCAGGGAGAGGTAATCCCTCAAATAACTCAGCCCCATAACATGAAGGACTTTAGAGGTTAAAACCAGCACTGTGCATTGGACCAAGAAGCAAATTGGCATTCAGTGGAGTTTGTGAAGCTGAGGTGTAACATGTGCTGTTCTGGGAGTGCATCCTGTATCAGTTGAAGCTTCCAGATGCTTTTTAAGGGTGGCTCCATGTAGAGAGGACTCAGTAGTCCAATCTTGGATATAATCAGCATACTAATTACACTTCAGCCTCATGTAGGTGTTAAAAAGGAGGGAAACATCAAACTCTGTTATACTCCACACAATAGAGGCTGAGAGTGGGACCTGAATCTAAGTTATTTTACCTGACTTTACCTTTATATACTTTACCTTTACATCCTGTGCAAATTCCTCTGCATATCCCTGTAAGAGGTTCTTTAAGCCCTCTTACCCAGGAGAGCTCAGATCACCCAATGCAGGGCAGATGCAATAAGGGCAGAGAAGTAGTGATGCTTTGCTGCCCTTACCATGACAAAGTGGGCCTTAATAGTGGATCTAACCATATTCAGTTGAGTTCATTTCTTATTGCATGTCAGTGATGCTTATGGAGCTACACATGGTGAAAGAATTAGGGAGACTCCTCCCCCAGAGTGGAGTAGAACCACGCAGAGAATTCTGCCATGGGTCTCTTAACTCTGGGACCCTGGTTGATCTCCTTCCAATAGAGGTCATGTATTTTCCAGAACTGCTATCTTTTTCCAAGTGTAGATAGCAACAGCAACATCCTGCCCCAGAATAAATCCTGGGGCTCAAACAGCTGATAGCCATACACTTAATCTAACAGATTCATTCCTTACAGCCTATGAGGGATGTTCTGCGTATTCTTATTTGTTACCTATTTTATTAATAGATATTTACCTTCTTCCAGTGTGCTCTTCTGGCCAACAAGTAAGGGCAAAAACAATCTTCATAGTAAAAAATGTTAAATTAATTTACCAATTTTCTGCTATCTGCAGTTAGGACTTGCTTCTTTCTTTGTGGTCAGACATCAGAAATCAATTAATTTTTTAAGTAATCCGTAAGAGCACAACAAAGCAATCTGTGAGCCAATTGGCTAAGGTGACAAAGAAGCTGGGCGTTGAAGTCCACACTTCTTCAAGCTGCTAAGTTTGAAAAACACTGATGTAAACTATTGTAATAGAATTAATGGGTTTAATATGTAATACTTTTTATACAGCAATGATGATTTCATTGTGATGAGATAATGAAAAGCGATTGGAAAGAGAGCCTGAATCTTCTCTCACAGTTTCAAACCTTTGTTTAAAAAAATAAATGAAAATGATAGCACTGTTTACCATCTGCATCAGCTACTTTGGAGATTAATTATTATAACCAGTAATGACATAGCAAACAACGCTTAGCTTATTAATTTTAGTACCTAACTCAGGGGATTACATTTAGGCCTTTACTATTTTAATTAATTACAGGATTGATCGGGTTACTTTTTGTGAATTTTGTAAGTTGACTGGTGTCTACTAAGTTTTAATCTTATAAGCAAATAAAGAACCAAACAATAAGAGTGGGAGAGAAATGGTACAGCAGCATGAAAATTCCTGGTGCAGAAAGAGAGGGGATGAGCACACACTGCAACAAATTTCAATGGTGTTAAAAACTGCCAACAAATCCCTGAAAATGCTACCAGACAATGTCTGTGAATCAGTGGTGGGATTCAGCCAGTTCGCACCTATTCGGGAGAACTGGTTGTTAACTTTCTAAACAGTTCAGAGAACCGGTTGTTGGAAGAAATCTCATTTTGTTTCCCCCCCCACTTTACAGGGCTAATCCTGTAAGGAAGGCAGGAAGGAAACATTCTGGTGTTGTTTCTAGCCTAATCTTTATTGCCCTGCTTACAGAAATTGCCTCTCTGGTTAACCCTTATTACATTGTAACAGCTAAGGCAAAGCGCCCATTGACGTGAATGACGTTGAATTGGCCACACTGACCCAGTCACATAACCACTGAGCCCCACCTACCCAGCTGGTCATTAGGGCAGAGAACCGGTTGTTAAATTATTTGAATCCCACTACTGCTGTGAATCCTGTGATCGCAGAAGAAGCAGGGGTGGGATTCTACTGGTTCAGGCCGGTTCAGGTGAACTGGTAGCTCTGACGGTCAGCTGGGCTCACCCGCCCGCCTGCGCTATTTTCCTACTGTTATCTCCTCGGTTGATTCACCTGGCAGAGCAGATTGCTGTGCGAATCATCTGTGTTATTCCTCTGAAGAAACCCAGAAATGAAGATTTCTTCAAACTGCTCATGCACTTGCAAATCGCATAATCACTGAGCTGGTTGTTAAACCGGGAGGATCGCATCACTGAGAAGAAGCCAACCCTTGTTGCTAATCTAGGTGGATATGAGCGAACAGTTGAGAATAAGTTTGCATTGCAGGAAATAGTTCAGCTCTCCTGATCGCTATGAAGCTTTTTTGCCCTGCTTGTGGAGTGATGCTAGCTGTTGCTTTCTGACGCCCTGAGGCAAAGATTTCTTTGGAGGGCTAGTCAGAGAAATATCAGCATCATGCTCCAGTTCTTATGTGTGTTGTGAGGCCAAGTTGGTTTGTGCTAAAGCTCCTTTTGTATGCAAAGCGTACTTTTTCCCTATTTCCCATCTCATTGGGGACTCTTAAGTATGTGCCACCTGAAGCATGAGAAATATATAAAATATATTACTGCTGCCCTATAATCTGTCCTTTACTTTTTGTAATGCTGTGGAATAGGATCGAGTTTTTAAATGTTATCTGCTTTGCCAAGACATAGTGGTTGGCAGTTTTTCCATTGTATTTTTCCGGTTTTTAAAATAAGGGGGGAGGAGCACAGTTTGCACTAGATTTTGGTCTTGCATTATAGAAAGATACAGAGATGACCTTGGAGAAACTATTCAGTACCACTTACAAAAATATGTTTAAATTCTGGGAAAGGAAGAAAGCATAAAAAAGAAATTCAAAGCCCCACCCTTAAAAATCTCACATTTGGCTTTTCCAATTTAATCTTTGCAAGCCTGTTCTTGAAGACCATCCAGAAGTTTCAACTGGATTGAAATGAAACAGCCAAGCTACCTTGGTAACAAGTTATATTTATTTAGGAGGTGCCCAGGGGCTAAGACGCTGAACTTGTTGATCAGAAAGGTTGGCAGTTTGGTGGTTCGAATCCCCAGCACCGTGTAACGGAGTGAGCTCCCATTACTTGCCCCAGCTTCTGCCAACCTAGCAGTTCGAAAGCAAGGAAAAATCCAAGTAGAAAAATAGGAATGACCTTTGGTGGGAAGGTAACAGCATTCTGTGCGCCTTTGGTGTTTAGTCATACCGGCCACATGACCACGGAGACATCTTCAGACAGTACTGGCTCTTCGGCTTTGAAACAAAGATGGGCACCACCCTCTAGAGTCAGGAACAATTAACACATACAGTATGTGCAAGGGGAACCTTTATCTTGTGGTCGCTCTCTTCCTGGGTGAAGACACAACATTGATTTTTATCTTCAAGGGCTGGGAACTGTATTGGGGAGGCTGCCTACTCTATGTGGAACCTGCCTGTTCAATGAATTCCAAGAAAAAAAGGGCTTTGACCTAGACCAAAAGAATGTCAACAACAGTAAACCTTCTCAGTGATATCTCTCTCTTCAGAAACAACTTACTCCTAGATGTAAATATTCTGTTAGTATTTCAGCTAGTTAGTAAGTCCTGGCTGTTTAGGAAGGCCTCTGAAGAGAAAACTGTTCTCCTAAAGAAGTGCTGTCATTTTGTTGTTATTTTGAGTTCACTGGAGGTTTTTAACTGTAATTGTCAAACTACAAGTTACTCAGAATTAACAGATTAGAGCAGTATAAAAGCCTGTGAAGTTAATAAATTAATGAATTGGCACCAGATATTCTATGTCTCCTTGAAACTATAGCTTTTTCCAAAATTGTTATGATCAGCTTGTCACACAATTATTTACCCAAGATATTAATGGGTTGTGCTATGGCACATTTGCAATTTCATACATTTAGATGTGATTTTAAGTTTCCACGAAATATCACTATTTTCCATCAGTCTTTCTGGGGACTCTGACCTCTGACAGAACATCCACTGATATTAAACCAGTTCTTTTTTATTTTAAGTAACATGTGAGCATGGTGGCTAGCAATTAAAATGCTTGGTTATCCACAAAATTCACAAAAGGAATGTGACCTGAAAGCTACAGACCCGTTGGAAAGAAATCTAGATTACATAGACTCAGAACCAACTGAGTTGATTGGATACACCTCTCTGAAATCCAAGCCAGTACTCTTTTACAATAGTAAAAGCCTGAATGAAGAAGCCACTTTCATCTGGACCTTGTTGGGAAGGTAGATTGATTCCGAGAATTGAATTTATTATGTTTAATCAGACAACAATTGTTAAGAAATAATATAAAAATAAATAAATGTGGATTTTGATCCAGGACAAATTACTCTTAAGTCTTGGGACAATTCGGGATAGAAAAGATGTTGTGATAAATTTTCTACAAGTTGATCAGAATAATAATGTTTAACAGAAGGGGTTTTGAAACTTTAACCTTGCTTTTTTATTATTACTGTTTTTTTCCTTTTAACTATTTTGTCATTAACATAGTATACTGTATAGGTGACAGGTCATTAATTTGTGAATAGAATTAGTAGTTCCAAGTGATGAGAAACCAATATTGTAATAGTCTATTAATGAGTATTCAATTAGGAAGGATAATATGTTTATATGTGTTGAGTTTTTTAAATGAATTTTTTTCTTGTTTGTTCTGTGCTTTTTCTCTTTTGTTTTTTTATTTTGGGGAGTTGTATTTTAACTTTTTTTGAATAAAATAAAAATAGTTATATAAAATATATTCATATATACTGTACTTAGATCAATACATTGTAAACTGGACAAATCTGTTAATGTTATCCTTTCAGGCATAAAGTAATTATGTAAGATTAATAATAGACAAATAGTTGTGCATAGAGTTAAATCAACCTTCTTCATGATGCTGAAATACTAAGCATGTAGTTCTGGATTATGCATCGCCTATCAACTTGAGCGATATTCCAGGTTTGGGGCAACGTGAATAGCCACACTCCATATGGGAGGGTCAATATTCACTTTGGTAAGGGGTTTAAAGATTTTCAAGGTAGCATAAATCTCCTAAGCACCTGCAAGGCTTATGGGAACCCGTATTGCCTCTTATATTACCCAATCCTTTCAATGTAAAATAGGGAACCTAGAAGTTTGATCCCATCCTATTTGGCAGTGGGAGACTGTTTCCCCCCATTCCAGAGAAACGATGGCATAAACTTGAGGAAAGTTTTTAAAATTTGTTTATTAAATTACTTGGAAGAACTACAGATATTGAAGTGTGTGTGTGTATGTGTGTGTGTGTGTGTGCATTCCATTAAACTAAATTGTCCTTATTTCTGAATAAACATACCACTGGATAATCTTAGCTGACTTAATTAGGTAAATACTTCACTTTTGATTGGTTTAATTCTTTTTCTGTGTCCTTGCACGTTCAATGCATTCACAACTTTGGAATTTCAGAGAAACTGTCATGGGGAGGTTAATGCTTCAGCTTGCCATTACATAAATTATGGAGAGGAAACACATTAATCTGTTAGGTCTGTGCATTCCAACCCTAAGCAGTAATGGGAGCTATGTTATATGAATAAAAAAGATTAGATGGAACTTCAGTTTGACCTAAAGACGTTTTCCTTTTATGAGTGCTTAAAAACAGCTCCCAGATATGTGGACTGCAGCTTCCCTAGAAACAACATCTTTTTCTTAAAAAAAAGAAGAAAAAGGAATCAGCTTTATTTAAGTGTTATCCCTTTTAACTTACGCACAATTCAAAATGCTGCCCTTTTGCACAAATCTCAGGAACAGGAATATTTATTTTGCCAAAGTGAGAGCTTTTCCTCCTCTGATTTATGGCATAAGCGTTTGATAACTGTTGCAATTCTGTCAGAAAAGTTACACAACCAAAGAATAGCAAAAAAGGTAAAATCAGAACTAAATATTCCATGTACATTCCAAGGGCGTGTTTCCTTTCTGCAAAGCCTTGAGAAGAGAGTCTTCTTAGAGTGCAGAACTGGCAGAAGGAAAAGTTAGTTACTTTCTTCTCCCTGATGCTTTTTCTAACACAAATTACAAACACACTATTTATTCAAGCTGTTTGAAATCAGTTGTTAAAAGATGCACTTGAGGAACCTAATTCTCCCAGCCTGTTTGCCCTACAGATATGCCAGATTTATGGGAAAATGTCCGGACCAAACGTAATTTCTAATGTTGGATTTTCCCCCTTACCAGAGCGAACCCCCTGGTAGAGTACTGTGAAGCCGTTACCATGGCAACTCCACTGTGCTGTACAGTAGAAGCCATTTTATGGCAGTACAGTAGAAGCCATTTTAAGGCACAACAGATTGTATCTTAACAGAACATACACCCCAAGGGGTGTTGTGGGTGTCTTACCCCCACAGTATTTTAGCTCCTTCTGTATGGCCTTTTCACAACTCTGAGGGGCACTGAGGCAATATTCCCTTCAACACTCATCCCACATTCTTTCCTCTATTTTTCCCTCTGTTTCTTTTTGTCCATTGAGATCAACTGCCCAGTAACTGGGAATATAATATTGTAATACCAAAGTAAGTGTGATATCATATTTTGAATGATTAGCTTCACCACTGCTTTGAATGAGACATTTTCAATGAATAATTTCAAACTTTAAATTATACTTCAGCCAAAACTGCTGGGGTAGTTGCCTTGAATCCCCCTCTCTCTTTAAGAAACAGCCCCATCTCAGATAGTTACCCTGTTTCCCCTTATTATCATGAAAGAAGGTCAATGAGAGGAAAGAGATCCCTGGGAGCTGAGAGTTCCTCTCCCTTTTCCTAACCATCTGCAGATCCTTGATTTTTGGATAAGGTGTCCAGATATGAAGCCATGTGTTAACAATGAACATGGACCCCGTGCCCTGTGCCTTCAAGAATGGGGCTAAAAAAAAGCATCAGTATCTATAAACAGAGGTAAACAAATTTCTGACAAAGACCTTTCCTGCTTGTTGTTCTTTGCCAGGAGCTTTTGTGTACTTTGGACCAATTTTCATGCACACCTGCTACCTGCATCCCTCCTGTCTTTTACTGGCACTTGTTGAAAGCAGTGGCTAGCCCAGTGAAGTGTAGAGAACAGGCAACAGCCATTTGGCTTCTTGGCCTCTGTGGCTTCTCTCTGTTTGGAGCCATAGCAGGAAGGCAGAGCATCATACAGAATGTTTTAATCAGTACAAGATGGTTGCACACAGTAGAGCTATTTAGAATATGTCAAAGAGACGGTTTCAGGTAACAAAAGGAGATAGTCATTAAATAAATGAGATTAAGTCCTAGCCTAGTACTTAGAATATGAAAGGAACATCAAAATATTTATTTAGGGATTTATTTATTTATTTACTTATTCCAAACAGCTCCCACAAAATTAAATAAAGAATTCTTCCAAAAGCTAGACCGCATCTCATTAAAATTTGTATGGCAAGGAAAAAAAGCACGCATAAAAAAGAAAATGCTTCAGGAACACAAGCTAAAAGGAGGCTTGGGACTCCCAAATTGGGAACTTTATCATCATGCCTCTATTTTGATCTGGGTTTAAGATTGGATTACCCTAACAAGAGGACAAATATTATCAATAGAAGGATATGATTTGCTTCAGGGATGGCACTCGTCACTTTGGCCCAGGAACAATAGACAACCCCAAAGCTTTACTACTCACTACACGAGGGCAACTCTTTATACGACTTGGCAAAAGGTTAGGCAACAATTTTACACTCAAATTCCAAGGTGGCTAGCCCCAATTGAAGCTGCAACCTACCCAACTGTCCATAATCCCAAGAGAAATATAACATACGGAGACTTAATAGATGAAGGGGGCAATATTAGAACAAGGGCAGATCTACAGCTAAGGGGTTGGGAGATAGACTGGTGGCCATATAATCAGGCAGTATCTAAATTTACTAAGGATAAATACGAACCCGGAATATACTCAACAAACCAAGATATAGATAAGGTTCTATGGGATTCACCAACCAAATTCATTTCTAAGGCTTATAAATTATTACTACAAAGGTATATAGGCGAAGAAATAATCAAAGGCACTATGATCGCCTGGGGAAGGAATATAGGTAAGAACATCAACCTTGAAAATTGGCAAACCATTTGGAAAAAGTCCATGAAAATGACCCTCTCATCCTCCTTTAAGGAGAATCTATATAAAATGCTTTACAGATGGTATTTACCACCAGCTAGAATTGCCCACATGTTCCCAAACTCATCGGACAGGTGTTGGAAATGCAAAACAGCTAGGGGCACATTTTTTCACCAATGGTGGACTTGCCCAATCTCTGTACTACTTTGGAAAAAAATACAAAATTGGCTCATGGAAATAACAGGCACTAATTTCCCCCTTAAACCTGAATTATACTTGCTCGGTATTAAACCACAAGAGATCCCAAATCAGGACTGGTACCTCTTTACACACATCACAACAGCGACCAGAATGGCCATTGCACAGCAGTGGAAAAATAACAACCCACCAACTGAAAGCTTAATCATATCTAAAATCTTCAGCTGTGCGGAATCGGATAAATTAACGTATATCTTAAAGGACAAGTCAACCTCAATCTATGCCCAATCCTGGGAGAAATGGTACAGATGGTATGGTAAGAGAATGACGGATAACAAAGAAACTAACTAGATAGAATAACAGCGAAATAGATATAAGGAGTTATAAGACAATACTATATTTAAGACAATGTTATAGACTCAAATGTAAGCATCCAAATATGAACACAAATAACAACTGATGTTAAACTGGGACAAATATACTTCTTAAATCAGGGGAGTAGATATATCCCCGGTTTGTATCCCCCTACCCCCCCTTCTTTACCCTTGTACGTCCTCTCCAATACCCCTACCTTATACCTGTTAAATGTTTAATTTTTTATATATACACTAATAAAGATTACTAAAAAAATAAAATAAAATAATAATATTTATTTAGGGAGAAAAGAAGTCTCAAAAGTTTGAAACAGTGAAGCACTATGTTCAAAAGCTTTACATCCTTCCGTACAGCAGTGCTCTGATATGGAAAAGAATCCTAGTAAAAAGCATAAAGGAATCCTGTTCTTTATGATTTAATGAATGTATTTTTATCCTGATTATTTTCTCCTCAGATAGTTGCCATACTTGGAGGGAAAAGCAGCCATCCGACTTAGACATCCACAAAAGCAAAATGCACAACGGAAAAGAATAGAAGCAAAAAGCAAATCAGTTCTTCATGAATAGATACTGGTCCTGATATTCCCTTTCAGAATAAATAATGTTCTGCAAACATGAAGACACGAAGTCAGAAATACTAACAAAAATGACCAAAAAAAACCCCCATTGGTTGTACCAGGGGTCTCCAACCTTTGCAACTTTAAGTCTGAAGGACTTCAGCTCCCAGACTTCTCCAGCCAGCTTTGGTGTACATCAGTTTCTATCAGTTTCTGATGGTGTACATCAGTTTCTATCAGTTTCTATCCTTGCAAGCCAACTTTGCTTGCACCACTTCATACAATTCTTCATACATGGCCTTTAGTTCTTTAAACATCTTGCCACTTGTTTAGGATAATTAATCTGGCTATACATTTCTGAGGTTTACTCTCCTTCTCAATCCATTCATTTTCACTTCATATATTTGTTCTGTACTCCATGATTTCCTCTATATGATCTATTTCATTGGTTTTAAATTCAATCTGCATTCATTCAGCATTCATGCATTCTTGACCCATTTTCTTGTGTTACCACACATTCTTCTTGTTCCGTTTGTTTTTATATCTCTTCTGATATAATTTTGCAGCAATTGTTAGATTGAGTGATGGAAGAGGCAGACTCAGGTTTGAAGCAAGCTCTTTATTAGTGAACTTCAGCTATGTACAAATCAGCAAGGTTCAGTCTGACAGCAGCCCTTTTATAGGGAGCTGTCAGACCCTTCGACCAATCAGATTGAATCTTTGTTCCCGCCGAAACAGAGGAACTTGGTGGAAACCATGATTACTGTTTCTAGTATCTAACCACAATGTTCTTGGAACATAAAAGGCTCAAAGAAAGATGTTTCAGCCACATCAAGGCATTTCTATTTCCATGTTAAGCTACTTAAAGTGAAGTATATTGTATTCACTTCCTCGGAGTAGCTAATCTGCTAATTAGTTTGAAACATTTTTTCTCCAAATAGATTGAGCATCAGGTACAAAAATTTAAATGTGAAATGATAGTCAATGTTTCCAGGCCCACTGTAGGAAAAAAAAATGTATGACAGGATATCGTTTTTGTCTCCTTTCTAAAAATCTAATTTCCACATGTGCATTATACTGATGCCCAGATAGAATGTTAATTAGTGCAAGAACATTAGACATTTTTAAGATCCTTTCTTTAATAGTGCATACATATTTGGAGCAGAAGTAGAATATGAAGAAGGCCTTATAAAGCAGCTGAAGTCTTTTTATCTCTACCACTCTGCATATCACAACACCAAGATTGTTCTCATTTACACAATACACTATGTGGCATACCACTTCAGAAATGATAGCCTTCTAGTTACTATCGTCAATATACATGTCTCTGGTGCAAATAATATGTCAAGGAACTGAATTGGGAAGCTTTGTAATTAAAATTCCTCCAAAGTGTATACTGTAGTAGGTGGAGATTTCAGTGACAGATGGGTCCTGATGATAATTTATATGCAGACCATTGGTTTTGTCTGTTAGTTCCTGAAGCCTTTGCATGACCATTTATGTTTTGTTCAAAAGACAAAAAACGGGTTTAAACATATTTCTACTTGGCTAAACATATTTCTACATATGGCTAGCAGGCTTAATTTCCATCTTATATAAATCTCTTGAAAATGACCAGTTGTCTGATTTTATCTTTGGGGCTGAGTCCACAATGAATGTTACTATTTATATTGTAGAAACTTGCTTTTCAGATTGCTTTTCAATTTCTCCTTAGTTCAACAGCTATACATTCCCAGGCATTTTTCATTTCAAATATTTTGACCAACAAGATTATGCTGCGGTCTTTACCAATTTTACCCATTTTTCCAGCAGGAAGAGACCATCATATGAAATTGTTCTTTCACTCGATAAAAATAACCTTGCTTCAGAAAAAAATCTTTTCTGTTTTCATCTTTCCCTGCTGTTAGTTGAATTTCTTACTCACAACAAAGAGAGTTATAGTAAGTAGTGTGGGAATTACAAAAGTGTTTAACCAGTATAAATTCTGTTCATCCAAACTGATAAATGTTATTTCTCTAAATTGTGCTTTGATTTCAAATGGTTATCTGGAACAAAAAAAAAAGTTTCTTGCAAGGTTGAATGCACATAAAAATGGACATGAAGATAACGCTTTGTTAAACAAAAAACCTCCTCATATAAATAACTGCTTCAAAGACAGAAGAGAAACATCTTGTAGGACAATTGGGTAGGCCTCATTCTGGTGCACAAAACAAAAGACTTGAGCTCATTTTGGCATTATGGTCCAAGGCAGTAGAACAAGTATTTTAGAAGAATGATATTTCATTGAATTCTAAACGGATGAAGTCTTGGCTTATGAGCGTCTCAAGCAGGATTTAAAGACTTTGTCTGACTAGCTACCAGAAATGATTGCAGAGGTTAAAATTTTGATTTTTGGCGTGGAAAGACTCCCAGAAATGAGGTAATTGTACCTGAGCAGGAGAAAAATCAAATAAATCCAAACCTCAGCTTGATAAACTTCAATTTTAGCTTGCCTGTTTATAAACATTAATAAGCATAAACAAATCCCTGCTAAATGAGTTTAGCAAACATTTCCACCATTATTAAAAAAAAATAGGCGGGATGCCTTGCTAAATACAGCCAAGATATTTTATGCCAGGCACTCATACTGGAGACGGAAAGACAGGCTAGAACAAGTACATTTTGAAGAGCAAACTAGCTTCAGGGAGGGTTGCTTCTCCATTAACCATGTGCCTTATATGCCATGCATGTATTTCGAAAGTGAGTTCATTGCATCTTATGGCCTTTGGGAGTATACCGTAGTTCAGGGGTGTCAAACTAAAGACCCAGGGTCTGGATCTGGTCTACGGGGCTGTCCTGGAAACAGAAAAGGACCAGCCCACAGTGTCTCTGCCAGCAAAAATGGAGCTTACAAGGGCCATGGGCGGGCCCCCCCCTAGCTCTGTTTTTGCTGGCAGAGGGTTGCAGGAGGCCACTGCAGGTAAAAATGGACCTCAGGAACCTGTTTCTGCTGGCAGAGCACTTGATCCACCACAGGCGCCCCTGATACGAGTGATGTTGAGTTGACCATGTTCATCCTGGCCACACCCACCATGGTCCCCCAAGGTCAAACAACCCTGATGCAGCCCTCAATGAAATTGAGTTTGACACCCTTGCCATAGTTGGATTTTAGAAGACCTTTGGTGATTAAGCGGCTAGCGGAAGATCTGCACCATTATTGTTTGCTACTGGTTTGCTTGCTGTTTGTTGATGAGCTGATGGTTTATGTTACATTATATTGTTTTGTGTACTATGTTTTCATTTTGTACACTAGTGAACAGCTTATATGTCTGTAGCTTATAAATCTTACACAGCAATAAATATCAATTTATTTATTTATTCATGGAAATGAACTTTGCTGAAGAAGCTATTACTACTTGGGTTACTTCCTTCTACCCTACTGTCAGTATATTGAAAGCCAGTGATATGTCTTTTGTTTATCATGGATATAGGAAGACAATATGACCTTGCTAGAGTTCTAAATCTTTCTATTAGTTGAACTATATGGCACTGTATTATAGTACCTGCAGTACAACTTCCTTCAGTTGTCTGTCCTATGGGAAAGCTAGAGAAGGATTCCTTTGAGGAAATACCTTTGCCCTTACAATGATGGACAGGTTGAAATGATCAAACGATAAATCAATTACTATAAATTCTATATATCAGTAATACATAGATCTCTTACCAAGCTGTACAGATCTATTTTATATCTACCAAATGCCTCTTTCACAATATTACCATGTTCTTGGTTACAGCATGAAAAATATTGTTTTCATATATTCATAGCTTTAGAGTTTCTTGGATAATATTAACACTCTGAAATAACAAAATCACAGTTTAATTTAATTGGTTAGTATTTTAATTTAGCTTTAATCCATTTTATGATGTTTTATAATTATAGTATGATAAATTTTAGCTTTATAGCAACACTGTAGTACCCGTGCTTTATGTTAATATGACTTAAAGTTATAGTCAGTTTTGTGTAATCTATAAACAAAGACTGTTTTAAGCCGTAACTAATAATTTCAATTTCAATTTTCAATTTATTCAAATTTGTATACTGCCCTTTCTCCCTTGCGGGACTCAGGGTGGTGAACAGGCAATGATAAAAACAACAGTAAAAACATCAATATAAATACCTATTCTGTGACCTATTCTGTGACAAATTTTGTAGCTAATATTTTATGATATAATTTATGCTGGTCAGAAACTAAAATAAAGTTTGATTGACTGACTGACTGATTGACTAAATATTAACACAATAGTTGTAATGGTTTTGTAAGTGTATATTTATAGAAGCACAAATCTCATAGTAGAAAAAAACTGATCTTTTAAAACATTGCTATTAATGACTAGTAAATTATACATAGATTTGTACAGAAAAAAATAATAGCAAGTACAGTCCAAAATAGTATTTACAATTGGGACTGCAATAGAAAATTGCAATATGGAGGTTTGAAAACGTACATTAAGGAATTTAATGATGCCTGCCCAGTTACTCTTCTTTTCCATGCTCTGTGCATACCAATTTCATAGAGTACACTTAACCAAATCAGATTTTTAAAAATCTTTTGTAGGAACTACGGTATTGGTATGCAAGATGTTACACTTTGTAGAAACTACGGTATTGGTATGCAAGATATTACACTTATTTACTATGTTAGTGTGTTGTCTGCTGTTACCTGCTATTTATTTTATTAAATATATAATACAAACCTAGAATCTGGGTTAAGTGAGAAACTGGGTTGTGCTACGTGAATCCTGACACATATTTACTTTCTGTCTTGCTCCAAAATTGAGGCATGGGTTTTAATAATTGGCATTTTCTTATGGTAATTGCTACCTCCCGTTTTGTGTGTGTCCTGTCCACCTTGTCTTTATAAACAGTGGTGCTCACTTTAATGTTGGCAGTAAATTATATTTAGCATTTTATTCATTCCTTAATCTTAATAGCTTTAACCAGATATGAGAGAAGATGATATGCAAGAAATCTAAGACATCTGCTTAAATACAGTTTACTTTACTAAGGACCAAATTATGCCTTGGGCAATTGTAACATGCTCAAGAAAACATAGTGTGTTGCAAATTTGGCATTGTTTCCTTGAACTAGTATGTACTATTACGGTCCAAAACTCCCAGCCACCATCAGAATTCAGAGGGAGAGAGATGGGTCAGGCCAACACAGAATTGTGACATCATAGTGCAACCTTTTGTTTTCAAGGCAAGTATCACAACATCATGCATACATTCCAAAGGGATGGAGCTTGCAACACAATGGAACAAAGTTACTTTTGTCATTTTGTCAGCGTTGGATGTATTCTTCAAGAATAGTGATACAATCATGACTGACATCTAATGACTTGTTACACATATTATGTATGAGCTGATAGCGTTAAGGCTCTTATCTGATTACATGGAGACTATTAGGAACTATTAACATAACATTTGAGATAAATCAAAAGTAATACAAGCAGGGGTGGGTTCCAGCAGGCACTACTGCCGGTTCACTCGTGTGTGCGTGTGTGCTTGATGCATGCTGTGCGCGCATGCGCAGTACAATTGAAATTGTTCTGTGCATGCGCAGAAGCAAAAAACAAGTTGGCGGCACCTATGGAACTAGTTTGGGCGCGTGGCAGGCCTAGGTCGCTGCCAGTTCCAGCGACCCAGGCTGCCAAACCACTACCAGTTTGGTCGAACCGGTCCAAACTGGTAGAAACCCATCACTGAATATAAGTGACAAAACTACCAATACCAAAGTAAACTGCAAGTTGGATCTGTAGTAAAGTTGATTAAGTGATGTTTCTCTTTTCTTCTCTGTTTGCATTTCAAATATTGAACTGGAAATTCCCTGTTACTTTCTCCTGTCTCTGTATTTTCAAAATCCAATCAAGCCATGCGAAACAAACTTCTGATATGTGACTTTCTTCTGTACATAACTTCATTTGAAAAACTGAAGGCAAGGTATTGCTACATTTTGCTAAACACAAATAGTATTGAACTTGGTGCTGAAATAACTGAAGCATAACAGCAAAATAAGAAAATAAAATTTGAAAGTAATAGGAAGTGTGGAAAGAGTTAGATTCTATAAAGTTGTGATCCAGATCTCTGGTTCCACTTGCCCAGAAGAATGATGACAGGAAAAAAAAAAGCCAGATAGAACTAGAGTCAAGATAAAATCTTTGGGCTTTTATATCCTTTTTATTTTTTTATTTTTATTTATTTTATTCAATTTATATCCCGCCCTTCTCCAAAAGGACCCAGGGCGGCGCACAGGAATTTAAAAACAACATACAAAAATAATACAAAACATATAAATTTAAAAATCTATTAAATAGCAAAACCTGCGCTAAAACCAATTAAAATCCCCCATTTAAAAACTATCTAAGATTAGTCACAGCGGAGGCTATGTTAGGCCGGCTTGATGAAATAAGTGTGTTTTTAAACACTGGTGGAAGAGGCGGAGGTCGGTGCGGAGTTCAGGGGGTAGGTCGTTCCACAGGGTAGGGCCCGCCACAGAGAAGGCCCTTCCCCTGTGTGTCGCCAGCCGGCATTGTCCGGCCGATGGCACCCGGAGAAGGCTCTCTCTGTGGGAGCGTATCGGTCTAAGGGATGTAGTTTTCTGGTCAAGGTTGGAGACTGAACTAAGGCAACTCTTCAAGTGGGCTTCTCATAATAACCAATGGTAGCCTTTGAAAGTGTTCACTTGATAAGATCAATTAAGCCTATTGATCTCCTTAATAAGATTGGCTATGGACAACTGTTCTTGGAAAAAGAGGATTAGAAGGGCTTTTGTTGCCTTCACTTATGGTTACAGGTATGGCCACATCCTATCAGACTACCACAAATTGGAGTCTAACGTTAATGAGTTAATTGTTTGCATTTTCCTTCATGCTTTTGTATAAACTGAAACCAAAACACAATCTGTAGTTTTCCAATGTGTTGTCTCAGCTTTTAGTTCAGAGATGTTCTAATGCTCTAACACTAAATAATAATGTTACAAATCCAGGATCTTTGATAAACATATTGTGTTTCAGCTCTAAAATATGAGTCTGGACCCTTCAGTGTGGCTCTGCTGTCTTTCTTTTAATAGACCTCTCCCTATTAATTCTCAGTTTAATCCATCTGACCACTTCAAGAACAGAACTATAGGTTTCAGGCACATTATTAACAACAACAACTTTAACTATCAAGTTTATAATTGATGTTTGCGGTAAATATAATCAGCTGAATTTTTAGTGGAAACGAGTCTCATGTTTCACAACATTCTCCGTTCCTTCTAGATTTCAATTATACCTGATTGCTATCCGCTCAAATATTGTGCCTACATCAATGCATCCTACAATCTGTTTTGCGTTTGGATTTAACCTTTTCTTCATTTCATTTTAATTTTCAGACAACGTGAAACAAAATGTTTGTCTTTTCAATGGTGTTATGGTTATGTATGGTTATGCTCATAGAGGTAATTTAAAAATTCTAGTGCGTAGAAGCATTGCAAGTCTTATATATATATATACTGTATATACCATGTTTTTTCCAAAAATAAGACAGGGTCTTATTTTCTTTTGACCCCTGAAATAAGCACCTGGCCTTATTTTCGGGGAGGTCTTATTATTTTTGAGGTGCAGGAGGCAATGAGCATGGTTACCTCTGGGCTGCTGCTGTCTTGCAATATTTTTTGGGAGGCTTATTTGTGTGTGTGTGTGTGTGTGTACATTCCACACACACACACCTATATTTATGGAAAAACGACCACTCCAATCACAGTTTGCTCACACAAACAAGAAGCCAAAGGCACCAGCCTGAAGATGATGAGTGTGACCTCATCGAAACGTTGCCAAGATACTTTTAATCATACATGGGAAAAGACCTGAATAAACCAAGACACACACACACACACACACACACACACACACACACGAAATTTAAGATGTTACCAGGCTTCTTCTCTATGTTTACAAGGAAGTATATAATAAGTCCGAAATGCTTTTATTTTACAACAACCTCTTGTTTTCCTGGTTAATATCCTTTAACCTCTTGCCAAACCATGGCTGCTGGCTGTGGCTAAAGTGTGACAATCACAGATGGCAACACATTGGAAGCTCCTCTCTGCCTTTTCATCTGAACACAAGTCTCCCAGGGGTGTGTTCAGGAAATAATGCATGATTCAGCTGTCATTACATTAACAGGAGCAACAGGCTTGGAAGAGGATATTTTGTTTTTCACTGTTTCTTCCCATTTAGCCACTCCAAAACAGGTGAAACTCCTACTCAGTCTCTGCAGTAGATTGTTTTATACCCCAGGGCAGCTTTACACAAACAAGACCTTCGGAGTACAAGGACTTATATAAAAATCTATTTGTTCAGGATATACGAGTGGAAGAGGTGATAAATAGGCAAACTATCGCCAGGGTTACTACATCTGGGCTGCAAAAATCCAGACAGCCACTAGCAGCGCAGAGTTTTCTGCCTTTCAAATGGTCACCTGGACTTTGCAGCCCAGATCTGGAAGTGCTATCACAGAGCATAAATCTCAGGAAGCAGAAAATTACATCCTTAAGATAGAGCAGTATATACTTAAACTGGCAGAGCTTATTGACAAAGCTAGAAATCCATCTGGGGTTAAGTAGCTTAGCTGGGCTTATTTCTATCCTATTACAGTTGATGCAATTTTTAAAATAAAAATGCTTTGCTCACCTGTCTATTGTAATAGGAAAAGTGCTATTGAAGCTTCTTGTGGCTACTATGTTTCTCATCAGAAACTTCCTCTTACAGAGTTTGTACTCATCGTACCATGTTGGCCAACACACAACAACATTATTGTATTGATATACTATATTACTATATCAATACTATATTATTGTATTGATATAGTATTGATATCATATTACCTTCTCACTGTTTGCCCTGAACCAGTTCATTTGTTGAATTCTTTTCATTCTCTTAATTTTTAATTTATCAGTTTTTTAGATAAAACAATGCTAAATGGCATTGGTTAGGGGGAAAGGCAGGATAAAACAATATATGAAATTTTATATGATACACAGAAGCCAGACAGGGACATTTCTCTTTTTCTGATTTAATTTTAAAATACTAAGTTACCCAATAGAGATGTGGGTGTTACTTTTGTGCTGTTTGTGCTATCACCTTCATCTACAGATGTGTGGCTGTCTGATGCAAAAGAAAAGATAATGAGAGCCATCAATATTATGTTGACTTAGTTGACTTTATACAAGCAAATGAATGGAAGATAAGTATAGCAGTAGAGAATCAATCTGGGGTAGTGGTTAAGGTATCAGGCAGGAAGGGACTGTGGGAGGCTGCAAATTTTAGTTCTGTCTTAGGCCACAGGTGACTTTGGGCCAGTCAATCTCTTTCAGCCAAGGGTGCTTTCTGGCAGTCACTACTGCCGGTTTGCTCATGAGCATGCCACGTGCACGCATGCACAGTGCAATAAAAATTGTTCTGCGCATGCACAGAAGCAAAAAAAATGGAGAACTGGTTTGGGAGCGTGGCAGGCCTGGGTCGCTGCCGGTTCCAGTGGCCCAGGCCACCAAACCACTACCGGTTCAGCCGAACCATTCCAAACCGGTAGGAAACCGCTGCTTTCAGCCCAAGAAGGAGGCAATGGTAAACCATTTCCAAACAACCTTGTCAAGAAACCTGCATGGATTAGTCCAGGCAGTTGCCGGGAGTCAGAAACTGACCTGGAGGCACACATATATAAGGTATGGCAATAACTATTAATTATAAAACTATACTACCAGTTACAGAGGAATCTGCAATTTCAATTTCCCAAAGAAAAATAAAGTAGCCAATTTGTTACCAAGTCAGGACATTTGTCTTTTAAGGGGAATGGCAGATTTGTTTTCCTCTCATGATCTGCCAACTCTTTTTGTTATCTATTTTGCTGCCTTTTATTGAATGGGGCTTGATTCATTTCCAGCAGCATATTACAAGGTAAGATTATGCACTCTGCACAAAACTTGATTTATAAGGTAGCATTAAAAGACTGGGAAAATGGCTTGGCAGAACAAGAGCTTTCTCGTGGGATAATCAGAAATCGAGGAAACCTTTCATATCATTCAGCTGGACATCTGAGGCTCTCTGTATAAAATTTCCATTCGGCCTTCTGGGGATTGCATCAGATTTGTTGGGCCACATAATATGAATTCATTTGAATAAAAATCAGAGGGTTTATTTTTCAGTCCATTGATTTTATTCCTGACATTGGCTTAGACATGCAATGTAGAAAGAGAGAGAGCATTGTTGACAATGACAGAATTTAAGATATGGTTCTTTTCATGCAGACCTGGGAATGGCATTGATTGAATCTGAACCAGGGGTAAAATTCAGCAGGTTCTGACAGGTTCTGGAGAACCGGTAGCGGAAATTTTGAGTAGTTTGGAGAACCGGCAAATACCACCTCTGGCTGGCTCCAGAGTGGGGTGGGAATGGATATTTTGCAGTATCCGTCCCCTGCCATGCCCACCAAACCACACCCTCAGAACTGGTAGTAGAAAATTTTGAATTTCACCACTTGTCTGAACTCCTTCTTTAGATTTTTATCCCAACTTTTTTCATATATAACCAAAGGCAGCAAATATACCAATGTTACTTCATGCAGACCTGGGAATGGCAGTGATTGAATCTGAACCATAACAATAACCCTATGAGATCAGTTGGGCTGAGAGAAGGTGATAATCTCAAAGTACGCAAGCTAGACTTTTTTTTTATGTCTAAGGCAGAACTAGAACTCACAGTCTTTTGATTTCTAGGCCAGTACTTAACCAGTTCACCAAACTGGTTCTTCTGCATGCAAACATGCTTTCTGAGTTATACCTTCTACCATATTTCCTATAGACTCTGTTTGTGTTCGGTGTGATCATCATAGTCCATCCTGGAACTGTTACAAATAGTCCTCAACTTACAGCAACAATTGAGAGAAAACTTCAGTTGATAAGCAAAGTGATTAAAAAGCCATTTATGATCTTTTTATAATTGTGGTCCTGTCATTAAGCAAACACAACTTCCCCCATTGTCTTTGTTGACAAAAGCTTCCAGGAAGGTCACAAATAGTGATCACATGACTGCTGTTATTATAAATATAGGCTAGTGTCAAGCACTTGAATTTTAATCACATGACCAGTGGGGACACTGTGATGGTCATAAGTGCATCAATAATAATGAGAGGGTGGCAACAGATAGGTTAAAAATATTGAATATCTTGATCTATCCAATTGGAGAACATTTAGTCCAGGGGTGGGTTGCTCTCAGTTACTTCCGGTTTGGTGTAATTTCGCACATGTGTGCTTGCGCATTTAGTTTAGTTTAGTTTATTTACATTTATATCCCGCCCTTCTCCGCAAAGGACCCAGGGCGGCGCACAGGAAATTTAAAAAACATAGAGTACAAAAATAAATACACAATTTAAAATATAAATTAAACCGTCTTATCCTATGCTAAAAACCCAATTTTAAAATACCCAATAAAATGATCTAAAAGTCCCCATGGGAGGTTAGGCTAGGCCGGCTTGTTGGAATAGGTATGTCTTTAGACATTGGCGGAAGAGGTGAGGTCGGTGATGGTGCGTAATTCGGGGGGTAGGTCGTTCCAAAGGGCTGGCCCCGCCACAGAGAAGGCTCTTCCCCTGGGTGTCGCCAGTCGGCATTGCCCGGCCGACGGCACCCTGAGAAGGCCCTCTCTGGGGGAGCGTATCGGTCTAAGGGATGTATGGGGCAAGAGGCGGTCTCGCAAATAACTAGGCCCCGAGCCATGGAGCGCTTTAAAGATGGTCGTCAAGACCTTGAAGCGCACCCGAAAGACCACAGGAAGCCAATGCAGCTCGCGCAGGATTGGTGTTATGTGGGAGCATCTAGTGGCTCCCATAACCACCCGCGCGGCTGCGTTTTGGACTAACTGTAGCTTTCGGGTGCACCTCAAGGGAAGCCCCATGTAGAGAGCATTACAGTAGTCGAGTCGGGACGTCACGAGAACTTGAGTGACTGTGTGAAGGGCAGCCCGGTCCAGTAAGGGGCGCAATTGGCGCATCAGGCATACCTGATGAAACGCTCCCCTGGCCACGGCTGCCACATGGTCTTTCATGGACAGCCGGGGATCCAGGAGGACACCCAAATTGTGCGCCCTCTCCATGGGGGGCCAGTGTTTCGCCCCCTATGGCCAGAGTTGGAATAATCTGGCTGAACCGGGGTGCCGGAAACCACAGCCACTCAGTCTTGGCAGGGTTGAGCTTGAGTTTGTTACCACCCATCCAGATCCGTACGGCCTCCAAACACCGGGACAGCACTTCGACGGCATTATTGGGGTGGTCTCGGGTGGATATGTACAACTGAGTATCATCAGCGTACAGATGGTACTCCACCCCAAAGCCACGGATGATCTCACCCAGCGGCTTCATATATGTGTTGAAAAGGAGGGGCGAGAGGACCGACCCCAGAGGAACCCTACATACGAGGGGCCTCGAGGACGACCTCTGCCCTCCCGTCAACACATATTGCGACCGACCAGAGAGGTAGGACGAGAACCACCGTAGAACGGTGCCTCCCAGCCCCAACCCCCCCAGTCGGCGCAATAGGATACCATGGTCGATGGTATCAAAAGCCGCTGAGAGGTCTAATAGGACTAGGATAGAGGAATAACCTCTATCCCGCGCCCTCCAGAGATCATCAACCAACGCGACCAATGCCGTCTCGGTACTGTGACCGGGTCGGAAGCCGGACTGGCGCGGGTCTAGATAATCAACTTCCTCCAGGTGTCGCGGGAACTGTTGGGCTACCACACTCTCAACAATCTTCACCAAAAAGTGAAGGTTGGAGACCGGACGATAGTTCTCTAATAATGCCGGGTCCAGGGACAGCTTCTTGAGAGGGGCCTCACTACCGCCTCTTTCAAGACGGCAGGTATGGACCCCTCACTCAAAGATGCGTTGACAATGCCCTGGAGCCAGCCTCGTGTCGTCTCCCAGGATGCCAGTACAAGCCAGGAGGGACACGGGTCCAATAAACACGTGGTCGCCCTAAGTTTCCTTGACAACCTGTCCATATCCTCGGTGGTAACAAAGTCAAACTCCTCCCAAGAAGGAACCTCAAGACTAGTCTCGGACAGTCCCACAGGACCACTGTCGATGGAGGGTAGCTCATTCCGAATCTGAATGATTTTCTCCCGCAGATAAATCCCAAATTCCTCTGCTCGCCCTTGTAAAGGGGCTTCCCCATTTATTTGACAATAAATGCAATAAAAATTGCTCTGCGCATGTGCAGAAGCAAAAAATAAGTTGGCCGCACCTATGGCACCATTGGGAGAACCAGTTCAGGGCGTGGCAGGCCTGGGTCGCTGCTGGTTCCAGCAACCCAGGCCGCCAAACTACTACCGGTTCATCCGAACCGGTCTGAACCAGTAAGAACCAACCACTGATTTAGTCCTTCTGTTCAGACCTTCTACCTTCAGGCCTGGTCTAGAAAACAAAAACCAAAACACTCCTTTAGATCTTCCTGCCTAAAACCGGAAATATGAAACAAAATCTTGTGAACACAAGGGGTATCCGTGCAACCATACAGTCTTGCAAATGAGAAAGGTTTATTGAAAAATTCCCAGCTTAAAACAATGTAGTCAAATTTCTAGGTATAAAAAGGAATTATTATTTTGGGAAAGGAAAATAAGAACACAAGCATTTCACAGGCAAAAGATTATAAATATAATTTTAAAAACCAGTCTAAGTAATGACTTTGTTTACATGGTATCCATGATTAGCTCACATATGTTCTACACAATTAACTCAGTTCTGAGTTCAAAGGGTATAAGGCAATATTCATACATCATGATAGATTGGGCAGCTTGTGGTTTACTATGTCATGTGAACTTTTTAGCTAGTTATTATTTGTTTCTTAAAATCTTGGTTTTTAGGGAAAATTGAGTTAATTGCAGTGAGTGAGATGATTCTGACCACTTGGTTAGAAGTTGCTAAGCACACCATTATTATTGGTCTTCTTCCATTAAGACCTATACTTTTCCAGATTTATAGAATGAAGAAATAAGTAAAATTCAGCCTTTGAGAGATCTTCGGTTTGAACAACCAAATGATTAATTCTAGCTCTGATGTGAAAGGTCTGGACAACAAAGTAGAAAATTATCTGTTGAACCCAGATTCCAAAGTCAGTCCTATTGAATGATATTAGTTAAGGATATAGTTTTGCAGAGTTGTGATCCCCTAAAATAATAAATGAATGTATGCTTTCTTAAGTTAAAAATTAACCGGTAACCTCAAAATCTTGTTGAATTATAACAGCCAGCAAATATTTAAAACTATTACTATTATTGTTACTAAAAATAAAATCTATTTTTAAAGATAAAAAGGAGAAATAGTATTTATTTATCATCTGTGTATCATCTATCTATCTATCTATCTATCTATCTATCTATCTATCTATCTATCTATCATCCATCCATCCATCCATCCATCCATCCATCTATCTATCTATCTATCATCTACCACATCTCTTAAAGTATTCTTGGATGAAGATGTTTCAAACAAGGTATTGGGAGTGAGTATGCAGGGGCATCCCCAGAGTGAATGGGTGACAAAACACTGTATAATTTACTCATGCCATAGGAGTTGACATTTTGCTCTGCCTAAAAAAACAGAGTTTGGATTTGCCTGACTGCAAGATTTTTATATAGGCAGGATGGTATCTAAGTAAACTGCCCAGTCACCTTCTAGAGGAGACATGGGTGGTATAAAAATGTAATAAATAAGTAGTTGGTTTTAGTAATGTTTAACTAAGCACCCTCTACACCTTATAATAATACTTCCAATAATTCAACAAATGGGATTTCTGCTACTGTCCTTTTCCTATCCTTAAAATTGGGTTTCTCACATGTATAAATAGACATCACGTGAATCAGTTGGCTCAGTTTCAACTTTCCATTGAATATGCTGGTGTAAGAGGCATCATTCTGGAGGTATTTCTAATAAAGATACAGATAAAATTATCTCAATGACAGATTGTATTTTTTGTCTGCTTTTAAAAGTTGCCCTGATCAATTGTGTAGTAATAATTACCTGAGTCAACTGAAGATGTTTACAATTAATAATTGTTTGACAGGATTAATCCCTTAAGGAAAAAAAAACTCCAAAAGGAATGTTTTTTAAAAAAAAAATCTTAGTAAATGATCTCATACATGATTTAAATTCTTTCCTATCAGGTTCATTCTGTGCTGTAGCTTTATTGTAGGCCACTGTATTATCTTCTTTTTCTTAACAATTGTTAACAGCAACTTGGTATGACTAAATTAGCTGAGAAAAATTCTCCACATGCATGTGACTCTACAGTGGCTAAGTGTCACATGTAAATATCCTTTTTTTCACCAGTAGTGATGGTCACTTAATGAGGAACGGAGATGAGAGGTAGACATGATTTCATAATTTCTGTGGCCTTGTTTGTTCCCATCTCATGTTCCTTTTGGGCTATACTTAATTTCTGAAATGTTGAAAAATCAAAACTTCAAAGCTATCAGGTTGTAATAATGTTTAATTTGAAAAACATTTCTTCTGTGACACCTGTTAGGAGTAGACTCCTAGAGTTGGGTAGACAATATATAATACCATAATGACAAATGGTCATTGTGGTTTTAAGGATGTTGGAATGTTAGAGTGCAATTAGTAAGTGCAATTATCTCCAACTATAAGAGGAAGCCAGGAGAGCGCATCTCTCTCTCTCTCTGCTGGATTTGCTGTTTGATAACTGAATTGCTCGTGAACTGTGAAAAACTGAAGAAGGAAGATTGTGTTTGCTGACTGTAAGCAATTTGATATTTGTTGAGACTTTGTTTTTGACTCGATTTAACATCACTGCTTATTGGGCAGTAGTTTAGTTTAGTAGTTTTTACAACTTCAGTAAAAGCTATTTTATTTTACTTAACAGTGTCTGATCTACTAATTGTGTGTAGATTACCAACATTCTTCTAGCTGCATACTCTGCTGCACACCCTCTGCTGTCTCCCAACGGAGATATCACCTAACAACACCCATAAAGAAGCCTGTTGAAGGCATAGGGTGAAGAAGAATTTGAATGGGGAGAGAGGAACCAGAAAGAAGGGGAAATTAACAGAATAAAAATAAAATGAGAAAGGAAGGGGGAAGAGCTGCTTACATGGCTGGTTTAAAGGTAGCACTAAGATCAAATGCTTTAGAGGCCACTGTGAACTGGAAGGCTAGCATTTTCTTCTGGAATTGACTGGTGGTTATCTCTCTATGTAAGAAGTATAACCTATAAGAGATTAAATGGGCCTCCTCAAGAGATATAATCAAATGTAGCTCACTGAACGGCAGTACTTAAAGCTAGCTGTACCACGTTTGGCTTTTGTAATGGCCTTGATGAACCAAAACTTAATGTTACTCTTTCATCTGTGGTTTAATGTGCAGTGTGAAGCCAGTCATTGTGATTTGAAAATCATTATTTGTATCTTAGTATGTTGCCGGAACCCAATCAATTGTGACTTACTGTCAGTCTCGCTAGTTCCTGCTTCGCTGCCATGGAAACGGGGAGGGTGGGGGGTTTGGGGTGAATGTGTTCTGCTGGTGGACAATGTTGATGTTTCGTGTTATCTCCTGTTTAACGGACCTGCATTCCAGGATGGTGAAGACCTGCCCACCTGATGTTGGAGATGGCTGCATATTGGACAATGCACAGGGGGGGTTTGGGGATTGGGATGGGCTTAAGCTTAATACTTTCTGTTCGCGCCTAAACTATTCATTCTCAGCTTTACTTGGTCTGTACGCTATCGTAACTTAGTAAAAGGAGCCTTAACATTTCAAAATAATGTCTAAGTGTGGTCTTTCCTGAGTCAACGAAGAAACAGGCCTGACATTAAGCTGAGAATCAACAAAACCAAAAACCTGCCCTGATGTCGGACCCTTCACAAGAGGAGCCTCCGTTGGTAGAGGTCCTGCCTGAAACAATTTTGGGAGCTGAAGCATCGCATCCTCCTGCTCAATCTGAAGGGATCAGGTCAGTGATGGAAGGTTTGGCTGGCCTAGATCTAAATCTGCCAGCTGAAGAATCAGTCAAACCTAAACGTTGGTCTGAAGGGGTTGGAATGAGTGGGGTAAACGTCTCCAGGCGTCGAATTTCCCCAAAGAAAGTCATTCCGGAGCTCTTAAGAGAAGAACGGGAACTAAGGGGGATGGCTCAGGACCTACTCCGCCAGGCAGATGAGAAAAGTTTAGCCCTGGAAAAAATCTGGGGGAGGGAGGCGGATCGCCCTCAGCCAAGAGGTTCACAGGCAGCTCCGGGCAGACGAAGCAGGGTTTCAACACCATCCCCCCCTCCTCAGGCCGGCAGGGAATTGCGAAGAGAGGCGGCTTCTGCCAGGCAAAGCAGGAGAGCAACTCCCTCCCCCCCCCTCAGGCCGGAAGGGAAGCCAACCCCATTAACCCCCGCCGACTTGCAAAACTGCCTCCTTTGGGTGTGAAATACAACGGAAGTGCCGACAAACTGGCGTTTTTTCTAATTCACGTCGATAATTACATGCAGTTTTACGCAGCTGATTTGGATGATGAAATCAAAATCAGAATTGTATCTATGACCCTAGAAGATCAAGCTTCTAATTGGTTGGTTTCATTACATAATTGCCGCTCACCGGCACTGCGCGATTTCGATCGCTTCATGAATGCTCTTAGAAGGCGTTTTGAAGACCCCCGTGTTGAGAGGAAAGCAAAAATGAAACTAAAAAGTTTGCAGCAGGGGGACATGTCTATTCAGGCTTACACGCAAATTTTCCAGGAGCTATCAGTGTTTATGGTTGGTTATAGTGAACAAGCCCTAATGGACATTTATATTGAAGGGCTGAATAAAGATATTTATCAAACATGTGTGAACAGATTTCGCCCCGAAACTTTGAATGACTGGATAGATCTAGCTTCGGATGTCGAATTGGATCATGCCCACTTGCAGGATCCAGTCCGCTTGGAGAAAAAAACACAGGAAGATAGCCCCAAATCTCACCCCCCTGCGAGGGAGAAACGCATGCAAGAGGGGGAGGGGAGAACAACCCAGCCTCGTTCAGGCAGCTGTTATCGCTGTGGGAAGGAGGGGCACTGGGCAGACAAATGCCGATCAAAACCACCTCCACGCCCACTTTCTTCCTTGGACCGGAAACAGCCTAGAACGCCAACTGTGCGCGCCAAACCGGCTATGAGTGGGGTGGAGCCCATCAACCTCTCTGCTGACCAGCCCACCGCTGGCCCTGACGATTGGGAGGCGTCTTCAGACTCTTCTGACGACAATCTGGTGAGTCATCACTCCGGGCCCCTTTATATTAATTTAAAGCTTTTAGCTCCATCTACATGCAATGTGCAGGCTCTCATTGACTCTGGGTGCTCAAAATGTCTCATAAGCCAAGACATCGTGTCTTCGATGGGTTTTCACCTTAAGACCCTGAAAACTCCCATAGCCTTTTGCCAAATGGATGGTTCTGTAGCTGGGGGAACCCCAGCATCTTTTATCACCGAACCAATTCATGTTTCTATAGGCACAGGCCATACTGAGACCATCAACTTTATTGTAACTGCCATTGCCGATAATGCTGTAATTTTGGGGGTCAATTGGCTTCGAAAATGGAATCCTCTGATAAACTGGAAGGAAGGTTGGGTGCGCATTCCTTTATCCCTCCCGGAAGATACCTCTCTTCCATCAGAAACTGATCAACCCCCGCACCGTCAGCCACCCCCCCATATTGAATCTGCTGCGCATTTATTGGATTTCCCATCACCCGAGGTCATACCAGGGGAGGAGAAAATTCCCAAAGAATATTGGGACCTAAAGGATGCTTTCAGTGAAAGATCTTGTGATTCCCTTCCTCCTCATAGGGCTATTGACTGTTCAATTGATTTTCTTCCTGGGGTTCAATTACCCAAACCTCGTATGTATTCAATGACCCCACGGGAGATGGAGGAATTACGTAGATTCATCGATAAAAACCTTCAAAGGGGTTTCATTGAACCAGCTAGGCCCCGTGTAGCTGCACCAGTTATGTTTAGAGAAAAGAAAGATGGCACTCTAAGATTAATACAGGACTATTCATATCTCAACACCATTTGTGAACACAATATTTACCCCCTTCCGCTCATGAAGGACATGCTTGCTCACCTGGCTACCGGTAAGATTTTTACGAAGCTGGACTTACGTGAAGCATATTACAGGGTCAGGATCAAAGAGGGGGACGAATGGAAGACAGCTTTTAACTGTCCGCTCGGATGTTTCCAATTCAAAGTCCTCCCTTTCGGTCTTCAAGGTGCCCCTTCAGTGTTTATGCAACTGATAAATGAGGTTCTCCACGAGCACCTTTACAAGGGAGTTATTGTTTACATTGATGACATCGTCGTCTACTCGCAAACACACGACGAGCACGTTAAACTAGTGCGCTCCGTACTAAATAAATTGCGTTCCGCTGAACTTTATGCCAAACTCTCTAAGTGTGAGTTTCACCAGGAAAGAATTGACTATTTGGGTTACCGTATCTCCTCTGAGGGAATTGAAATGGATCCTGCTAAAGTCAAGGCAGTGACGGAGTGGGCCCCTCCCCGTACCCGTAAACAATTGCAAAGTTTTTTAGGATTTGCGAATTTTTACCGCCAATTTATTCCGTCATTCGCTGATATTGCCTTGCCCATTACAAACCTTCTGAAAACAAAAGGAGAAGGCAAGCCTCGTCCAGGAACCCCTCTCAAATGGACGATGGAATGTCAGGCCGCTTTCGAAAAGCTTAAACGGTTGTTTGCGGCTGAGCCTGTTCTTAAACACCCAGATGTGAATTCCCCATTTGTGATTCAGGCGGATGCTAGTGATGTCGCGGTAGGCGCAGTCCTGTTACAACTCAATCAACATGGCCAATTACAACCCTGTGCTTACACATCTCGGAAACTCACTGCGTCCGAACGCGGTTGGGCGATTTGGGAAAAGGAGGCTTTTGCTGTTCGGTGGGCTCTCATGACTTGGCGACATTTTCTTGAGGGTGCCCCACATCCTTTCGAGGTCTGGACGGACCATAAGAATTTGGAAGCTCTTACCTCCTCTCGGAAATTGTCCCCAAGGCAACTTCGTTGGTCTCATTATTTCCATCGTTTCAATTTCCACCTCAAATACATTCCTGGGGGGAAAAATTTTATGGCTGATGCACTTTCCAGATTGCCTCAATATGATGTGTCTAAGCTCACCATTGTACAACCGATAATGCCACTCACTTTACCTGCTACTCCAGTATCTACTATGGCCCAAACTACTGTCCAAACTACTCCACCTGCTGACCTAATTGCTCGTATTAAGGATGAATTACTTACTGATGATTGGTATTCGACTCATTCAGGTGATTGTACTACCAGAGACGATCTTCCCTGGATTGGTTCTAAAATATATGTTCCTGCTACGTTACGTCCTTTTGTCTTGCAACGAGCACACGACTCACGTTTAGCTGGTCATTTCGGTTTCGTTAAAACTATTCATCTTATCAAGAGACAGTTCTGGTGGCCATCAATGAAGAAAGATGTTGAATCGTATATTGCCAGTTGCCCTGTATGTGCGGCTTCAAAACGTGCGCCGGGTAAGCCACAGGGTCTTCTCCAGTCTGTGGCTACCCCGGAGAGGCCTTGGAAGGAAATTTCAATGGACTTTATAGTTGATCTTCCGCCCAGTCAGGGTTATACCGTTATCTGGGTAGTTACCGATCTTTTTTCTAAACAAGTTCATTTTGTCCCCTGTACTAAGATTCCTTCTTCCAAATCTCTGGCCCGACTGTTCGTTTCCCATATCTATCGTTTTCATGGCGTCCCGCAACGCATCATCTCCGATAGAGGAACCCAATTTACTTCCCAATTTTGGAAGGAGTTTTTGAGACTGATTGGCTCCGCCCAAAGCTTAAGCTCCGCCTACCACCCTCAGACGAATGGATCTTGTGAGAGGGTTAATTCCGTCCTCGAACAGTACTTACGCTGCTTTATTAATTTCCAGCAAGATGATTGGGCTGATCTTCTCATACACGCCGAGGTTGCGTATAATAACTCTGTTCACTCCAGTACGAATATGACCCCCTTTAAAATCATCTACGGACAGGACTTTGTACCCATACCCGAACTGCCTCACGTCTCGACGACGGTTCCCTCTTTATCTGGATGGTCCTCTCGATTATCTTCTGTTTGGCCGGTTCTCCGGAAAACTTTAAACGATGCCCATGACTCGCACAAATTGTACGCTGATAAGAAACGAGCAGTCCCTCCCTCCTACAAAGTTGGTGATCAGGTTTATGTATCTACCAAAAATTTGGATAGCCCCCAAAAATGCAAGAAGCTGGGTCCCAAATTTATTGGACCTTTCACGATCACCAAAATTATCAGCTCTGTGTCGGTCCGTTTGGATCTCCCCAAGACCTATCGGCGGCTATACCCTGTATTCCATGTTCACTTACTGAAACCTGCTCGTACCTCTCATCTCCGCAAAAGATTGCCTGATGCTCCTACACCTACCTTGGTGGATGGTCATCATCATTACGAGGTGCGGGACATTTTGGACTCCAGGATCCGCAGAAATAAAACTCAGTTCCTAGTCATGTGGAAAGATTTCCCCCCTTCTCACAACGAATGGGTGGATAAAGAGCATCTCAAAGCTCCTAAACTGGTACGCCAGTTTTATGCCAAGTATCCACACAAACCTTGACTCTTTTTCTTTCTCCTCTCCGTTGTTTTGTCTCTCCCTTCTTCTCTTTCAGGTGTAGCCTCTCGTATGCCTATTGCTGCCCTGGATTTCCCGCTGTTCCTGGAGGAGGTCCGGATGTCAGTCTCGCTAGTTCCTGCTTCGCTGCCATGGAAACGGGGAGGGTGGGGGGTTTGGGGTGAATGTGTTCTGCTGGTGGACAATGTTGATGTTTCGTGTTATCTCCTGTTTAACGGACCTGCATTCCAGGATGGTGAAGACCTGCCCACCTGATGTTGGAGATGGCTGCATATTGGACAATGCACAGGGGGGGGTTTGGGGATTGGGATGGGCTTAAGCTTAATACTTTCTGTTCGCGCCTAAACTATTCATTCTCAGCTTTACTTGGTCTGTACGCTATCGTAACTTAGTAAAAGGAGCCTTAACATTTCAAAATAATGTCTAAGTGTGGTCTTTCCTGAGTCAACGAAGAAACAGGCCTGACACTTACAAAATAAACCATGGTGCAGTGGCTGAACCTAACCATTGTTTTCCACACCTGGCAAATTATCATTCTGAATTAAATAAGACAATATGTCCATCAGAATAATTTTAGGAAGCGATATTATTTAGGAAAAGAATTAAGAAAAATGTATTTTGTTTATCAAAAATAAATAAATAAGGAATTGAGTATACAGAATATCTTTAAAGTGAGAAAATATTAGGCTATAAAAAAACTCTCTAGAGGTAATAAAGAAGTAGCATAAACAAGCATCAACATTTGGAACTTAAAGCTGGATCAAATGAAATAGGGACAATAGATTTTAAATGAATAAATGACTGTTAAGAATTATAATAAGAAGCTAACAGAAATATGGATTCTCTGTTTAGATGAAGAGAAGATTCTCTTCTAAAGGGAATGCTTTTCTGCCGTAGTTGACAAAAAGACAAAATGTAACAGACAAAAATAAATGGCTAAAATAATGCTGAATAACATTCTGAAAAGCTGAAGGGTGCCAGACCCACAAGTTTCGTTATAATGCTTCCAAATGGAGGCAACAAGAACATCTTGCTTCATGAAACAGCATATCTAGAATCAGTTTTTAAACTGATGTTTTTAAACATAAGAATGAGCTATGTTAATAATGAAGCCACAAAAATATATACATCACAAAATACCATTTAATATACGCATAACATACTATATATAAAAAAAGCCAATGAGAAAGTAACCAGTTCATTAAATAACATGCTTCATGTAATAAAGCAGTTTAATACAATTTCTAAAACTGTCTGGAATAGACATAAAGATGTGTCTCCAGGAAAACTGGTCCAAATGTTGGGTGACATTATACAAAGGGCCCTTTTGTTGACACTCCAATGAACACATCTTTTTAAAAATGGCACCACAATTTTTCTTCAATGCTATCAATGTATTTGAAGCACTGTTATAAACCCTCACCCAAAATTCTGGGAAGAAGTTGCCTTAATTCAGAGTTCTGGTTCATTGGATTCAATGTTGTCTTTAAAATGCACAATGACAGCTCCACAATCACTTCTGTTTCAAACCAATGATTAAATCAGGGATAGTCAACCTTTTTATACCTACCGCCCACTTTTGCATCTCTGTTAGTAGTAAAATTTTCTAACCGCCCACCAGTTCCACAGTAATTGTGATGTATAAAGTAGGGAAGTCAATTAAATTTAAAAAAGGAAAGTGCTTCAGTATTGGGCAAAATCCCTACCATCCACCATGAAAGCTGGAACGCCCACTAGTGGGTGGTAGGGACCAGGTTGACTACCACTGGATTAAATGCGTAAATGTAACTTCCTATGTATTGCCTCTATCAACCCTTAATGTTAAATATGTGCATGAAACTACATGTTACAGAGAGTGGTGAGCACAGCACAAAACACTGTGGGCGACATGTCCCCTGATACCACTAGATGACATCGCTAGGGCTCACTGCTTAAGAAGAGTGAGGAAAATCCTCAGGGCCGACTCACATCCTGGTCAGCCCTTCTTTATTCTCCTACCATCCAGAAGGAGATATAGAAACATAGCCAGTTGTAGAAACAGGCTGAATAACAATTTTTATCTGTGGGAGGAATGAAAAATAACTCTACAACAACATAGTACAATTGAGTTGTGGGGCTGGTGCGACATGCAATAAGTTCACAGGGTGCAATAGGACTGGGTGTTTGTTAGTAGGATTCACTGGGCTAGGGATTTTTTTCTTACCCTGTGAGTTGTATTGTGTTGGGTGGGGGGGGGTGCACAAAGGGAGGCTCAGCCAATCTCATTGTACACATGTTGTACTCTGATAATAAAGATTTGAAAGTGACAATTTCATTAAAATATTTAAACAAATATTTTTTTAAAGAAAGCAAATCTTTAAAAGCATTAAATATGCTCAAACAACAGTCTGTACTTCCCTGAAGCCCCCACTTCACATGTTTATTTGGGTAGATGTAGGATGTTCTCTGCAGAAGCGAGGATAGGATTACAAAAGCTAGGTGAGCTGCATCTGTTCCTCCTTAGCATCCTGGCAAATCACTTTCTCCTGCAGAGAAGCCTCTCTCTCCTCTGTGGTAAAACTACAACAAAGAAAACAAAGAACTGGTGATGAGCTGAACAAAACTGCCAAAGAGCTTACAAGGAATGCTTCAGAGAAGATTCTTTTTCTGATGCAAATACACCAGCCAAGTTTCATTTAAAAGCCAACAAAAGGCAACAATAACCTCTAAAAGCAACAAGCTCATACTCTTCAAATCCTTTTCCTCCCAAACTGTTTCCTTTACAGTCTGGTAGCATCATACTTACATCAGAGATTTAAGAATGTTTCCCTTCAAATTATCAGCCAATTGAGCTACAACGAGATGAATTAAATAACTCTTGTAGAAAGATCTTCGCCACCAGCTAACTTCATAGTCAATACAAGGCATCCTTTCACGGAAGAAACACGGATATCACACCTCTGAGGGAACACGATATGTGTGCGTAATCGGAAGAATGTTTTGTAGCCATTTGGCTCAAGATTACTACTTCTGCCTTACCACAGCTTTCCACATTCTCAGGCAATTATCTTTTCCTTTCTGTTGCTAGATAGCTTTTTAACCAAAAATAATAATATTAAAATGCAATTCTCTACCTTTATGTCTAAATTTATTTAGAAGTATTTATCTCACTACTTTTCCATTTCCTTTAAAGTAATAAGAAGCTTAGAATAACCTTCTGATTAAGAAGACTTGATGATTCAAAATATGCAAAATTATTACAGTAGCACTGAAAAATGGCTGCCAACATCAAAAAGATCAAGACCCATTGGAATTATAGAGTAGAATTTAAAAGGTATTCTTGTATTTTATTACTATTCATAGATATGCATAACATTTCACCTAGATGAACTAATTCTCTAATAAAAGAGAGGAATTGTCATATTCAAGCTTGCTGAAGAGAATAAAGAGCTAACATCAATATAGCAAAATGTTCTTGAAGATTTCAAAGTCCTACAGCTGTCCTCTATTTTCTGCTTAGCTGATTCACTGAAGATAAATTCTATTTAATAGTCTTTAAAATTCAACTAAATTACTTCCAGTAATTAATTTTATATCAAGTTATTCTCAAGTATCTTAGCAAAAAACGGATTTAGCTTTGGTATACCTGTATTTAACTTTCACAAAATTAAACGGTTGGTGAGAGAGGATGTTAGGAATAATCAGGTATCCAAGAACCTTGGAATAACCTTGCTTTCTTGGCTCCCAAAGAGATAACTAAAAAAGGTGATTTTTCTCTTATCTTAACTAAATATCTTAACATATACCAATGTGTTTTTCCAGTGACAAGCACAAGATAATTTCTGAAGTGCATTCTGATGGGCAAATTAAAAGTTAGATAACTACCTTTAAGTACAAGTGAAATTTTAGATATTATATTATCTACTGTCCTGTAGAAGGCACTGGTTTTGTCCTTATTGGGACTCTTCAGTCTCATAAGGACTAAATAGTTATATTACATACTGGGTATTTTATGTTCAATGCTTTAAAGGGATTTTGAAATATGCACTTGTTGACTGTACAAAGCGTTTAGCGTTTAGAACTAGCTTAATCCAGTGCCAAGTACCTGAAGGACGGGAGATCTTATAGTATACCTGCACAGCTTCTGTAAGTGAAACTTGCCCTCCATCTCCATTGAATTTTTCCATTTCTGCAGAGAGATTCTGTTTTCAGAGGAACAGGCAGCATTTTCATGCAATGCAATGCATATTTGTGTTCAGAGCACATCTGCAATGCCGAGTTCCACCTCCACACACACATATGCCCCTCCCTCCCCAGTTGCACAATGATACACATTAGTGTTTTGTATATAGAACTAATAATGATTTGCTGGATTTTAGAGCACAACCTGGAATGTTGTAATATGAGTCAATAAAAACAGGAAGGAAAGCTTGGGCTACTGAATCTCTTGCTTGACCCTAGAAGCAAATTTGATCTCATCCATTTTCCTTTGATGGTATTTCTTGGAAACACACTGCTCAGTTGCCTTGGAAATAGAGATGTGTAATTTGTTTAGTGCAGCGGCATGACAAGTGGTTTTTCCGCTGTGTTCTCCGTTCAAGAGGATGCTCTGGTTCCCTTGCTCCTGCTTCCCCTTTCATTTCTCTCTCTTGATACAAAAGGCTCTCCCTCTTCAGATTCCTGCTTTCTTTTATTCAAACCTATCATCATCTCCCCGCAGGGAATCCACTGACAGTGATTGAGACTAAGGGAAATGGTATCATCTCCATGCTGAAGAGTGTTAATGGGAGTTAAGTGCATAATTCCCAGCAGAAAGAGCTAAGAATATACAGTAGAGCCCGGTTAATTTACTCTTTGCTCTTTCACAAAACCAAGAGATGCCGCCGCTCTTTAACCTCGGCTAGCCATGTAATGCTTTGAGCTCCAGCACCTTGGAGAATCTCTGCCTTCTTTTTAACATCTCCCGGCAGACAAAGCTAACGGAGCTTGTTGAATGCGGTTGTGTTTGAAATTCATTTGATATTTTTTTTCCTAATGAAATGTTGCAGCTTGCTGTCTGCTATGCAGTACACGACCTGTGGTAAAGCAGTAACAATCTCCACAATAAAACAAGAAAAATGAATGGCCCAATGGAAATATTTATAACAACTTAGAGAAGGAAGATAAAAGCTAACAGCCCAAGTAGATAAAGTGTATTTATTCTTCATTGGCAGCCTTTCCTACTCTGGTGCTTTCCAGGTCATGCTAACTGTGAAGTATGGGAGCTGTAGTTCCAATACAGATAGTCCTCAACTTATGCCAACAATTGAGCCCAAAATGTATGTTGCTAAGTGAGAAATTTGTTAAGTGAGTTTTGCTCCATTTTAGGATTTTTCTTGTCACATTTGTTAAGTGCAGATGTTAAATTAGTAACACCGTTGTTAAGCAAATCTGGCTTCCCCATTGACTTTGCTTGTCAGAAGGTTACAAAAGGTGATTACATAATCCCAGGGACGCTGCAACCGTCATAAATATGAGCCAGTTGTCAAGCATTGGAGAGTAAATCACAAGACCATGGGGATGCTGCAATGGTCATAAGGGTAAAAATGGTCATGTCACTTCTTTCAGTGCCGTTGTAACTCTGAATGGTCACTAAATGAACTGTTGTAAGTCGAGGACTACCTATATAGCTGGAAGATGTCAGATGGAAGTAGGTTCTTCTGAATTAATACTTGAGAAATAAAACACCTGACAGTTCCATGAACATTTGGGGAACTTGAGATCAAAGACAATTTGAGAAACATAGTTCGAAATGGATTGTTTCCTACAACTTTTATTGTTCTGTTTCCATAAAACAAGAGAAATTTTAGTTAGAAAAATTGCTTTACAGACCAGTTTCATTTCTATACATATAAATAGTTTGTATGAGATGCTTATATTTTTTTTATTCTGAATCTAAATGTAAAATTTCATGATGGGCTGTCAATCCAGGAGAGAAAGTAAAAAGACTATGGAGAATTGAAACAATATGACTGGAAATAATATACCTTTGTGATTACCAATAATAAAGCAGGCACACACACATTTATTGTTTGCATAGCAAGTACTATGTTTTATTTATACCTTTAAATGATTGACCCCAAATCCATTGTTATGACTTGATATTGGCTTTGAGTGGTTTTTGTAAGTTTTCCTATCACAGTTGTTGTGAGCCACTCAGTTATGCCTTGCATGTCTAAATTAACAAGTAGGTAAAATCATTATTTGGCTGTACCAAAGGATGATGAAGATTGTGTACATTTTTTTAGTTCTTCAGACATTCTCATTAAGCAAATTGATACAAATGACAGGAAATATGGAAGAAAATGAACATCTAGAATGAACAGTTGTTTAGCCACAAGGTCTGTAATTAACAGTCAATCAAAAGGTAGAATGTATGGATTTAATGCACAGACCTTGCTAATATGAAACTGTAGACACATCATCTTAAAGACAGGACTTGGTATGACAGAGACATAACATCTTTCCTAACCATCTGACAACAGCCAAGCTTCTTCTGGGAGTTGTAGCCTAAAATATCCCAATTGCACTGTAAGAAGCAAATTTACATATTGATTTATTTTCTCTTATTTATTACAAAAAATGGTCATAGGCACCATGAATGTTTCCAGTCCCGATGAGTGCTTTACATACCAACGGTTCCAGGTTCAGGTCTTGGAATTTTCCCAAGAAAGGTTCAAATAGCAGATAATGGAAGATGCTTCTTCCTGAGATTCTAAAAAGATGCAGTAATACAGACGTTTTTCAATCTTGCCAACTTTTATAGAAAGAAAACCAGCAACATACAGGGGAGAAATGTACAGCCAAATATCATCAGTGTACTGATGATACACTACCTTAAAGATAAATGTTCCCCACGCACATATGTGCTAGTGGTTCCCAACTCTAGGGGGTGGTGCTCATCTCCATTTCAAAGTCAAAGAGCCAGCGCTGTCCGAAGACGTCTCTGTGATGATGTGGCCGGCTTGACTAAATGCTGAAGGTACACAGAACGCTGTTATCTTTCCACCAAAGGTGGTTCCTATTTTTCTACTTGCATTTTTACATGCTTTCGAACTGCTAGGTTGGCAGAAGCTGGGACAAGTAACGGGAGATCACCCTGTTATGCGACGCTAGGGATTTGAACCAACAAACTGCCGATCTTTCTTACCCACTGTGCCACAGTGGCCCTTTACACTATCTTGCTCTGTCAAAAGAGGACCTCATCTAGTGACTTCCTGTACGTGTTAAATAGAAGTGGGGAGAGAACAGAAACCATAAGTACCCTATAAGGCTTAGGGTGCTCTGCAGGACTCTAAGACTTGACATTTCCCTACCTACTGGCCCAGGAGAAAGTAGAACTACTGTAATATAGTGGCCCATTCGTACCACCACGAGCTTAGAAATGGAGCACAATCACTGATGTTGAAGGCTTTTGATGGCGTTTGGCCACTCTCAGCGCCACAATGTAAGTCCGTAAATGGGCTCTTACCTGTGTCCGGTCAGATTCAGACCGAGTGGATCTCCATCTTACTATACTTTAATCCATTATTTAATCATTCATTGCTTTAATGGCTATTATTTCTGCTTTGCTGTTTTAATGTAATATGTCATTATTTGTAACTGCATAATCTACTTTGAAGGCCAATATAAGTGTGCAGATGTGATTTAAATATTGAATAAATAAATGAGTGAGGGTGAGTGCTTTACCCTGAGGCAACAGAAATTTGATTTTGTTTTTAAACAGCAAACTTCAGGGGTGAGGAGAATAATTTCTTTAAAAATACTTCAGTGCATGTAATTCATTTAAAGCATTTATAAACGTCCAACTCACCAATATATGATGCTGGGTAGGGTCCAATATAACCATATTAGTTTAAAAAAATATGGCTAAAAGATGACCATTAACACTTGTGCATGTTTAAACTGGATCCACTGTTTTCTTATTGTGAAATGAATGGATGATTGAATGAATGAATGAATTAATTAATTAATGTCAAAAAAAACCTTCAACATTTGCAGAAAATGGACAAGGCTCTGATCATGCACTCTGATTGACCACCTTTTAGAGTGGGACCATGGTTGATACACGTGGATATAAACTATGTATGGTAAATGACAAGCCTATTTTGCTTAATATGTTTTTGAGTGTTTTTCAGATTGAAACTAACGCTATCCTAGGGATATATTTATTCATTTATTTGTACTCCTGCTTGGTATTGATGGCAGTTTAAAGAAGCCAAGAAGACAGGCAAATTTCCCAAGTGCTTACTGTCTAAATATCAACACAGGAGAAAATAAAAATAGCAGAGAGATAAGTGGAAGTAGACATACAGTGGGAAAGAGAGGACATGATTGTTGTAGTTATACATCCTACATACGAGGGTTAAACTACCTATTGGGTTACAACTCACAGCAAGCCACCTGTTGTATTTTTATGTCATTAACATTAGCATGGTGGCAAACAGCCTAGAAGAGTGAGATTTTATTATTCTGGATGAATGGAACTGCTTTCAGCAATCCAGACGGGGAGAGGACGAATGTTTCCAGACCAAATGCTATAAAAAAAATCAAAGGCAAGGAGAGAGAATGAGAAAAGCCAGGAAAGCAATAAATATATATATATTGTCATCTCAAACTCTCCAGTTGTGTCCTGTATAAATCATAAACATAAAGAAACATCACATTTGATGGCTATTTGGCAGGAACATTGCATAATTATAGCATCGATGGACTGCACTGGAAGAATACAGAACAGAAAAGCCACTAGTTAGGAAAGAACCTGAATCTGCACTTATACTGGCAGATTCAAATAGAAAGAAGTAGCTGAAAAGAAGACTCTAGAAATGTATAATTGTCTCACCCATTCTGTAACGACATCTTTGGCTCTTTTAGGTCTAATCTTTTTCTTGAATCTACCTGGCAATGTTCAAGATCAGCCCTGGAGCTTTGAGTGTTTAACTGCAAGGGTGGGAAAGATTTGACACCAGCAGAAAACCAGTTTACAAGGTTAAACACTTTACTGGGACTACATCTGAGGATGGAGGTGGAGGGAACACAATGTTTCCTAGTTAACTTCATCATTAGTTGCACTGTCTGTTATTAATGAGCTAGTCTGTAACCTTTATTTTTTAAGATAACTTTAATAAGGTAAAGCAGGATTGATATCAGCTTCTGCTTTGTAGAGGATAATAGGAAAAGCTGATTCCGAATTTATTAGAAACAGCAACTTCGTTAGGCTTTATGGATGCGTAATCTCCCTCTACCAATGGGTTCAGTTCAGTTTGAATAATAACACAACATCAAAAAATGAATTTCTGTAAATACAAATGTCAAACGGGAGACTAATCAGGTAGACATACATTTTGGCAGGTGTAGTAGGAATAACAACTTTAGATCTTCTGAAATAAATACATCTCATTTATTAGTAATTCATTTTATTCCCTAACTTTGTCATCTACAGAATTTTTCTGCTAACTTCCTCAGTGCATATTCTTACACCAAGGAAAATCTTTATTAGTATCCATTTGTTCTTATTAGCCAGGAAAGGAAAACATAGTCTTAATGTCATTTCCTGCTGGTGGGCTTTTCAGGCATTCTTGTTTGATCACAATGTTGGACCATAGAGCACTATTTAGTCGGTTAGTCTTCCGTTTTTAACTGGGTTTTTTAGGGGGTGTAGTTTAGTTTTAGTATAGTGGGTTTTAGCGCAGGGACAATTCGTTTAATTTTTATATTAACTATTTATGTATTTTATATTTGCTTTTTAACTTCCCTGTGCACCGCTCCGAGTCCCCTTGGGGAGAGGAGGCGGTCTATAAATAAAATTATTATTATTATTATTATTATTATTATTATTATTATTATTATTATTATTATTATTATTATTATTGTTGTTGTTGTTGTTGTTGTTATTGTTATTGTTATTGTTATTGTTATTGTTATTGTTATTGTTATTGTTATTGTTATTATTTATTATTTATTATTTATTATTTATTATTTATTATTTATTATTTATTATTACTATAGTTGGTATACGGAAGACTTGTGGACAATAAGCATTTGTGAACACATGCTTTATTTCTTCTAGATTAGATTGTATCCACTATGAGAGGGGTTTTTCGGTTTTTAAGAACTTGAATGCAACCTTTAAGATCTTTTCGACCTATGGACCTTTAAGACCTTTTAGTCCTTCTAAGATCTATGTCCTTTTAAGACCTGTAGTATGCAGCAGCCGAACTAAATTCCTCACTGATGCACTTTGAATTTTTTATCTATATATTTAACATCTATTTATTATATTTTACGCCTTTAAATTGCGGCCAACGATGTTTTTTAAAATCCTTTATGACCCATGCCCTATTTATGTATTTAAATCTTTTATATATTATATTTACATATAATTATTTATCTATTTAATTATTTATTAATATTAATATGTACTCTAAGCTAGACCTACTACTACTACGAGAGTCCCCGCTCTCGCAGGTTTGACCCTCTGCTTTAACGAGGGCCCGCCTTGATGAGGGATTTATTAATCCGGAGAGGTGGGCGAAGCGTGGTCTCAGGGGTTTTTTAATTTGTAAATTATTGTCTATTTTAGGGGGTACCAGGGAGGGGGGAGGGTATAGACAAGTAGAGACGGTTGAGAAAAGAAAGGGCCGGTCCAGCAGACGGCGGAGGGAAGCGGAAGGGTCCGTTAGGAGGGGGGAAACACGAGTCGTCCCGATGGAGGGCATACCCATCCAGAGGGTCGTAGGGAGAGGCAGGTCTGAGGGGAGACAAGTTCTATCCTCCCGGTTGGGGGCACGGGGCCGTTGGTTACAAACGGTCAGGTGCCACAACCCCCACAGGCTAGGTGGTCAGGGAGTACAGAGCCAGGGCCTGCGGCTGATGTTTTGCAACGCCAGGTCCATGGTCAACAAAGCCCCCCTCATACATGACCTTGTGTCAGAGGGGGAGCCGGACCTGGTAGGAATTGCGGAGACCTGGTTGGGCCACGAGGGAGGACTCCCCCTCATTGAAATGTGCCCACCAGGTTACTGCGCTTTTCATCAGCCCCGGGCCCTAGGCAGGGGTGGTGGGGTAGCGGTTATTGTTAGGGAAGGTCTGGAGCCGAGAGAGACCATTGTGCCACAGACCACCGGTTGTGAGTCCCTCTGCGTGAAGTGGGACCTAGGGAGGCAGTTGGGCTTGCTGGTTGTATACCTGGCTCCCCGCTATGTAACAGCAGCCCTGCCCGAGCTCCTCGAGGTGATCGCTACGATGGCAGTTGAGACCCCCAGACTTTTAGTCATGGGGGACTTTAATCTGCCATCGGTGGGCGAATCATCCGAGGTAGCTCGGGAGTTCATGGCTTCCATGACGGCCATGGACCTGACCCAGTTAATTCAAGGCCCCACCCACGAGGGTGGACATACACCGGATCTGATCTTTGTCTCTGGCCAATGGAAGAGTGATCTGGGTCTAGGGGATATAGTCATCACGCCCTTGTCATGGTCAGACCACTCACTTCTCCGGCTCGACTTTCCAATCGCTACTCCCCACCGCGGGGAGGCGGAACCCGAGCCACCTATTTGGTTCCGCCCCAGGCGCCTGATGGACCCTGACGGGTTCCAGGCGGCACTTGGGCCACTTCCTGTACCCCTGACCCGCGCCCCGATGGAGGATCTCGTGGCCGCATGGAATACTGTGGCCAAAGGAGCCTTGGATCGGGTCGCGGCCTTGCGGCCTCTCTTGCGGCGGCGAGCCACCCTGGCTCCTTGGTTTACCGAGGAGCTAAGGGTGATGAAACGCCACAAGAGATGCCTAGAGAGAAGATGGAGATCCACTCGGTCTGAATCTGACCGGACACAGGTAAGAGCCCATTTACGGACTTACATTGTGGCGCTGAGAGTGGCCAAACGCCATCATTGTGCCACTCTCATAGCATCCACAGATAACCGCCCTGCTGCCCTGTTTAGGGTGACCCGCTCCCTCCTACAACAGAGGGTGCGGGAAACCCCATTACAGGGTAGAGCAGAGGAATTTGTGATTTATCTGCAGGAGAAAATCGCTCAGATTCAGAACGAGCTAGTCTCCATCGATAGCCCAGTGGGATCCCACAAGGCGGGTCTTGAGACAGTTTGCTGGGAAGAGTTTGACTCTGTTACTTCCGAGGATATGGACAGGTTACGTGGGCGACTGCGAGCCACCACATGTTTATTGGACCTGTGTCCCTCCTGGCTTGTACTGGCATCCTGGGAGGCGACACGAGGCTGGCTCCAGGAGGTTGTCAACACTTCTCTGAGTGAGGGTTTCTTGCCTGCCTCCCTTAAAGAGGCCATGGTGAGGCCCCTCCTGAAGAAGCCCTCTCTGGACTCAGCATTATTGGTTAATTACTGTCCGGTCTCCAACCTTCCCTTTTTGGCGAAGGTTGTAGAGAGTGTGGTGGCACAACAGTTTCCTCGTCACCTGGAGGAAGTTGATTATCTGGACCCGCGCCAGTCCGGCTTCCGGCCCGGGCACAGCACCAAGACGGCATTGGTCGCGTTGGTAGATGATCTCTGGAGGGCCAGAGATGGGGGTTGTTCCTCCATCCTGGTCCTATTAGACCTCTTAGCGGCTTTTGATACCATCAACCATGGTATCCTATTGCATCGGCTGGAGGGGTTGGGGGTGAGAGGCACCGTTTTACGGTCGTTCTCCTCCTACCTCTCCGGTCGATCGCAATTTGTGTTGGCAGGAGAGCAGAGGTCGACCTCGAGACCACTCACATGTGGGGTGCCTCAGGGGTCGGTCCTCTCGCCTCTCCTGTTCAACACATATATGAAGCCGCTGGATGAGATCATCCGTGGTTTTGGGGTAGAGTACCACTTCTACGCTGACGATACGCAGTTGTATATATCTACCCCAAACCACCCCAACGATGCCGTAGCGCAGATGTGCCAGTGCCTGGAAGACGTGCGGGCCTGGATGGGAAGTAACAGACTCAGACTCAACCCGTCCAAGACCGAGTGGCTGTGGTTTCCGGCCGCCCGATTCAACCAGTTGACTCCATCACTGGCCATAGGGGACGAACATCTTACCCCTGAGATGGGGCGCGCAACTTGGGCGTCCTCCTGGATACCCGGCTGTCCATGGAAGATCAAGTGACAGCCGTGGCCAGGAGGGCGTTTTACCAGGTTCGCCTGGTACGCCAGTTGCGCCCTTTATTGGATCGGGATGCCCTTTGCACGGTCACTCATGCCCTCGTGACATCCCAACTGGACTACTGTAATTCTCTCTACATGGGGCTCCCCTTGAGGTGCACCCGAAAACTTCAACTGGTCCAGAATGCAGTCGCGCGAGCAATAATGGGAACCTCCAGGTTTACCCATATAACACCGCTCTTGCGCGAGCTGCACTGGCTGCCTGTCGTCTTTCGGGTGCGCTTCAAGGTGTTAGTTATCATCTTTAAAGCGCTCCATGGCACGGGACCTAGCTATCTGCGGGATCGGATCCTGCCCCATACATCCCTGCGGCCGATTCGCTCCCACAGAGAGGGACTTCTCCGGCTGCCGTCCACCAGGCTGTGCCAGCGGGCGACGCCCAGGGGAAGGGCCTTCTCTGTGGTGGGCCCAGCCCTCTGGAACGACCTTCCCCCCAAAATTAGAACAACCACGGACCTCCGCTCCTTCCGTCAAAAACTTAAAACACACTTTTTCTGTCTGGCCGGCCTGGGTTAGTCTCCGTCTATTAGGATTTTAGGGGATTTTAGTTAATCTATAATTGGGGATTTTAGCGCAGGGATAATTTTAGTTTAATTTGTTTTTATCTATTCTATTTATGTATTTTATAGCTATTTTAATTTTCCCTGTGCACTGCTCCGAGTCCCCTTGGGGAGAGGATGCGGTATACAAATAAAATAATAATAATAATAATAATAATAATAATAATAATAATAATAATAATAATAATAATAATAATAATAATAATAATAATAATAATAATAATAATAATGAGTCATAGATTTTGAAATAATACACAAACTTATAAAACACAGCATGGCAGCATTTGCTCACTAACTAAATTATTGTTTGTTCTAACCACTAACCATACTGGTTGGCTTTACATCTAACAATTAACAATGCAGTATTGTTTAAAAGACACAATGTCTGAGTTCACATATTGTACTAGGTCATCATCAAGTAAACCACATCATGGAATTGTGTGATTTATGAACTATACCTATGCTTATAATTCATGAGTAGCAGTTCTTCCTCTAAAGGGCCTTTAATCCCTTTCTTTAGCAGGATTATGGAAAATTACCCTTCTAAGTATGAAGTCCTGTGTGAATTAATTTGGAAGAAAGTACTGTTGAGCTACTGTAAATGAAATCTCTTTCAGAAAAATGTTCATAGCATTCTATAATGTAAAAGCAGCATTGCAGTAAATAAGAAATGAGGCATCTAGTTTTCATATTGCAACAATTAGCATTGTAGTTAAAATAATTTAATGAAGGGGAAAGTAACAAATAATTTAATTAATTTAATTTAATTTATCGGATTTCTAGACCGCCCCCTCTCCCCGAAGGGACTCGGGGCCGTGTACAGGTAAAAATTAAAAAATAATTATTATTACAATCAACAATACATATAAACTAAAATCGAATTAAATAATCCCCTGTACAAATTTATAAAAATTAAAAACTTAACCTTAAAACCAAATAAAATAATTTAAAATTACAAACTGGGGTGGGAGGCATGGAATTAGGCCAGGCCGGCTAGATGAAACAGGTGAGTTTGGAGTTTCTGGCGGAAGGAGCAGAGGTCCGTGGTCATTCTAATGTCAGGGGGAAGGTCATTCCAGAGGGTCGGGCCCATCACAGAGAAGGCCCTTCCCCTGGGCGTCGCCCGCTGGCATTGCCTGGTGGACGGCACCCGGAGAAGTCCCTCTCTGTGAGAGCGAATCGGCCGAAGGGATGTATGGGGCAGGATATGATCCCGCAAATAGCTAGGTCCTGTGCCATGGAGCGCTTTAAAGATAATAACCAACACCTTGAAACGCACCCGAAAGACCACAGGCAGCCAGTGCAGCCCGTGCAGGAGCGGTGTTACGTGGGAGTATCTAGTGACTCCAAGAACTGCCCGCGCGGCCACATTTTGGACCAGCTGCAGCCTTCGGGTGCATCTCAAGGGGAGCCCCATGTAGAGAGCATTGCAGTAGTCTAGACGGGACGTCACAAGCGCATGAGTGACTGTGCGAAGGGCATCCCGGTCCAATAGGGACCCAACTGGCGCACCAGGCGAATCTGGTGAAACGCCCCCCTTGCCACGGCTGTCACATGATCATCCATTGACAGCCGGGCATCTAGGAGGACGCCCAAGTTGCATGCCCGATCCACGGGGGCCAGATGTTCGCCCCCAATGGCCAGTAATGGAGTCAACTGGTTGAACCGGGGCGCCGGTAGCCACAGCCACTCAGTCTTTGACGGGTTGAGCTTGAGTCTGTTACTTCCCATCCAGATCCGCATGGCTTCCAGACACCGGGACATCACTTCGACGGCATCGTTGGGGTGGTTTGGGGTAGAGATGTACAGCTGGGTGTCATCCGCGTACAGATGGTAATCTACCCCAAACCTACGTATGATCTCAGCTGTTCTTATTAGTTTCTGCTGCTTTGCATTATGGTGGTAGGGTGATTGGGGTGTTGCCTGTGGTCACTGGATCTTCTCACTGCAGTGCTGGGGAAGCTGTCTGCAGTGTGACCCTTGAGTGGCACTTCTTGTCAGGAAATCGGTAAAACTCTAGTAGATATATAGGGTAATCTACACAGCAGTGGGTTGAGACTGCTGCAGGCCCTAGGCCTACATTGCCACTGTGCCAAAAGGGCAAACTTGAGGCTGGGGGGAGGGAAGATAGATGGTTGTTGGGAGTTGAAGAGGAAGTAGCCCTTTACTTTGGAAGACTTGGGAGGGACCATGTTGGGAATGGTTTGGATTGTAATGGATCCTCTTCTGGTTCACTTAATAATGGCGATAGGGACTGCCAGAACTGCAGTCACTAAGCAGGGCAGTTCCATGATGTCTTGCTGAACAACTGCATTGCTTACCAATGGAATTGCCAGCCCCTTTTGGGGTCATTAAACAAGGACTACCTGTACCCTTTATTTGTTCTTATGATTAGGAATGTTTTTTAAATACAGTTGGAATCTGCTGGATGGATTTATCTACTGCAAATAATTTAAGCATGCCTATTTCCAAGGGATGCAATATTCCAGTTATGATCATAGAGTGCAGGGGATCACCAAGGGCCACTGCAGTCGTATCCTGTAGAGTACCTGATGCAATCTTCTGATCTAGTGAAGTGAAGGCCACAATTCATATAAAACAGAGGTTCAGTCACAATGTGGCCAGCAACTTGAATTTTTTTACACCCTCCCTGTCCTTGTGGGCATTCCTGATCCTTCTAAAGGGGTAGTATTTAGACATAGACATAATGTTTAATTAACCTTTTCACCAAAGCAGAATAAAATGGAATGATTACATCCCACGATGTGGAAATGCCTACAACCACATTTACTTTTTATGATGTAGCCATAACATATACGTAGGTGACTTATGTTCAATTTGTAATGGATTGTTATTCTTTTTCAAAAGTTCAATAGTATTCTATTTCCATCTTAGTTTAGATTTCTGTTACCTAAGTGAAGAACATTGCCATTGTCTCCATCACCAGGCACAAAAATGGGGAGTGGCAAAATATGGGTTGTGATAAAAACTCTGACAAGGGATGTCATGCTGCAATGTAAGTAGGAAAAGAAAGATGGACTTGTCCTGTAATGTCATGATATGTATGCTCTTTGGTTTTGGCAACCTCAGGTTTATGAACAGATGCTGATGGTGATCCCCGCTAAATTCCATTCTATCTTTATCATCTCATTTCTCCAGTCTATCAAGATTGTTTTGAATTTTATTTCTCTCTTCTAGGGTATTAAATATATATTTCCCAATTATGTGCCATCTAGAGATTGATGAGCATTGCCTCCATTTCTTTATCCAGTCATTAATAAAAACGTTGAAGCATCCTATTTGTAAGGAGTTGGCAATATTACATTTATCTTCTCAGCTGATTTAGGAGGAAGTTTAAGAGGGGAGACATGACTGAGATAACACTTTGAATGAAATCATAGTTTGCTTAACCATGGTAGACTGAACAATTCATTGGTAATTAGATTGTTATGACATTTAAATTATAAAACAAGTAATAAATCAAAATAGCTGTGCTGATATAACATACTATATTACAATCATAGAAATCCTATTATGTCTATCACAAGGAAGGAACTATCCAATGATTGATCCAAAGACAGCTAATGTTTTATTATTATTATTATTATTATTATTATTATTATTATTATTATTATTATTATTCTGTGGTTAATCTTTGGTAAGATTCACAGCCTTTGGGGCTGGTTGGTAGCTCAACAGCTCGAGTCCTAACCAAGGACCTAGGAGCTGTCAAGGTAACGTCGGAGAATATAAGCTGTTCCAAGTAGGGTGGTTTTTTGTAGAGTCAGAATGTTCAAGTCCGGTAAATTTAGAATTTCTACATAGTGAGGTAGCCCTTTAGGTATTGCTCCAAGGGCTCCAATTACAATCAGGACTATTATTATTATTATTATTATTATTATTATTATTATTATTATTATTATTATTATTATTATTATTATTGAACAATTTAAATCCAGGTCTTCAACATCAAACATGAAATTTATCATTGTACCGTCTTGCTTTGGTCACTAATTTATTATTATATATGTGGTAAAATTTGCAGGGTAAATTTACAATCTTATGGGTTGTGGTGGTGCAGTGGTTAGAATGCAGTTTTACAGGCTACTTCTGCTGACTGCCATCTGATTGCAGTTTGGCAGTTCAATTCTCACTGGCTCAAGGTTGACTCAGCCTTCCATCCTTCCAAGGTTAGTAAAATGAGGACCCAGATTGATGGGGGCAATTTGTTGACTCTGTAAACCACTTAGAGGGGGCTGTAAAGCACTGTGAAGCAGTATATAAGTCTAGGTACTATTGCTATCTTATGCATAAATGTCTTCCAAGAAAGCCCTACATTACTGTAATATTGGTGCAACAGGGCCAAAATATAGGAAAACTCACAATAGTTGCTCTAACAATAGTTCCAATTGCTCTAACTGGAAGAAAGTTTAACATATTTATTTTACCCATTAAAAACAGGGATAAAGCTTCTAACTTCAGCTGCATTGTGTCCATAATGTCTAATCTTGCATGTGTATGGAGATTGATAGTGCTATTTCAGAGAAATCACCTCAGCACTATATAACATCACATAATTTTCAAGACAAAATGAGCACTAGGACCTCGCAGATGTCTCCTTTTCAGTGATTTTACAGTACATGCAATCTGGGTTAGGGCTGTGGTTTTGTCTGTGGGGATAATTTCCAAATGATGAACAAGAGCAAAATGGAGGGATTAACTATGTGAATATAATAAAAACTGCAAAAGCAACCAAAGCAAGAGAAAGCAGGGAGGGGGGGATAGACAAAGCCACACATATGAAGATTAAAGGTAACTAAAAGGTTTCTCATTTCCTGTTTTTAAATCTTTGGCTGAGGATCTCGTATTGTCATTAAAGCTTATAAAACATCCAAGCGGCTGCATTTGTGCATGCTTGGATTCTGAAGTTTGTACACTGTCAGCATCTGCTTTCCTGACATGTCCTTGATTTTTAAGCTGACCAGCATGCAGCTCACACTCAAGTGATTATGGGAACAGCGCTGATCCCATTTCATTCAGTCACTGAAGTTAATTTTAATAAGAGAAGTAAAACTTTTGAAGGTCTTGCCTAGAGGAATGTCATGTTTTGGGGGAAAATATTCATTTTTTTTACTTGTTGCAGAAAAAAGTTGTTGGAAGAAATGGTTCAGTTCCAAGTAGGGAGAAAGACACTGGAAACATAGAGGCTGATTGGAAAGAAAGTTTATTGAGGGGCAAGACCACATGGGTTTGAGGTCCTGAGCAGCTGACAACATGGAGTGGAGAGTGAGAGGTATTTATATCCTCTCTTGGGCTTTGAACTTTGGCTTCCTGTTCCTGTGCAAGAATATGTATTCTATTGGCTGTAGTCAAACTCCCATGTGGAGTCATGTTTGTCTGAATCAAGTTTGGTTAAACCTTGGGCTGATGTAATGTCCCCAGATGATTTCACAATGCACTGAGTCCTGCTGCTAGATAATCCTATTATGTCCTGAGGGGTCATGTCCTAATCCCATTACCCTGGAGCTGAAGGTCTAATTGTCTTGTAGATAGGATGACCCAGTCCTGTTCAATGGGTATCAAATATCTGCTGGGGACAGGGAGCTGCTCTTTGTCTTTAAAAACATGTTTCTCCTTTTCTCATCCAGGGAAATATAATAGTCTGCCCTTTTAAATATTCCCTAGAATATTTCATTCTTCTAGAAGGGGGTGCTAACTTTCTACAAAGTCTAACTTGTTAATTTTGGCTATTTAATTAATGCATTTTTCAAATATCTTTTCAGGACAATACACAGAGAATTTTCCAAGCATAACACTCAAAGACATCCAAGTTGACTGGCAAAGTCTCTCTTTTTTCAAGTATTTGGAATTTGGCATTTTGTGATAAAAAGGTGTCAAAAGTTGTAACGGTTGTGATAAATACAGTGCTGTTACTGCTTCTTTCTGACAGTTTTTAAATTAAGACATTATTTTAGATGGAAATACTTTTTCCTTTTTTACTGAAAGAAATAAAATCCTGTCATTGTTTCTTGATATAGAGGCATATCTTGTGAAATAACATTCCCCAATACAGAGATTGTGAGTGATCATTTTTCCTAGGTATCACTAAATATTATGTCTAGAAATCTTCTGTTTTTCCTACAAAAAGATTTCAATTGCACTGTTATAATTATTGCAACTACTTATATGCTAAATACTTTTGTAGCTAACTTAGAGACTATCAGAACTGTGGCATTACATTAATTATCAAATTTGATCTAGTTATTAACATTCATATTTTTTTAGTATTGATGAATTTAGTATCTGCTGAATTTAAATTACAGTAGGCTAGCTCATCTTATTTTTCCCACATTTATAAATATATATTCATACGTTGTGTATTAGCTAAGACCCATTAGAATCAGTTCAGCTACTGATAACATAATGGCTGAGAGATCTTCCTATTTAGTTAAGCTTAGATTCCCCCTGAGCTTGCAAAACTGATTTCTAATTTTCATAGGCTTCCCACTGGATATTTTATTTGTTTTTACATAAACTATTCCACTCTAGTTGAAAATAGATGGAACAGTTTTAGTGTTACAAACATACTATTTTACAATTTTTGTTCTATACCTGCAAAGGTATTCTCCAAACTTTCACCACAGCAAGCTGTGCAACTACATTATTTGGCTTTGATATAAATTTATAATTTAAAGTTTTCTTCCAGGAAAGAAAAGATTTTTATCAACATTATTTTTTTTAAAAAAAAAGCTTTTATCAAAATTCAGATTGAATTCATTGTAAAATCAAACATAAAGTATGAACTCTCCCAAAAAGTTTGCTACAGATTTGTTTTTAAAGTAGACAAGCTCTGGTAGCAAACTTTACTCTTCAAAAAGGCCTCCTCAAGGTTTATTAATAGCAGGTTTATTAATAGTAATAAAATGATGTCAAACTGTAGGAAAAATAAAAGCCCTTTTAAGGTTTTCAGTCTCTTGTTCACGGCAGATGCCTCAAGTAACCCTCAGAGTGGGAATGGCCTCAGAAACCGGTAACCCTCTAAAGGCTTCTCTGATTGGCTTAAAAAATTAAAGAGCTGATGGCATCTAATAAGAGACAGAGGAGACACTGTTGTCATGGAAACTGAGGAAAATATTATCTCCTCCACTTGGGATGGAAAGGTAGGAGAAAGCTGTGCGTCATCACAAATGCCTCAGATCACTTTGACCTCTATGTTTCTTGCAGCCTTTCTCAAACATGAAAAATCAAGGTGCTTTTTCAGTTAAATTGGGGAGAGCTGAAGTCTGCAACTTAAAGGATAGTTGCGCTCAGACAAAGATCCCTGGGAAATAGATGGATTGAATTGCATTTCAGCAGGCAAAACTCCCATAGGCAGACACAACATCGGCATTTGACTGTTGCAGGCTTTCTGAAAGTCTTAAAGATGGATGTATAGGAGAAATCACCAGGTTCTGCCCTGACGTAGTGGTAAAAAGCATTGGTGAAAATTCTCAGTGTAATTTTTTCCAGTGTCTTGAATTCCAACTCCTATCATTAGCCATTGGGTGAGAACTAGGTTCCATGACATCAGCATAAAACAAAAATTTTCAACTGTATCCCAGAATTTTAGATATCTCAGCTGCTTCAGGTTTTGGATGAACTGCTGGAATGTTCTAAGTACTGCTGAATCATGCAGGCAAAATGTTGAACATTTTGTGCTTTTACTGAATTTTTGTAAATTTCTCAATATCAAGGACCCTGCACGATGCCTTTCCGGTGTTATTGAATGATATATCCCATCAATTACATCTGTGCTAGTTAGGGTTGTGACTGAGATTGTAATTCAATTCGCCCAGAAAGCATGTTTTTGGAGAAGGTTGTGCTAGCTAGTGGCCAAATATGTATATATGTATGTATTTAGGTTGCAATACCCCATAATAATAAATAATAATAATTTAATTTCTATCCCGCTCTCTCTCCCCAAGGGGACTCGAGGCGGGGCACAGGCAATTAAAAATACAAATAGACCACAAACAAATACAAAATACAAAGTTAAAAATAAATTAAATAAATCCTGCGCTAAAACCCATAACTAAACTAAAAATTACCCCTAAAAAACCCTGACCTAAAAAGAGACTACCCAAGGCCGGCCAGACGAAAAAAGTGCGTCTTTAATTTTAAGCGGAAGGAGCGGAGGTCCGTGGTTGTCCTGATATCGGGGGGAAGGTCATTCCAGAGGGCTGGGCCCGCCACAGAGAAGGCCCTTCCCCTGGGCGTCGCCCGCTGACAAAGTCTAGTGGACGGCACCCGGAGAAGTCCCTCTCTGTGGGAGCGAATCGGCCGTGAGGATGTATGGGGCAGGATCCGATCCCGCAGGTAGCTAGGTCCCGAGCCATGGAGCGCTTTGAAGATGGTAACTAACACCTTGAAGCGCACCCGGAAGACGACAGGTAGCCAGTGCAGCTCGCGCAACAGCGGTGTTACATGGGCAAACCTAGAGGTGCCCATAATTGCTCGCGCGGCTGCATTCTGGACCAACTGAAGCCTCCGGGTACACCTCAAGGGGAGCCCCATGTAGAGAGAGTTGCAATAATCCAGTCGGGATGTCACGAGAGCATGAGTGACTGTGCGAAGGGCGTCCCGATCCAATAGGGGGCGCAACTGGCGTACCAGGCGAACCTGGTAAAACGCCCTCCTGGCCACGGCTGTCACTTGATCTTCCATGGACAGCCGGGTATCCAGGAGGACACCCAAGTTGCGCGCCCCATCCACAGGGGCAAGATGTTCGCCCCCTATGGCCAGCGTTGGAGAGAGCTGGTTGAATCGGGCAGCCGGAAACCACAGCCACTCGGTCTTGGTCGGGTTGAGCCTAAGTCCGTTACTTCCCATCCAGATCCGCACGGCTTCCAGGCACTGGCACATCACCGCTACGGCATCGTTGGGGTGGTTTGGGGTAGATATGTACAGCTGGGTGTCATCAGCGTACAGGTGGTACTCTACCCCAAAACCACGGATGATCTCGCCCAGCGGCTTCATGTATGCGTTAAACAGGAGAGGCGAGAGGACCGACCCCTGAGGCACCCCGCATGTGAGGGGTCTCGGGGTCGACCTCTGCTCTCCTGCCCGCACAAATTGCGATCGGCCAGAGAGGTAGGAGGAGAATCACCGTAAAACGGTGCCTCCCACCCCCAACCCCCCCAGCCGATGCAATAGGATACCATGGTCGATGGTATCGAAAGCCGCTGAGAGGTCTAATAGGACCAGGATGGAGGAACATCCCCCATCTCTGGCCCTCCAGAGATCATCTACCAACGCGACCAATGCCGTCTCGGTGCTATGCCCGGGCCGAAAGCCGGACTGGCGCGGATCTAGATAGTCAACTTCCTCCAGGTGACGGGGAAACTGTTGTGCCACCACACTCTCAACAACCTTCGCCAAGAAGGGAAGGTTGGAGACTGGACGGTAGTTGTTCAAAAGAGCTGGGTCCAAAGAGGGCTTCTTGAGGAGGGGCCTCACCATGGCCTCTTTTAGGGAGGCAGGCAAGGAACCCTCACTCAAGGATGCGTTGACAACCTCTTGGAGCCAGCCTCGTGTCACCTCCCAGGATGCCAGTACAAGCCAGGAGGGGCACGGATCCAATAAACATGTGGTGGCTCGCAGTCGCCCACGTAGCCTGTCCATATCCTCGGAAGTAACGGAGTCAAACTCCTCCCAAACAAGATCTCCCCCGTGGCATCCCACTGGGCCATGAATGGGGGTTAGCTCACTCTGTATCTGGGCGGTTTTCTCCTGCAGAAAAATCACAAATTCCTCTGCTCTACCCTGTAGCGGGGCTTCCCGCTCCCTCTGTTGAAGGAGGGAGCGGGTCACCCTAAACAGGGCGGCAGGGCGGTTTTCTGCGGATGCTATGAGAGTGGCACAATGATGACGTTTGGCCACCCTCAGCGCCACAATGTAAGTCCGTAAATGGGCTCTTACCTGTGTCCGGTCAGATTCAGAGCGGCTAGCCCTCCATCTTCTCTCTAGGCATCTCTTGCGGCGTTTCATCACCCGCAGCTCCTCAGTGAACCAAGGAGCCAGGGTGGTTCGCCGCCGCAAGAGAGGCCGCAAGGGCGCGACCCGATCTAAGGCTCCCACGGCCGCACTATTCCATGCGGCCGTGAGGTCCTCCATCGGGGCGCGGGTCAGGGATACAGGAAATGGCCCAAGCGCTGTCTGGAACCCATCCGGGTCCATCAAGCGCCTGGGGCGGTACCAGATTGGTGACTCTGGTTCCGCCTCCCCGCGGAGGGGAGCAGCGGTCGGAAAGTCGAGCCGGAGAAGTGAGTGGTCTGACCATGACAAGGGTGTGATGACTATATCCCCTGTACCCAGATCACTTTTCCATTGGGCCCGAGACGAAGATGAGGTCCGGCGTATGTCCACCCTCGTGGGTGGGGCCCTGAATTACTTGGGTCAGGTCCATGGCCGTCATGGAAGCCATGAACTCCCGAGCTACCACGGATGATTCGCCCAACGATGGCAGGTTAAAGTCCCCCATGACTATAAGTCTGGGGGTCTCCACTGCCACCGTAGCGATCACCTCCAGGAGCTCGGGCAGGGCTGCTGCTACATAGCGGGGAGCCAGGTATACAACCAGCAAGCCCAACTGCCTCCCTAGGCCCCACTTCACGCAGAGGGACTCACAGCCGGAAGTCTGAGGCACAATGGTCTCTCTCGGCTCAAGGCCTTCCTTAATAATGACCGCTACCCCACCACCCCTGCCTAGGGCCCGCGGCTGATGAAATGCGCGGTAGCCTGGTGGGCACATTTCAACGAGGGGATGTCCTCCCTCGTGGCCCAACCAGGTCTCCGCAATTCCTACCAGGTCCGGCTCCCCCTCTGACACAAGGTCACTAATGAGGGGGGCTTTGTTGACAACGGACCTGGCGTTGCAAAACATCAGCCGCAGACCCTGGCTCTGTATTCCCTGGCCACCTAGCTTGCGGGGGTTGTGGCACCCAACCGTTTGTAACCAACGGCTACGTGCCTCCAACCGGGAGGAAGGAACTTGTCTCCCCTCGGTCCTGCCCCTCCCCACGACCCTCTGGATGGAGAAGCCCTCCACCGGAATGACTTGTGTTTCCCCCCTCTTAACGGAACCATCCGCCTCCCTCCGTCGTCTGCTGGCTTGGCCCGTTCCCTTCTGGCTAGTCTCAACCTGTCTAAACCCTCCCTCCTCCCTGGTACCCCCTAAAACAGACAACAGCTTTTTTACTAAAAAACCCCTACACCTGCGCTTTCGCCACTTCTCCTGACTTACTAGTCCCTCATCAAAGTGTGCCCTTGATAACACAGCGGGCCATACCTGCGAGAGGGGGGACTCTCGCAGTAACAGTAGGTCTGCTTTAGAGTACATCTAATAAAATGGGTCAAGCTGTTAATCTAGGGCTACAATTGGCTACGATGATGTTAAAAACTGTGAAAACAGATGTGAAAAACCCCAGTTATCTCTACACCCCTCTCTCTGGCCCCTTCCCTCCAGGTTGTGTTAGCCCTGAAGCAGTGAGAAGAGAAACCTCCCTAGAGAAAACTACCAAAAATAAAATGGGCATAGTATGTATGTATGTATGTATGTATGTATGTATGTATGTATGTATGTATGTATGTTTACACTTTTTTGTACCCTTTCTATGATTCCAGACAAATATCGGGCTACATTTGCATGACATACTAACAGATAGTTTACTTAACCATACAATTAAATCTGATTAACTTTTAAGATTCAAGACTAGTCCATGCTGGATTCACAACATATTAGGCTAAAATATGATTTCTTAGTATATCTCAGTTCAGTATATTGTCTGAACAACGTCAAGTTTCTGAGTTGCAGAAGTGTTGTATTAAAGCATTTCTGTCATAAGTCTGAGTTGTTGCAGTCAGTTGATGAGGCAGTATACCTCTTTTAGAGGTCCTACTGGTGTGGCTTGCCTTCTGTCAGGCCTCTCAGGTAAACCAGACAGGAAATACCAGTTCCATCACATTCAATAACAACTTCAAGGCAGGCAAATTCAAAGAACATTTTATTGGCACATATCAAATTGGCACATTCCTGCTGGCAAACTGGCTCTAAGTTCCCGCCGGTTGTATACCCAATTAAAAGCAAAACTTTGTCACTTCTCCTGAGTCTCCAGTCACTTGGTCCAATCAGCATACAGTCCAGTTGCTAGGTGACCTCAGTCTCTACCCTTTGAACACCTGCACCAACGTCCAACTGGTTACCAGGGAAAAGAATTTTATTTAGGTTGCAATACCCCAGCTATCGCTACACCCCTCTCCCTGGCCCCTTCCCTCCAGGCTGTGTTAGCCCTGAAGCAGTGAGAAGAGAAACCTCCCTAGAGAAAACTACCAAAAATAAAATGGCCACAGTTCAACCAACTTCAGGATTGAAATATCACTAGATGTGTTAATTCTACTTTATGTAAGATCACATTAATGGAATCTTGCAAGTCTGAAGGTACAGAGTTCCTGCTGCCATTTTTAACTGCCTGATGAATTACAGCGTGACCTTCCTAAATTTCATCCTCTGGCCATTAAAGACCAGGAACTGCCTGGTCTCTTATCTGATTGTTTCCTAGGCAGCATTTTTCCCCTTGTTCCTCAAGGGAATTCTTACATAACATTATACCTTCCTTCAGCTTTCCTTTGAGGAAACCTAGTTAATCTTGCATACAAACCACACCCCCTCTCTGGTAACTGCTTGGATATCTAGTGAAGACTGACTGAAAGCTCACTGCTGCATAGGAGGACATACAGGATTCACACCTTGTACTAATCCCAATTTACAGATAACAGTGACTAAGGATCATAGCACATGGAGTGAAAATCAAGGGTGTCACATTAAGACATAGTGTGAGGTATTAACCTAGCCAACTGAAAAAAGGTGAAGGAGAGCTGAACCAATCTATGCTAAATGCATACGTGCCATAACAATACATGTATAGTTTTTATTTGTGTAAGTATAGTTTATTACAGTGCTAAATACATTGGTAGGGAAAAGTTACTAAAATAAGATTGTGATTCACACACATTGAGCAAGGAGTTATTTTTTATTTTCTTGGACTATAAGCATGAACCATGTTTGCTCTGCCTGTAAAAGTCTGTTCTCCTGGCAAAAACTGCCCTTTGTGAGGATTTCTTTTTATAAAAAAGGATGTTCCTAGAGAGGAAACCTGTCACTGCCTCATTTTTACAAACCAAAGCACATTAACTGGATTAGATTGTTTTTAACTCAGCTTCAGTTTCTAAGTACTCTTAATATAGCTCATCAATCTTTTGTAAGATCAAAATGCTGACTCCTAGTTAGCTGAATCTGAAAGCATTGTATTCTATTTGCTCTGGAATATACATATATGCTGACTATATAAATACATAGAATATCATCATCATTTTGGTCTGATGTTATTTTGTAATTCCATTCTTAAAATCCACATAATACTGGATCCATCTGTATTTGAATACAGACTGAAGAAGGAGGACCATTTAAAAAAAACCTTGAATGAAATCAACCTAAGAGCTCTCCGTGCTTCTTTGTCCATGTTTAATAAAGTGTAAATGAGAAGAATGAATGATTCCTTGTTACTACCCAGAGCTTAACTAGAGCTTGCTGATACCTAAACCCCAGAATTTCTCCTTAATCCTCGCTCTCTACCATTTAATATTGTTTTGTGCAATGGAAATGTGTTTTCCTCTTTGTTTGTTTCTTGCTTGATTGTTATTTTCTGAAAGTCAATTAATTACAGTCAGCTCAAATAATATCAATCAATAAAATGGAGCATTCTTTTTTCCTTAGCAATGAAATTGCAGTCTATGTTTATGTGGGATTAAAGAAAGGTCAGAGGAGGGAGCTTCCCTACAGCCTTGATTCTCAGCCCTGTAGATAAAATCAACCTATCTATAATTATAGTTGACACTTTATTCAAGAATCCATCTTCCATATACTGTGTTTGTTTACTGATTGGGTTCACATATCATACAAAACCTTGGCTTAATATGTCTATATCTTGCTTAATAAGTGACAGTGGTTGGATTGACATATCATACTAATCTATATAACCATGATTTCTAAATTACATATTGTATAAAGCAACTTCAAGTAAACACAGTGTGTCATTCTTGAATCTAACTATATATGATATGGGATTGTTTAAGAGTTTTGCAAATAACCTGGTGCTGTGATTTTGCATCATCAGAATCTGATAGCTGACAAAAGAATGTGAAAGTTTCTTTACGTGGAGAAATAGCCAATATTTATGTAATTCATACTACCAATACAACTCACTCTTATGAAATGGAGTATATTTAATATGGTGATATTAGTCTATCTGGATATAACAATCCTATATTTCATTCTCATCATAAATATAAAGATTGTTTCCATAAAAAGAAAAACAATGCATTACAATAGAAAGGAACACAATAATGCAAAAGGATTTCTCATAAATATAGCCCATCATCTCAAATCTTTCTCTAAAATCAGAGTTCCAAATCAGAACATATTAATTTATTTTTATGGATACCTTCTTATATGTGCAGGAAGTGATGGAGGAAACCTAGAAGCTATTTATTTTAATATTAAAATAAACTATATTTCTAAATACAATAGTAGCAAACAAGAATCTATAGCACTATCATAAAACAGCCACATCTGATTACATTTCTACATGTAAAAATAAATCACAAAGTAAACCCAAACTATCACATTTCCATACTCTTATTTCTCAGTACTGTCATTTTTCAAAACCTATGAAATTATGTCTTAATAGAGGGAAGTACTGAAATGTTATTTAAACCTAGCAACATTTTAACTAGAATTCAAAGTTTCATAGAAACATTATTTTGCCTTAGAGACAGGCCCCGTAATCAAAAGGGCATTTATAAAAATAGATAAATATTAAATTAGGAAATTGAAAATACAATATAATTTATTTTTGAATAAATATGCTATGGAGCTGCTGAAGAGTTGCCTTTCCTAATACCCAGTTGTTTTGAGGAACAATTCTATATGCATTGATTTATCACTGGTGGTGTTTCCACAACTATTATGTGTCAAAAGAATGAATTCAGTAATTAGGATTGGTTGGACATGGCTTTGAATCTGCTGATTCATTGCCATAAGACTTCAGGATCAGACACACTCTGTTATGTAAACTTGGCACTGATATAGTTAATGATATGAAATGTGTATCCAATCTTCTGCCCTGGATTGCAAAGCTCGATTTAATTTGGAGAATGCTGTTCATGGTCTTCTTGTTCTCTTCACATTCCTGGTAGGCTTATTTTCCCCATTCTTATGGCATTGTTTCTTTATTTCAAATGTTTTATTTCAAGTTAATATGCTTAGAATAATAGCATTTCAGTAATGATTTGACTACTATAGCAAAAGAAAAAAGAAAGAAAGACAATCTGCTGAGTGAATCAGGCCAGGGTATAGTTTCACCTCCTTGAAGATACATTAACAAAACAAAAGCTGATGCTTGATTTAAAAGAATATAAACACATCCATTAGATATTAATGGAACAGAAATAAATTTCACAGAAATAAACTTCACTGATCAAATTTCCTACATGATCAAAGACAATTGCTTTGATTTTATAAAAAAAAATCAGAATACTAAAAAAAATCAGGACAAATTATTGAAGTCAAGCAATGGACTGGGCCAGCGTTTGTTAAGGAAACTATTTGCCAAAATGTATATTCCACATCATTCTTAATGAGTAACGTATGAGCTAAAATTCTTCTCTATAGCAATAGAGCTGATTTCCTTCTTTCCTTCTGTATAAAGAGGAACGCTAACCTGCAACATTTCTCTCCATTTCAATTTTTAGTTTCAAAATTTGTTGAAAATTTCTTTTGAACAATGTTAAATTGTGTGTGTAATATAATGATGAAACTGTAGTCAAATACGCTAATAATGAGGTGGGAACATAATACATATTTCTACAGAAAGAGCATTTAAATGTTAAGAACTATAAAAGGAATATGGGACAGTATCAATTAGCAATGTGATCAGATAACATTCATATACTGCAGCAGATAGAAAACTTTGAGGCGGTTGTTAAAAATTACTGTAGAAATTGCTAGAGTAGGAAGGAACAAAATTGGTTTCCTGGTGGAATACCTCAGTGTATCAATCAGTGCAGTAGATAAACCTTGTTTCCTGTCTATGTAATCTACTTCTTTGTTAGATTTATATCTATTTTTTCTTTAGGGTGTTAAGGTGGCACTGATTCTCTATCTATTCTCAACAACTACAACCCTATTAGATTGATTTAGGCAGAAGTGGGCTTCAAAAATTTCAGCTATGGGTTCTCTACCCGTGCTGGGTGGGCATGGCCATGATGGGCATAGCCTAGTTGGCCTCCTGCACCATGGTGGTGGTGGTGGGGCTGTTTTCATCTTCCCCAGGCTCCGGAGGCTTTCCTCAAGCCCCAGGGAGTGCGAAAACTGTCTCTCCCAGGCTCCGGAGGCAAGAAACAGGCCCATTTCCAGTCTTCCTGAACTTCCAGGAGGCCCATTTCCCCCCGCCCCCCCCTGAGCCTCTGCATGGGCCCTGCACTTATCTCACATCCAAAATGGGCTGCGTGGAGACTCCTGGGAGCGGAGGGATGTGGTGGGAGGGGTGGGATGTGGTGGGCGGGGTCAGCCAAGGGTGGGATTTGGAAGTTCTCTGAACCAGCCATAACGTTAGCTACGGGTTTTCCCGAAACTATAGCAGCCCACCCCTGGATTTAGGCTAATAGTGAGTGAGTGACCCAAAGTCACGAAGTGTCAAGCATCACGTAGCTGGTGAGAACCACACACATTTCATTCTGGGTAGCATCTTTAATGTTAACGAGGATAAAAACAAAGTCCTGAAACTACAAAAGTAAGCCCTTGCTCAAATTATAGCCACCCAATTAAGATGGAGTCTCTTTGAATCAACTCCCTCCACCCTTTGGTTAAAGTGCCTCTTCTCACACCCAATGTTTATTGGACCCGTGCCCCTCCTGGCTTGTACTGGCATCCTGGGAGGTGACACGAGGCTGGCTCCAGGGTATTGTGAATTCATCTCTGAGTGAGGGGTCCTTGCCCACTGTCTTGAAAGAGGCAGTGGTGAGGCCCCTCCTCAAGAAGCCATCCCTGGACCCAGCTTTATTAGAGAACTATCGTCCCGTCTCCAACCTTCACTTTTTAGTGAAGGTTGTTGAGAGTGTGGTGGCTCAACAGTTTCCCCGACATCTGGAGGAAGTTGATTATCTAGACCCGCGCCAGTCCGGCTTCCGGCCCGGTCACAGTACCGAGACGGCATTGGTCGCGTTGGTGGATGATCTCTGGAGGGCACGGGATAGAGGTTGTTCCTCTATCCTTGTCCTATTAGATCTCTCAGCGGCTTTTGATACCATCGACCATGGTATCTTATTGCACCGATTGGGGGGGTTGGGGCTGAGAGGCACCGTTTTACAGTGGTTCTCGTCCTACCTCTCTGGTCGGTCGCAATGGGTGTTGGCAGGAGGGCAGAGGTCATCCCCGAGGCCCCTCACATGTGGGGTTCCTCAGGGGTCGGTCCTCTCGCCACTCCTGTTCAACACCTACATGAAGCCGCTGGATGAGATCATCCGTGGTTTTGGGGTGGAATACCATCTGTACGCTGATGACACTCAGTTGTACATATCCACCCCAAACCACCCCAACGATGCCGTCGAGGTGCTGTCCCGGTGTCTGGAGGCCGTACGGATCTGGATGGGTAGTAACAAACTCAAGCTCAACCCGGCCAAGACCGAGTGGCTGTGGTTTCCGGCACCCCGGTTCAGCCAGATAAGTCCAACACTGGCCATTGGGGGCGAACAACTGGCCCCCGTGGAGAGGGCACGCAACTTGGGCATCCTCCTGGATTCCCGGCTGTCCATGGAGGACCATGTGGCGGCCGTGGCCAGGGGGGCGTTCTATCAGGTACGCCTGATACGCCAGTTGCACCCCTTACTGGACTGGGAAGCCCTTCGCACAGTCACTCAAGCGCTTGTGACATCCCGGCTGGATTACTGTAACGCTCTCTACATGGGGCTCCCCTTGAGGTGCACTCGAAGGCTACAGTTAGTACAGAATGCGGCCACGCGGGTGATTATGGGTGCCACAAGGCAAACCCACGTAACACCTCTCCTGCGCGAGCTGCACTGGCTGCCTGTGGCCTTTCGAGTGCGCTTCAAGGTGCTGATGACCATCTTTAAATCGCTCCATGGCTCGGGGCCTAGCTATATACGAGACCGCCTCCTGACCCATACATCCCTTCGTTCGATCCGCTCCCACAGAGAGGGTCTTCTTCGGGTGCCATCGACGGGGCAATGCCGGTTGGCGACACCCAGGGGAAGGGCCTTCTCTGTGGCGGGCCCGGCCCTCTGGAACGACCTACCCCCCGACCTCCGTACTATCTCGGACCTCCGCCTCTTCCGCCAACGTCTTAAGACGTATTTATTTCAACAAGCCGGCCTAGGATAGCCCCCATTTCTGACTTTTTAAGAAAATAATTTATAATTGGCAAGGGTTTTAACATTGGGTTTTAGCACGGGTTTATTAATTTAATACATTTTAATAGATATTTATTGTATTTTGTGTTTTTAAATATTGCCTGTGCGCCGCCCTGGGTCCTAACAAGGAGAAGGGTGGGGTATAAATTTAATAAAATAAAAAAATAAAAAAATAAGATGGAATACTATAACAGTATCTTGCAAGCTTGACTGCTTTACTTCCCCCTTCTGCTTATCCTCCTGTGAAACTATGGAAGTGTCTGTCAGAATTGATGCTCCATCTCTGTCTGCTCTGGGAACAGATCTGGCTTATCTCCATCCAGGTCATCTTTCTTATTCAATCTGGGTTTGGTTCCCTCCCTCAATCTTGCATCTTCAAAAAGGCTGCAAGTGGACTTGAACTTGAGTCTCCTGATCCTGGTACATCTTTGCCTCTATACCACTTGCCTCTCTTTTGTACATCTGTGTACATTACAGAGCTCATTGCAATTCTGCATTCTGGATCTGCCCCTAAAGCACTTAATAAACATCTTAACATGTAAAATTTGAAGCAGTCTTAAAAATTTCAGTGCTTGATAAAAGTACAACTGAACAATTATCTCAAGAACGCTGTCAAAATTGCTACAGTATGTGCTTATACCACTTCAATGAAAAATGGTTAAGAGAACATTTTTAAGCAGCTGATGCTTAGCAACATTGAGGTATAAACAAGCCAAGACCACCCTCTTCTCTCTGCATGCATTTTCTAAAATAATCTCTTCTTGTTACAAAGTAGTTTAATACCTTAATAAAGAAGACGTTAATATCTTGGAGGTGGTTACCATACATCTCTAATGTATACTTAATGTGTTGTTTTGACAGTTCTTCAGCAAACGTTTGCCTACTTAGAAGGAAATGGAAATTTGGTTAGAGAATATGCACTATACTGCCAAAAGTATTTGCTCACCCATCCAAATAATCAGTCAAGTGTTCCAATCACTTCCATGGACACAGGTGTATAAAATCAAGTACCTAGGCATGCAGACTGTTTGTACAAACATTTGTGAAAGAGTGGGTCGCTCTCAGGAACTCGCCGTGGAACTGGGATAGGATGCCACATGTGCAACAAATCCAGTCATGAAATTTCCTCGCTCCTAAATATTCCACAGTCAATTGTGAGCTGTATTATAAGAACGTGGAAGTGTTTGGAAATGACAGCAACTCAGCCACAAAGTGGTAGGCCACGTAAACTGACAGAGCGGGCTCAGCGGATGCTGAGATGCATAGTGCGAAGAGGTCGCCAACATTCTGCAGAGTCAATAGCTAGACCTCCAAATTTCATGTGGCCTTCAGATTAGCTCAAGAACAGTGCGCAGTGGACCGACGTCATATTGAACCCTATGAATTAGGAATGGGATGTCATTTACTATAAGTTCATATGCAAGTAAAGGCAGGTGAGTGAATACTTTTGGCAATATATATATATTTATTATTTTATTTTATTAAATTTATACCCCGCCCTTCTCCTACAAAAGGACCCAGGGCGGCGCACAGGTAAATTAAAACACAATGTACATAAATAGATCAATTATTAAAATCCAATTAAATTAAATTACCCCGTGCTAAAACATTTTAAAATTCTCTAATTAAAATTTATAACTAAAAAGTCCAGATCGGGTGTTTAACCTAGGCCAGCTTGTTGGAATAAATGCGTTTTCAGATGCCAGCGGAAAAGGCGGAGGTCTGTGGTGGTACGGAGTTCAGAGGGCAGGTCGTTCCAGAGGGTTGGGCCCGCCACAGAGAAGGCCCTTCCCCTGGGTGTCGCCAACCGGCATTGCCCGGCCGACGGCACCCGGAAGCCCTCTCTATGGGAGCGGATCGGTCGGAGAGATGTATGGGGCAGGATACGGTCTCGCATGTAACTAGGCCCCGAGCCATGGAGCGCTTTAAAGATGGTCATTAACACCTTGAAGCGCACCCGAACGGCCACAGGTAGCCAGTGCAGCTCGCGCAGGAGAGGTGTTACGTGGGACTGCCTTGTGGCTCCCATGACCACCCACACGGCTGCGTTCTGGACTAGCTGTAACCTCCGAGTGCACCTCAAGGGGAGCCCCATGTAGAGAGCGTTACAATAGTCCAGCCTATATGTCACGAGTGCTTGAGTGACTGTGCGGAGGGCAGCCCGATCCAGTAAGGGGCGCAATTGGCGAACCAAGGGTACCTGGTAAAACGCCCCCCTGGCCATGGCTGCCACATGGTCCTCCATGGACAGCCGGGAATCCAGGAGGACACCCAAATGGCGCGCCCTCTCCATGGGGGCCAATATTTCGCCCCCAATGGCCAGTGTTGGACTTAACTGGCTGAACCGGGGTGCCGGAAACCACAGCCACTCGGTCTTGGCAGGGTTGAGCTTGAGTTTATTACTACCCATCCAGTTATTACTACCCATATAGTGTAGGTAAGGATTGGCAGCACCTGATGAGTTCTCACATCACCTAGCATCTAGTGCAGTGATGGCTAATCTTTTTGTCGTCGCGTGCTGAAATGCAATGATAATGAAATGCACATGAGCCCTCCTACGTGTCCCCTGCACATATGCCCCACTCCCATGCGTGTGCCCCATCCCCCATGCATGTGTGCATGACCCCTATGCATGCACATGGCCCCCTGCCCCTGCATGCATGTCTCCTGCATGTGCCCTGCCCCTTGTGCATGTGCAGCAGAGACCCAAAAACCATCTGGCTGTTGGGAGGCGTATGCGCATGTGCGGTTGAGCTGATCTGGGGTGATGGCTCGAAGCCTCTGCATGCTACCTGTGGCACATGTGCCATAAGTTCGCCATCATGGATTTGGTGTGGTGTATTTGTGTGTGTGTGTGTGATGTCCAAATAGAGGATGTGACCCACAATTGAAGCTTTTACATGCATCACATACACTGCATGCACACAAAAAAGGGATGGGTCTCCGATTGTCCAGTTCTGCCTATTATTCAATGTCATTGACTCCGGTGTTCATGGAGGATGCCCCCACCAGCCTCTGATTTGTAAAAACCTACTCAACTTAACATGTTGTACAGAGTCAGCCAACTGTGACATATTCAAGAAACTGGTTATGAAAGCCATACTTTATTGTGAGGTGTAAAGCTTTTAAGACATCTGGAATAATTTGGAGTATATTCCTCTTTTCTTTTAAATTGAAATCTATTTCCACAATGTCTTTCCTATTACTGCTAAATGTTTTACCTACGTTACTTTAATTTGTCTCCAAACCCCAGGCAACATGAAGCATCATGTGGAAGAGCTACTAAGGGTCGGCTTTTATCAACGAATCTGGATATTTTATGCCTCGCGTGCCTGAGAGCATGGGTAATATGTTTTATAAATAAATTAATAGTCATTAAAATATAAAGAGATAGCAAAGACAGCAAATGCACAAAATAGATAGCAGCAGAGAAAAGCAAACTAAAATGTAACTAAAACACCTAGAAGAAGAAAACTGAAGACAAAATAGAAAATATTCCAAACTGCTTTGACCAGTTGCCTACTGCTTTTGGAAGAAAAAGAAGCACACACACCCCCCTACCCATCCCAAATCTGAGATACTGTATACACAAGGAAAAGCAGAGCTTAATATTGTGTATATTTGGTTTACTGGTTAAGGTACCAGCTTAGAAACTTCCCAGTCCCATCTTGGCATGAAAGCTAGCTGGATAATTGTGGGCCGCCAGTCACTCTCTTGCAACTCAGTTTACAAGGCTGTTGCTATATAGGGAATAGGAGGAAGAAGGAGCATTATATTAGGAATATAGTAATAATAATGTGAATGTGTTCCAGAATACAAGTGATTCTGATTTTTATAACCAAAGCTCTATCCCCTATACCAGGGGTCTACAAAGTCGGCTCTTTTAAGAATGGTGGACTTCAACTCCCAGAATTCCCCAGCCAGCTTTCTGGCTGGGGAATTCTGGGAGTTGAAGTCCACCAGTCTTAAAAGAGCCGACTTTGCAGACCCCTGCCCTATACCAGCATCCCATACCTTTTGGGCACTGGAGACTGATTGTGTAGAGAAAGATTTTTCCACCAGAGGGAGAGTGGTTTCTTTCTTTCTTTCTTTCTTTCTTTCTTTCTTTCTTTCTTTCTTTCTTTCTTTCTTTCTTTCTTTCTTTCTTTCTTTCTTTCTTTCTTTCTTTCTTCCTTCCTTCCTTCCTTCCTCCTTCCTTCCTTTCTCTCTCTTTTCTTTCTTTCTTTCATTCCTTCCTTCTTCCTTCCTTCCTTTCTCCCTTCCTTCCTTCCTTCCTTCCTTCCTTCCTTCCTTCTTTCTTTCTTTCTTATTGGCCAAGTGTAATTGGACACACAAGAAATTTGTCTTTGGTGCATATGCTCTCAGTTTACATAAAAATTGACTTGTGCGGTGTGCAGTGTACAATGGAAGGCAGGCTGATTTTGTGTGCTGCCTGCATCCTGTGGATGTGGCTTCACTTGTTTGCATAGCCCAGTTGCTGGCATGCTGAGGACTGGTGCCAGTCCCTGGACCAAGGGTTGGGGACCCATGCCCTACACCAATGTTTTTCAAACTTGGCAACTTTAAGGGGTGTGGGCTTCAACTCTCAGAATTCCCAGTCAGATAAACACTGTCTTGCACTTTTGCGAACTCTCTCCCGACTTTGCCAAATATAATTACTTACATGCAGGAATAAAAAGAGGCTGGCTTGATCTGCCTGTTAAATCAACCCACAACAGCTCTTCAGAAAGAGTCATTTATATTCTGCCAAACTATAGAGCACAGTCCCTTCCTCCCTCGTGGTGGCTACTTTTAAGTTGCCGAGAGAGATGTTGGCCTTTAATCTGTTAGGATCAGTACTTTTAAGTTTGATTGCAAAGGTGAAGGCAGAAGTAGCTGCAGGGAAGCCTGTCAGTCTTGTTAAATGTACTCATATATGCCATCTTCCACGAATGTCATGAATGCCGGTAGAATCTAAAATACGATTAGCCTTATTTTAGTACAGAGACAGAAATACATTCAAGAGCAGTATATCTCTTCTGTATCAGCTTTGTTGCTAATATATGCAGAAAAAAACAAGAGGGCCAGCCACAAACCGTGTACTCTCTTTCCAGATAATTTGCTTTAATGCAGCAGATGCCTCTCCATTGGTGGCAGATGAGTTGCTTGTCACCAGCTGAGTCCTTCAGCCTTGAGTTGCTGGGCCAAAATCTAGGAAGGAAGGAAATAGAGAAGGAGGGTTAGAATTGGCTTAAAATTTGATGTTCAGGGTAGGCATATAAATCCAATAAATCTACATCTAAATATATGGTGGCATCTTTACTGTTAGGTTTTGAGTTGCTAAGACTATCAAATTCTAAGATTATCTTCTCTGGGCTGCAAAACTCCAAATGACTTTAAAATGGCAGCAGAGAGGTGGTGCCTGTAATGTATTGTACATCGTATATAGTTGTCAGTTGAAGTTCTCATTCTGGTCCTCTGTTGGAGTGGGAAAATACTCTCTCCTGATTGGTTGTTTGGCTGAACAGTTTCATATAAAAAGAGCTGTGTCAGCCAGGGAGTTCAGAATTGAATAAAAAGCTGTTAGAAACCACTCTGGCCTCGCCTCCATTCTTCACCCAGAACTTAGCAGCACCCTAATATTCTTTGAGTGTCTATATTCTCCCTAAAATTTGGAAAACTGGCTGCAAAAGAATTCAGTACAGCAGGGCAAACTGGATGAGAAATTCAATCTTGTCTTGATGTAATTGTTACTTGTTCCATTTATTACCTGCACAGTGTGTGAACCAGACATTATTTGCCTTCACCCCAATGCTTATGGAGGTATACATGGGGAAAGAATTAAGGAGACTCCTACTCCAAAGTGGAAAAGTAGAACCATCCAGAGAATTCTTCTATGGGTGCCTCAACTCTGGGAACTCTACTGATCTCCTTCCAAGAATGGTTATGTATTTTTCAGAACTGCTGTGTTTTTCAAGATAAGCAGAGTCCTTAGTGGTCTCTGAGCTTGTTTGTTTGGGCACTGATGATGTTACCTAGTTTGGTAATGAAATGTCTTCAAGAAAACAAGCAAGCTTAGAGAGCACCAAGGAATCCACAGTTCAATCCTGAGCTATAATTTTTTTTTTCTATCTGTAGGTAAATAGCTACAGTGACATCCTGTTCCAGACAGATCCTGGGGCCCAAATACTGGATATCAGTACATTTAATAAGACAGCTTTGTTCCTTGCAGCCTATTTCTTTTCTTCTCCTCTAAGGGCTTGTTCTGAGAATCCTTATTTGATACCCATTTTATTAATAGAAACTTTACCTTCCCTCAGTGTGTTCTTCTGGCCGCCAGCTAAGAGCAAAAGCAACTTACATGGTAAAAGTGGTAAATTAATTTACCATTTAGCCAATTCTTTCCTTTCTGCAGTTTAGAACTAGTTCCTTCCTTTGCAGTTGGGGTCTCAGAAATCAATTAATTTTGTACGCAATGCCTAAGAGCAGTGGAAAGCAATCTGTGAGCCACCTGGCTAAGGTAATTAAGAATCTAGGTGCCATTTGGGAATGGAACAGCTTTTACACAGGTTTAAGCAACTTTATTCCATGCTGAAGAAAACGTATATCACTAAGAAACAATAATGTTCATTATTGCTGATAAAAGTCCTTTTTCAAGTTGAAAATACCATTGGTAGTAAATAGGTTTGTATGTACTCAGACTTCCATTGATTTTGCAGTGTGGCTTTTAAATCTCTTCACAGAACAGGGCAATTTCTTTATATACAGAGTGAAGTACTTTGCTTGCCTAAAGCAATCTCACATTCATCATACAAATGATGAAGGAAAAATAGGTGTGCACTACAGGAGCAGAGATACAGGTGGTAAATCTGATGAAATCAACTACAGTTCATGAAATCTTATACCTTGTAATTAAAATTTGTTAGTTGGAACGGATGGTACCAGAAAGGTGGTACTTGAGCCTCGGTGGTGCAGTGGTTGGAGTGCAGTACTGCAGGCTACTTTTGTTGACTGCTGGCTGCCTACAATTTGGCAGTTCAAATCCCACCAGGCTCAGCCTTCCATCCTTCCGAGGTGAGAAAATGAGGACCCAAATTGTTGGGGGCAATATGCTAACTCTATAAAACCATTTAAGAGAGGGCTGTAAAAGCACTATAAAGCGGAATATAAATGCTATTGCTATGGGTCTTTTTTTACCGCTGTAGAAAAACATGGGTGGTGAGTGTGTAAAGTATGCCTTGCTTAGTTCTCACTCTCATTAACAAAAATGAGAAATAAAAATCTGTTTCTGTCAAACCACTAACAATTTTTTTCAGGTAACTGATAATGACACTGTGTTATGGTTTTAAAATATGAGCACTGCTGCATTTTAAATCCCAGTTATTTCTACACTGTTGGAAGGTAAAGAAATCTCTGATAAAATAATAATTAAATGCAGAGAGTACTAAATTTCTACCCAGCATGAGCTGCCAGCAGTTACAAAACGAAAACATTAGGTCATTAAAATAAAAGTCGGATTAAATATCTAGGTAGACTTTTCTGATTACCTGTTCTTTTGAGAATATGTAGCAATAATAAAATGATAGCTCTTCGGCAATTGGCTTTAGTTAGGAGAAGTAAATATTAACGTTTTTAAATGAATGCGTAACTAATATGGGCATAAATATGAAACAAACTATAATATCATGATCTGCCTTCTGGTTATGGATGTGTGTTCTGTAATCATCAGTATTCTAAAAGGTCATCTGATTATGGTCTGTATGACTTGATGTTGCACCAAAACTAGCAGGCACCATTCAGAGACTGCCATGGCCCTTTAACAAGGATGTTCATTTACGAATGTTTATTTATTTATCAAATTTATAGGGCCACCCATCTCACAAGAAGTGATTGTGGACAGTAAACAGCAAAAAACAACAACAAGCACGTCAAACACGGTCACATTGTAAATATGCACACATGCAAGCACACACACACACACAAGCACACACACAGTTTGATTCAACTTGATTCAGTTTGATTAGACCTTTTCTGTATATACCATATTTTTTAGAGTATAAAACGTACACTTTTCTCTCAAAAAAGAAGCTGAAAATCTGGGTGCGTCTTATACACTGAATGCATCATTTGTGGCCTCCTGAGCCTACCCCCCCCTTGCAAAAATGGCCATGCATAGCCTTTAGGAAGCTTCCAGAGTGCTCCTGGAGGCTGGGGAGGGCAAAAATGAGCAAAAAACAGGATGTCCCCCCCCCCCCCGAGCACTCTACAAGTCTCCTAAAGGCTATGCATGCCCTTTTTTGACAAAAAAAAGGAGGTCTACAGAGTGCAAAAACTTTTTTTTTAATTTGCCTCTTCAAAATCTTGGTGCATCTTATGCTCCGGTGCATCTTATACTCCAAAAAATACGGTAGTTCTTGCAGATGGTAGCTGGTGGCAGTTGTGGCCAAGGAGGCTTTGCTCAGTTCCATCTGGTGTGCCAGCTGTACTCTTTCTTGGATTGGGAAGCTGTTCAGATGGTCATTCATGCCCTAAGTCACCTCAAAGCTCAATTACGGCAATGCACTCTATCTGGGGCTGCCCTTGAAAAATCACTCAGAAGTATGAACTGGCAGAATGCAGCAATAAAAGCAGTGATGGGCATGCCTTGGTAGACCCATGTAGCACTTCTGCTCCATGAGCTACATTTGTTACAAGTCTGTTTTAAGGTATGATTTAAGGCAAGGGTCCCCAACCTTTTTGGCACCAGGGACTGGTTTCATTTAAAAAAAATTCTGCGGACCGGTGAGCATGTCTCGGCTGGCATAGAGGGGGACCTTGGGGGGAAGGGGAACAGGTGGCGCATGCACGTGGGGGGGGGGTGAGTCGGCTCACTCACCCCTCTCGGCCCCCAACGGAGTGAGCAGCCGCATCTGCGCTCTCCTGCCCCTGGCGTGCGCTCTGCCCAGGGGGCTGCCCCTTCCTCCCTCCTCCTCCTCTCCGGTCCTGCGGCCCGGTTTCTATCAAGCCATGGACCGGCACCGGTCCACGGACCGGGGGTTGGGGACCCCTGATTTAAGGTACTAATTATTATCTATGAAACCCTACATGACACAGGACCAAGTTATCTGAGGGATTGCGTTTCTCCCATGCTTTTTGCCTGGTTGGTACATGCTGGCCACATTGGCATGCTCCAGATTTCTTCGATTGATCTATTGTCCAAGGTAGGAGAAGGAAACACACCTTCTTTGCCCTTTGAGATCCTTTTCTGAAATCTAAATCTATCATGCCATTGGTATACCATAAAGACCTGGTTATCCTCCCAGGTCTTGGGAAGAGATAGACTCTTTTTAACTGTGTTATTTTTATTTGTAAGCTGTGCATATATGCCATCATTTGGGAGGAGAATATTGGTTTTTTATGTCATTTTTATGAACTGCCCTGTTCACAATAGCCAGTTGAAGTCAGGTGGCGCCTATATTGATGTGATGATCTTCTTTGCAACTGTCACCATCTTACGTCTATAATGGGCAGGCTCCTTTATGGTCCTATTGAATTATATAAATAAAAGCCAAATTTCAAACAAATCAGCACCACAGAATTGTTTTTTTAATCTTATTTTTCTAAAGTTCTTATAACTTTATTGATTTAGAAGAGTATGTGGTGAAATCTGCACATGTGGTAGCCTCTTGAATGGACAATATCACACATACTGTAGAAGTAGATAGTGTCCCTGAGTATAAAAAAGGAGCATTTGGAAAGAAAGATGATATCCTCTTCTTGAATAAGGTAGACTGAGGATAGGGTAAGATTATAAAGGATTAATCTGGTGGTCTTTTCTATAAAGTAATTCATTCACTTTGCCATACAGCTTACTAATGTAGCTGAGAGAAGACCATCCCATATCTGAGACAGAATCACATAGATGATCTTTCTCCACACACACCCTCCCCAAATCCCTCTACTGTGATACTAGAATATAGAACAATAGAGTTGAAAGGGACCTTGGAGGTCTTTTTCTAACCACCTCAACCTCCTGCTCAAGCAGAAAACCCTATACCCATGATGGCGAACCTATGGCACACGTGCCACATGTGGTACGTGGAGCCATTTCTCAGGGCACGTGAGGTGTTGCCTTGTCAGCTGGCTAGCACACATTCGCACGCTGGCCAGCTGATTTTGGCCTTTTGAGGCCATTTTTTGCCCTCTGGAGGCTTCCTTGAAGTCACTTCTGGTTTGTTCATAGGGTCGTTTTTTGCCCTCTGGAGCCTTCAGGAAGACCTCCTGAAGTCCATTCCCAAACTTCTGGTTTGCCCATAGGGCTGGTTTTACGTGCTTGAAGGCTTCAGGGAAGCTCATGAAGCCTCTGGAGGGCCTCCGGAGGGGGTGGGGGAGGCTGTTTTCGCCTTCCTCAGGCTCCTATAAAGCCTCTGGAGCCTGGGGAGGGCGAAATAAACATGCCAAAAATGGGGGGGAGTGCTGGTTATGTCATGCACAAAGCATTATTGGTGTGGCACGCCCACGCACAACCCCCCCTGCACTCCCCCCGCTTTTGGCACGCGAGCCAGAAAAGGTTTGCCATCACTGCCCTATACCATTTCAGATAAATGATTATCCAGTCTATTTTTGAAAGCCTCCTGTGATGGAGCACCCACAACGTCTGAAGGCAAGTTGTTCCATTGGTTGATTGCTCTGACTTTTAGGAAATGTCTCCTTAATTCTAGGTTGCTTCTCTCCTTGGTTAGTTTCCATCCATTGTTTCTTATCTTGCCTTTTGGTGTTTTGTAAAGTAGTTTGATCCCCTAGTCTTTGTAGGAGCTCCTCAAATATTGGAAGACTACTTCCAATATTTGAGGAGACTACGGGTCCTGGCTATTTGCGAGACCGCCTCCTACCCCATACCTCCCTTCGACCTGTCCGCTCCCACAGGGAGAGCCTCCTCAGGGTGCCGTCTGCCGGTCAATGCCGGCTGGCGGCTCCCAGGGGAAGGGCCTTCTCTGTGGTGGGTCCGGCCCTCTGGAATGACCTGCCCCCCGATCTTCACACCATTACTGACCTACGCCTCTTCCGTCAGATGCTCAAAATGCATTTTTTCCATCTGGCCGGCCTGGCATAGATTAAGGGATTAAGGGTCCTAACAAGGAGAAGGGCGGGGTATAAATTTAATAAAATAAAATAAATAAATAAATAAAATAAAATTTAAAGTTAATTTTAGTGGTCTTAACTATTTTTAGCACAGATTTTATTATTTAATTCCATTTTATATTATATGTATGTGTTGTGGTTTTTACTTTTTCTGTGCACCGCCCTGAGTCCTACCACGGAGAATAGGGTGGTATATAAATTTGAAAAATAAAATAAAATAAAACAATACTATCATGTCTCCTCCTTGTCCCCAACACAGTGTTTTACACAAATGCTGTTTTACCTGGCTTTTGCTGCCCATTGTAACATCTCAGAGGTGAAAAGAAACACATCACAATCAGAATTTGTTTGGCAGAACAAATCAGGTTCCAATCTGGAAAATTAATACCTATTTGAATTACCCATTCTCCCTTCTATTTTGAAGTCTAGTTGAATCTGATTTTCATTCCTAGATTGATGGCTTTTTTAACACTTGTATTAAAGTTTTCCAAGGGCAGCTGAAATGTTGCTGTTCCTTGGGGAACTGTATAACACAAAACACACATTCTTGAACATGTGTAGCACAAAAAGTAATTTCTCAAGGACAATCTTGTCTATTTAATGTCTTCACCACTAGACTATCGTGCCACCATGTATTGCTAATAGACTTCGCCGGAAGTAATCTGGATTTTCTCTGCCATTCCTTCCATTTGAACGGCCTAGAAGGATAAAGTTGTTAAATGATGTATTGTCTATTTCTCCTAAGGACAGGCAAGGGAGAATGTTTATTGCTGTATTATTATTTTTTGCCAGTACTACATGAGAGTATCGTTTTCTACTGTCAGTCTAATCAGACAAATATATAGGTAAAAGTAACATAGGTAAGACCAGAATCTATCTATTATCCTGGCAATTACCATGTCTTGAAATACTGTGTGTCGGCATTTTCTCTTCAAACTAATGGTATGCAGCAAAATATTCTGATTGGAAGAGTAGGCTATGGATCCTAGCAGGTACAGAATAGAAAGAGCATGTTTGGGGTAAAACTGGGCTTTGATTATACTTGTGGCAATCTGACAAAAATGTATTAAAACTGGCTGTTCTTATCACTATCAAGGAATGCTGGCCTGGGTATGACACCGGGAATCAATCTGGCTGGATGCCCTTCCTGATGCCTATGTGGAGTTCACAGCAAATATTTTTCTCTTCGTGCACTGATTCTCTTTGTGCCTCTGCTTAGGATTCAGAGGTGAGTTTCTGCTGGATCGGCCTGGATCGGGCAAAATGGTAGTGGTGGTGGTGGGAGGCTCCACCCACCTGGATGCTTCTGTGCATGTACAGAAGTGTCACACACATGAGCATGTGTGCATGAGAGAACCGGTAGTAAAAAAATATGGAAACCCACCACTGCTAGGACTGAATTCTCAACCTTCGAGTGGGAGGTAAATGTCTTCACCACTAGACTATCGTGCCACCATGTATTGCTAATAGACTTCGCCGGAAGTAAACTGAATATGAACTTCAGAAATAAATAATGTATAAATATAAACAAATATTATTAGTGGCTTACTGGGTGCTATATCAAAATGGCCAGCTACTTAGAAAATCTGTGCATTGAAAAGCTTCTATCTGTCAATAACAAAATGCCACATTGCTTGGATCCTTACACATACTACGCTAAAGTATTACAACATTCTAGATTCTTGGGAAATACTCTGTGTGAACGAAGACCAACACTAGCTAAAGAACTGGTAGTTATGATTTCACATTGTTGTATTTGTAATAGCAATCCAGCTGAACGTGGAGCTTTTCCAGAGTATGCGGGGGTTGACAACAGATGCTATTTTAGGTTATAGGTTTTTGTAGTTTGGATTCTTATTATATGCTGTTTCACTACCTGTTGTGAGTATCTAGGAGTCAATCTGTGATTGTGATCGGATATCAGTGCAATAAATAAATAATAAACAAAACAAAATAAAGTGAATAAGATTCATAACAAAACTGTATACTAAGCAAAAAAGAAGGGGAATGGTTCAAAAGGAAGGGGAAGACCCTGAAAGCTGCAGCTTGATGAAGTTGAGGAAATGAAAAAAGAGAGTACAAAGAAGTTTAAAGAACAAAGGCAGAGAATGGAAGTGGGGAAAACTAGAATAATTCACAAAGATAAAAAGATATGTATAAGTACAATGAAAAGTGTAGATTCAGATTCAATTATATTTACTTTTCTTATCTCATACATTTAATTTCCTTGGGTTATGATTTCTTTCTCCCTTTGTTTGCATAGCATTGGTTATCTCAATGGGAATCTATATCCATGATATCCATATTAGACTAAGTGATCTGCCTTAGTTGTTCTCAGTCTGAGATGTGCATATGAGAATGGGCAGTAGCAGAATGATCTGTTGGCTACTTGCTTGCTTGATAATTCAGTCACTGCAGCAGTAAAGATAATGGATAAGTTCACACAATTATGGCAACGAGGATCTATTTTTTCCAATCTTGTGATGACTTCTTTCATTTTTGTCTACAGTAAAGTTTTTAATCTAGCCAAGTCACATTTGGGAGTCTTCTGCCGAGTCTAGCCAAGAATCAGATTAAGAGTTTAATGTCTCAATGCCTGTGATTTACTAGAAACTGGGTATGAGCCTGGTAGGCCTTGCTGAAGATATTTCTGTTTGTAAATAAATAAAAATATTATTCCTATGGCTTAATTGTCTTTGAATATGTGACAATGCAGTAGCTTTTTATTTCTTAATTTAGGAATCTTTTCAGAGTTTCTATAAATTTTAATAGGCTGATATATTTTTCAAGAATATTCCATTTATTGGGTTTTGTAGATGAAGGAGCTTATATGATATCTTAATTTAAATTGTATTTGCTCATAACTGGTTTATAATGCTATTTTTAACTACGTTGGGTTCATTTTGGCTTTAAGTGCAAGGCATAAATCCAGATAATTATGAAATCTAATATAGTCATAATAATTTGGACGCTAGAATCATTATTTGATCATTTCTATTCCTATTCTTCTCATTACTATCTTCTGTGAAAGTACTATGCAAAAGCTGTAAGTAAACATAAACACAAATAACTTTAAATCTTTAAAGTGGTGGGGTTTGCACAAGTATTTTAATAGCAGAATCAGTATGGGATTATCTTCCAGGGGAACATATATTCTTTCAACGTCATTTCTTGATATTGTCTGTTAAAAAAAAGTAGATGGTGATATGTAAGTCTTCCATTTCAGACTTCTAGAGAATCACAGACAGTCAAAATAGGAAGGTTACGTTCCTATTTTTGAGAGTTCAGTCCTTTTTATAGAGAGCTATCACAAAAGATTGCCATGTTTGTAGCACTGTTCTATTCAAAGGGTTCACCAGATGATATTGAATTTCAAAGACAAAAAAAAATCAGAAAAAGAAGTTGTCTATCAGCTTATCATACAGATACGTGTCATTTGGTCCTAGTTGTCTCTCCTATGCTGTATTTCTTCTTAAGGAAATGGAAAGCAACTGGGAATATAGATGTGCAAACTGTAAATAAGGCATGAAGGCATTAATGTGAGAGAGTCTCAGACAACTAACTAATATGTAAAAGTTATGAATTGTTTGCCACAGCAAGTATGTAGGGACTGAAATAGTTTATTTATAATGATTTCTAAATTTACGTCTATATCTATACCTTATACATTTTTGAAAGTTTAGAGTCACATACACATATACATTTTTGATATTCACTAAGAGATCTGTTAAGGTATCTATAGCAGATGGAAGCAATGAGCTCCTGTGAGTTAAAGTCTGATTTTAAAACCTAAGCACCGTCAGACCTGATTAATACTTGGGTTGGGAACTACCTAGGAATTCTAGAACAATTAGTTAGACTAGGAAGATGAAAAAGTATCCCAGGAGGTGGATGTGGCAAATCTTTTCCATATTGCTGCCCAGAAATATTTATTGATGCAGTCACTGGGGGTGGGGGGGTGGGGGTTGAGTTCAACTGGAGGATCTGTTTATCTTTCTATCTATCAAAATGAAATTTAACACTTGGGCAATTTCAGTCATTAGATACACAGCTGGAATAGTGGACTAGTTTCAAGCAGAACTAAAAGTCCTGGATAGGAATACCAGAAAAGTAATGACAATAAATCATGCCCTTCATGCATGCAGCAATGTTGACAGACCAAGGAAAACAAGTGACATGGAATATTGCAAGAAGACCAGACAGTTGGAAGAATATCTGAAGGACAGTGAAGAAGTTACACCATAGCTAAGTGCACATGAAGACTTTCTGAATACCAGAGTGATCAAGCTGGCCTCCAAGACAGACAAAACGAAGACAGGAAAAGATAGGAAAAGGCAAAACATTACCACAACCTAGCAAAGGGAAATCAGATAACAGCAAGATAGCTTAAGAGTAGAAAAGTTGAAGAAAGAGACTGAGGCACTAATTCTGGTTGCACAATACCAAAGCATTACAAAACGTGAATTGAGTAGAGAGCAACAGAAACCAAATGCCATCTCTGCAAAGAAACTGAAGAAACAGTGGACCATGTAGTTAGCCATTACAAGAAGATTGCACAGACTTCTACAAAAAAATGACACAACAAAGCAGCAACTTCAGTGCATTGGAATATCTGCAAGAAATACCATTTGCCTCAAGCAAGAACTGGTGGGACCACAAAATAGACACAGTAATCTATATAAATAAAAATGTAAATGTTTGTTTGTTCAAAATCTTAAATCTCAGAACGTTCTTCACTGATTGCTTTGAAATTTTGACACAATGTTGTACTCAAACACACGCCTGTTTTTATATACATATATTATATAGATGTCACACCTGTGACAGGTAAAAGCAAATGTAAATGTTCATTTGTTCAAAATCTTAAATCTCTCTCTCTCCCTCCATTTTCTCATTCTCCTCTTCGTCCTCGCAAGGCATCTCGGGAGCTGTAGTAGCGGCGAAGAAAAATTCCCTCATAGACTGCAGCAAATGGGTGGGACAAAACCATGCTACCCAGAAGGGGCTACGAATCTGAGTCTCTGTTTCCATAGAACTGGAGTGGGAATTACTTCAGCGTTTCTGAGGCAGCGGCTAATGCCGATGGTGCCGCTCAGGCGCTGTGCCAATGCAAAACAGGTAAGGCGGGCAGAGGGCGGGCGTTGGAATTGAGCTGTGTCATTTACCATAGCATTCATTTCCTGAAACATATTAGAAACGTGCACTTTCTCTTTTCTTTCTTTTCCATTTAACCAGACTAAGCCACAGCAACGCGTGGCCAGGTACGGCTAGTAGAAAATAAACAAGTTAAAAAGCTCTGGGATTTAGAATTTAAACAGACAAGCACCTGTCACATAAACACTCTAGAGTTAACCAGTGTTGATAAATAAGACAAAAAAGTCTGGATAGTAGACATGGCATTTCCTGGAGATAATAGAAGAGAAGAGAAAGAACTGGGGAAAACCACAAAATACAAAGACCTGCAAATAAAAATAAAATGAGAGCTCCTTGGTACTCTCTGTTCTCGGATTGTTTTCTTGCACACCTTTCATTACACAAGCTAGGTAACATCCTCAATGCTAATGACGTTACCCAGTTTGGGTAAGGAAACATCAGCTCGAGAGACCAAGGATCCCTCATTTCAATCCTGAGCAACAAATATTCCCTTTATCAGTAGAAGTAAAATGAATGTGGCGAATGAAGCAGATTCCATCACTTCTATTCATGACATTGCAAAAATCTATGGAGATATTAGAAACAAGATAGTACAATTTGAGCATTAGAATGAATATTAATGTATTGAATAGATGACAAAGGATAGTTTCAGAGCATCTAGTTTTGTGAATCTATACCTCAATTATAACTCTGGACTCCCAGCTAGACCAGGATGATCAATACTGTTGTTAGATGACAATTCTGGGAGTTGCAAAAACATTTGGAAGTTGAAGATTTGATTGAAGAAAGCTGACATTCACGGCTATACAAAGTTATTTCGTGGTCCATTATGCTCATATGAATGTTCCTATGTTTTAAAGTGGTACTGAAGCAGCGGTCTTCCTTTAAAAGAGTGTTTCTCAACCTTGGTGACTTTAAGTCCTGTGGACTTCAACTCCCAGAATTCCCTAGCCAGCTATGCTTTAAAAGATCACTCCATTATGAAATGGGTGGGACTGGAGGTGGATTTCTCAGTAATGGTTGTGCTTTATAGAACTGTTTTCCAAGAACTCAGCATTTCAAAAGACTTTTAAAAAGCATCTCTTTTTAATAGAACTGAAGAAGATTCTTGGATGAGAAGTGAAAATGTCTTCTAGGAAAAAACAATGTCCAATTGCCTTTTGAAAAGCACGTTTGGGACATCTTTTTTTAATGTTTTTAGCTGGTTGTTGTATTAGTCATATTGCTATTTTATTTATGTTTTATTGCTGTGCCTCTGGAAAGAGATTTTATGCCAGCCAAATTATATTTTAATTTTGGTATATATTTCTGAAATACTGTTGCATTAGTCTGTATATTTATATGCTATACATATTTATTATCTTCACTGGATTTGATTCAGAAAAACAGTGCATAGTTAAATAAAGCTAAATAATACAATATCCTAAACACCTAGGATATTTTGGGATAGTAATCATGTTTTTAAAAATATTTTACTCTGTTGGCTGAAAATTCTGGAAATATTTAGTTTGCTTGTTTTAGAAAGAACAAAAAGATAGAGGAGAAAGGTTTTGATACATTACTGACACTATGATGAAACATCACTGCAATTACAGTAACTTTAAATTAATTAATAATAAATTATAGACGTTCATAAAGGCTCATTTGTGCATTAGCAGTTGCAGTTATGAGGTGAGCTCGTCAAATTTACCCAGGATCTCCTATGCATATAGGATGGGTCATTGATCCACTGATAAGCTGGGAAAACGTATTTGTAATATTTCACACAATCGGTGGCTACCTAGAACTGACTATCACTACTCCCAGTGAAACAGCAATCTGTTTCAAAATTAGTGACTAGGTTCACAATCACAGAAGCCTTACGTCTGCCTATCATTATTTATGTGAAATGCTTACCTAGAATAATGGAATATTTGAAATCTGCAGCATAATACCACTATGTTTTCAAACATGCATGTTATTCTCTACATGGTTTTTTTGTCCTCCTTTATTATAGTAAATATTGAGTTTCTTACTCATTTTTGACAAGCTTTAGAAGTCACACCCAAGATTTTAAGAATCAGAGGATGGCTTCTGAAGGGGAAAAAAATGATAGGCTGATATGGGAAAATCACAGAAACATATACAGTAGTTGGAAATGGCCAATTAGATATCATGTTCAGCTCTCTGTTCAGCATAGTAATTAGAATTAAAGTGTCCCTTTGAAATGTCTATCTTTAGATTTAACATATCTATCAAAGCACACCTAGTAGATAATTGGTTTTACTGGAAACTGGAATTTGACCTCTCTCTCTCATCTGTCTGTCTGTCTGTCTATCTATCTATCTATCTATCTATCTATCTATCTATCTATCTATCTATCTATCTATCTATCTATCTATCTATCTATCTATCTATCTATCTATTAATTACAGTGATGGCTAACCTTTTTGCCATCGTATGCCGCCCACCCCCACGCATGCACTGATGATTCCCGTGCTCCTCCCGTGCATGCGGTTCAACTTGTTGCGTGCCTCTGCCTCTGCACATGCACATACATCTCCTGCGTATGCCCTGCCTCCACAGATGCGTGGCAGAGACCCAAAAACCAGCTGGCCTGTGGGAGGCACGCGTACATGCGCAGTGGAGCTGAGCTGGTACGATGTGCCTGCAGACAGGGCTCTGCATGCCACCTATGGCATGCGTGCCATAGGTTCGCCATCATGGATCTAGCATCGATATCATCAATCTATCATTTTATTATGTTTCCTGTCTCACTCTGAAAGCAACTCTGCCTTTTTGTTCTTTAAGATTATTTTTCATATCTTGCACTATGAGATGTTAAAGAACCAGTTGTAGTCCTCTCAGACTTCTTATTTTCTAGACTACATTTACTGATTTCTCTCAATGTCTCCTGCATAAAATTTAATTTCCAGTTCCTTGATCTGGAAATATTCAGATGTGAGAAGCCCTTCCTTTCAGATAGCTAAATCTCATGTTATTTTAATAAGTCCTACTATATTTATGGAATTCATAACATATTTCAATGTTTACCAGCTTGATGCCCTACAAATAGAGCAGTCTTCAATTTCCATGCCCCGACTATCATATGGCTGAGAGAATTGGCAGGAGAACAGATCCGATAAAAGGCTGGTGTATGTAATATTCACTGCTTGAGATAATTTACTATGGAACTGTCAATGGACAGATGTAACAGTATTCTTTAATACTATGAGTATAGCATGAATTCAGGTAGTCCTTGGCTTACAACAGTTTACTTAGTGATCATTCAAAGTTACAACAGCACCGAAAAAAGTGATTTATGTCTGTTTTTCACACTTATGACTATTGCAGCATCCCCAAGATCACATGATCAAAATTCAGATGGTTGACTGACTCATATTTATGATGGTTGCAGTGTCCTGGAGTCATGTGATCAACTGAGATTTTTGACAAAGTCAATGGGGAAGCTAAATTCATTTAACAACACTGTTACTAGTGTAACACTGGTAGAAAGATTTGATGAAGAGACGATGGTATAGAGAAATTTTTTTTTATCTTTCCATAACATCTCTGCTTTAATTCTTCCCTGTGCTGCTTTTCTTTCTTCTACCTTACTCTGTAAGATTTTAAACTCTTGTGCCAGAATGCCACTGGTAAACTTGTTTACCTCATATTTAATTTAGTACAAGCTGCCCAGATTACTAGTTACCTTGTGAATGTATGTATTAGTTCAATGTATGTATTGCAATTTGAAAGAACAATTTTGGCAATTCTGGGCCAACCTCTAGGTAACTTCAGGCTGCCAACAAGTCCTTTTTAAAAAAATTGACTTTCCAAACATGACACTATATATCAAAAGAACTGGTAGGATTTCCAGATCCCTTGCCTCATGTCCAGTCTACACATAGCCCAGATCTCACACAATTCACATCATAGGATTGTTGAGGTGGGGAAAATAGGAGGAGGAAGGTGTGTTGGATAGGTTTGCCACCTTGAGTTATTTGTAAAAGGTGGGATACAAATAAATAATAATGGTCTTGAAATGGTAAAATGCAATGACTAATTTTTATCCAGCTCCCAGCATAGTGATTACAATATCCTGATATGTATTATTAGCAGAATGGATATCCTTAATTACCACCCTCGTAACAAGAAAATGGTTTTGATCAACTCCTGAAAGGTAAAGGTAAAGATTCCCCTCGCACATATGTTCTAGTCATTCCCGACTCTAGGGGGCAGTGTTCATTTCTATTTCAAAGCTGAAGAACCAGCTCTGTCCAAAGATGTCACCATGGTCATGTAGCCAGCATGACTAAACGCTGAAGGTGCACGGAACACTGTTGAATAGATCACTAATTGATCTATTTATGTACGTTGTGTTTTAATTTGCCTGTGCGCCGCCCTGGGTCCTTTTGTAGAAGGGCGGGGTATAAATTTAAATAAAATAAAATAAAACAAAATACTGTTACCTTCCCACCAAAGGTGGTCCCTATTTTTCTACTTGCATTTTTATATGTTTTCGAACTGCTAGGTTGGCAGAAGTTGGGACAAGTAATGGGAGCTCACTCCATTACACGGCACTAGGTATCAACTGGTACAGTTCAACATAAGGTACATGTTTCATTTCTAATAATGAAAATGATACATTTGTTTATGAGTTTAGAAATATAGGACATCCCTTAGAAATCTCAGTCTAACTATTGGCTAATAACAATGAAAAGTGAAATTGTCTTATTGACAATGGAGGCATGAAGTCTTCTTTTTTTTAACATACAGTGACATTTTAGTAACTGCTGTTCTGAATGGTAGAACAATGATTTCTTTCATTAATGGCCATTTTTTTTACCAACTGTTTTTGGAATGAATCAAGCCTGTGTTTTATGGCTATTTGTTTGTTATCTTAATGATCCCTGCACTTCAAAGGGAGGAGCTGAGTAGATTTTCATCTTCTTTTAATCCATCAAAATCAAGTTTAGTTGCAACTGATGGGGGAATCTGACTGTTGTGCCTAGATACATCAGCTCTGAGCTGAAAGTTTGCTGGTTGCTTGGCAACCTTCTTCCAGGAAGATAGATGTCCTGCCATTGGTTCCTTTTTTAGCTGAGACAGAATATATTAGTGATAATGTTCTGCTGCAGACAAAGGGAAAGGCAATTGAGCTTAGCTTTCAGGGACTATTTGTGTCCCTCAATAGTTGCCTCCAGTTTCAGGATTAGACAAAATGTTCCTTTTTAATTCTTCCTTGTTAATTTACTTGACTTCATAATGTAAGGTTCATAACAATGGTGCTAACCCTATTCATTTCATTTATGCACAGTCTGCTCTCCTTCCAGAAATGGAGACTTTAACTGTCCTCTTTTGTATGGGTGCTTACATGTGTGTGAACATGCATACATAAATACATAGCATGCCTCCGGAAATAAGTTCAGAGGTGCATTATCAGCATGACTGGTAATACATTGAAATTTATATTTATAGAAATATTCTTATACATTGGAAATGTTGGAAATAAATACACTTAATGTTTTCTTGGTACATACTTAGAGCATAGGAAGATGAAGAATCTCTCTCTTTCTGGGGCTCATTTTTGCTGGTTACTCATAAAAAAAACCAGATAAGTAAGACTGGAAAGTATGAATTAGCAAGCCTAAGAAAGCAGGAGCATCATTATTTCCCCAAAGGATTTTCTAGCTAGGAATTCAAGAAAGGAGTCTACTTATTTTAATGGAAATTACTTACAAGCATGTGTATTCTAGATCCATATACTTCAGAATGAGGGTCATTAAACTTAATGGAAATTGGCTTTGACAAGACATGCATAGGATTGTGTTCTTAGTTTTACTTCCTTTTCCTTTAACATAACTTCAGCTAAGCCTTTCTGTGTTGGAGTCCAAGGAAGATGTTGCTCTGCTTTGTCTAGGTAGCTGTTCTTCTTCATGTGTCACACCATTGTAGTTCCCAAACAATGATTCTGGATGATGCAGATGAGCTTGGACATCATTTGGTAACTTCCTCTCTTGGATGACATTGATATTTACAAACTTATCCTTCCTGCTATTTAGTTAAGATTTTCTGAAGTCTATATCCAACATACGGTAGAGTGAACTGGTTTGCATTACTGCAGACTTCACCATCGCTTCTAATGCCCAAATCTCAACAGCAGATTTAATGAAAAGGAACACTTGTTCAGCTGGCAGATGCCATTCTGCCCACGATGACATCAATGATATATTTTTCAGAGTAGAATTTGATTTTACAAAGGAAATTGATAGATGTTGCTTTCTTCTGTTGTTAATGCGTGAAGGGTATTTACAGGAATGAATGAACAAGCGTAAAAATAATCCTCCACAATTGCATTAACTAGTATCCATGTGTTCTAGAAACAATAATCTTGCTGTCATATTATCTAGCTTCTTCTTGCCATGTCCTTCTTCAGCTTACTTTGTTGATTTAGATTCACACAAGGTTGTTCCAAGTATAACACAAACCTATTAAATTGCCTAAACAGTTTTTTTTACTTGCTCACATTTCTGTGCTCCTGTAATCTGACTAACCAGATTATTAAAGCATAACCTTTAATAGCATTTAGCATAGCATTTAGATTTATATACTGCTTCACAATGTTTTTATAGCATTGCCCCCAACAATCTGGCTCCTCATTTTACCCACCTTGGAAGGATGGAAGGCTGAGTCAACCTTGAGCATGGTGAGATTTGAACTGCCAAATGGCAGGCAGCCAGCAGTCAGCAGAAGTAGCCTGCAGTACTGCACTCTAGCCACTGTGCCACCATGGCTCTTAATTATATCTCTGGTGAGTGGCTACAGTATACTGTATTCACAATTATGTCTTTAAATAGCAAAATATTTTTGGGATGGAATCCACATCATATTAAACCATATTATGGGTCATTTGGTTTTGGCTTATTATTTATTTATTTACACAAATTATGTACATACACAAATTATGACATATAAATCAAATTCGTGCTCTATATTTTACATACTTCTTTTCCCTGTTAGCTCTTCAGATGCATTTCACTCTCAGCTAGATGCAACAATTAGAGATCTGCATGCAGAAGTGCGTTTGCCACCAAAACACTATGAAGAGTTAATTTAGAGCAGGGGTGTCAAACTCAAGGCCTGGGGGCTGGATCCGGCCCACTGGGTACTTAGATCTGGCCCGTGGGGCCGCCCACAAAACAGCAACGGTTTGGCCACAGTGCTTCTACTACCAAAAAAGGGTCCCCAAGCTCTGTTTTCAGCTGCTACAGCCTCCTTCAACCCTCTGCCAGTGAAAATGGAGCTCGGGAGCCATTTTCGCTGGCAGAGTGCTCAGGTCACCACAAGCACCCCTGATATGAGTGACATGGAGCTGACCACGCCCACCCCGGCCTCATCCACTCTGGCCATGTCTATCCCGGCCACGTCCCCTCCAGCCCCCCAAGGTCAAACACAATCCTTTTACAATACAATACAATAGCAGAGTTGGAAGGGACCTTGGAGGTCTTCTAGTCCAACCCCTTTCCCAGGCAGGAAACCCTATACCATTTCAGACAAAGGGCTATTCTACATCTTCTTAAAGACTTCCAGGGTTGGGGCATTCACAACTTCTGGAGGCAAGCTGTTCCACTGGTTAATTGTTCTAACTGTCAGGAAATTTCTCCTCAGTTCTAAGTTGCTTCTCTCCTTGATTAGTTTCCACCCATTGCTTCTTGTTCTGCCCTCAGGTGCTTTGGAGAATAGTTTGACTCCCTCTTCTTTGTGGCAGCCTCTGAGATATCGGAAGACTGCTATCATGTCTCCCCCAGTCCTTTTCATTAAACTAGACATACCCAGTTCCTGCAACTGTTCCTCATATGTTTTAGCCTCCAGTCCCCTAATCATCTTTGTTGCTCTTCTCTGCACTCTTTCTAGAGTCTCCACATCTTTTCTACATCGTGGCGACCAAAACTGAATGCAGTATTTCAAGTGTGGCCTTACCAAGGCATTATAAAGTGGTATTAACACTTCATGTGATCTTGATTCTATCCTGATGCAGCCCTCAATGAAATGAAATTTGGATTTAGAGGAGTTGAAGAGGAGATGAAATTGCTTGCAATTTTGTCAGAAGCCAGAAGAGTCATTCCCAAATTCCCTTTTTCTTTTCCTGATGCTGCATTTCACCCATTCTTGGATTACTCTGAAGAATGTTGTCCATTTGCCAATGAAAATATAGAATGCATTCAGAGCCTAATAATACTCACATCCACCTAAAAAGCTTTATGGCATTTAGAGCACAACTGCATGTATTATGGCAAGTATTGGAGGTCACATTTTATTTCGTCAAAAAATAATTGAGGTTGTTATGGCATTTTTAAAAAAAAGTAATTACTATGGAATAATTGAATCATTTGCGATTACACTCGTATTAGTAGGAAAATGAGACTCTTCACAGGAATATTGAATAGTTAAGTAAGAGCTGGCTTGTCAACCTTTTAAAAAGCATGCTTTTTAGTGGAAAGCTGTATATCAACTTGCTACTGAACATGTTATTTCCTAAGCATACAACATGTCATCCCTGACTGAAAAGCTGCTGTTCAGGTTTCTTATCCTTTCCCTGCTACATATATTTGTTTTGTTTCATATCTCAACTGCTGGATTGATAACTTCTATCAAAGAAATAGCAGAGTTCCCTTAAATGACAGCAGTGCTCCCTTAAATGATAATAGTGTTCCCGGTGCTATTTATGGAGTGTTTGAATGTATTTTTTGGTTGTTGAAAAGACAAGTGTACTTGCCTGCAGAAGAGAATTGAGTCTGACTCAGTGAAATGAGGTTGAAATGATAAGCAGAAACATCTTAACAATTGACGCTGCCTGTTTCTGTGTAGATATATTTGGAAATAAATGGAAACTACATTGAAATTAACCATAATTTTCTCAAACATCTGTATGAGATTTATGCAACTGCCCAGTTGAACTGTGAGCTCTTTGAATTTGGATTATTGTGCTGAATGAATCCAACTAATTCTGGTTTATTGATTAAGCCATAGTTAAACAAACCATGTCTTTATGCAAGGGTGGGCAATATTTGAGGAATTAGGAGTACAACTCAGCCTCCTATTATATAAAAATGCTGCAAACAGCCATCTGGCAGCAAATAAAATGAATAAATGAATAAATATCAAGTTCCATAATAGTAACTAAGAAAAGACTTGATGGTTAGATTTATTGCAAGAAAAAAAAGTAGAATTTTGAAAATTGGATAGCTGTGTATTTTGGCTGCCTTTTTTTATTAGCAAGAATGTTAAGGCAGCTCAGTCTGGATGCCTTTGCTTTTCTTTCTAACTGCTGAGTTGGATTATCCATTTAGTAGATGTCATTTTGCAGTGTTTTTCAAATATCATTTTTTTTCTCAGACAAGAATTTATTACATAGGGGTAGGCTAAACATTTTTCAGACTATTCATTTGTTCAACTGGGTTATCTGCTTCTCTCAGCTGGGAAGGCAACACCCCCCCCCCTGCAAGAATAGATTTCTAAAGACACAAAACTTGAAATAAGCTGATTGGCTTACTGTAGGAAATCTAAAGAATCCAGCATTGCTATGAACCAAATGCAATGTTTGATATTGTATCTATATTAAACCATAGTCTATCAGTTTGGGGGGATACAGCATGATCTGCCTCTTTTTTCTACTACCCCTACATTGAAATAGAACTAATCAAGATGTGATGAAATTATCATTATCTTTACTTTTCAGTTTATTGATGATTAACTGATTTTAAACTGAGGGAACTCTGGGTAAAGTGTCCTCTGATGGACTAGATTTTATTAGTGGATTCTAGAAGGCTTATGAGGGTCTTGATAGTGATCTATCAAGCATAAACAGAGGGATAGAATCTAGATCACGTGAAGTGTTAATACCACTTTATAATGCCTTGGTAAGGCCACACTTGGAATACTGCATACAGTTTTGGTCGCCACGATGTAGAAAAGACGTGGAGACTCTGGAAAGAGTGCAGAGAAGAGCAACCAAGATGATTAGGAGACTGGAGGCTAAAACATATGAAGAACGGTTGCAGGAACTGGGTATGTCTAGTTAGATGAAGAGAAGGACCAGGGGAGACATGATAGCAGTGTTCCGATATCTCAGAGGGTGCCACAAAGAAGAGGGAGTCAAACTATTCTCCAAGGTACCTTGGGGCAGGACAAGAAGCAATGGGTGGAAACTAATCAAGGAGAGAAGCAACTTAGAACTAAGGAGAAATTTCCTGACAGTTAGAACAATTAACCTCTGGAACAGCTTGCCTCCAGAAGTTGTGAATGCCCCAACCCTGGAAGTCTTTAAGAAGATGTTAGATAGCCATTTGTCTGAAATGGTATAAGGTTCCTGCCCATGCAGGGGGTTGGACTAGAAGACCTACAAGGTCCCTTCCAACTGCTATTGTATTGTACTGTATTGAGCAAGCAATAGCAATTCCTATATAAACCTCCTATATCTCAGTAGTACTAACTATCCTAGCTGTCTTTTACATTTTCAAAAGCAACGCCAGGCCCAGAACATGTGGGAAATGTAAATGGTTGAAGAAATTGATGTAGATCCTGACTGTACCTCATTTTTTTGTATTTCATCTATCCTTAATTATTATATTCTCTGTTGCAAGAAGCTGCTAAGATATGGATTCATTTTTAATCCCTCTTTTTAATGGTTTACAGTTATTTGTATTTAAAACTGTAATGAAGATACCTGTGGTCCTACTTTTATACTTTTATTCTGAGCTAGTGGTGCTGCTTTCATAAAATATGTTATTTAGTTGCATGATATGAATTGCGCCATTTACATTATTTTTACTTAATTTAAACTCAGAGGATTTTGTACCTGGATCACATACTTACTGAAAAGGAAGAGATTTTTAGCTGTTCACATTAACTCTTTTTAAGTAGTTAGGCACAACTGAGATTAACTATTTTTAAAGTGTACTTGTTGGATGGATATCCTACTTTCTAGCTGAAGTAAAATGCTCCAAACAACTAACAAAAAGATAAACAAAAATAAACCAATAGAAAAATCATCAAAACATAGTTAAAATGATAAAGTGTAAACCAATGATAAAACTTAGAACTGTATTAATAAAGATGTAATTAACCTCAGGCATCAAACCATAAACAATTTAAAGATTACAGAAGAAGATTTGGAAAACTCAGTGGTTACAAGGAAAAAGTATGTTTCCTAATTAATTTAGACTGGTAGAGTATCTTTGGCTAACATTCAAAGAATTTGAGATTTGAATCAGAAACAGGCAAATGAAAGAAGAGCCAAAGACATGCTTTAGTAACCAATTTTTACAAATTGTTTCAAAATGGATAGTACTTAGGCGTTTGGGCCAATCATTCAGTCAAAAAAATCCACAGGATGCCCTATATCCATAATGGCGAACCTATGGCACGGGTGCCAAAGGTGGTACGCGGAACCATTTCTTAGGGCACGCAAGACGTTGCCCTGTCAGCTCCAGCTCGCTTGTGTGCGCTGGCCAGCTGATTTAGGCCTTCTTTTGAGGCCGTTTTTCGCCCTCTGGAGGCTTCAGGGAAGCTCCTGAAGCCTCTGGAGATGGGGTGGTGGCTGTTTTCACCCTCCCCAGGCTCCTAGAAAGCCTCTGGAGCCTGGGGAGGACAAAAAAAGTGCGACAAAAGCAGAGGGTCACGCACATAGCATTATGGGTGTGGCACGCCCATGCATGACCCCCCTGCGCTCCCCCCACTTTTGGCACGCAAGCCAAAAAAGGTTAGCCATCACTGCCCTATATGGTCTTAAGTCTATATAGGGCATCTACTGAATTCTTCAGAGTTGGGTGTTTAGGAATCTGCCATTCAAATAAGCTACAAAAAGAGAAATTTATATGGTTTTCCTCCTGGGCTCTTGACAAATGAGATTAACTTCTGCATGTTAAGTAGAATTGGTATGTTTTCCTATTTTTCTGAAATGGATGAAAACGGTCTATGGCTGAATACCCTGTTTTCCTGAAAATAAGCCCTCTCCAAAAAATTGCAACACAGCTGCACCCATCAGGTGATCAAGCTTGCTGCCTGCACCTCAAAAATAATAAGACCTCCCCAAAAATAAAGGCAAGTACTTATTTTGGGGGTAAAAAAAAAGTAAGACCCTGTCTTATTGTCAGGGAAACATGGTAGGAATTCTTGGGAGAATCAGATGGATTTTGGTGGGATGCAAATACTTTATGTAAATAAGATAGAGAAAAGACTAGGTGGAAGCTATTTGGAATTTCCAATAAAAGTTTGTGCTACTATAAAGTGAAATTGTGTCATCCAAATGGCTAAAAATCCCTTCCTGGATCTCTTCTCCTCCTCCTTCCCCATGATTTGGTCATATGTGATCCATTGACTTCAGAGTAAAATACAGAAGAGGAACTGAATTTATATTACATGCAGGATTTCCATATGAATTACAAAGTGAATTTATTCAGAATGGGATTTAAGTCATGCATGAAAAATATCCCTTGATCTCCTAGTTTATTTCTCATCCCCCCCCCCCCCCCTTAATGATAGCAAGGCATGATTGGGACATAACCAAAGCCATATGATTGTTGTTTCTTCTGGAGTCAGGCATCTTGTTGTATCAGCAATGCAGAAACATAGCAATTAAGCAGGCTTTTTGATAATTGCCATTTTACTTTCCATGCTAGCGTAAGCAGTCTTGATTAAGCAGTTTTGTGCTGAAAATAGGATAATTTTAAAATATTAGATCAAGAATGGGTCATTCAGTTTCTACTACATGCCTTGGATAATTGTGCCAATAGAGAATTAGAACTGCATTAAAATAATTGTTGTCAAGATCCCAAAGAACAGTACTTATCTGATTCAATCATCTTTACCTGTAGAAAAGGCTAAATTCAAAAAGTTATTTAGAAATAAGGAAGGTCAACTCTAGTGTTCATAGTTTTGGTAGGTCTCAGCTGTGAATTTGATGAAGCTCCCCAAGCCCCAGTCAGTCAACTCATAAAATGAAAGAAACCTCCATTTTCATAATTTACTTGCAGAATGACCATCTGGGAGTTACATGGGATTGTTGACACGCTAGAGCAGCGATGGCTAACCTTTTTGTCCTTGCGTGCTAAAAATGTGTGTGTGTGCATGCAACAGTACTATGCACCCACACCATAATGGAATGTTCGTGCTCCACCCCCTGCACATGCATAAGTGACCCCCCCATGTGATCCTCCCACATGAGTGTGTGATTCCCTCACACCCCATTTTGGGCCTAGCAGGCTTCCCTGAAGCCTCCTGGGACCAAAAATGAGCCTAGTAGGCCTCTCTGAAACATCCTGGGACCAAAATGGGACACAGGGGGAGCCCAGCAGCCCCTGCGCATGCACACATGACCCCACCACTACCTTCCACGCATGCACATGCATCTCCCGCATGAGTGGCCGAGACCTGAAAATCAGCTGCCTGGCGGGAGACATGTGCAGAGAGGGCTCGTGTGCCACCTGTGGCACGCATGCCATAGCTTTGCCATCATGGATCTAGATGAAGAAAGAAAACCTCCATTGTGCAAGAAACAAAAGGAGCTTTGGTGTTGTCTTTGAACGCAGCAGAGACATCTAAACCAGGGGTCCCCAACCCCTGGGCCGCGGACTGGTGCCGGTCCGTGGCTTGATAGTAACCGGGCCGGAGTTAGCCTCGGGTTCAAGTGACTGCCGAACGTGCGCACGACCCACGTGACCTGACTCACCCGCTGGAGGCTCCCACTGCTCCGTGGAATTTTTTTTTACGTGAAACCAGTCCCTGGTGCCAAAAAGGTTGGGGACCCCTGATCTAAACTACTCATTGGAATTCCCCAAAAATCAAACTTCTCAAGCAACTTTGCATATCAGTTTTCTCCTAACTTGTCCTATTGATGTGCTGGACCAATTCCATAATTTCTGAAAATTAAATTCAAATAAATCAGGAGGGTGTCTAGATTCAAGAAAGCTCCTGAAGACTTTATAAACAATGAATCAGAATGAATAAAAATGTTTTATTAATTTAAATAAATCTTTTTGTCAAGAAGATTATTATAGAATTCTTTAAAATGTCTCTTTCCTCCCTACCTTGCCTAACTTTGAGCTTCATTATTCAAAACTGTATCAGTGTAAAATTTAACGTAGTCCAGATGTATTTCAAAATTGCATGTCTTTTATCTGGCTACATATACTGCCTTCCATATAATGCTTAAAATTAATCAAGGAATGGTAGATAGCATTAATGAAGACACTAGACATTTAATTAATAGGAGTAGCAAGGAAATATGTAGGTGTTTTTTTTTAAAAATGAGCTTGCAAAAAATTATAAAAATGAGTATCCTATAATCAGTAAAGGATATTTTTTACCTAATAGTCAATAGCAGGAAAAAATATCTTGCCCAAAATAGGATAAGATCGACCTTAATTAAAATTTCAAATATTTATTATAATATTTATGATATTATGACAGCTGTGATAATGTGTTTAAAAACTGAAAGTAGTGAACAGAGTGGATATTTCCACTCTGCAATATTTCTGTAACTTCTTTGATTAGTGCAGCACTAATAATTGGTCAGATATTGCTAACACTGTAATTAGATGTAGTTAAAATACATCTACTTTCCTTGCATGTCAACAGCCTTTAATCTTTTGATTCCTGTGCTAGGACTGATACATAGTTGCTGCTCTGAGAACTCTCTCTAGCCCTAATTTCTTTGGGAAATGATCCTTAAAAACACTCAGACTTAGGAGCAAATGCTATCATGGAATAATGATTCAGCCAATCAGAATGGAATGGAATGGAGTGGAGTGGAGTGGAGTGGAGTGGAGTAGAGTAGAGTAGAGTTCTTTATTGGCCAAGTGTGGTTGGACGCACAAGGAATTTGTCTTTGGTGCATAGGCTCTCAGTGTACATAAAGAAAAAAAATACATTCATCAAGAATCATAAGATACAACACGTAGTGATAGTCATAGATTAGTAATAAGCAATCAAATAGTACTAGGAAACAAATAAAACAATATAAATTGTAAAGATACAAGCTATATGGTTATAGTCATAAGTGAGAAGAAATAGGTACTAGGAAGGATGAGAAGAATAGTAGTACAGTCTTAGTAAATAATTTGACAGTGTTGTGGAAATTGTTTAGCAAAATGATGGCATTCAAGAAAAAAACGTTCCTTGTGTCTAGTTGTTCTGGTGTGCAGTGCCCTATAACATTATTTTGAGGGTAGAAGTTGAAACAATTAAATCCAGGATGTGAGGAATCTGTAGATATTTTCACAGCCCTCTTTTTGACTCGTGCAATATACAGGTCCTCTTTGGAAGGCAGGTTGGTAGCAACTTTCCAATAACTTCCCTGCCTACAGCAAAAATTGAGAGCGCTTGATAGATTCTGCTGGAATGGAGCCACAGTTCATGGAGCACATTAATTTCAATACTTTTTAACTTGTATTGAGAAACATGCTCAGATGAACACTTTACTAATTTATTTTTGTCTATTTGTAGTATACTGTACATACGGAAATAGTTCTGATCATGAAAATATGATCAGAACTCTAAAAATAGTGAGAGATTTTTCTGAAGCTTACTGGAATCTTACAAGAGGCAACTGAATTATACTTAGATCATTCTACCACTACATTTAGAGAAATAACATGATGGGAATTTTCACTAATGTTTTAATCTATTTTTATCGCAGCAAATGGAGGTTATCAATGGATTCAGGGTATTGAGGGCAATACAATACAATACAATACAATAGCAGAGTTGGAAGGGACCTTGTAGGTCTTCTAGTCCAACCCCCTGCGTTGGCAGGAACTTTATACCATTTCAGACAAATGGCTATCTAACATCTTCTTAAAGACTTCCAGGTTTGGGGCATTCACAACTTCTGGAGGCAAGCTGTTCCAGAGGTTAATTGTTCTAACTGTCAGGAAATTTCTCCTCAGTTCTAAGTTGCTTCTCTCCTTGATTAGTTTCTACCCATTGCTTCTTGTCCTGCCCCCAGGTGCCTTGGAGAATAGATTGACTCCCTCTTCTTTGTGGCACCCTCTGAGATATCGGAACACTGCTATCATGTCTCCCCTGGTCCTTCTCTTCATCAAATGAAGCTAAGCAAGTGAAAATAAGATGATGTTTCCACAAAACAATTGCAGATATTTTTTTGGTCTGGGAGAGGCCCATGTCTTAGTCTCAGTGTCTGTATTTTATACTAAATGTCTGAGATTTGATTCTATTTTTAAAAAAATATCAGTTAAGTCTCATTTTTATATGACTGAAAAAACGCTGAGCTAATAATCTATACAGAATATTTTTTGAATTCTTTAAAGCAACTTCTGATGTTCCTCTCTATCTTGGGATATGGTTGCCATATAATATGGTTTGGAAAGATTAGAGAGCAGGAAGAAGTATTCAGACAAACTAAAGTAGTAAAGGAAATGAACATTAAGAACATTAAGAAACAATGAAAGACCTGAGCAGTGAAAAAAAGACAACTGAAGGGAAATCTGTTAGCACTTTTCAGATACCTGAGATCTGTCATAAAAAAGTCAAAACCTGTGTTATCTCAGAAGGTTGTGTTACAGGAAGACAGATTCCAATTGAACATTAATAACAATTTTGTAATAGAAAGAGCACTTGGAGAGGAGAAAAAATATTTATGGAAAGAGATGGGCTTCACTGGGTATATTCAGAATCTGGATAGCCATCTGCTGGAAAAGTTTTAGTTTGGATTCTTGCCACAAGTAGGAAATTGGACTTGATGGCCAATTACCCCTTTCAACTCAATGATGAGTTCTTCTCAGATTGATTGTCCACCTGTCTGAAATAATATAGGGCCTGCTACTTGAACAGGCTTTTGGACTAAAAGATCTCCAAGTTCCCTTCTAGCACTTGTTGTGCTCCACCAACAACCTGCAGAGCTGGCAGCAGAGTTGGACAGTAAGGAGGTTGTGGAGGAACATGGATCAGTCCTGGAGTCTGGGAAAGGCTCGGACGAAGGCTCTGCATTGGAGGCAGAGTCGGGGCCTCAGCCATCTAGGAGTTATGTGCTGCCTCTGGAGCCTCCAGAATTGGACATCAGCGAGGCAGAGGAATAGGCTCCCCCTGTTCCCAGTGCGCCCATGCGCAGAGCTGCCAAAAGGCAAGAACAGTTAAGACAGAAGGGACAACTCGTGAGTACGGCTTGGAGGTGATTGGCCCTCCCATGGGACATAAAGGCACGTGAGCCTTTTTCAGGAAGCAACTTGGTTCATGCTGGTCAGTTTACCTTCTGAAGCTCTGTTTTGATTCTTTGCTCCATGTGGCCTTGCCAAGCTAATTGCCAATTAAGACTTTGGCAGCATTTAAAGAAAGATAAAGATATCAGCCTTATTCTGAAAGACTTTGGCACCCTACTGTAGGACTCTTTACAACTCTTTGAGACTCATTACAGGCTGTGAATGAACATAATTCACAGCCGTTGAAATAAAAAGAGGGGTTTTTGGATTAAGCATGTCCGTTTTACTGTATCAGGAAGCCTAGGCCAGAACAGCTCTATTCTAATTGATTGTTCTACAGTATTAGCCTGGGAACTAGTGGTTCTCAGGCTAATAGAACATGGGATTAAATTTTTGAAGTGTCAAATTATATTATCATGCCTGTTGTGAAGTCTAGTCACAAGATCAGCATACTGATATACAAAGGGAGGACAACCTGTGCTTTGTCACGAGTGTTAAACAATTAAAGATTTTTCTGCAAAACCATCTAGACACTAAGACCTTGCTTCAGTATTGGAATCAGGTTACATCAGTGATGCTTGGTTTCTGCCACAAGTATGTATCCTATATGCATCCAAGTCCAAATTTCAGCAGCCATGGCCCTCAAGTGTTGAGTATTCACCTCTTTATCTGACAAATAGCAAATTTGCTACCTTCCTTACTCAATATGAAGTATATATTCCCCTAACACTCAGGATTTTCCTATGGAACTGTCTGGAGTAGGATTTATAATTAGTCAGATGAAGAAGGAGCTGTAAAATAGGCAACCTCCCATAAGTTACAGAATAGCCTGAACTTGGTGTTTTGCCTTGAGTAGCAAAAGGAGGGTATGAACTCTTCCCCAACCTCCTGACTGTTAACTTCTCACACATTTTTTATAAGATACTTTTCAGCTGAGTTCTGATATAGCTTAGCTGAATGTAAAGTAAGTCAATAGGAATGCAAGTGTAGGTCCAGAGGCAACTGGGGAAGGGTCATAACTCAGTGGTAGAACACAAACTTTCTATCCAGAAGGTCCTAAGTTAAATCTCTGGCAATTGTATGTGGGTTACGAAAAAACAGTTACCTGAATTTTGAGGAGCCACTACTAATTACATTTTAGGCTAAATGGGTCAGGTAAGGGCCCACAAAATCTAACTTCACGCAGTTGCATAGATTCACATTTTAGTCCATTCTATCAAATTCCACGTATATCTAGTGTTTAAAAATATTACAAGAAAAAGCTTGCTTTTCTAGCCAGCTATCCCTTACACACATATTTTTGTGCAACTTATATGTATGCACGTGAGTGTAACAGTGGTGAAATGCTACCCGTTGGACCATTTCACCCAAAACCGGTAGTAAAAAATGCTACCAGTTCAGGCGAACTAGTATTTCCAACGATCAGCAGGCCGACGATCAGCTGTGACGCGCAATTTATATTAGCTAGAATTGTTGGATTTCCTGCTTTTTAGCTAATCTAAATTGCGTGGCACAGCGGATTCTATGCCCTCGCTGTTCTACTTACCTTTGCAGACTCAGAAGGCTTCAAAATGTTCCTTTTTTAGTGCTGTGTGGGTGAGCCTCAGGCGTGCATGCGCACAATGCACGTGCTTGATATCAGACTCACTGAACCGGTAGCAGACTTCAGAGGATTACACCTCTGGTATGTAGGCATATGCATTTACACATACACATACACATGCATATGTATATATACATCAGAGGTGGTATTCAGCCAGTTCTGACAGGTTCTGGAGAACTAGTAGTGGAAATTTTGAGTAATTCGGAGAACCAGCTAATAGGCTAGCCCTACCCCACTGCCTCTCAGCCTCCCAGCCAATCTTCTTTTGTTACCCTGAACAGGAGAACAGAGCTAGAAAACAGGTTAATTGGGCGGGGAGGCAATGGGGATTTTGCAGTAACCTTTCCTCAGGAGGGGGGAGAGGGGAAGGCAGTAACCTTCCCCTGCCATGCCCACCAAGCCACGCCCACCAAGCCACACCCATAGAACTGGTAGTAAAAATTTATGAATGCTACCACTGATATACAAATGCCTTTTTTATATTCCTGGGATTCAAAGTTCCTTGTGCATGAATCTCTGCTATTTTCCAGCTCTGAAGCTTCTGTTTAGTGGAGGGATGCACCTGCCTCTGTGTCCCAGTGGCAATTGGGCTTTAACAGTTGCAATCCTTTAAATGCATTTAAGACACCAAGAGCACTAGGAATCCATTACCATACAATCTGGCTTTCTGTAATAATTGTGTGTTGTCTCAGAGCCAGAAATCTCAGGTTTAATTATATCATTTTCCCATTCATTAACATTTTGAGCCTTTGAGCTTGTCAGAAACGAATTCAGATTTTGATTTAATACAATGACAGACCATACATATTAATTTCAAGGGCCTCACCCTGCAAGCTGTGCTCATTTTTTAAAATATACCCAAGATATTGTATGCATATAGGAGTGGGAGGTGAAAGCTTGCTAGTAAATGTCTCTAAAAGACAGGAAATGATTTTTCTCTCTCGACTGAATTACCTGGAACAATTGTTCTTTTTAATTTGTTTGCAGTATGTGTGTGTGTCAACCCTGCTTACCTACTTGTTTAATTTAACCACTTGGCTAAGTAATTAATTTAAAAGTTATTTATTGTTTAACATTCTAATTGTGAGCAAATGTCTATAATAAAATAATAAAATGAATAATATTTTTCTTGAGTGTCTATTTTACTTAGGACATAAAAGATCAAAATAGTAAGATCAAAATATTTTTTTATCCAAAAAGCGTAATTCCCAGAGTATTAAGGATTAGTGACAAAACATTGAAATCCCAGTATCTTTTGAGAATAAAATCTAAACAAGGGGGCTGGTGTGTCAGAAGTTATTCTAAAAACATACATTGATACATGTTTAATAAATTAACTCCTTCTAAAGTTTATTCTCATTCATTTTGCATGTTAAAGGGATTCCTGTAACGTATCTTACTTCTTCTCCTGCAGTTATTGTAAATCTGAATTTTCTTTTCATTTTAGCTGCTCACAGTTCCTGACCATAATTCTATTATTGTTTATTTATCCAGTGGAATTTTGGGTAAATAGTCAAAGAACAACTTCCTTCCTTCCTTCCTTCCTTCCTTCCTTCCTTCCTTCCTTCCTTCCTTCCTTCTTTCCTCTGCACCTGCTTTATTTCACTATTCTAAGATGGTATATTAAATTGGAAACAGACGCTAAAGAGAAGACTAGAAAAACAACAATACTATAATTAAAACCTGAAAAAGCAGGTGAACCCTATATTAAATTGCCATGAAAGTTCCATGGAACAAAAAACACCTTCATTCTTCACTAGTACATAACGCTGAGCAAAATTAGGGCTTATTCTTACTATCCTAAGTTTCTTGGTTGTGAAAGATATAATAGGATTCCTAAAGAAAATGTAAACTCTATAAACAGGTTCATAAGTAAAGAGACACTCTGCCTCAGATACCATAGCTACGGACATGCCCTACTTCATAGATAAAAATTAGCTTGTTGAATCATTCAAAATCTTGAGCTCATCTTGAAAATCAGAGATAAGCTTGTGCAACTGATGTCAATTATAGTTTATATGTATAAAACATGCAACCAGAAAGCAATCTGGGCTGAACCCTTTTGCACCACCTGCAATATCTTATTTTCATCTTCATAGAATGCATTGCAGAAATCCAAATAAAAAAGAGATTAAGATCTAGGTCACTGTGACCAGACTAATTTTTCTCCTGGAATATAAGGCACTGAGACATCATTCTAAATATACTGCTGGATGTAGCACCAACTCTAGGTTAACTGGACGATTTTTAACCAGTAGCTGTCATTTCCCTATATTGAACTTTTATTTATTTATTTTGTCAAACATGTACGAGATAACATGCATGAGTATAAACATGGACACGAACCCAGGAAATGAGTATGAATAAATGGGGACAGTAACACAGGAATGGTAGGCATGCTGGTGCACTTATGCACACCCCCTTACAGACCTCTTAGGAATGGGGTGAAGTCCACGGTAGAAAGTTTAAGGTTAAAATTATGGGGGTTTGAGGATGTAACAACAGAGTCAGGTAGAGCATTCCAGGCATGGATCACTCTGCTGCTGTTGTCGTACTTTCTGCAATCGAGTTTGAAGTGAGTTTACTTTGAGTTTGTATCTATCATTTGTCAGTGTATTATTGCGGTTGAAGCTGAAGTAGTCATTAACAGGTAGAACATTGTAGCAGACAATTTTGTGTACTACATTTAGGTCAGACTGCAGGCGGCATAGTTCTAGGTTGTCCAAACCCAAAATTTTGAGCCTGGTGGCATAAGGTATTCTGTTGTGAGTAGAGGAGTGGAGTACTCTTCTCGTGAAATACCTCTGGACTCGTTCAATTGTATTAATGTCCGATATACAGTGTGGATTCCAGGCAGATGAGCTGTATTCAAGAATAGGTCTGACAAAGGTTTTGTATGCCCAGGTTTAGAGTACAAGAGTCCACATCCAATCTCTTGTTGTATTAAAAAGCTGAAATGAAGGAGTCACTGACAAATTGCAGAAGGAATTGGTGTAGGCCCTCAAAGAGGCTTCTTTTATTTTTATCACTGCTATGATAATATTGAAAGGCAGTAAGTAAAAAAGAATGTTGCTCTTTATTTTAATCTACAAAATCTCAGAGGGCATAGAAATTTTAAGATCTATAATAGCAAGGTAGAAGATAGTGGGGGGTGCTTTGCATTTAGCTGAACAAACACCCTATCTAATATCAGATACTTTCCTTTGTTCGTAGCAATTTTTCATCTGCCAGTTGACTATTAAATTGAGAACAGACTTTCCTCTTCCTACTTGTTACTAAATATTTTGAAAGATTTTGACTTATTTTCTGATGCGGTTAAAAAAAAATCCTGGGAGAGTTTTCTCTCTATGTTACTTCCTGCAGTAGAAGAACATTGCGAAAGAAAATTGTGAAGCCTCTAGATGGAGCTTCCAACAATATAAGTCCCTGGGCAGCTCGTGGTGAATGTGCAGTGATAATCAACACGTGTTTAAACACTAATCATCCTAGGAAGTTAAATATAATCAAATGAAGTACCATTATTATTGCAATGCAACAGAAAATGCTGGAAAATGAAAAATACGTTGTTGTTGCAGCCCACATTATCTGATTGACTGGAGGAGCCTTCCAGGAAAAATGTACTGGAAGGGTTAAATGCTACTTTTGTAAAAACCTATTGAGAGTTAGGGAAGTTAGCAAAATGACATACCTTGTGAATTTTGGTATGATCTGCGCTTTCTAAACAAATGAACAGGTTGGAGTTTAGGTATCCATTCCTTCACACTTTCCCAAATGTTCTTAGCAAAGAGAAATGTGCCAGGACAAATTAAGATATGCATACGTAAAGAGGGAAGAAGGAAAGAGATGGAGAATAAGTTTATTTGGGGATAAAAATATATTTAGAAATTCATATTTGGGGAGAACATACATGAAAAAATATTTGCGTGAGCATTTTATGTATTTATTTAAAACAGAAATGCAGGCAAGGAAGCATAGTATGATTTTATGGATAACATGCATGCAGGTGATAACCTTAGAAATAAGTAGCTATGCCCATTCCAAATTGCATTGATTCAGAAAGCTGTAGGTCATGGCCTCCCATTTATGGCTTCAAACAGACTTCATTCTGCAGGAAAGAAATCAGGATTCAAGCCCAATGTTTCTCTCAAATAGATATTCCAAAAGATGTAATAGAAACATAAAATTCTGCCTTATATTTAACTAGATCTTTGTTTCAATGTTCCTAGATTACCCAACAACAACATTTTGATGTGTGGGTAAGGTTTTGCCAGCCCCAGACACTGGATTGAACATTAGATTTGGAAATCATGTACTCTATCACAAAATATTGACCTGTTTCCTAGCATTATAAATGTTTAGGCTGCCTAAAAAAATAAGATATTGGACACAAATATCTCTTTCTCACCCTCTTTCTCCTTCTCTTTTGCGCCTTTGAATCAATATTGATGCCTGATGAATGCCTGAATTTTCCCCTACAAGATTTTGGGAAGTGGCTTGCCATTGCCTCCTTCTTTCTAGAACTTAGAGAAAGCAACTAGCCTATGATCAAGCAATGGACTTTATACCTAAGATGGGACTAGAACTCATTATCTCCTGGTTTCTAGCCCAGTACTTTAACTACTATCCTACTTGCCAAAATATCTTAATATGTAATATGTAATAACTAAAATAATTATCATCTATAAACATGTCCATTTTTAAGTTATATGACTTTTTTTTTTGGATGCTCTGATCCTATTTTTCTGACCACACTTGACTTTTCAGTTGTCTCATGAATAGAGCTTTGATTCTTGATTTCTCTAGCTGTATCTTGAAATTTGCCCAAGGTATCTTGTTTCAGTCTAGGTACGTGATGGCGAACCTCTGGCATGCATGCCGCACATGGCACATGGAGCCATTTCTGAGAGCATGTGAGGTGTTGCCCTGTCAACTCCAGCATGCATGCGCATGTGCACACTGGCCAATTGATTTTCGGCCTTGATTTTCACCCGTTTTGGGCCCACCGGAGGCTTTCCTAAAACCTCCGAAGGGCGAAAAGCCACCCAATGCACAAACTGGAAGTTCAGGGATAGACTTCCGGCTCTTTTTCACCCTTTGGAGGCTTCAGGGAGGCCTCTTGAAGTCTCCCGGGAGCAAAAAACCTGCCCAACGTACAAACCAGAAGTTCAGGAACGTGTTACATGTTCAGGAATGTTTGTGTGTTGGCCCGTTTTTCGCCCTCCCCAGGCTTCAGGAAGCTTCCCTGAAGCCTGGGTAGGGCGAAAAACTGCCCCAACAGGGACCACTGGAAGTTCAGGAACAAACTTCTGAATTGCCCATTTGACTTTTTTTCTCCCTCTGGGAAGCCAAAAATCAACCCAACACACCTCCTGGAAATCCGGAGACTTCAGTGGGGCCTGTGCACATGTGTGGTGTGTGTGTGTGTGTGTGTGTGCGCGCGCACGCACATGCACAGGGAAAGCTTTGCATTATTAGTGTGGGCATGCCCATGTGCAACCCTCCCCCTGCTCCCCCCCACTTTTGGCACGCCTCAACAAAAAGTTTAGCCATCACTGTTCTAGATCCAGTGGAAGTGTTTTAGAATCATTATGAGAACTTATACAAACTAAAGTGAAGAAGGAAAAATTCAAGAGCACATTAAACTATGGTGAGCACAATTTTATTCAAATCTTTGATGTTTCTAATGAGATTTTGTTTCTACAAAAACACTCAGTTCTATGACTAGATATAGAAATGTATCAGCTATTTCTTATGACAAAACATAACCAAGATTGAGATGAAATATGTTCATTATGTCAACACTGTTTTAGTAATCTAGCACAGGAAGAGCGATTTCCAATTTTGAGAAACAAATACTTGCAACTTAGATCACTTAGGATAAAACACATTACAGCATGAAGCAAGCAGATGTCTACTAACCCAGTGGAATTTTACTACAGAGGGACTGGAAATCATTCGGTAAATAGAACTTATTGTTTTCTTGAAATTCCTCATTCTGCCCTAATTTTTAATCTAATGAATTTTTAAGATATTTTTATTTCATCAATATTAAACATTGAAATAATTTTTACTATCCTTCATTCAAGAGACTTTGCTGCCAGCTTTATACATAAATTATTTTTTACTTACTTTTTTATTTATATGTTAAATTCAGAAACTGCCAATCTCTCTCAAAAAGCAATTCTCAGCAATATACAAAGAAAATATAAAATCATATAAATTATATATAAATGTAGTTTATATATTAGTAGTTAAAATTCAAAGTTAAAAGGGGAGGGATTAAAGGATCTAATCAGCCCCACTGGCTTCAGGTTTTTGTTACTGGGCTGGGTTTTTTTTTAGTATTGTATTCTATCTTGGGGACCTATCTGAACTAGAGGGCAGGTATGAGTATTGCTGAATGAGTATTTCTGCTATGTGTTTAGCATGCTTTGTTAAGTCAGGATCTGGCTATTTCAAACATAAAAACACAAAACTCTTTGTCAGAGTTGATATGGCTACTCCACGTGTGAGGACTAAGGGCAATTGCATTCATTTTCAGTATATCTCTTGCCTTATGTTTGTGTATCCTACTTGCATCTGATAACACAACTCTTCCTGTCCTGGTAATAGTAGAACACAACTTCAAATATAAACAACAATAACTACTGTGTTTTGTTTTTGAATAACATTCACAGAACATAGCCACTCACTCACCCAACCAACCGTTGTTTTGTTTTCCTAATTGTATTGTGGAGCACAATTTTTACAACTTTTACAACTTCCTCCATCTCTATGCAAGAATATACCCTATCTTTCCGTATATAAGATGCACCTTTTTCACTCAAAAAAGAGGCTGAAAATCTGGGTGCGTCTTATACACTGAATACAGCATTTTGTGCCTCCTGAAACCCTGCCCCTTCACCAAAATGGCCATGCGTAGCTTGTAGGAGGCTTTCAGACAGCTCCTGGGAGCTGGGGAGGGCAGAAATGAGCAAAAAATGGGCCCTTTTTTGCTCAATTATGCTCCTCCTCCAGACCCCAGGAGCACTCTATAAGATTCCTAAAGGCTATCCATGCCCCCCTCCCTTTTTGACAAAAAACGGATCTGTTTTTAGGAGGTTTGCAGAGTACAAAACCTTTTTTTTTTTTAAATTGCCTCTTCAAAACCTTGTTGCATCTTATACTCTGGTGTGTCTTATACACCGAAAAATATGGTAACTTTTATAGTGATATTATCATTCTTTTATCCCAATCTTCACATAAGGTACAAGCTTTAAACTGAATTCTGTTGCATTGATGCAACAGGTTGGAAGCTTGAAGAACCTCTATGCTTTCACCTATTTCTTAATTTTAGGCTCAATAGGACTAAAATAAAATAGTACAAACGCTGGTTAATTCAATAGTAATATATATTATTAGACAACCTGTGACCCCACTTGGTAATTATTTTAGAGATAGTGTAATAGAATGTGCGGATGACTTTGGGGAACAAAGGGAAGAAATGCTGCCTAGGAAACAATCTGACAAGAGAAGCAGGGGCGGTTCAAGGGTCAGATAAAGAAAGAAACTTAGGAAGGGCTCAGCCTAATGGATTAAGCAATTAAAGGTGATGGCAGGAAGTTTGTACTTTCACACTTGCAAGAGTCTGTTAATGTAGCCTTACAATAAAATAGAATTCGTTCATCCACTTGTGTCTCCTGTCTCGTTTACCTAGGACAGGGGTCTGCAAAGTCGGCTCTTTTAAAACTGGTGGACTTCAACTCCCAGAATTCCCCAGCCAGCTATGGGGAATTCTGGGAGTTGAAGTCCACCAGTCTTAAAAGAGCCGACTTTGCAGACCCCTGACCTAGGAGATCTAATATTTCTTAAACAGAGAAACAGAGAGCATGTGCTGGCAAAAAAGCATTGGAATGGGAACAATTTCAGACCTCGTTCATGACCTTGTGTCAGAGGGGGAGCCGGACCTGGTAGGAATTGCGGAAACCTGGCTGGGCCACGAGGGAGGACTTCCCCTCGTTGAAATGTGCCCGCCAGGTTACCGCGCATTTCATCAGCCGCGGGCCCTAGGCAGGGGTGGTGGGGTAGCAGTCATTATTAAGGAAGGCCTTGAGCCGAGAGAGACCATTGTGCCTCAGACTACCGGCTGTGAGTCCCTCTGCGTGAAGTGGGGCCTAGGGAGGCAGTTGGGCTTGCTGGTTGTATACCTGGCTCCCCGCTATGTAGCAGCAGCCCTGCCCGAGCTCCTGGAGGTGATCGCTACGGTGGCAGTGGAGACCCCCAGACTTTTAGTCATGGGGGACTTTAATCTGCCATCGCTGGGCGAATCATCCGAGGCAGCTCGGGAGTTCATGGCTTCCATGACGGCCATGGACCTGACCCAAGTAATTCAGGGCCCCACCCACGAGGGTGGACATACGCCGGATCTCATCTTTGTCTCAGGCCAATGGAAGAGTGATCTGGGTATAGGGGATATAGTCATCACACCCTTGTCATGGTCAGACCACTCACTTCTCCGGCTCGACTTTCCGACCGCTGCTCCCCTCCGCGGGGAGGCGGAACCAGAGTTACCAATCTGGTACCGCCCCAGGCGCTTGATGGACCCGGATGGGTTCCAGACAGCGCTTGGGCCATTTCCTGTATCCCTGACCCGCGCCCCGATGGAGGACCTCACGGCCGCATGGAACTCTGCTGCCGTGGGAGCCTTGGATCGGGTCGCGCCCTTGCGGCCTCTCTTGCGGCGGCGAACCACCCTAGCTCCTTGGTTCACTGAGGAGCTGCGGGTGATGAAGCGCCGCAAGAGATGCCTAGAGAGAAGATGGAGGTCTAGCCGTTCTGAATCTGACCGGACACAGGTAAGAGCCCATTTACGGACTTACATTGTGGCGCTGAGAGTGGCCAAACGTCATCATTGTGCTACTCTCATAGCATCCGCAGAAAACCGCCCTGCCGCCCTGTTTAGGGTGACCCGCTCCCTCCTTCAACAGAGGGAGCGGGAAGCCCCACTACAGGGTAGAGCAGAGGAATTTGTGACTTTTCTGCAGGAGAAAACCGCTCAGATACAGAATGAGCTAGCCCCCATTCTTGGTCCAGTGGGATGCCACGAGAGAGATCTTGTTTGGGAGGAGTTTGACTCCGTTACTTCCGAAGATATGGACAGGTTACGTGGGCGACTGCGAGCCACCACATGTTTATTGGACCCGTGTCCCTCCTGGCTTGTACTGGCATCCTGGGAGGTGACACGAGGCTGGCTCCAAGAGGTTGTCAACGCATCCTTAAGTGAGGGTTCCTTGCCTGCTTCCCTAAAAGAAGCTATGGTGAGGCCCCTCCTTAAGAAGCCCTCTTTGGACCCAGCTCTTTTAAACAACTATCGTCCAGTCTCCAACCTTCCCTTTTTGGCGAAGGTTGTCGAGAGTGTGGTGGCACAACAGTTTCCCCGTCACCTGGAGGAAATTGAGTATCTAGATCCGCGCCAGTCCGGCTTTCGGCCCGGGCATAGCACCGAGACGGCATTGGTCGCGTTGGTAGATGATCTCTGGAGGGCCAGAGATGGGGGATGTTCCTCCATCCTGGTCCTATTAGACCTCTCAGCGGCTTTCGATACCATCGACCATGGTATCCTATTGCATCGGCTGGGGGGGTTGGGGGTGGGAGGCACCGTTTTACGGTGGTTCTCCTCCTACCTCTCTGGCCGATCGCAATTTGTGTTGGCAGGGGAGCAGAGGTCGACCCCGAGACCCCTCACATGCGGGGTGCCTCAGGGGTCGGTCCTCTCGCCTCTCCTGTTCAACACATACATGAAGCCGCTGGGTGAGATCATCCGTGGTTTTGGGGTGGAGTACCATCTTTACGCTGATGATACTCAGTTGTATATTTCCACCCCAAACCACCCCAACGATGCCGTAGCGGTGATGTGCCAGTGCCTGGAAGCCGTACGGATCTGGATGGGAAGGAACGGACTCAGACTCAACCCGACCAAGACCGAGTGGCTGTGGTTTCCGGTTGCCCGATTCAACCAGCTCACTCCATCGCTGGCCATAGGGGGCGAACATCTTGCCCCTGTGGATGGGGCGCGCAATTTGGGTGTCCTCCTGGATACCCGGCTGTCCATGGAAGATCAAGTGACAGCCGTGGCCAGGAGGGCGTTTTACCAGGTTCGCCTGGTTCGCCAATTGCGCCCCCTATTGGATCGGGACGCCCTTCGCACAGTCACTCATGCTCTCGTGTCATCCCAACTGGACTATTGCAACTCTCTCTACATGGGGCTCCCCTTGAGGTGCACCCGGAGGCTTCAGCTAGTCCAGAATGCAGCCGCGCGAGCAATTATGGGGACCACTAGGTCGACCCACATAACACCGCTCTTGCGCGAGCTGCACTGGCTACCTGTCGTCTTCCGGGTGCGCTTCAAGGTGTTAGTTATCATCTTCAAAGTGCTCCATGGCTCGGGACCTAGCTATCTGCGGGATCGGATCCTGCCCCATACATCCTCACGGCCGATCCGCTCCCACAGAGAGGGACTTCTCCGGGTGCCGTCCACTAGACTCTGTCAGCGGGCGACTCCCAGGGGAAGGGCTCTCTCTGTGGCGGGCCCGGCCCTCTGGAACGACCTTCCCCCCGATATCAGGATGACCACTGACCTCCGCTCCTTCCGTCTTAAGCTAAAAACACACTTCTTCTGTCTGGCCGGCCTAAGATAGTCTCTCTGTCTTTGGTTTTTTTTAATGGGGTAGCACATTTTTAGCGAATTTTTAGCACAGGGTTGGTTTAATTGTTTTTTATGAAATGTATGTATTTTTTGACTGTTTTTATTCTGCCTGTGCACCGCCCCGGGTCCCTGTGGGGAGAGGGTGCGGTTTAAAAATAAAATTATTATTATTATTATTATTATTATTATTATTATTATTATTATTATTATTATTATTATTATTATTATATCTCTCCCACCCACCCACCCCGACGTTGCTTGGGGAAGTTGGCAGGAAGCATTGGAAATCACTCCTTCTCCTTGGCTAGCACAGAACTGCCTTCCACTTTACAAAACCATGGATTGTGAGGAAAATTGCACCCCTTTTTCTCAGAGTGTCTCCAAGGATTCCCTCCTTTGAGAGAGAAAGAGGGGCTCACCTGTTGACATCCTCCAGGCAGTTCTACCCCACCAGTAGACATCCAGATTGTATCCTCATCCTTCCCTTACCAGCCACTGCCTTTGGCTGGTGAAAACTTGAAAGAGATTTTAAATTTCAGCCTTGATTCCAAAGAAGCCAATTGCCTCTCATCCATCTAGCCTTGGCAGCAGCAGTTTGGGGGAAAGGGGATAAAAGGGGGCAAGGGGCACGATGGAACTATAACCTTCCCATCTTCCTTTGTGCCATGCAACTTACAGGTTTCTGAGAAGTCTAAATGGAAAGGGGAGTGGTGCTGAAGCAGCCACAGGTTTACCAAATTTCAATCCCATGGGGTCATGAGTCATGGATTTTGAACTCATTCTGTAAGCTATTCAATTTGAGGTGCATTGATTCAAAAATTGTTGGCCTATGATGCATCATTTCACCCAATTGAACGTTACAAAGAGACATAAACATTTTAGTAGTATATAGAATTGAGGTTTCCCTGAAATTGCCCCATTTTACTTTTATTTTCATTTTATTTTTCAGTCATGAGGAAAGTAAAGGTAATGAAAGAGTAAATCCCCCTTGAAATAATTCTGAAACTTTCCATCTCCAGAAAAATGCTACAATAAACATATAAATTTACTGGCACTAAACCACAGAACACGATATTTTAAGGAACAGTAGTTCTCCAGAGTTCCTGATAAAGATCTCTCTCTAGAGTCAGCTTTTTTTCAAAGAGATCCAGTACAGTTTAAGGGTTTGATGTAGTGATTAAGATATCAGGCTAGAAACCTGGAGACCATGACTTCTAATCCAACTTTAAGCATAAAGCTAGCAAAGTATTGTTGGGCCAGTCACCCTCTCTCAGTCATAGATAGAAGCAAGGGGAAAAAGTTTTTGAAATCTTGCCAAGAAAACTGCAGGAAGTTGTCTAGACAAGCCTAGAGTCAAGACTGACCCAAAATCTCTATCTCTATCGTCTCTACCTCTATATCAAATGAAGAATCATGTATCATGTGTAGAAAAAGATTATGTATGAATGTGTACTTGTATGCTATAGGGAGATTTAGGCAGGAATACCAGGAACCACAGAGAATGAGGTGGCTGAATGGAGTCACCAAAGCAATAGGCGTCAGCTTAAATGGACTCCAGAGGATGGTAGAGGACAGGAAGGCCTGGAGGAACATTGTCCATTGAGTCCCAATTGGATCGAACACGACTTCACAACTAACAACAATAACCAGGAACCAAACTTGAAATATTCAGTATGTGAAGAATATAGTTCACTGTTGCTGTTGGTGTCTTTCTGTTCTTACATCTTCCATACATGTTCCTGTTTTGCAGGAAATGGCTCTTGTGTTGTTGTTTTTATATGATGTCTTCTCTACCCTTGAAAGTGAAGTTTTTTTCTTCATCCTCTCCCAAGTTAAGTGTTGACAAGGTATAGGAATATAGGACTTCTGCTGTTGGTTTAACACATTGGGTTTACGTTTTTCAATCAGTGGGTATATATTCAGGTATCGCTAAGAACCCGTCCATCTCCATCTGTAGAGTACATTTGATAACACAGAGAAGAAAATGAAAGCAGTCAGAGACAAAAGGAGACAGAAGATGAATGCTAGTTTTCCCCTGGGGTTTATGGTTGAAGGAATTAACACAGCTTGGCACTCTAACCTAGCTGTGTTTGTTTCCATGGCAACAGCTACGTACATGTTTCATAGTATCTACAGTGACACAGTTGCAGAAATAGTAGCTTGCAGGTTTCTGATATCGCATCAGTGGGCTAGCAGCACATACACTGTCTTAAGTAAGTGTAGAAGAATTTTACCAGTCTAAGCCTCTAGATACAGATAATTTAAGATGCATCTGGCATGAGTTAAAGGAACTTAAAGGAAGAGGGCTGGACCTTATATGCCACTCTACCCGGGATGCCACCGTCAAAACTGAAAGTTGCAAGAAGCTGTTCAAGCAGTCTGCGTTGATTTGAGCAAAACAATCAAATGTGAGTGAACACAGCTGGTTTAAAATGTGGGCAGTAAATTTTGAATGAAAATTTTGAGGAGTAAAGGTAGTTGTGGCAAGATAGAGGATGTTCCTTTTCTTTTCTTTTTCCTTTATTCACACGCAGACAAATCTTGCAGATTTGCCTTAGTGCAATAGAATGTGAAATCTGGGAAGATTTTAGACTTCACAGTTGCTACGTTGGGATTTCTTGGATTGTAAGGCTGATTCCAAATGAGAATGATTGAACCGTTCGTTGACCAGCTGCTTAATTTGGGAAGATTTCAACCTCTTATGTCCTTCTTTAGAGTTATTGCAAAGCAGAGCTGTGTCAAAGCATAACATTTAGTGACCCTGATTTGTCTTTGACATTATACTGCTTTTTATATATATGTGTGTGTGTGTGTGTGTTAGTTTTATGAGTTGATCAATAAATAAATTAGAGAGACCAGGATAGATCTATTTCGAGCTTATTAACTCTCATATATATATATATATATCTCCAAGTAGATATTGTACTTATCTCCCAATTGTTTCTGGATCATGGAGCAATGCATAGATATAAATGAACATTAAAGTAAGTTTTAGCTCCATAAATTTTAGTAGTAGTAAAGCAGAGGTGGTATTTATTTTTATTTTATTTATTTATTAATTTTGTCAAGCATGTGTAAGATAACAGATATAAGTATAAACATGATTATGAATACAAGACATGGATACAAATACGTGGGGACAGTAGGACAGGGATGGTAGGTACGTTGGTGCCCTTATGCATGCCCCTTAAAGACCTCTTAGGAATGAGGAGAGGTCAACAGTAGACAGTCTAAGGTTAAAGTTATTAGGGATTGGGGATGAAACCACAGATTTAGGTAGTGTATTCCAGCTGTTGACCACTCTGTTGCTGAAACTGTATTTTCTGCAATCAAGTTTGGAGCAGTTTACCTTAAGTTTGTATTTATTGTGTGCTTATGTATTGTTGCGGTTGAAGCTGAAGTAACCATTGACAGGTAGGACATTGTAGCAGATAATTTTGTGTACTATGCTCAGGTCAGTGTAAATGAAGACGGCATAATTCTAAGTTGTCTCTACCAAAAATTTAAACCCTGGTAGTAGAAAAGGTAAGTGAATCCCACCACGGTAGTTTAGCCTATGAAGCCCAAGGTGTTGGTGTTCCATTTGGACTGATTTCTTTCAGCCTGGTTTGATTGTTTTGTGGTTTCACTATTGTAAAAACAAAACAGGGCTTTTAATTTTGCTGATTAAGAAGACATTATTCTAGTCTAGAGGGTACAGTCTGATATCTGCTTTTGCTTCCCTCTTCTGTGTATATACTTCTCCACAAATGGGAATTCCCATTTATTGGTTCATTCAGAGCAGAAGCTAAATTGTGTTTTGAGTTAGCATATGAATGTTGGATACACACATACCCCGATGTTGTGAGTCTTCAGCAACATGGACTTACGCTGATGGTGACAGTCACTTAATTGTCAGCATACATAATTACACTGGGGGTGGGGGGGGGAGAGAAAGGTCTATTTCCAAAATAATATGTAATTACAAAAAATCAAATATGGAGGCCAACATTGGCCAACATTGACCAATTTATGCTTAGTCATTTTGATTCCTTATCCCTATTAACAATAATAATCAGTATTTAAAATAATTTGGAAAATCTCTCTCTGATTTGCCTGTTGCATGAAAAAGTGATCTGCTTGTCTTTCTAAGACTTTTTCTTAAAAAAACCTAACTCCCCCCCCCCCAAAAAAATCCTAATCGGCAGGTAACAAACTACATAATTTATTATGAGTATCCATTCTAGGTAAAAAATAGAATTGCATTAATTTACCAAAGTTAATCTGTGAGTCATCCACATTTGTGGTTAGTATCAGAACCTGGAAACATTAGCAACTGCCAAGGTTGCATAGATATTTCAATAATCAATAATCAATAATTTAATTTGTTGACCGCTCCCTCTCCCCAAAGGGACTTAAAGAGCCCCCTGTCCAGTCTTCAAGCTGGTAGAATCCTAATTCTCCCTCCATGCTTTTTCACTGGCATTTAGATAATAAACTCAATGATCATCTCCTATATTTATGGAGTTATACATTAGCTCAACATTATTGGCTGAGGAGGGACTAAAACAGCCTTTCATGCTGGCTGGGGATTTGGGGAGAGTTGGTTTCTCAGAACATTTATTTCTCACTAAACTGGGAAATATTAGACTAAATAAAGAAAACTAGTTTTAAAAATCATCCCTCACTGAAGATGAGGATGAGAAAATGACTTTGCCATCAACACCGAACATTCAGAGTCCAGTATGTAAGAGAAAATGGGAGAGGGTACAATTTAAAAAAAATTTTGCATAGAGGAGAACTCAGTCCCCCTCCCCCCAATGGATGAAGGTTGCAGAATTAATTTGTGTGTGTAGATTTTGTGTTTTTTACAGGAATGGTGAAAGATAATATTTCTGATCATTTTTCTAAGAACACTGTCCAGATTTATAGTGCCCTGAATATTTCTCTGTCTGCCAGAATTGCATTCTGAACTACTTATAATTTGGGAGCACCTTTATTGGGACGAACATTACAATCACCTTCTTAACTCTACCTAATAAATAGCATATCTTATTTCAGTGAATTTTCCATGCTGGAGGATTCTGTAACAGTACATTGAGAACTGGGTGGATACATTTAGGATTTGCTACATTGGTCAGAAATTCTGCAATTCTCTTTGTTCCTAAATTGGCCTAACTATGAGCACTAACATAGTGCAATATTTCTGCTAATGAGAAGGATTGATATGCTAGCAGAACTAATATTTATAATTCCTAGCAAGCATCATCAGTTTAGGATCAAACTTGCATCGTCAAACTTGCATCGTCACGGCAACATCACATGACATATCATGACTTTTCCCACCTTTGCTAAACTGGACATAGGCTTGGCCAGAGCAGAACACATCCAGCCTGCGGGCTGCAAGTTTGACACCCCTGGTTTAGGAGGATAATAGGAACAAAGTCTAGCATATCTGAAAGACCATCATAAAGAGCTAATAGAAAAACTGAATTATAATAAACTGAATAATGTTTAATGTGGAATAATGGATTTAGAAGGGATATCAGAAATTGTCTAGTCCAACCCTCCTCTCAGTGTAAAATTTGCTAAAACATTTCAAACAGGTATCAATCCAACAACTATTGAACATCTCAATGAAGAGAGACTTATTTCCCTATAATTTCAACCCATTAGTTCTGGCCCTGTCCTCTGAGATGATAGAGAGCATTCAAAAAATATGCTGCAGATACTAAGGCCTTGGAAGAAATATTCAAATGCTGTGATGTGTCTGTACTTGCAAAGATTAGAATCGTGCAATCCATGGTATTCCCTATGACATTATATGGAAGTGGAAGTTGGACTCTGAAGAAGCAGATTGATAAGAATATTGACGCTTTTGAATGTTAGTGTTGGAGACTCCTAAGAGTATGTGGACCAAGAAGAAAACAAGCAAATGGATCACTGAAGAAAGCAATCCAAAATTCTCACTCAATGACCAGGCTCCAATTCAGAGGTGGAATTCTGCAGGCTCTGACCAGTTCTGGAGAACCAGTAGCAGAAATTTTGAGTAGTTCGGAGAACCGGTAAATACCACCTCTGACTGGCCCTGCCCCCATCTATTCTCTGCCTCCTGGGTCCCAGCTGATCAGGAGGAAATGTGGATTTTGCAGTTACCTTCCCCTGGAGTGGGGAAGGAATGGAGATTTTACAGTATCCTTTCCCTGCCATGCCACCAAGCCATGCCCACAGAACTGGTAGTAAAAACTTTTGAATCCCACTACTGCTCCAATTTATCTTACTTGAGACAGATTGTTCAAAGATCTAACTCTCTGGAAAGGCTCTAATGCTGGAAAGAATGAAAGGAAAGAGAAGAGGCAGCAAGGTGGGTGATCTCACAGTGACAAAGAGCGTACCATTGGAAAACCTAAAAAAACAGGTTAGGGACAGATTGTCATGAGGATAAAAAAATCTATGTGGTTGCTAAGAATTGACAATGAATTGATGGCAATCAGTCAATTGATCAAGTATTTATAGTCTCTCATTTTTCCTTCTAGGAAATGTTACAAATTACATATTACCAAATTACATATTTAGTATCTCATTTTGCAGAACTTCGCACTTTTTGTGGATACCTTTCTCCTTGTATTGAGTGTATCAAGAACTACTCTCCTGAAATCCCATAGAGATCCTGATTCTTCTGCATTCTTCCTCCCATTGAACTCAAGGATAACATGGTCATTTTCTCCCATGTTTCCAATCACCTTTACTTTTACAACCATTTCCTTTCGGTAAAATTAGGCCCCTTTATTACTTTTTCTACTTGTCATCAAGAAAATATAGCAAATTATAAGATCTTTGACTCTTTTAGATTGTTATTACAGTATTGAAAGTTTGATCATTTGACTCAAAAAGGCAGAATATTTATTGCCTTTCTAAGTGATCTATATTAGACTCCCAAAACAATATCATTTTTATTTTTAAACAAAATACTTTCAACAGGATTGTTATGCTCCAGTTCATGAATTCCTGCACATGCATGTACTTTATTTATATACAGTGCAACATCCCCTCCTTTTCTTTTTATTCTCTTCCTTTTGAATAAATTGCACCTGTTCAGGTCTACAGTATGTTATAATCAAGTGTTCTACCATATGCCAGTGATTCCTGTGCTAGCCTGTGATAACAACTAATTCTACATTTAAGATAACTTAATACTTATTGAAAACTATCAAGGAGACAGAGGATGGGTGCAAACAAATTAGGTTACAGCAACATACATACATACATACATACATACATACATACATACATACATACATACATACATACATATATACAAACTTGCCACTAACTTTAAACGTATTCTGTCTCTATCCTTTGGGGTGCAAGTTGAATGCTACCCTCAGCATTGTTGAGAAAATTTTCCAATAAATCAAATAATTTTTACTTTCAAGCACCTTTTCTCTTTGGAAGCACCGTAGAGGATGTGTTTAACTACTTCGTCTGAATCAGCAACTTCTCTTGTCTTACTTACTTACATATTCATTGTCTGCTATAAGCATTGCTTATAACTTTCTCTTCTTTATATGAAACATTCCCTGTGAGAAGCATGACATTTTGATCTACTCCTCTAGTGATGGTGCATCCATTTTTGGATTCAAGGATTGTGAATGTATCCCACATCTGATTTTGGACTGCAATTGAAATATTATATATTTATATTTATATTTATTAAATTTCTATCCCGCCCTGTCTCCCAAAAAGGGACTCAGGGCGGCGCACAGGAACTTAAAATCCAACAATACAAATAGTACAAATTCTACAAAATTTAAAACTACTATTAAACAATTTAACCCGTGCTAAAAAGAAGACAGTTAATTTAAAACCCAGATCTAATAAAACATGGTTGTAGCAGCTATGCCGGGCTGGCCATATGGAAGAAATAGGTTTTTAAAGTCCGGCGAAAGAGGCGAAGGTCGGTGATAGTCCGGAGGTCTGGGGGGAGGTCATTTCAAAGGGCGGCACCTGCCACAGAGAAGGCTCTTCCCCTGGGCATCGCCAGCTAGCATTGTCCAGCGGACGGCACCCTAAGGAGGCCCTCCCTGTGGGAGCAGACAGGTCGAGTGGAGGTATGCGGTAGAAGGCGGTCCTGCAAGTAACCAGGCCCACTGCCATGGAGCGCTATAAAGATGGTCACTAAGACCTTGAAACGCACTGAGAAGGCTACCGGCAGCCAGTGCAGCTCGCGCAGGAGAGGTGTTACATGGGAGTATTTTGAAACTCCCAAAATCCCCCGCCCAGCCGCATTCTGCACCAACTGGAGCCTCCAGGTGCATCTCAAGGGGAGTCCCATGTAGAGAGCATTACAGTAGTCCAGGCGAGAAATGACAAGAGCTTGAGTGACTGTCTGTAAGGCGCCACGATCCAGAAAGGGGCGCAACTGGCATATCAGGTGCACCTGATAGAAGGCCCCCCTGGCCACGGCCGTCAGATGTTCATCTAAGGACAGCCGGGAATCCAGGAGGACACCCAAGTTGCGGGCCCTTTCTGTGGGGGCTAGCTGTTCCCCCCCGATAGCCAGAGATGGAACTAACTGGCTATGTTGTGGCACCGGAAACCGCAGCCACTCAGTCTTGGACGGGTTGAGTCGGAGCCCGTTCCTCCCCATCCAGGCCTGCACGGCCTCCAAACACCGGGACATCACATCGGCGGCATTGTTGGGATGGTTTGGGGTAGAAATGTACAGCTGGGTGTCATCAGCGTACAGGTGGAATTCTAACCCAAAACCACGGATGATCTCGCCCAGCGGCTTCATGTAGATGTTAAAGAGGAGGGGCGAGAGGACCGACCCCTGAGGCACCCCATAAGCAAAGGGCCTCGACGTTGACCTCTGCCCTCCAGCCAACACAAACTACGACCGGTTGGAGAGGTAGGAGGAGAACCACCGCAATACGGTGCCTCCCAACCCCAACCCCTCCAACCGGTGCAGCAGGATACCATGGTCGATGGTATCGAAAGCCACTGAGAGGTTTAATAGGACCAGGATAGAGCAGTGACCCCTATCCCGGGACCTCCAGAGATCATCCACCAACGCGACCAATGCCATCTCCGTGCTGTACCCAGGCCGGAAGCCAGACTGGCGCAAGTCTAGATAGGCAGTTTCCTCCAGGTGCTGGGGGAACTGTCGTGCCACCACACTCTCAACAACCTTCGCCACAAAGCGAAGGTTGGAGACCAGACGATAATTAGATAAAACATCTGGGTCCAGGGAGGGCTTCTTGAGGAGGGGTCTCACCACCGCCTCTTTCAAGATGGCTGGCACAAACCCCTCACTCAAAGAAGTGTTAACAATTCCCTGGAGCCAGCCTCGTGTCACCTCCTGGGAGGCCAGTACAAGCCAGGAGGGACACGGGTCCAATAAACATGTGGTGGCATTCAGCTGCCGCAGCATCCTATCCATGCCATCGGGAGTCACGGGATCAAACTCAGCCCAGATAACGGTCTCAAGACCTGTCCCTATCATCTCGTCCGGACCAACCCAATTGGAGGCTAATTCGCCCCAGATCTGAGCGATTTTATCCTGCAGATAACATCCAAATTCCTCTGCCCTGCAAGGGATCTTCCCGCGGCCTCTGTTGAAGGAGGGAGTGGGTCACCCTAAACAGGGTGGCAGGGCGATTATCTGCAGATGTGATGAGAGTGGCGAAATGATCCCGTTTCACCACTCTCAGCGCCACGAGGTAGGTCCGCAACTGCAACCTCACCCGTGTCCGGTCAGATTCGGTGCGAGTCGACCTCCAAATGCTCTCTAGGCGTCTCTTCCAGCGTTTCATTTCCCTCAGCTCCTCGGAAAACCAAGGAGCCAAGGTAGAGCGATGCTGGGTGTGAGGCCGCAGTGGCGCGACCCGGTCCAGGGCCCCCGTGGCCGCCAAATCCCAGGCAGCCACTAGGTCCTCAATCGGGTCGTGGGCCAGGGAGTCAGGTATTGGCCCAGGCTCCATCTGGAACCTCTCCGGGTCCATCAGGCGCCTGGGGCGGAACCATCTTGGAATATCAGGTTCCGCCTCCCTGCGATGGGGTGTAGCGGTTGGAAAGTCAAGCCGAAGGAGAGAGTGATCTGACCATGACAGGGGTTCGATGACTAATTCCCCTAATCCCAGATCACTGATCCACCAGCCGGAGACAAAGATTAGGTCCAGTGTGTGTCCTCCAGTGTGTGTTGGGCCATAAATTAATTGGGTCAGGTCCATGGCCGTCATGGAGGCCATGAACTCCCGAGCCACCTCAGATGATCCGCCTACCGATGGCAGGTTGAAATCCCCCATGACTAGAAGTCTGGGGGTCTCAACTGCCACCTCGGCGATCACGTCCAGGAGCTCGGGTAGGGTTGCTGATACGTAGCGGGGAGCCAGGTACACTATCAGCAAATTTTTAAAAGATCCTTTAAAAGCTGTAGTGCCACAATGAAACTCCAGAATAAACTCTGCTTTGTTAACTCCACCAATGAGAAAATTTTATATTATATATGGAACCTGAAATGTCTAAACTTTACATATTGCATAAAAGTTTAACTTGTTGCCTGTTTTGCTTTGGATTTAAGACTTGTGTTCTGTGCTCATTGCAGCTATCTGCATTATGTTTGCGTTATGTAAATGACTTGTGTTACATATTCTAAGACAAGGGTGGGTGGGCAATTAATTTTTCCAAGGGACCATATGAGAGGTGGAGACTGTTGTGGAAGGTTGAAGCAACAGGGCTATGAAAGTGTGCAGGCACGCATGTACACACATACATAAGTTGGGAATAAAATAGCAGTTGCCTTCAAAATGAAAGCAATGCAGTTTCATTACATGCATGGCATACACTTATTTGCATTTGATTTTTAATTTCTGATTGACCTCACACAGACCAGACAGGGATAGTAAAAGGGCCAGATGTGGCCTGGAAGCCATAAAATGCCCAGGTCTGTTCTAAGATAATTGCTTTCTGCCTTTTCAAAATTGTAATCCAGTTTTTTATTTTGTGTATTTTCAGTCCCGGAGCGGACTCTATAAACAAAAAATAGCGCAACTCTACTATTTATTTAAATAGCTGATGTAGTCATTGCTTGCTTTTCTGGTGACAAGCCTAATAGCTTGCCTTACATTAGATGGCAGTCCATTATTGAAATATGAATTGTGGGGTAGATGCATCCATTATAAGGAAGTGAACAAGAAGACAAAACACACCGATACCTGAATAATTTACCACTTTTATTGTTACTTGCTTGCAGTGGTGAGATTCAGCCAGTTCACACCACTTCAGGACAAGGTGAGCTCTCCCGGTTCAGCCTGGATCAGGCAAACTACTAGAAGCGGCAGTGGAAGGCTCTGCCGACCCACCTGGACACTTCTGCACATGTGCAGAAGCAGTGCGCAAGCATGCCTGAAACAGTAGTAGAAAAATTGGCAACTCACCTCTGCTTCGAGAGAACCGGTTGTTAAGTTTCTGAGCACTTTGGTGAACTGTTTGTTGGAAAAAATCATTAGGGCAAAGAACCGGTTGTTAAATTATTTGAATCCCACCACCGCTTGCTTGCCATCTATACATCTAACTATTTTATGCTTTGATTATATTCAGGTTTCAAATGTTATTGTAATCACAAAATACTATATACATATAATATTTAGTGTTTTATGCAGATCCACAAACATTTATTTTGATTTTTTTCCTATTGTAATAATTGTAAGAAAATATTTCACCAATCTATAAGAGGACAAACCATGATGAAGCAAACTTAGTGCCATTTTCTATATTAATTTCAGACATTTTAGATCCATTTTAAAAAAATGATAAGACTTTTAATGACAATTTCATGCACCATGTGGTACTTTAGCACAGAGTTAATACTGTGCTCAGTATGAAGGGTCATCTGTGTATGCTATGAATTACCAATGCCCAGTCATTCAGCCTAGGTCTTAAATTACTCTCAATTCAGTATGAATATAACATCCATCAAATCTGTTTTGAATTCCCCCAAATCTCAAGAACTAATTTATGACATTCATGGGGTGATGGTTGGAGACAGTGAATAAGGATGTAGTTTGGCGAATTAGCTTTGAATTCAACCCAATTTTATGGACTAACTGAGACAAATTTAAAATGTAGAAATCAGAGTCATTGCCAAATATGGCAACTTTAAAAAAAAGGGATATTTGGAGGAAAACTTCTGGTTGAAAAATTACTACATTTTGTTAATTAAACTCAAGCAAATTTGAGAAACAATATTTATACACCCAACACAACACTTTTTTGATATTTTAATTATTATCTGCCTATAATGAGAGCATTTATTAAAATATAATATATTCTATTTAATTAATCTTGAAATAGCATAGAAAACACCAGTCAAAATATTTGAAACAAATATTGCAATTTCAGAATGTTGTTTTATTATTTTTAAATAAGCATTCTTCTTTATAAAGACTTAATTTCTGCTTTACCATTGCAGATGGGAAGTTTAAAATATATTTTCTCTTGTGGAGGCATTACACTGCAGAAACGGGGAACAACTTCCAGTATTCCTAGCAAATTTTACCAGTAAATTAATTTAGTAACAAATGTCCTATCCTGGGAATTGATTGATTTCAGCCCTATTAGCTACACTAGATCAGGAATCACTTTCAAAGGAAAGTCCCAAATGTGTTCTTTTCAGGAGGCAACTGGACTTCCTTGGATTTTTTTTGAAGACGTTTCACTTCTCATCCAAGAAGCTTCTTCAGTTCTGACAGGATAGTGGGGAATGGAAGGATTTATATTCCTTGCAGACAGCTGGTAATCTGCATCATTTTAGAGAGTCATTTAAGCACTTGGAGATTTAGCTGGGTCCTCAGGGTCACCTGAGTAGATGCATTTTTTCTCTGGAAATCCATTCCTACTCCCACACCATTCAAAGGTTGTTAATCCCAAATTGTATAGCTAAAAGTCTATAGAGATTCTCAGTCATCCAGGTCATGGCTGTCCCAAAGATGCTTTTTCAGGAGGCAGTGATCCAGTTGTCTCCTGAAAAAGCACCTTTGGGACAACCATGACTATGGTTGACTGAGAATCTCTACAGTCTTCCAAAGGAAAGCTAAATCTACTTTTATTGAGAGTGACTATAATGATGGAATTTTGCAAATTGTATTATGCTGTACCTCTTCCCCTTCTTATACCCATGTGAATTAGGGAGGTGCCCACCTAAGCCATTTCTGCATGCTTTCTGCTTGGCTGGGTTTAAACTATGTTTTGATCCTTGTTAATTTGGTAACAGATTTGGGTTTTATCTCTACCACGGTTATCTTCCTTACTTTCTGAATTGATCCTCTCACTGTCCCTTTAAATTTTGCTAAATCAGTTTTGAACTTTTGACCTTCTAGGAACACTGTCCACATCATCTGTCAAGAAATTGTTGAACATCTGCCACATCATCACTGCATTATCTGTTTCAGAGTCATAGCTATAGAAGAATATCAAAATAAGATTTACTTTTGAAGTAGATGGAACATAGAGGGGGTATATTAGTACTTCTCTATTGGTGGGTAGGTTGTTTTTTGAGGCTCTGTATATAGTTTAATCAAGACCTATTTTGCTATTTTGAAAGAGAAAGCAATGGAAGCTTTGGATCAGACTGCCTGGAGTCTCTATGCACGTAAATCAGGGAGAGCTCCCTAGTTTTCAGATGAATTCTGGGTCATAAAACAATATAAGAGAGACCCAAGATACCACAAAAAGAGAACAAAGAACCAAGAGACCAAGCACATGTAAGAGGCTTTCTTAGGTGTTATCCTGTGGCAATAAGACTGGCAAAATGTAATTATTTTTCTGTCCATATTGTGTCTGTGGAGAGCTATTTAAGGTGACCCAAGCCATCCTGGATAAGAAGGGTCAGATGAATACTTGCAGGGCACAGTGAGGACAGTTTCCCTGTGAAACATAATTTCCTTGGAGATCTGGATGGACCATCTCTTTTGCCTTTCATGAGTTATTAAGGACCAGGTTGTTCTCTCAGGAACTCTTGAGGCTTTTTTCTTGGGTTGTTCCTGAATTCAGTCCTTCTCATTACCATGTTTACCTGTTCTCATTAACAATTCCTCTATCTAAACCAATAGAATATTTATCGGGGATGGGAGAACAAATGGCCCTTTGAAATTTCAATATTCAACCTGTCTGATCACTGACCATACTGGCTGGAATTCCCAGGAAGTGTAATTGTGACGGACCATGCATGTTGTCTAACAGTACTTTTCCTCCTTCAGAGATACCATATTTTTCGGAGTATAAGATGCACCAAGGTGTTGAAGAGGCATTTTTTTTAAAAGTAGGTAGGTAGATAGAGGGATAAAGAGGGAGAGAGAAATAGAGAGAGATAGAGAGAAATAGAGTAGGGAGGGAGGGAGAAATAGAGAGAGAGAGAGAAATACAGTAGGTAGGTAGGGAGGTAGGGAGGGAGGGAGGGAGGGAGGGAGAGAGAGAAGGTAGGTAAATGTTTCCAGGTGTATTTATCCATGTGCTGGAGAAGGAAATCACTGACAAAACTGCTGGCACAGCACTTGACCAACGCAATTCTCATCAATCCTTCTAATTAAACAGCTTTTTGCATTCTGTAAACCTCCCCCAAATGGCCTGTTTTTTGTGAAAACAGCCCCGTTTTTTCCAAATAAAAGATATGAATAGCCTTGGGGGGCCTGCAGAGTGTCTTACCCCCTCAAAAAACGAGCAAAAAATGGTCCGTTTTTTGAGAAACGGGCCATTTTTTGTAAAAAAAAAAATTGCATGCATGGTCTTATGGAGGCTTATAGAGTGCTCATGGGGATGGGAAGGGGGCAAAATTGAGCAAAAAATGGCCAATTTTTTTGCTCATTTCTGCCCTTCCCATCCCCCAGGAGCTCTCTGAAAACCTTCATAAGGCTATGCACGAGCATTTTGGTGAAGGGGTGGGGCTTCAGGAGGCAAAAAAATGCTGTATTCGGTGTATAAGATGCACCCAGATTTTCAGCCTATTTTTAGAGGAAAAAAGGTGCGTCTTATAATCTGAAAAATATGGTATATGACAGTAGAATGACTCACTTACTTACTTGTGTAACACGTGCCATATTATCCTATGATCTGTAGTTTACTTTTTGTGTGCCATCCATCCACAGAATAACCTATGGAAAAATTGCATGGCAAAAGTATAGCCAGCAAGAAATTTACAAATACACAGGACATCCAAGCAGCCATTTATAGATGCAAAATATTAATGGGCCCAGACCGTTGGACCTCAGCTGGGCAGCTTTTTTTTTTACCCAATACACTACTTTTCAGCTGTTTGACCTCATTTGATTTTAATCTTTTGCTTAAAGGACTAAAACTCACTATAAGGCAGATGCAATTAGTAGCAGTCTCTATAATCCAGATTATCAATTAACATTAGAAATCCATTCGTAATACCAGTTTAACAATTTGATTTTTTGTATTTTTATTTGCACTGTTATTATGTTATCACTGTTATTATTGCTTATTTAATAAACACATATGTTGCGTGCAAAATATTCCCAGTTCTTTTTCCAGTTTCATTAGCTGAATAGAGGAATAGTGGGAAATAGTATCTTCCAGTTTACTCAGATACCTCTGGCTGGATGAACAAATGGTCTGCTTCATCATAAAACATATAATAATCCTTAGCCTTTGTGCAGTATAAAATATACTTTAATATATGTATTACATATGTGCATACACACACACACAGCATTTTTGCTGATAAATAAATGAAGGGAAACTAGTATAGATCTATTTCAAGCTATTTAGCTCTCAACAGCTAGCCATGCCCTTGCTGAGATTTGAACTGGGGCTGCTTTTACATATTAGGCAGTTATATTAACCTCTAAGCCACAAGCTCTCCTCCCTTATCAGCTGAGCCAAGGGAATGATTAAGGTGAGATAGATAGATAGATAGATAGATAGATAGATAGATAGATAGATAGATAGATAGATAGATAGATAGATAGATAGATAAATAGATAGATAGATAGATAGATAGATAGATAGATAATCATCCATCTTGAGTTATTTGTGAAAATAATAAATGCAGGATACAAACAAATAAAAGAAAATAAAAGTTATTCCTGGGACATGGTCTGCCCTCTTTAGTACCACTATTGGTCCTAAAATCATATTTCCTTCTTCAAGCAGTGATATTCCCATGTAGCAGCCTGGCCTTTCTTCACTGTAAAATACCCAATTTTGAATAAATCACATATTCTAAATATGTTTAATTATCTGAGACGCGATTGCCTGTATTAGTAATGCAGCTTCTGAATTAAAAGCAACAATTGCCATACAACCATAATCTGAAAACCCACTAGCGAAAACAATGACAGGATAATCACAATAATATTGCTAGCGATCAAATGCTGACATTTCTGTAATTAATCTAGCTGCTATACTGGATAACAAAGAAGTGGACTCAGGCACTAAAATTAGGAATTGTTGCACAGTAGCTCATTCTCTAAATAATTTGGTCTTCCGCAATTATAATTAAAATGTTTATTTTGAGGTTTGGTTTTGCTCCACACTTTCCCCCGCCCCTCTAAAATCATTTATTTTAAGCAAACATTAAACTTGACAGAATACCTTTCAACTGGAATTGTTGTTTTGTTGTATAGCCTTATGCTCCTCTTGTCTGATAAAAGGCTAAACTACAACCCAGGTTTTAGAGTGGAATGCCTGATTAATCTGTCTGCTAGCTACATATGGAAATAAATTAGCAAATGGTTCATCTGGGACTGAACTACTACAGCGATGATAAACGATTGCCCTCTTCCATGGCTATATTACTGAAGCTTCAGTGGTTTCTCTGTTCTCATTGCAAAGATTGATAACAGCAAACCACCATGGTTCTGGAAATAAGGCAGCATTTGAAGTAGTGTACGCAGATTCTGAGCCTTATTTTTATAAGCTTTGTATATGCTTTTTCTGCTTTAAACTAAGTTTTTTTTTATACAATAGCAAATATTAAATAAAAAGACTATGACTGAAAATATTTAATCAAAAAAAACTATCGGCCAGAAAAAAAAATCTCATGAAAAATCTCACTTTATGCTACCCAGAGTCACCTTATTGGGAGACGGATGGCATAAAATTTAATAAATACAAAAATAAATACATTTATTTTTCTCAGCAACAATTCAGAAATGGCTTGGTTGACTTGGCTTTCTTCACATATTTTTTTAAAGTTGCACTTTATATTCAATCTTAAAATTGTCAACCAAGTCAGCTTCCTGATCTTGTTGAAGATCAGTCAAGATTATGTGATGCTACATAGCAATATGTAATCACAGACAAAACTCAAAGAAAATTTCAGCAAATTGCTTGAAAATCCTCTTCATTGTGATTCTATCTATATTGTGTGCATATATCCAAGTACCGATACAACTGTATTGCAACAGGCATTCAGGTTTTGTGTTCATTGCACACACATTGGGGAGGGAGTTAGTGTTGGCCTTTCAAGATCTAACCCAGAGGTGCTTTTTCCAAAGGCAACTGGACTTTCTTGCTTTTTTTCCTTTGAAAATATTTTGCTTCTTTTGCAAGAAGCATCTTCAGAACAGATCTGATGTTATATTGGAGTAGTTTTTGTAGTTGCCACTGAATTAAAAATATGTGTGGGTTTTCAAACCTAGGAGGAAGAAGTGGGAGTTTAATTTTTTACCCTGCCACTTTATTTTTGTGGAACTGGAAATAATTCCTTGCAAAAAAGTGAATAGGTTGATAAGCTTATTATTTTTACTGAAGAGCTGACATCAAGCTGAGATACAAGTTCCTTCTTCAACCACAGACAAGCATACCAGGAATATTTAGATTGTATTCAGATAGTTGAAGAGACACAAAGAAATTCTAAGCAAAGCAGCCTATTAAACCAACAATGAGTTGAAGCAGTAGGCTCTTTCCCATGCTCATTAGATCAAGTTTTCCTGTGTAAGACTAAGGCTAAGATTGGCCACTATACTATCCAAATCTTGATGAGAAACTAAGACAACTTGGCTTCTATTTTCTGCCCTACATATCAATATGATGCTCAATGAGAGCTTGTTGTGAGACAATTTCAATCAGGCATTCAGCCTTGCAGTGACTTGATGGGCTCCAGATGTCTTCCCAGTCAATGTATCCAGTATCCAGTAAAGAAACAATTTCTTGACTTAGAATACAGGAAACATCATAGAAGACAGTAAGACAGGCTGCTCAGAATGGTAGGACTTTAGGGTGGTAGAAGGATGAAATGATAAGTATGATAGCTGAAAATTATGGAAGTTGTAGACCAACACTTCTGAATGACAGCAGAGCTACTACTTTATTCTGTAGTACATTATTGATTTCTGAGTAAAAAAAGGTTACATATTTACACATTTTCCAGGATGCAGTTCAGAGCTATTGCTTACTAAGAATAGAATAGAATAGAATAGTTGGAAGGTCTTCTAGTCTAACCCCCTGCTTAGACAGAAAACCCTATACCACTTCAGACAAATGGTTATTCAACATCTTCTTAAAAACTTTCAGTGTTGGAGCATTCACAACTTCTGGAGGCAAGCTGTTCCACTGATTAATTGTTTTAACTGTCAGGAAATTTCTACTTAATTCTAAGTTGCTTCTCTCTTTGATTTGTTTCCCCCCATTGCTTCTCGTCCTACCCTCAGGTGTTTTGGAGAATAGTTTGACTCCCTCTTCTTTATGGCAACCCCTGAGATATTGGAATACTGCTATCATGTCTCCCGTAGTCCTTCTTTTCATTAAACTAGACATACTCAGTTCCTGCAACCGTTCTTCATATGTTTTAGCCTCCAGTCCCCTATCATATATGTTGCTCTTCTCTGCACTCTTTCTAGAGTCTCAAACATCTTTTTTACATTGTGGCAACCAAAATTGGATGCAGTATTCCAAGTGTGGCCTTACTAAGGCATTATAAAGTGGTATTAACACTTCAAGTGATCTTAAGTCTATCCCTCTGTTTATGCCTAGAACTGTGTTGGCTTTTTTGGCAGCTGCTGCACACTGCTGACTCATATTTAAATGAGTGTTCTAACTGTATAGTAACCATATGGTTATGTAATTATTCAACTATACACATGCATCATATATTTAGTTTATAAATGGAGCAAACATATGGGATTCACATCAATGGGTCTCTCCCTTACCTCATCCCCTCACTCACATACATTAATCATAACCTGTGAAAGGCTTTCATGCATAGAGTTTCATGCACATGGGAAGCTTATTAAAAAAAGTCTATTTTTTTAAAAAAATAAGTATTTCCTAAGTTAATTGAATGTGCACATACATCTAAATCTCTGGAATTCCTTTTTTCTCTGTTGTTATTTGAGTTAGCTGGTGGTACAGTAGTATGGTAAAAATGTTGAGATGGATGACCTTAGACTGGTCATTATCAGACAAGACACAAAGCTGCTATTGTGTGGATAAAACAAAATAATACTTTAAGTATGCATTCTCACACTTCATAAGGTACTTACAACTCCGGCTGCACGGTCCTTTCAGTGGTATATCAAGCTTTTCACTGAGTAAGGTGTTAATAAGACCCCATTCTCTCTCTCTCTCTCTCCTCTCTCTACACACACACACACACACACACACACACACACACACACACACACACACACACACACACACTGAGGGAGGAGAGAGAAAGAGATTTGTCTCTGTTGTTTTATTTGGAAGTTTTCTTTCAGGCTGCAATGTATGGCACAGTCACTCAAGCGCTCGTGACATCTCGGCTGGATTACTGTAACGCTCTCTACATGGGGCTCCCCTTGAGGTGCACTCGAAGGCTGCAGTTAGTGCAGAATGCGGCCGCGCGGGTGGTTATCGGTGCCTCTAGGCAAGCCCACGTAACACCTCTCCTGCGCGAGCTGCACTGGCTGCCTGTGGCCTTTCGAGTGCGCTTCAAGGTGTTGATCACCATCTTTAAATCGCTCCATGGCTCGGGGCCTAGCTATATACGAGACCGCCTCCTGCCCCATACATCCCTTCGTCCGGTCCGCTCCCACAGAGCGGGCCTACTCCGGGTGCCGTCGGCCGGGCAATGCCGGCTGGCGACACCCAGGGGAAGAGCCTTCTCTGTGGCGGGCCCGGCCCTCTGGAACGACCTACCCCCCGACCTTCGCACTACCTCGGACCTCCGCCTCTTCCGCCAACGTCTTAAGACGTACTTATTCCAACAAGCCGGCCTAGGATAGCCCCCCGCGTCTGACTTTTAAATATAAATTATAATTTGGTTATGGTCTTAATAACGGGTTTTAGCACGGGTGAATTAATTTAATATATTTTTAATTGATGTATATTGTATTTATGGTTTTATATAATGCCTGTGCGCCGCCCTGGGTCCTAACAAGGAGAAGGGCGGGGTATAAATTTAATTAAAAAAAAATTAAAAAAAAATAAGAGTAACTTCTATTAGACATAATACGACACTTGTGAATGGATGACCATAGGATTACACATTTAGACAATCAATGAGCTGCTAAGCATTTCTTAACACAATGCCAATTCAATAAATGTGTGGCCATTGAATGATAACCTCATGCATAATACTTGATTGTTTCTCCTGCCTTGAGTAAAAGGATATGTTGATGAAAACCATATGTGGGTTTTCCCAAAGGAACCATGGAGCAGATAAAAAATTTCCATTTTTATTGGAAATGTCCAGTCCCATCCAATAAACTGACCAAGAGCAACTGTTTTGCTATCCAGTTTATCTATTCTAGTCCAGCATCCAAGTATTTAACAGATTAACAGAGTTGGAAGGGACCTTGCAGGTCATCTAGTCCAACTCCCTGCCCAAGCAGGAGACCCTACATCTGCCTCTACCTAGGATTGAATTTATTGAAGTTATAATCTGGGAGGGAAATAAACTTCCCTAGTGACCATATTACAACAAGCTATGTTTATATATTAAGAGTTTTTGTGCCTCTATGGTTTTCTTTAGAAAGTTGGGCTGTGCAAAAGGTATTTATAATTTGTATTTTTGAGAGTTGCTTAGACAGCCTAAGCTTGCATCATTCCAGAGTAAAAAAAAATGAACTTCAGTGCTATGTATAGTGAGCATGAAAGCCAATTTAACAGATTGCTCAGCATCTGATAACAAATGAGCCTCAATTTTGGGTTCTTTTCAAAATATTTATAGCATGTTTTATTTTGGTTTAGTCTCTTAAATTGGTTTGCTGTGGTTACTTGTACAATCTGTTTAACGACCTTCCAGGTCCTTTCCAGCCCTAATATTCTATGGAGGCCACATGAAAGCCATTTATATGGTTCCATTTCTATGCAGAGACACCTTGAGGTGAATCACAAGAGCTGATTCAAAGAGAAGCGAAATAAAATACTTTCTGAGGGACAATCCATATGACTAGTAGAGCAGGCTGACTTTGTGTTCCCTCAAATGAAGCAGGATTGCTAGTGTGGACCAGTCTCTTGTGAATCAGACCTGCAGGTTTCCCCTTCCGTGTTGGGGTTGCTGCAGCTGCTAGGTTAATGCTTCTTTTCTGTCACTAGGTGTCACTTTAGCACTGCTTCTGTAGAAGGCCTTAGTGCAGGGGTACCAAGACCTGTCAAAATAAAGCAAACATCCAAGGTATATTATGAATATAGATAATGGTACATGGATGTGAATGACCTTGGGAGATAATAATAATAATAATCTTTATTGTCATTGTAACAATATTGTAATAAAATTACAATGAAATTGAGATGTGGGAGGGAGAAGCAAAGACATGCTGCCTAGGAAAAGATCAGTTAAGAGAGGGTGTAGCCTGCAGCTATATAAGAGGCAGAGAAAGAAACTCAGAAAGGATCCACCCTAATTTGTGAGATTGTAAAAGAGATGGCTGGAGATTTATACTATTAGACTTGCTAGATTCTATTTATGTAGCTTTACAATAGCATAGAATTAATGTATCTGTTCCTGTCTGGAAAGGGTGATAGTATGTTAGTAGGGATCAGCGGTGAAATCCTCTGAAGTCTGCTACCGATTCGGTGAGTCTGCTACTGAGTGCGCGGTTTGTGTACACATGCGTGGTTTGCACACAAGCGTGCCCAAAATGCTAAGAAAGGAACATTTTGAAGCTTTCCGAGTCTGCAAAGGTTAAGTAGAACAGTGAGGGGGGGGGGGATTCGCTGTGCCATGAGAATTAGATTAAGTAGAAAGCAGGAAATCTGACAATTCTAGCTAATATAAATCATTAGTCACAGCTGATCGTCGCCCAGTTGATCGTCAGAAATACCAGTTCATTTTTTTTACTACCGGTTCAGGCAAACCGGTCCAAACCGGTAGCATTTCACCCCTGGTAGGGATATATACATAAGTAGCTATAGAAGTTATTCCGGAAACATTTCCCCTGAAGAAAAAGGTGTGCTTATATATTTCCTTTCGCAGAAAGGAAAGAGAAAAATCTGACTTCAGTTTTTAGACTATCCCACCAAATACAGGGAATCCTCAGCTTATGACAGCAAACGAGTCCAAAACTTCTGTTGCTAAGCAAGACAGGTGTTAAATGAGTTTTGCCTCCTTTCGCCACCTTTCTTGCCATGATGGAGGAACTGGGTATGTCTAGTTTAATGAAAAGAAGGACTAGGGGAGACAGGATAGCAGTGTTTCAATATCTCAGGGGTTGCCACAAAGAAGAGGGAGTCAAACTATTCTCCAAAGCACCTGAGGGTAGAACAAGAAGCAATGGGTGGAAACTAATCAAGGAGAGAAGCAACTTAGAACTGAGGAGAAATTTCCTGACAGTTAGGACAATTAATCAGTGGAACAACTTGCCTCCAGAAGTCGTTAAAGCCCCTACACTGGAAGTCTTTAAAAAGATATTGGATAGCCATTTGTGCAATGGTATAGGGTTTCCTGCCTAGGCAGGGAGTTGGACTAGATGACCTCCAAGGTCCCTTCCAACTCTGCTATTGTATTGTATTGATTGTTCAGTGAATCACTGCAGTGCTTAATGAGTAACCTGGATGTTAAGTGTCACTGGCTTGCCCATTGACTTGGCTTGTCGGAAGCTTGCAAAAGGTGATTACATGACCTCAGGACAGTACAACTGTCATAAATGTGAATCACTTGCCAAGCGTCCAAATTTTGATCACATGACCTTGGGGATGCTGCAATGGTCGTAAGTCATTTTTTTCAGTGCTGCTGTAACTTCCAACAGTGATGAAGCTCCGTAAGAGACGCCTAGAGAACATTTGGAAGTCCACACGATCCGAATCTGATCGAACACGGGTAAGGTCCCATTTGAGGACCTACCTAGTGGCGATAAAAGCAGCGAAACGTAACTACCTCGTGACTCTTATCGCATCCGCAGATAACCGCCCTGCTGCCCTGTTTAGAGTAACCCACTCCCTCCTTCAACAGAGGCCGCGGGAAGCTCCTTTGCAGGGCAGAGCAGAGGAATTTGGACATTATCTGCAGGATAAAATCGCTCAGATCCGGGACGAGTTGGCCTCCAACGAGACCAGCCTAGGCGGACCATCCGAGGCAGGTCTTGTGACCGTATTATGGGAAGAGTTCGACTTTGTTACTTCAGATGACATGGACAGGTTGCTGAGGCGACTGAATGCTACCACATGTTTATTGGACCCGTGTTCCTCCTGGCTTGTACTGGCCTCCTGGGAGGTTACACAAGGTTGGCTCCAGGAAATAGTGAATGCTTCTTTGAGTGAGGGGTTCTTGCCAGTCGCCTTGAAAGAGGAGGTGGTGAGACCCCTCCTCAAGAAGCCTTCCCTGGACCCAGCGTTGTTAGTAAATTATCGTCCGGTCTCCAACCTTCACTTTCTTGTGAAGGTTGTTGAGAGTGTGGTGGCACAGCAGTTCCCCTGGCACCTGGAGGAAACTGTCTATCTAGACCCGTGCCAGTCCGGCTTCTGACCTGGGCATAGCACAGAGACTGCATTGGTCGCGTTGGTCGATGATCTCTGGAGGGCCCGAGATAGAGATTGCTCCTCTATCCTGGTCCTGTTAGACCTCTCAGCGGCTTTTGATACCATCGACCATGGTATCCTATTGCACCGACTGGAGGGGTTGAGGTTAGGAGGCACCGTGTTACGGTGGTTCTCTTCCTACCTCTCCGGTAGGTCGCAATTCGTGTTGACAGGAGGGCAGAGGTTGACGTCGAGGCCCCTCACGTGTTGGGTGCCCCAGGGGTCGGTCCTCTTGCCACTCCTGTTCAACACCTATATGAAGCCGCTGGGTAAGATCATCCGTGGTTTTGGGGTAGAGTACCATCAGTATGCTGATGATACTCAGCTGTACATATCTACCCCTAACCACCGATGCCGTTGAAGTGATGTCCCGGTGTCTGGAGGCCGTGCGGGTCTGGATGGGGGTAACAAACTTCGACTCAACCCATCCAAGACCGAGTGGCTGTGGTTTCCAACGTCCCGGTATAGCCAGTTGACTCCATCACTGGCCATCGGGGGCGAGTCATTAGCCCCCGTGGAAAGGGCTCGCAACTTAGGTGTCCTCCTGGACTCTCGGCTATCCATGGATGACCATGTGACGGCCATGGCCAGGAGGCTTTTTACCAGGTTCACTGGTATGCCAGTTGCGCCCCTTTCTCGACCGGGATGCCCTCCACACTGTCACTCAAGCACTGGTTATGTCCAGCCTAGACTACTGCAATGCTCTCTACATGGGGCTCCCCTTGAGGGGCACCCAGAGGCTCCATTTGGTACAGAATGTGGCCGCGCGGGGGATCTTGGGAGCCTCACGGCATTCCCATGTAACACCTCTTTTGCGCGAGCTGCACTGGCTACCGGTGGCTTTCCGGGTGCGCTTCCAGGTGTAGGTAACCATCTTTAAAATGCTCCATGGCACGGGGCCTAGCTATTTGCGGGACCGCCTCCTACCACACACCTCCCTTCGGCCGATCTGCTCCCACAGGGAGGGCCTTCTCAGGGTGCCGGCTACCGGGCAATGCCGGCTGGCGGCCCCCAGAGGAAGGGCCTTCTCTGTGGCAGGCCCAGCCCTCTGGAACGACCTACCCTCCGAACTTCGTACCACCACGGACCTTTGCCTCTTCCGCCGATTACTCAAGACCCATTTATTTCATCTAGCCAGCCTAGCTTAGATCCTGAGGTAATTTTTTACAGACTTAATTAGTGGATTTTAACTTTTTACCAGTTTTAATTATACTTTTAGCACAGGCCATATTTAATTTAATTATATTTTAGTTGTTGTGTTTGTATTTATTACAGGTTGTATGCTTGTATTTTTTTTAAACTTTCCTGTGCACTGCCCTGAGTCCCAGTGGGGAGATAGGAGCGGTATAGAAATGGAATAAAATCTAAATCTAAATCCCTAAACAAATGGTTGTAAGTTGAGGACTACCTGTATATTCTGACTCCACCACCCTACCATATTAAGACCATGCAGTTTATTTAGTAGAAATTCTATAATTCAGACTAGCTTGGAAACCCATGTTAAGGATATCACAGAACATTCTTGAATCTTACTTGGGTATTAAGGCCTTTGGTTACTAGCAACTTGCTAAGGTGGTGACCTGTCACCTTCAAGTTGCAAGATTTCCTATAGTTAAGTAATGCCGTTGCAGATATGAGAGCCCCAAATTCTAATTCCAAAAATGTAATCAAATTTAAAACATCTTGCTTGGTCTGTTATTTTCATCTATTATTAATGTTTCCGAGACAGCATATCCATTATCCATCCTCACAAGGTCTAAGTCAGGGGTTCCCAAACTTGGCAACTTTAAGACTTGTGGACTTCAACTCCCAGAATTCTCCAGCCAGCATAGCTGGGAGTTGAAGTCCACAAGACTTAAAGTTGCCAAGTTTGGGAACCCCTGGTCTAAGTGGTATAACAAAAATAACTGAACATACATGAATACATATTCGGGTATTCTTCCTTTGTCCAACATTCTCATATTCTCAGATTTTGCATCACTGATGAATAACTGAAACAATTTCTCACCGACAATTAAAGAAAGAGGGTGAAGGTTAATTTTACAACCCAGACTTTCTGTTTGTGTACGCACTTTGTTTAGTACCTGAGCGAAGAAACCAATGTGCAAACATTATTTTGCGAGAAGCAGATATTTCAATCATTTCCAAATGTTAATGTGGTGAACACACGAAAATATCATTTTAAACCTCGCTCTTGCCAAAACTCAGAGCTACAAATCACCGAGAATGTCAGGCTGTACATTAAGAACATGATGGGCCTTTTATTTTGTTTACTAAATTGCTGCTGAAGTGAAGCCAGCCTAAGCAAAAATACAATACGCAAGAGAAAATAGCTTAATCCCCCTTAAAAGGGAACCCTTGCATCTGCAATTAATATAAGTAAATATGCAGGAGACTGTGTGCCCTACTTTTTTTGGGGAAAGACAGTTCTCTGTTTGTTGAAAAGCATTCTCAATTTAAACTTTCCTTCACCTTTTTGTTTGGACTCTAAAGCGAATTGTTTCCAGTGATTTGGCCCTGCTGATTGAAATGGATACTGTCTTTTAAGGGCTGTATAGTCCAAGTGAACTAGATAAAGAATTATTGGAAGGGAGAGCAAGAGTCTCAAGGTAGCTCGTTTAGTTATCATACCCTCTGGACCCAGGCTGAACAGGTACAAATGGAACAAATTGTCTCAAGTCGTAGCCTCCAAGAATCAAATAATTGCTCATTGGAAAATAGGTTGGAGGTCTTCTAGTTCTAATTCCCTGGTCAGGAATCTTCATACCATCCCAGACAAATGGCTGTCCAACATTTTCTTGAAAACTTTCAGTGATGGAGCCCCTATGACTTCAGAAAGCAGGCAGTTCCATTGCTTAGTAGCTCTCATAGTAAAGAAATTCCTCCTTATTTTAAGTTTGGCTCTCTCACCGTAAAATGTAATTTCCTCCATTGGTTTTGTCTTATCCTAGGCTGCTTTGGTTATCCTTCCTGTGATATCTTTCCTGTGACTTCCCTTCATGTATTAGAAGATAGTACTTTTTAATAATAATTTTTCAAAATTTTCTTTTAATGAACACACGCAAAAATTAGTATTGGCACATGAATTCATTCCTATATTGTACACATTTTGGTCCTCTTATGAATGGCTTGGATAAAGGACTGAGCTCCCGTTACTTGTCCCAACTTCTGCCAACTTAGCAGTTCGAAAGCATGTAAAAATGCAAGTAGAAAGAGCGTTGGTACTTACCTGATATGCCTCTTCTAATAAGAGGGGAGATAGCATCCATTGAATGGGTTATGACCTATCCACACTCTGATTGGACTGAGTCTTATAAATAATTAATTAACCATGGTATATAACCCCTGTCTCCACTGGCCCCACCCAGTTTTCGATGAAGGAAATAAAGACAGACTCACCAGTATCTTCCAACACGTTTAGTGAAATAGAAAGGCAACATCAAAACGGCACCACCGCCAAATACAAAACCTTCAGGACAAATCCCCAATTTCAACAGCGGGCTGAACGAGACAAGGGATGGGCCGGATGCTATCTCCCCCCTTATTAGAAGAGGCGTATCAGGTAAGTACCAACGCTCTTTCTCAATAAGGGTGGAGATAGCATCCATTGAATGGGACGTACCTAAGCCCCACCAATGCCCCAAAGGGAGGGGTCGAGAGAAGCCCAGTCCCTAGCGGTCCGTGCGGACAGCCTGCAGCCCTCTCCGGCCGAATGCAGCCCCGGACGAAGCGAATTCGTCCATCTTGTAAGCCGTAGTGAAAGGAGAGGGAGAGGACCAGGCCGCGGCCCGACAAATCTCCTCAAGCGAAGCTTGGGTGGCCCATGCAGATGTAGTAGCGGCGCTACGCGTCGAATGAGCTGTAATGCCCTCCGGAACAGCCTCCTGGGACATCTCGTAGGCCTTGCCGATGCATTTCCTGACCCAACGTCCAATGCAGGAAACCAACACCTTGCAACCCAGGGAGGAAGGCAGAAAGGAGATGAAGAGAGACTCCGACCGCCGGAAGACCGCCGTATGATTTATATACGTTTCCAGGGCTCTCCGCACATCCAGCATGTGTTCCTGTGGCTGGACCGGTTCAGGGTAAAGGTTTGGCAATACAATCTCCTGGAATCGGTGGAACCAGGAGGCCACCTTCGGTCTGAACGAGGGATCAGGCCGAAGTACCACCCTGTCTGGGTAGAACGTGCACAAGTCCCCCCTTACCGAAAGCGCGTGCAGTTCCGATATCCTCCTGGCTGATGCAATCGCAACCAGGAAGGCCACCTTCCAGGAGAGGAGCTGTAGTGGCACCTCCTCCAGAGGTTCGAATGGGGTGGAAGTGAGTGCGACCAAAACCTTAGTGAGATCCCAGGTAGGGTATCTATGGACCGCCGCCGGGCGCAGGTTGGTATCCCCTTTGAGGAAACGGTGGACGGTGGGACGCTGGGACAGAGACAGCTCACCCCTGCCTGTAAGGACTGAACCCAGAGCGGCCACCTGTCGCCTAATAGTGTTGGGGGACAGACCCTTATTGAGCCTGTCCTGTAGGAACTCCAGCACCTGGGGGACAGATGCCGTCTCGGGGGAGATTTGTGACCTCTGGCACCAGCCGCAAAATATTTTCCAGGTCGCGTTATAGATACGGATAGTGGAGGGACGACGCGAGGCCTGGATGGTGGAGATGACTCTTGAGGAATATTCCCCCCCGGTCAGAGCGCCCTGCTCAACCTCCACACGGTCAGTTGAAGCCACCTGGCCTCTGGGTGTTCTAATGACCCCTGAAGGAGAACTATTTGGTCCTGTGGGATCCGCCACGGTCTCCCCCGCGACAAGGACTGCATGTCAGAGAACCAAGGGCGCCGGGGCCAATAAGGCGCCACCAGGAGGACCTCCGCCCGGAGCGCTATGACCCTCCGTATGACCCTGGGTAGGAGCGGAGTAGGAGGGAAGGCGTAGAGCAGCCCCCTCGGCCAGGGCGACCACAGGGCATCCTCTCTCTCCGCTCCCGGAGCTGGAAAACGGGTGAAGAAGCGGGGGAGCTGGGCATTCGCAGGGGAGGCGAACAGGTCCACAGCTGGTGGTCCAAAGCGCCGGACGATCTCCTGAAAAATAGAAGGATGCAAACTCCATTCAGCCTGATCTACCTGGACCCTGCTAAGCCAGTCTGCCTGCGTATTGTTCACCCCAGAAATGTGGTCAGCGGCCAATGATACGAGATGGTGTTCCGCCCAAGCTCCCAACTCCAAAGCCTCCAGCATGAGCAACCGGGACCTGGTGCCCCCCTGGCAGTTGACATGCGCCTTAGCAGTGATGTTATCTGTCAGCACCAGGACATGTTGGCCCGAGATTATGTGCCTGAACTCTGAAAGGGCCAACCTGATGGCCCGCAATTCCAACAGATTAATGCTATGCTGTGCTTCTGCCGGTGTCCACAGTCCCTGGGCGATATGTGCCCCTAGGTGGGCCCCCCAGCCGGTTAGACTGGAATCGGTGGTGATGACGATCCATTCAGTCACTTGAAAGTAACAGCCCCGCAAGATAGCGGTAGACCTCCACCAACCCAGGGAGTCCCGTACCTCGTTAGGAAGGGTGACCCATGACAGAGAGTGGCTGACCTTCCGGTGTTGGAATGGGAGGAGGAACCACTGTAGGCTCCTGGAGTGGAGCCGTGCCCAGGGGACGATGTAAAAGGCCGAGACCATCTTACCTAAGAGCTTAGAGAGCACCGCCAGCGTTGGCCTGCCCTCAGGCTCCACCTCCCTCACCAGTTGTATGATGCTGATTGTCCTCTCCTCCGAGAGGAAAACCCTGCCCACGGAGGAGTCAATGCAGGCCCCCAAGTGAAGGATCCTGGTAGATGGACAGAACTGGCTCTTAGCTTCGTTGATGGAAAACCCGTGTGCCCTCAGGACCTCTACAGTGGTGTGAAGGTCCCTAACAGCTGCCTCCCGGGATGATGCCTGAACCAGGATGTCATCCAAATAAAACTGTGCCCGTATAGGAATGGAAAGTAAGTGGGCCGCCAAGGCAGCCATAACCTTAGTGAACACACGGGGCGCAGAAGAAAGGTCAAACGGTAACGAAGTGTATTGGAAGTGAACGGAACGATAACAGAAACGTAAGAAACGACGGTGATCAGGCAAAATGGGAACATGTAAGTACGCCTCCGTCAAATCGATTGAAACCATGAAATCATCAGCCCTGACCCCCTCCAGAATGGTAAGAAGGGAGTGCATCTTGAACCTGTTAATACTTAATGTACAGATTGAGGCGCTTCAGGTCAAGGATTGCGCGCCACCCTCCTGAGGGCTTGGGTATCACGAAAAGGAGGGAATAGAAGCCCTGGTGAACCTTCCCAGGGGGAACCATTTGAACAGCGCCAATCTCGAGGAGGTGCTGAATTGCCTCCTCCATCAGAGAACGTCTGGCAGGGTTACTTGGGAGGGGGCAAGGGGTGAAGGAGTCAGGTAGTTGGGCCACAAACTCCAGGGCCAGACCATACCTGACCGTGGCTAGGACCCAGCTGTCAGTGGTCGTAGCCTCCCATCGGTCTGCAAATAACTGCAAGCAGCCACCAATGGGAGGCTCGGCCACGGTCTGGCTACTGATGGCAGTAGTAGCGGTTACCGCCACCTCGAAAGGGCCGTCTAGACTGGCCTCCCCGAGGTGACCGGAACCGCTGGCTCTGGTTATACCGCTGGCCGTAATTCCCCTGTTGACGAAAGGTGGTACGGGAGAAGTCCTGCCTGGAGGAGCCCCCGAAATCGTGACCCCTAAACTGATTTCTCCTGGGGTAAGGGCCCGGGCGATTGGAAGCTCTCCTAGGTTGGAAGGAAGGATTTTCCTTTTATCCCTGCCCTCGACCAAAAGAGGGGAAAGTGCGTCACTGAAAAGGGTCTCCCCGGCGTAAGGGGCAGACGCCAACTTCCACTTGTATTTACAATCGGTCTGCCACTGCTGTAGCCACCGCAGCCGCCGGGAGGCCACCCCGGAGGCCATGGCGCAGGAGGAGAACCGGTCGGCACTCAGCGTAGCGTCCCCCATAAACTGTACTGCCGCCACAATTTTATTAAGGTCCTGGTGCGCTCGTGAATCGCTAGCTGGGATCCGTCCCTGTAGCTGCTGCAGCCAAAACAGGCTGGAGCGCGCGAAGAAGGACGCAGCAGTGGAGGCCCGCATGGACCAGGCCGACGCCTGGTGGCCCCTGTGAAGAACCTGATCTGCCCGTCTGTCCTCCGCCTTCAACAGGTCATCCTAACCCCCCGGGAGTGTCGTAGGCGAGTGTAGGGCTGCTATGGGCTGGTCAACTGTGGGCCATGCGAGTGCCTTGTCAAGGGCTTCGGCCACTGCGTAGAAGCGCCTGTCGTTCGCTAAAGGGGAAGGGCCCAAGTTTGGAGTGGCCCACTGCCGTTTGATAACGTCGACGAACAGCTGAGGAATCGGGATATTTTCCGCCTCAGTCACCTCCTTGACAAACCAGGACTTGGCCGATGTGGAGGGAACCGGAGCGGTCGCCGCCTGGGTAGGTGGCTCGAGGTCCGAGGCCGCCCTGGCCTTAGCCAGCAAGGGTGAAAACAGGGCATGCGGGAACAGGCCTGATTTGGAGGGTTTCTCAGGGCCCTGATCTTCGTCGCCGGACAGATCTGGGTCAGGAATCTCGTCATCCCCTGAATCCTGGGGTGACCCCTGCTCCCGTGTCAAGGGAGAGAGAGCCTGGGAGGCCGAGGTGGCCGGAAGGGCCTGGGAAGCCCCCTGAGGCTGCATCGCCGGAGCCCCTTGGGCCTTGGTCTGCAACCCCGCCGCGATGCCCTGACAAATGGCCTCCGTGATATAGTCCTGGATGCCCGAAGTCGGGGGAGGAGGGGCTGGCATCGCGGGTGCGGGGGGGGGTGTACGGGGACCCAATTCTGATCGGGGCGGAGGCCTGCGGCCATGGGTGTGAAAGTTGCCTCCACTCCTCCCGGTGCCCTTTATGTGGTTGACCCCCACAGTCCCAAAGTATCGATGGGCACAATGGGACTGAATGGGCCTGGTGGCAAACTGAGCTGCAATGGGACCAGCGGCCCCGGGTGAGGCGAAGGCGAGGTGCCCACTGCTGCCTGAGGGGGTAGATTCTGTGCCCCTGAACCCTGGGCCCTGGTGCCCAAAGAGGGGGCGGAGCTGCTGCCCCTGGAGGACTTGGAGGAGGAGGCCCTGTTTGCTGACTTAGTCTTGGCTTTTGCCTTGCCTCCTTTATCCAAAGGGGTGGCCTCAGAGGGCCTGACTGCAAGGAGGCCCTGATCACCTTCCAGGACGGCCCTCACCGCTGCCGCATTGGCCCCAGAGGGAGGCACATTGGACATCTTCGCAAAGCAGGCCTCCTAATGCAAATGGCACAAAATGGCGCCGCGCCTCACAGTATAATGGCCATGCCCCCTAGGCTCTGAAGGCAGCGTTCCGCGAGGTAAAATGGCGGCCGCAACTCTAGCATGCTCGTGGCCTGGACGAGGGCGCCGCGGTCTGCCTGAGAGGCCTGAAGGCCTGCGCCGCTTCCTTACAGCCTGCTCTGAGTCCTCTCGTTCGTCCAGTGCCTGGCCTTCCTGCCAGACCGATCTGTCGCGCCGCGGCTGCTGGCAATGCGGTTCGTCTCAAATGCCGCGTGGGCGGAAGGGAAATCCCCCGGGCGATGCGAACGGCGGAGAGCCGAGGAGAGGCGGCGTGGGCGTCTGGGAAAGCCCCTGGCTCACTCGGCATGCGCGGAGGGAGACGGCCATTAGCGTGGGCGGCAGGGAAGCCCAGAGCTGGAGCGGCTGAATCGGCTGAGCTCCGAAGCAGCGTGGGCAGCCGGGAATCCCCGTCTGGTGGCGCGAAGGCCACAAACTGACGGGAGCTGCCCCAGCGGAATGACAGGTTCGTCGCCATGCTCGCGAGGCCCCACAGATCATTCTCCAAGCGTCGTAGGCCGCGAGGGCCAAGCGCTGAGCTCACCCCGGGGGCAAAAAGGCCAGGCGGTCAGACCGCTGCACAGGCACCCCAAATCAGGCCACTTGCCGAGCCACCCCTGGAATCAGCCAATAATCAAGTCCGTGCTGGGGGAGCAATTCAGGAGGCACTTGGGACAAGTCCCTTGGCCTACAACGATTCCCGAGAGGATGAGGGAACGTGCAAGGGGTGGCAGGCCTACCAATCTCCTGAATCCAAGTAGCAGTTAAGATCTTGTACAAAGGAAGATACCGAACTCGTCCCAGAGTTGGACTGAGTCGGAAACTGGGTGGGGCCAGTGGAGACAGGGGTTATATACCATGGTTAATTAATTATTTATAAGACTCAGTCCAATCAGAGTGTGGATAGGTCATAACCCATTCAATGGATGCTATCTCCACCCTTATTGAGAATGTTTGCATTTCCTTCAGGAGCTGCCATAGTAAGATTATAATTATCAAAGAGGAAGAAAACCAACACGTGAGAAATGGAAGCCAAATTAGACTTCTCTAAAAGAATTGCTAGATCAGTGGCTGAGACGCTGAGTTTGTCAATCAGAAAGGTAGGCAGTTCAGTGGTTTGAATCCCTAATGCCGCGTAATGGAGTTAGCTCCTATTACTTGTCCCAGATTCTGCCAACCTAGTAGTTCAAAAGCACGTAAAAATTCAAATAGAAAAATAGAGAGCACCTTGGTGGGAAGGGAACAGCATTCTGTGCAGCTTCAGCACTTAGTCATGCCAACCACATGACCACGGAGATGTCTTTGGACAGTGCTGATTCTTTGGCTTAGAGCACCGCCCTCTAGAGTCGGGAATGACTAGCACATATGTGCGAGGGGAACCTTTACATTTACCTATGAATGGCTTGATCCTTTTCTTTTGATTTTTTGGCAAGACTCATGGTCATCATGTTTAATTCTACCAACCAACCCAGCGACTACTCTTGCATGAGCAAAATCCGAGACCAAACTCAAGTCTTCTTCAGCTATTCCCAAATGCAGCATAAAAGGGCTAGCTCAGAATAATAGAGGCTCAGGGTACCCAATCTATTGCCCTGTAGCTGATTCTACAATGGAGCAGTACACAAATCCATTAATGCACCTTCTCTCTGAAGATTAGCATAGAGGTGAGCATGGCACAAAGAAGTTGGAGATTTCTAAGCCTGCATTAGTTTACACTGCTAATTTCTCCATATAAAACTAGGCTGGAGTAGTGACAGTTGTTAGGATTTCAAGCCAATTATGAGTTCAGCAAAATGTGATCTTTGTTGTTGAAGAAACAGGGTCATTGGCAGTGCAGCATTGTAATATAGTGAATAATAAAATGATCTTGGAAATTACTGTCATTGAGGATAAGTACTGGAAGTAATGAAACCTGACAAATTTGAATTTAATAGACCTTTCTTGAGATTAGCCTGTTCCATTAGATTTGACTCTGTCTTTCTCTTGTAGAGTTAAGGGCTTTTTAAAAAACATCAAATTTAATAACAAATGGTATTAGGGCCTCCAATTGAGGACTCCACCTCTGCTAAAGTGAGAGGAAATGATCTTGATTTATCTAATTTCCAGGAAGTGAGATCAACATAGGTTTAGTATGACTTGAACTTGTTGAGCAGAGATTTCTTTTCTTGTGCCTAGTCATCTTAATTTAAACACTAGAAAAAATGGGAAAAGCAAGTGCAGGTACCAAAGCTAGTTCTATACCTCATAACTTGGATTATCACTGGTGTTATTAGGTCTTTAACTTCTTTATTAATTAGAATTATATAAAGGAAACTAGGGACAAGTGCATTGCATTCTGACTGCCCCACCTAAAATTTTGGTGCCTGCGCAATAGGACGATTGTTGTTTTCATATAGCATGGGGAATAAATTATAGACCTACACATGTCGAGCAAATTCTGTGCTGCATATGATTGCCTTATAATCCATGGGTGATGTAAGGATTATCAGTCCAGCCCATCAGATCCAGCAGAAGAGGAATGCTAGGGAGGTCCACTTGATAAGACCGATAAGCTTTTTCTGCTTACCTTATAGAACACCCTCTCCCACCTCCCACACAAAGTGTGTAATTCCATTCACTTGAAATACAACACAATCAACAAGATGATTTAAAAAAATCAAATACCTCAAAAGCTGAGAGGTAATGGAAAATAAAATTAAAAACCAAATGACTGGTATAAGGTTTAATAAAAACTGGCTAGAGAAAGCTGTTGTTTCCCCATATATTCATTGCTGTAGAACCTAGGGGTATCAAACTGGTGGCACATGAGCTGGATGCATCATGTGCAGGCCATGCCCATCCCAGCTCCGTGAATGTGAAAAATGTTGCTAAATGTCACATGACAGCAACGTGACGCCACAAATTTGACACCTGTGCTGTAGATAAGTAAACATTTTGGGGTGAGAGTTGTATTTAAACTGTTTTGGAGAACTGCAAATTGAGTGGGAGTGAGACAATGGTGCAAAATCAGCATGTCAAGATTATGTCATGCAAGTACACAAAGCCAGTACTTTCTTGAACTATGAGAAAAATACCTTGTTTATTATTTAAAAGTTCAGCCAAGTAATCTGTAGATATTTAATTATGTCTTGTTCACATTTGGTATTGTTCATAGAGTGATACAAACTGTGGAAACATTTTTTGCTGGTAAATGTTCCTGTTTTCAAAAGATACAGAAAACCACAGCTTTCTGGTCATACAGCTAATGTGTACATACCTTTCACCTTGATTAATTTCAAACATACATAGCATTCCAGGACAGGTGAACTGAAAAAGTAAAGTTGATATAATTAATATTCTTTCCCCTCTTTGAACCTCAATGTAAACATTTTAGGGCAGATCTGTTGTTGGTGCAACTGCACTTGACTTTGAGCATTTTGGATCAAGGACAGCTCTGAATCTTTCCTTTTTGTTTTGGCTTTTTATAGGAATGACGTAATTAAACATAGCCAGTGGTATCTAAGTTTGCAATGTGGAAAAGCCAAAGCAGGAGTGAGTGTTATTCTTTACTTTCATTCAAAGGAGACTATCTATGTATTTATGTATGTGTGTGCATGTGTGTACGCACACTTACCTTTACATATAATATGTGTGAGTCTGTGTTTCCAAGGTTACTAAAATTTAAGATAAGTGCTAAACTTTATTTCATGTTCCCCAAACAGCTTATTCTGTGATATGGTTGATATCAGCACATTGCCATGTTTACACGGAGCTGCCCAGTGAGGTTAAACAAGCTTTTCTCCACCTTTACAGCTCACAAGAACTGCAAGTGAGATTTCATTTCCTTTGGATGTGCTACTTGCTTATTCATCAGAAATCTCTGGAAAAGGGTTGCATGACTAAATGAAACCACACTTGATAAAATTCACCAGAGACAGAGGGGGAAAAAATGCTTCTCTGCCAGTAACATTAATCGGAGCATAGGAATTTTTTTTAAATGTCTTCATTTATACAAAGAGAATACTGCATTAGCAGTTGGAATTTATATTATTTTTTTAAAGGCAGGTCATCCAGAGGTGGAATTCAGCAGGTTCTTACCAGTTCTGGAGAACCGGTAGGGGAAATTTTGAGTAGTTCAGAGAACTGGTAAATACCATCTCTCACTTGCCCCACCCCCATCTATTCCATGTCTCCTGAGTTCCAGCTGATGGGAGAAAATGGGGATTTTGCAATATCCTTCCCCTGCCATGCCCACAAAGTCATGCCCACAAAGCCATGCCATGCCCACAAAGCCACGCCCGCAGAACTGGTAGTAAAAAAAATTGGAATCCCATCACTGGGGCCATCCCAGGATCCCTTGGTAGAGTTCTAGATACAACACAAAGCAATTCAGCTCCTAATTCAGCCTAAATTTAATACCTAAGGTCAATTAGAGTGGTAATTGCATATAGGCTGAAATGTCAGCCATCACCTGCAGCATCTCTCTGTGACTGTATTTACTTTCATTGTGCCTGATGAAGAATTCTGGAAGAATTTCACACTTGCACATTAGTTGAGTTTATATATTAAAGTGATGCACACTTATACTTTTTGCTATTTTTTATTTCTTTGGTCAACATGATAATCTTTCCTTTAATGGAATCCAGAAATTATTCTGTATATAGCTTTATGGCCCTTCAGTATTTCTCACAATGGGCCTGGCTGGCTAAATTGCTTGGAATTATAGTAGCATTATAAGGAGGATTACACATTCAACACATGGTATATTTATGAAACAGCATGGCATCTCTTGGGCTCCTGAAAAGGCCACAGTTGATCATTGTGGGCAATCTCAGATGTTTACTGGGTGATTTTGGGCTAAACTCATGGGGAAGATTTAATTCAAATTAAAATATACTGTAGTAGAAAAATATATTAATAAATGTACATGAAATACCTCTACAGTTGCAATTTATATAAACCCCCTTATGCATTGGTGTACTTATTAAGACGTATACATTATTACAATAAACTCATGATCTACTTGTATTTATTTAAGAGATCAAATGCTAGGCACCGTAAGAAGGAGTTTACATACCAAAATAGAAAATACGAGGACTGTAATCCAGAATAAGAACACTGTTATTGTAAAGACAATAAGACAAATGTGCTAATTGAGAAAAAAATGATGATTGATCGTATTACTTGCAGAAGTAACACATATCACTTTTGCAGGATATGTTAAACCCCCCAAAAATGGTTGGCACAAAAGAGCATCATGAATAATTGAAGCTAATTTGCACTTGTTAAATAAACTAGCCAAGTGCATCGAGAGATACATTATCCATGCTGTTAAGTTGTGCGCTTAGGTCTCCCCTTGTGAAGCTCGTCTGCAGTCTTTATTTATTTGTGTCCACGCGTTTAGACTCTGTATAGCACTTTCATCTACCGTTTTTCCCTCCAGCCAAGGAAAAGAGGTTGGCTGAGAGAGAAACTCACTGGATCAAGTTCCTTCCATGAATTCAATGTTTTTCTAATAGTCCTTAACCAACATCAGTATATTTTGGGCAGCAAAACATATTTCTGATAATGACAACAATCTTAGTGCTGCAGGAGAATGGCAAAAACCAGTGTTCATCCTACTAAGTCCCTTATCTGAACTACCTTCTTAAATTTACCATTATATTGGATAGTACACTGATGATTGTGTTATCTCCTTCCTTACTTTTGACCAACCTCCATCTTCTCTATCCTGAACAATGAGGTGTGGCTGCTTCTGGTCTTCAGCTCACGTTGGTGGTGGTCCTTAAACTGGCAGTGATTTGGGTATATGGAGGGGGTATATGAAGCCATTTTTAATTCTTTGGAATTACAAGAAACTGGTTTACCAGGGTACCAAGACACTTGTATAGAAGAACAGAGTCATTTTTGTGTGTGTCTGTGTGGGTAATGGAATCAGACAGCTTAAGTATCACTATTCTAGAGAAAGATGCAGCTATATGAGGCTGCAATCTCTGACCTAATTAGCATGATTTGAATGAACTCCCTGTGAAGAGTGTTGTGTTGAACAGGGCTCTAAATGAAATGCAGAAACTTAGACAAACAGGTAATCTTCAACTTATGATCATTCATGTAAACAAACCTTTCAAGTTATAACAGTGCTAAAAAAGAATACACTTTCTGGGAACAACTATACCCAATGTTGACATGTTTTAGTCATTTTAAAAAATTTCACCTGTGTTGGCCTTCTCTCTAATAATATTTCTAAAACTATTAATTTTGGTTTGCGCATTCGGCAGTCACGTGGAACCCGAGGTGGGAACCTGCATCTCGTGGGAACGTGACCCGGGGAGGGCGCCTTGCGTGCAACTGGATGGGAAAGCTGCCGGGCGAAGGATCCTCGGCTGGGGCAGGGAAGGACGGCCTGCGTCCTGGCAGCCCCTTCCCCCCATGCAGGGCCGGGTGGTGCCCCAAACCCCCCAATACAGGCCGTTGCCCCTGTCCTGCCCCCCAGGGAGTGCCCTGGCCAGCTGCCAGGATAGCGGAGCGTTTACTTCACTTTCCTAAGAGTTGCGCTACTCTGTCCACCGCTCACTCTGGCCTGGTTATTATCAAGCCACGGACCAGCACTGGTCCGCAGCCCTGGGGTTGGGGATCCCTGCTCTATGGGGTTCAGGTAAGGTGAGTTTGCTGGCCAATCAAGCACAGTAATCCCACAGTCATTGAACCAGCTTTTGTTGCTTTTGGCAATGTGGGCAAGTGCCAGGTCCTGCTGGAAAATGAAGTCAGCATCCCCATAAAGCTCATCTGCGGAAGGGAGCATGAAGTGCTCCAAAATCTCCTGGTAGACGGCTGCGTTGACCCTGGACTTAATGAAGCACAGTGGTTCAAAGTCCTATTGCTCAGTGGTCCAAAGTCCTCTTTTCTGATGAGAGCAACTTTTGCATCTCATTTGGAAACCAAGGACCCAAAGTATGGAGGAAGAATGGAGAGGCACACACTGCAAGATGCTTGAAGTCCAGTGTGAAGTTTTCATAGTCTGTGTTGATTTGGGGAGCCATGTCATCTGCTGGTGTTGGTCCACTGTGCTTCATTAAGTCCAGGATCAATGCAGCCATCTACCAGAAGATTTTGGAGCACTTCATGCTTCCTTCCGCAGACAAGCTTAATGGGGATGCTGACTTCATTGCTGCAAAAGGGGCCCAAACCAAATACTGAGTACATATGCATGCGTATACTTTTCAGAGGTCCAATATTGTTCTATGTACAATCCTTGTTTTATTGATTGTAGGTAATATTCTAATTTTCTGAGATTGTGGATTTGGGGTTTTCATGAGCTGTACACCATAATCATCACAATTATGATAAATCACGGCTTGAACTATCTTGCTTTGCATGTAATGAGTCTTATCTATATATTAGGTTCACCTTTTAAGTTGCATTACTGAAATAAACTTTTATACAATATTCTAATTTTTCGAGTTTCACCTGTATATGACTGCAGCATAATCATTATGCATATACATTCACCATGTTATTTCTTTTCAGGGTAAATAATGCTATGCCACATGAAGAAAAGTATAGGGGGAAAAGAGAAAAAAGGAAACAAATCTAAATCTAATTTAAACTCACACCATTCACTATCCTTCTCTATAAATTTCTGTCCTTGTGAACTGTCCTTGCTTTATTACCTCCATATACTGTTTAATATATTGCATTTTTTTCTTTAAATTTCTCATCTTTCTTTCAGAATCTCATCAATTCTATGCAATTGTGGGGGGTTTTAAGCTCTTGACACATTAACTCTTCCCTTATATATTTGTTTTACAATTCAATTTCCATTCATTGTCTATATGACCAAACTATGCAGTGTTCTTCTTTCATAACTCTCACTTTATATTCAGTTCACATTAATTTATTACCATTCATTCTTAACTTTACCTGCTTTGTTTGACCACAGTTACAGTAAATACTCCATTGCCAGTGCATTTTATGTCATTTCCAATATATCCAAATCTACTGCCATATAACATTGTAAAATGGGCCAATTTTTTAAACAAATGTTCGTTTTCCAGTTCCCAGTCCACATGTATGCACTATGTTTCTATTAGCAGCTGTCCAATTTAAACTGTCTTCATTCACTTTCTCAACTCTTTTTCATAATTACCTTTAGTGTCACATTGTAACATAATTGTTTTCATTCTGTTCCAATCAGTTTCTACATTTTCTTTTATTTACATTCTGTTCATTATTTTGGAAGATTAATCTATTTTATCATGTTTTTCCATATAAGATTTGTTATTTTGCTTCCTACAATTATCATTCTCATTTCAATTTGCTTTTCTTCCACATCTGTTTTCCCCAAGATTTAATCTTGATTCTACCAACGAATGGTTTGCCCCACATTCTAATTTTTTTTAATTTTTTAATTTTTTAAAATTCGATTTATATCCCGCCCTTCTCCACGAGGGACCCAGGGCGGCGCACAGGAATTTAAAAACATATAAAACAAAATATACAAAATTTAAAAGCATATTAAATTAGACAATCCTATGCTAAAACCAAATTAAAACCCCAATTTAAAACTGTCTAAAATAGCCCCAGCGGGAGGTTAGCCTAGGCCGGCTTGCTGAAAAAGATGTGTCTTTAGACACTGGCGGAAGAGGCGGAGGTCCGAGATGGTACGAAGTTCAGGAGGGAGGTCGTTCCAAAGGGCAGGGCCTGCCACAGAGAAGGCTCTTCCCCTGGGTTTCGCCAGATGGCATTGCCCGGCCAACGGCACCCTGAGAAGGCCCTCTCTGTGGGAGCTGATCGGCCGTAGGGATGTATGGTGCAGGAGGCGGTCGCGTATATAGCTAGGCCCCGAGCCATGGAGCACTTTGAAGATGGTCGTCAGCACCTTGAAGCGCACCTGAAAGGCCACAGGTAGCCAGTGCAGCTCGCGCAGGAGAGGTCTTATGTGGGATTGCCTTGAGGCACCCATAATCACCTGCGTGGCCGCATTCTGGACTAACTGCAACCTTCGAGTGCATCTCAAGGGGAGCCCCATGTAGAGAGTGTTACAGTAGTCCAGCCGGGATGTCACAAATGCCTGAGTGACTGTGCGAAGGGCTCCCTGGTCCAGCGGGAGGTTAGCCTAGGCCGGCTTGCTGAAAAAGATGTGTCTTTAGACACTGGCTGAAGAGGCGGAGGTCCGAGATGGTACGAAGTTCAGGAGGGAGGTCGTTCCAAAGGGCAGGGCCTGCCACAGAGAAGGCTCTTCCCCTGGGTGTCGCCAGATGGCATTGCCCGGCCAACGGCACCCTGAGAAGGCCCTCTCTGTGGGAGCGGATCGGCCGTAGGGATGTATGGGGCAGGAGATGGTCACACATGTAACTCTCAACATCATCATATTCTTTACTAATTCTGTCAATTTTTTATCATTTTATCATATATCAGATCCCTATTCATTCCTTTACCACAGGGGCATGTGAATATATTTGTGCCTTTACCCATTTCCTACACCAGTGATGGCGAACCTATGGCACGGGTGCCACAGGTGGCACGTGGAACCATTTCTTAGGGCATGCGAGGCGTTGCCCTGTCAGCACTAGTGTGCATGTGTGTGCTGGCCAGATGATTTAGGCCTTCTTTTGAGGCCACTTTTCACCCCCTGGAGGCTTCAGGGAAGCTCCTGAAGCCTCTGGAGTTGGGGGGAGGCTGTTTTCACCCTCCCCAGGCTCCTAGAAAGCCTCTGGAGCCTGAGGAAGGCAAAAAAAAAAGCATGCCAAAAGCAGTGGGTCACACACGTAGCATTATGGGTGTGGCACGCCCACACACGACCCCCCCCTGCGCTTCCCCGCTTTTGGCACGTGAGCCAAAAAAGGTTCGCCATCACTGTCCTATACTCAACATTCACCATTCTCATTCATTCTTGGGTTTCTGAATGAACCAATAGCTATTTCTGTACTCTATCATATGCCCATCAGCCATTCATGTCCTCTGACAGGGAAACTTTTCCCTCGGAAAGAAATTCATTTAGAGCAGAGGTCTCATTCTCACGGCCTGCGGGCCAATTGCAGCCCGCAGGACAGTATCATGTGGCCCCCACCGTGATATGAAAGTATAATATTAGTATTAATATAAGGAATCCCTTATGCGGTCCAGACTCACCCAGACTCTGCCTCCAGCGGCCCCCAGGTAAATTGAGTTTGAGACCCCTGATTTAGAGTATTGTATTTTTCCCACAAAACTCATCTCTGTTGTTCTATTATCACTGTTCACTGGAGTATAAAATACAACTACGACCAACCTATGATTCTTAATTTTATACCAATACACAACCTAGATGATGCCAATTAATACTTTCGAAGACTTTAGCCTTTTGATTCAGAAATACTGTAAACCAGGGGTCCCCAACCCCCGGGCCGCGGACCGGTGCCGGTCCGTGGCTGGATGGGAACCGGGCCGCAAGGCTAGAGAGGAGGAGGGAGGGAGGAGGGGGCTGCCCCCTGAGCAGAACGCGCAGGAGAACGCAGGCGCGGCTGTTCGCACCGTTGGAGTGTGACTCTTCCTCCACCCTCGTCGACTGAGGGACTCCTGGACGCCGCCGGACCGGCCACTGATTCCCTCCCCTGCTGGCATGCTGGCCACTCGTTTTCATCCAGGGACTGCGGAGGCTCTGCGGGCTGGGGTGGGAACTGGCGGGTTGCTCCGGCGGCGCAAGGAGTCCCTCCGTCGACGAGGGTGGAGGAAGAGCCCCCACCATCCTCCTGCGTTCTCCCACGCGCTCTTCCCAATGGGCTGCCCCCCCTCCCTCCTCCTCCTCTCCAGCCCGGCACCTATCCAGCCACGGAGCCTGACCGAGCGAACGAGCGACCAAGCCTGGCAGGCGGGATGAGGAGGCTGGGGGCGGGGGGACGGGACGACGATGACGACGACAGACACACATAGAGAGACAGAGGGAGGGAGGGAGAGAAAGATAGACAGAGACACAGAAGGAGTGATTGAATGAATGAATGCAAGACAGACAGACAGACACACACACACACACAGAGTGACAGAAATGGGCGGATGAAGGAGAGACACAGAGAAAGAGAGAAAGAAAGAAAAAAGTGGGAGAGAGAAAGACAGAGAGAAAGAGACAGAAAGGAAAGAAAGAGACAGGAAAAGATACAGAAAGAGGGAAAGAGAAAAAGAAAGAGAAAGAAATAGAGAGAAAGGGAAAGAGAGAAAGAAAGAAATAGCGAGAGAGAAAAAGAGAGACAGAGACAAAGAAAGAGAAAGAAAGAGAGAGAGAGAAAGAAAGAAAGAACTTATGACCACAGTTGAGGCCAAAAGTTTGGTTGCTAACCAAGATCATTGTTAAGTGAGTTTCACATTTTCAAAGTTGGCCACGCCCACCCAGTCACATGACTGCTGAGCCCCTCAGCCGGTCCGCAGAATTTTCTTTAAAATGAAACCGGTCCCTGGTGAAAAAAAGGTTGGGGACCCCTGCTGTAAACCATATATCTTCATTTAACTGCATCCCCACTCCAGGAAGTCAGACCAACTCATTTAATTTCTATACATTTTCCTCCATTTTCGCATAAACATAAGATATCAAATTTTATTTCATTAATTATTTTGTTAATTTATATTCTTTATAGGTTACTCCGCCTATATAATCCAAATTACAATCCACCATATGCTATGGTAATTAGGAAATCGTTTTTGCTATCCATCAGGGTTTTGGTCAAATCAGGCTTTCATATAACACTTTTTAGTAAAATAGAGATGGTGTGGCCTAGGTTACTAGACTTAGAGATGCTCACACTATATGCTGCATTCATAAAAACAAGGCACAATTTAAGTAGTGTGCATTAAGCACATTGGAAAAACAAAGTTTATTCCGTTTATAGTCTTGTATGCAAACTAGGATCTCTAGATTACACTAGAGAGATTGATTGCTGTCAGGATATGAATTTTAATCATACTGCTATAATTAACTAATTAAATTTATATTAAATGTAAATGAAATCAAGCCAAATTTATTTTTATCCTGACCCTACACATTACTTTTTGGAATGTGGCCCCTGGTGTAGAACTAGGGGTTCCTCAACTTGAGAAGGTTTTACCCTTCTGTCCTATAGAAATTAAGAGAGACGTTAATTCCAAAAGATCGACATCGTTAGAAATCTAAGCTGTATCCTTCAGTTTAACTCTCACAAACCCCATTTCCATTAATAAATCCAGAGAAAAAATATTGTCATTCATGGCAATTGACTATTGAAATTTATTAAACATTTATAATTGACATTATGAGAAAAAGTGCATTAGTCATTATGTTTTCTCTTAATGTCATCATTCAGTTGTACATGACTTAGATCAGTGGTAGTCAACCTGGTCCCTACCGCCCACTAGTGGGCGTTCCAGCTTTCATGGTGGGTGGTAGGGGTTTTGTCTGATACTGAAGCACTTATTTTTTTTAATTGAATTGATTTCCCTACTTTATAAATCACTATTATTGTGGAACCGGTGGGCAGTTAGAAAATTTTACTACTAACAGAGATACGAAAGTGGGTGGTAGGTATAAAAAGGTTGACTACCCATGATTTAGATCTATGGTTGTGCTACTTGCAGTTTATAGCTAACCTTGTAGTTATTCTGGAATTTATTATCTCAATGCATCTAGAAAGCCTCTTGGATTAGGGATGACCCACAAAATAGGAGGAGGATCTGACATTCTTTAGATAACATCACAATGCCTATAATTTATAACAGGTGGCCACACTAACTGACCATTATGAATCTTGAAAAGCTAAGCAGGGCTAGCTGGGATTTTGATGTGAGAATATCAGAGAATTCCAGAGGTATAGACTAACCTAGAAAGCAAAAGAATCCTGAAAGAAGGCAAAATTAAGTAACTTTCATATTGAACAGAATGTATGTGGAAACATGAAGTCACCAGGACTTCAGCTTCTCTTGACATAGACTTTCCATTTCTTTAGAGCCCTAAAGTTTGTTAATTAATTTTCAGTAAATGATATTTGGCATTTATTAACCAGAAAAAGCCTTTAAAATATTTGTCCCATTTAAAAATGATATGCATTCAGAAACAAATAAATGCACGAAATCTTGTGTGTGTGTATCTTGTCTTGTACAGTCCTGTCCTATCATCCTCTGATAAATGCTCAAAATAAAAATGATCACCCATCAAACTAGTAATAGCATACAATGTATTCTTTTCATAAAGTGCAATCCTTATATGTACTACTTCCCAAGAATAAGGATACTTTCATAAGGACTTGCACAGGTCAGAGATCAGCTATGTAGCCTTGCACTCTCATATAATGGTCTAGCTTGGAAATTGGGTGAATTTACTTCCAGCTGAGCTGAGCTATGGAGTTCATTTTCAGATAGAAATGTTGGAAGTTGGTAGAGCATGAGCAGATGCTATTTCCTGATTACTTCATTCCTTAACGCAACTTTTGGACTTTAACTGCCCTAGTAAGTTTTTGTAAGGTGAACGCTAGCTTGAAAGATCTGTATTTCCCCATCAATGGCCCAGATGAACTAAACAGGGCAAAACAAAAATTCTGTGAGTTTTTCTCTTCTGTTTACCAGATTCAAGTTACCTGCAAAGCTTCAGGTTGCCTGGATATTTTCTTCTTTCTCGTTTAGTTGGCATGGGAGATTTTTCTTACTCCAGGAATTGCAGTAACTTGAGGGCAGATACTGATTCATTCTCTCTGTCTCTCTCTCTGTCTCCCCCCTCTCCCTCCCTCTCTCCCTCCCTTCTTTCCTTCTGTCTTCAGAAAATACTGCTTATTTAATGTAACAGAGAATTATATATTTCCTTTCCCAGAGTGCTTATCACTCATTAGTCCACAAATTTGATTTTATTACTTTTATCTGAAAGAAAGTCATGTCACATTTGACTTCTCTCATTTTATTTCGTCCTCTGGCTTTTCAGGAAAAAATATTTGATGTAAATAAATGAATTCAGAGTCAGTGATTCTAGCAACGGCTCATCTATCTCAGGTGCTTCATTCTTATACTGAACTTTTAGGCTTTTGCAGAGCAAATTGAGTGGTATATCTGCTTTCATCTTCACCAGCAAAATTGAAGGGTTCTTCCTCTTATCAGCTTATTTTTTCCTCATTCATGTTGTGTTGACTATTTTGAAAAGAGTGCAATCCATATATACAGACCTGCACAAACAGAAACACACATATATCCATAATATAGAAAAAGTTCTGATCAGAGGTAGGTTGCTCCAGGTTCACCCTGGTTTGGCCGAACCGGTAGTGGAATTCAGGCCTGGATCGCAGAACCAGCAGTAACTCAGGCCTGCCATGCCTCTGAACTGATTCCTTCACTGCCACTGGGCCACCACCATTTTGTATTTTAGTGACTGCACTTGCATAGTTCACCATATGCGTGAAGAACAATTTACATTGAACAGTGCATGCACACACACGTGCCTGATGCACACGGGTTACGAACTGGTAGTAAAACTGGCAGTAAAACTGGCAGCAATCCACCCCTGGTTCTGATACAATATTAAAATATTGAACGAAAATATGCATTTGGCACTAATGGGTTTTTTGTTATATTTGGTCATGGAATATATAATGTACAGGCTGTTTTGCATAATATGATTATTCATGATTAAACTACGCATGATTTGCTTGATCCAATTTTCTTGGTTAGTTTATGGTTAGTACAACCGTAAACTAACAATGCAGAGTTCACTCCAATTGTACCTACATTTTTATAAAATGCATCAAGCATTGCAATAGATTCAATCTTCTCTTCACTGATACCCTGCATGACCCCATGTCTACTTTAGAGGAGCAATATATGGGAGGAGACTTCTTGTTTGCAAGAAATATATAGAGATGTGTAACATTGGAAGGATTTATTCTGAACTCATATGTCTAAGTATTAAAGTTCAGTATAGCTTATAAAGTTTATACCGCTCTTTTCTCAACTAGCACTGAATGATTGTATAATTAGCATCTACTTAGTAGGTTATTAATTTTTAAATAAGGCTGTTGATCTATCCAGAACTTCATATTTTTCCCCAGAATGACCAATCAGTTGTTTTCGCACCATGTGTCTGGCAGGTAATCATGCAAGCAAAACTATTAAATGTATTAAATAGTGTTTAGCTATTAGTGGCAAGAACTGGAGTAGGTTTATTTATTTATTAAATTTATATACTGCCCATCTCACTATCAAGCAGCTCTTTTGCATGAATATAGTCCCATATTAAATTGAATATAATGAGAAGGTACTGTATTTCAACAGGCATCAAATTTAATTGTATTAAACTTGTTTTAAATTTTCACTTCAAATTTCTTGTATTTTGCTGCCTCAGGTTCAGTCTGAGAGGCATCATGGACCCAGCCAGAAAGGTGTGACTAAATGCACCCCTGGAGTTATGGATTGCCCTTTCCTACTATAGGATTTAGGATAGTATGTATGTTTCTTCTCCATTGTGTTACCCATGACTGTTCATTTCATTTAATTTCTGCTATTATACATGGAACATTTGCTTTGGTCCTTCCTATCCACTAGCCTCCTAAAACTTAAATATCTGACATACTTTCCTGAGGTGCTACAGCATTTTATGTTCATTTGGCTGTGATAGTGATATTTCACATCCTTATATTCTTTAGGTTATGTGTTTTTCCTACGGGTACTAAAAATGCAGAGAGAGAAGCAAATAATACCTTCTTATATTCTTTGTATCTTACAAAGAATGCTGATTTGGTTTGCATTATAATAAGCTGCTTCAAATAATACTTCTGGAAACAAATATACTTAAGTAATTTGATGGATGTGTTCTTATTCCTTAGGTCTTTGTCTCTAAACATTGCACCATATTGACTATGTAATGTCATTGACTGCTTGATAGGTTTTGTTTTAGGTTGAAAAACCTAAAACATACAGTTAACTAACATATAGTTAAACTTTAACTTTAACTATGAGGTTGAGAGTTTGTATTTAGACCTCTCTCCTTCATTGCTCGATCCATCATACAAACTCCATAGTGAAGGTACAAGTGTATCTCACATTTCAGCTTATACTGCTCCAGAAATAGATAGAAAGTCAGTATAAACATTTAAAAGAAGGCTTTCGTTTGATAGAGACAGAACCAACAGCAGTGACTGATTTGAGTAATGAAGAGCTGAGTAGTCAGGAGAGACCAAACTGGAGAGTTGAAACATAGAAAAGGAGAGCTTGAAGTAAAGTGAAGAATATCAAAATAAAAACAGCCAAAGTGATCTATTTTTCAGTTAGGCTGCTGGTGCATTTAAGTTTGCTAAATGACTGGCAACAGTTATATGGGTTTTAGTCCTAAATATAGAGGCAGGGATTGTAGACATGTAATGGTCTACTTATGAGCTACAGTTTTCCCCAGATTATTTGGGGAGTACAGAAAATTATAATGACAGGCCAATTATCCAACTAAGATAGATTTTGGAAAAGGTCCTGTCTATATCTGTGATGGGGAACCTATCACATGTGTGTCAGATGTGACCCTCAGAGCCCTCTCTGTGGGCACACATACAATTGCCAGCTGTTCTTCCAGGTTCTGTCGCACACATGCATGCCAAACAGCTGTTCTTTTGGGTTCCAGTACGCATATGCTCAACAGCCGGCTGGTTTTTGCACCAACCCGGAAGATAGCAGCTGGCCGTGTGTGTGTGTGTGTGTGTGCGTGTGTGTGTGTGCATGTGTGTGACAGAACCCAGAAGAGCAGCTGCCCTCCACATGCATGCGCACTGGCCAGCTGCTTTCTTCTGGATTCTGGGGCTCGCATGTGCACATACACACAGGTGTGCTCCAGTTTTGGCACTCAGTGCCGAAAAGGTTAGCCATCACTGATCTGTGCTGAATGAATGAATCTGCATGAATCAGTTTGGTATTATAAATGCATAGGAATTATATTAATGCATTTAGTATGTATTTAACTTTTAATTGAAATTACATATTAATAACAGTAATAATAATGGTAATTATAATGATAATAATGATAATAATGATAATAATAACATTATCATCAACAACAATAATAATAATATGGTTTTTTAAAATTATGGAGTACCAAGCTTCTAAATTGCTTATAAATAAAAAAACAAAATAAAAAGGCTAAAATGAATTAAAATAGATAAACATTAAAATATGCTAAGAGTGAAGTGTTTAAATAGCTTGTTTAAAAAAATACTAGGAAAAGACATGGCTGGTTTAAGGATTTGCAGACAGATATTCCTGTGAATACTTTTTGATATCTAATTTCCTCCAGGGTCAGTTCTAGTGAGTGTTGATAAGGGGAACAGATCTAATCTATGGTCCATACTTTGCTTCAGAGCACAGTGTTTCCCTGTTCCTGTTTATCATCTATATAAAGCCTCTGGGTGAGGTCATGTGCAGGCAAGGGATGAAAAGTATCAGCATACTGATACCCAGTTTTACATCTCTGTCTCCGGCTGACTATGTGGAGGTTATGTTTTGGTGTCTAGAGGCTGTGGGAGTCAGGAACAGACTTCATCTCAACTTTTTCAAGACTTGGATGGGGGGGTGGGGGGGACTGGATCCAAGAATTGGCCATCTAGTTCTGGATCAGATAAGCAATCGGTGGGGGGGGGAGTTGTATTGGACCTATAACTCCTACACAAGGAACAATTGGCAGTTGTGGTCAAGAGGGCTTTCAAACAGCTTCACCTTGTGTACCAGTTGTGCCCTTTCTTGGCCCAGGAGGGTCTGCTCATAGTTGCTTATGCTTTTGTCACCACCTGAGTGGGATTACTGAAATGCGCTGTGTCCTTTTCTGACCATAATTTATATAATTTTGCCATTTTAGTACATATATGTTTGCTTCAATAACTGCCCCAAAAGACCAAAACCCAGGAGCAAGGTTTTCTTCATAACTTCAACAACCCATGCTTGTCTTAAAAATACAGATTGGGGGTGGGGGTGGCATGGCAAACCTAGATAAAGAACATATTAAAGCTCCATGTCAGAATATAAACACAGAAGTCATGTAGAGTAGGCCAGCTACAGAGACAGAAAGTTGCAGGCTTCTTATGTTGTCATTCCACAGCATCTGATTACAGAACATTGCCTATGACACATGAAGTAAGTATGTAATCATTATGAAGAATAGCCACTGATAGCCTGGCTACTCATGAAACTGTTTAAATGGGTGACCATTATCACATCTGATGGCAGTAAATTTCAATTTAATGTTTTGATTTGCTTTATAGTCGTGTTTGGTTATGCTTCTTGGTGGGATGAGATTCTGTGGATGGTAGATTCATAAAGCTGACATTTTGAAAAAGTGAGAATTGTGGTAGAGTATAAAAAACTGAATAAGGAAATAAGATATAGAAAATAGATATAGAAAACAAGGAACTAAATCTTTTCTAGATGTAGAACTGAAGTCTGATTTCCATTCTTCCCATTGAAAATTCCACTGAAGGACTTTTCTTATGCCCTTCTTTTATACCATTAAGTTTTGAATATTTATTATATTTGTATATTATTACATCTTCCAGTGGTTTATAATGATAAATCAACAATTAAAACATTGGCAGAGGTAACAGGATTAATTGTTTTTACATTGGTGCAAAATCCACAAAACCTATTTGGCAAAGGTAGAAGAATGTATATATACAACTAGTGATGCTTCCTTTGTTTACATGATACCCATATTCATCATCAACTGAGTATGCTTAGTTAACCAATTTTTCTGGATTTACTCAACATACTGAACCATCAATTAAGCAGGCAAAATTGGTCATGCACAACACTAGGCTTAAAATATACTTGGCTAATTTACGCTATGTTAGGCAAAACACAGCCAGTGTAAAATATTATAATCTCTTTAATAAAATAGGCTGCGGTTAGAAGCATAGGACCAGAATCAGTAGAAATTAACAGCACAGTAATAAAAAAGAAGAAAAATATGGTGCCATACTGTGGGGAAGTAATGTTTTCTTGTAGTGAATCTTCTTTTCTTTTCTTTTAAAGGTATGCAGCACAATCTTATGCATGTCTGCTCAGAAGTAAGTCCCACTATGTTATATGGTGTTTACTCACAGGTAAGTGTGCATAGAATTGCAGCCTTAGAACAAACTTATGATTTGATTTGATTTTTGTCTTTATTATGTTACAGCTATATAGCAGGGGTTCCCTAGGCCACAACCCCAGGTCATTCAAGCAGCAGGTGACTGTGTGAGCACATGAGGCTCTCTTTGCACAAGCAATGGGTATGTGCACAAAACTATCCTCTCTCCTCCTGCCGGTCTGCAGAGCCCGAAAGGTTGGGAACCGCTGCTCTATAGGTTAGACAAATCCCATATTCTGTTGTCATTGGCCACTGTCTGGGCCGAAAGGAACCCAAATCCCAAACTTCTGGAGGGCCCTAGGGCTATGACAGATTGCCAGTTCTTATCCGCCTTCTATTCCTCTGTAGTATGAGTTCCCTTCCCTTGTTACATTTAGCAGAGCAACAACAACAAACATTTTGTTTTCTTTGGGCATCCTACTCCCTCTGCTTTATTCATTGTTTTGTACATCTTTTTTATATCTATCTCATGACTTAAGGCAAGAGTGACATCATTTGCCCTTAGGTAAATGAAGAAGCAGATATGGAAAGAGAGGGGTGCTCTTCAGTTCCTCATCAGTGAACTGAGAGGTGAACTCTGCTAGTCAAACTGGTTACTGAGAGAAAACATGTGATACAGTTTCAGAGTAGTTTTGCCAACACCCTTCAACCCCATAAACATGACTCATCAGGTGGAAAGCGTTTGATGAGTTAAGACTTGTGGATATGTTCACAGGTTGCACAACAATTGGCTGCTATTATCTTCATCCCAGCCTTTCTCCCTTTTACCAATTGTGAGGACAAGAATTTCAAAATTCTGTTATTCTGCCGTTCAAAAACTGAACGAATAAAATTATATTGCAAGCTCAGGTCCTGTTTGGTGACCATGTCTTTAAATTTCAAGTATGCTTCGTTTATGGACTATATTTCTGCTCGGAGGAGCACTACAGGATGGTTGCCTTTATAACAGCAAAATCACAATGCTACAGTATTGAACTGTATGCAACTGGATTAAACTGCTGATTTCTTCTCATATACCACTTACTTCTTATTTTTTAAGTGTCAAGATTACATCAAGTGCCATAGCCTTATGGCATTTGAGGATGGATTTTGACCCACTGGTTCATTGTTCAATTTTGCATTCTGCACATTAACTAACACAAGGTTTCAATGGTAATTTCTAAAGGCACATAAGTTGTTTATATAAATTAGCAAAAAGAACTTGGAACTAATTTGGTGTGGAATTACGCAAAGCCTCAATCAAACAGCTATGTTACAATAAATGTTTCGATATTTACTACAATTTGATGAATTATAAAGCATATAGACAGCTCCTTTTAGATCAGGGATGTCCAAACTTGGGAACTTTAAGACTTGTGGACTTCAACTCCCAGAATTCCCCAGCCAGCTATGCTGAGTTGAAGTCCACAAGTCTTAAAGTTCCCAAGTTTGGACATCCCTGTTTTAGATTAACAAAGGGATGAATGTACCTGTTTATAAATAAGGAAGTTGGAAATACTGGTTTTGGGAAAATGGAGATATCATTTATTTTTAATAGTTTTCCTTTTTTTATTTGTGTAAACTATTGTGAAAAACTTGCCACCAGTCCAGGTAGGATGGCATTTCTGTATAACTTTTTCCCTTCACAAGATATTTCCAGCTGAGCTGAAGCAAATGTAAAATGGGACAACCAAGAGTTAAAATAATTGAAAGCAACTGTCACTTTGTCGTTTTCCTCCTAGTTGTGGTGCTTCTCATTAATCAGGTGTCAATATACAGTATGATACTTTTGTGTGTAGAGCAGGGTTCCATTTTAAGGTCACTCATGCTATTCTGGAGAACATAATTTAATGCCTTTTATACAGGTTTATGGTTGCCTCTAACACCTAATAGGAAGAAGAGGAGGAGGAAGATTCACTTTTCTTTAACAGAGGAATAAATGTGCAACAGCTGGGCCTATTTTAACTTAATTAAAGACACTAACGAAAGGGTACACATAAGAATGAGTCCAGATAAAAGAGCAGAAGCGGGCTTAGACTCTGTTTTATTGAAAACTGTTTTGCAAGCCTAAGTTCAGTTACTCGGAGCCCCCTACTCTACCCGATTTCTGAGTTTAAAGTTTACTTTGCAGTTTGTCTTCAGTGAGGTCAGTATTGTAGTGAATAATTTATAGGCAGGATGAATGAGCTCATTAGTCACCTTTTCAAAGTTTAAATGAGTTGGGTGCTTGTCATTACATGGGCCTTCTGTTCAGCCACATGGCAAAATGACAGTTTGGCAGTTAGCTTGTTTGTAGTAGAGTAGACTGTCTCATTTTAGAGCCGCCTTTGCTTTCAGCCCCCTCTCCCTCCCATTTGTCTCATCCAACGCTGGTTCAATAACTCTCGTGTTTCTTTGGGGGTGGGTGTTAGGCAAAGAGTTGGTAGCTATTGCTGACTTTATAGGGATCCTGAGACTTCTTTTCTACCACAAGACTCTTCTATTCTCCTTCTAGATTATCTGCCATTTTCATTTATTTATCAGGAAAAGGAACCAAGGAATATAGGAAGAGCAAATGACGTTTTTTAACATGGGTAAAAAAAAATCCTTGCACAAGATGGAGGCATCAGAAAGCTCAGATCCACTCGAACATCTGCAAAAAATATAAACATATTTTATATTATTATTATTATTATTATTATTATTATTATTATTATTATTATTATTATTATTTCAAATTTATACCCCGCCCTTCTCCTAAAAAAGGACCCAGGGCGGCGCCCAGGCGTTATTAAAACCATACAAAAATACATAATTATTAAAAACTATTAAACTTTCCCTGTGCTAAAACTAATAAAACTCTAAAATTTAAAATTATCCCTATAAAAGTCAGAAACGGGGGTTATGCTAGGCCGGCTTGTTGGAATAAATGAGTTTTAAGATGTTGGCGGAAAAGGCGGAGGTCCCTGATGATGCGTAGATCGGGGGGCAGGTCATTCCAGAGGGCTGGGCCTGCCACAGAGAAGGCTCTTCCCCTGGGCATCGCCAACTGGCATTGCCCGGCCGACGGTACCCGGAGAAGGCCCTCTCTGTGGGAGCGGATCGGTCGAAGGGATGTATGGGGCAGGAGGCGGTCGCGTATATAGCTAGGCCCCGAGCCATGGAGCGCTTTGAAGATGGTCGTCAGCACCTTGAAGCGCACCCGAAAGGCCACAGGTAGCCAGTGCAGCTCGCGCAGGAGAGGTGTTATGTGGGATTGCCTTGAGGCACCCATAATCACCTGCGCGGCCGCATTCTGGACTAACCACAACCTTCGAGTGCATCTCAAGGGGAGCCCCATGTAGAGAGTGTTACAGTAGTCCAGCCGGGATGTCACAAATGCCTGAGTGACTGTGCGAAGGGCTCCCCGGTCCAGTAAGGGGCGCAACTGGCGTATCAGGTGTACCTGATAAAACGCCTCCCTGGCCACGGCCGTCACATGGTCCTTCATGGTCAGCCGGGAATCCAGGAGGACACCCAAGTTGCGTGCCCTCTCCACGGGGGCTAGTTGTTCCCCCCCAATGGCCAGTGTTGGACTTACCTGGCTGTACCGGGGTAGTTTGGGTAGTTTGGATGGGTAGTTTGTTGCTACCCATCCAGCCATACCCATCATTTATTTATTTATTTATTTATTTATTTATTTTGTCAAGCATGTATAAGTTAACAGATATAAGTATACACAGGATTATGAATACAGAAAATGGATACGAATAAGTGGGGACAGTAGGACAGGAACGATAGGCATGCTGGTGTGCTTATGCATGTCTCTAACAGACCTCTTAGGAATGGGGTGAAGTCAATAGCAGACAGTTTAAGGTTAAAGTTATGGGGGTTTGGAGATGAAACCACAGAGTCAGGTAGTTAATTTCAGTCACTGACCACTCTGTTGCTGAAGTCGTATTTTCTGCAAACGAGTTTGGAGTGGTTTATCTTAAGTTTAATCACATTTACTGTATATAGCCTCCCATCTCACAAAAAATGAGTCTGTGTGGCGTGCAACAATCAATAAAATAGCAAATAAAAAAGATTAAATCAATCAAAATTTAAAATATACAAATCACACAGAGAGTAAAAGAATCAACTATGAAGGAGCCATCTAAAAATATCTCCAGTTTCCTGGGACCTCCAGGCCTGGCGACATAGCCAGGTTTTTCAGGGATTTCTGGAATGATAGTAGGGATGAAATTAACCTGATTTGGGAGTGATAGGAAGAATGTTTCATGGGCAGGTGCCATGGCAGAGAAGGCCCGCCTCCTGGAACCCACCAATTGTAGGTCACTGACAGATGGTATCTGTGTAACATGTCTTTTCTGCCAGATCTAATGGAACAGGTAGATGTAATTGGGAAGAGGGTCCCTCGGATAAGTTGGTCCCATACTATGAAGTTCTTTAAAGATTAAAAACATCAGCTTGAACTGGACCAGAAAATAAACTGACAATCAATGCAGCTCACACAGCAGAGGTGTAACAGGTGTGCTTTTGGGAGCACACCTAATACCTCAGCTGCTGTATTCTGCATCAGCTGAAACTTCTGGATACTCTTTAACAGCAGCCCCAAGTAAAGCACATTATGGTAGTCTAGAAACACTTTAGAAAAAAAATCTTTATGTGGCTGACCTTAATTCTCCCCAGTATAGGCTACTGTACTGGAGATTAATGTATTTTTGGAGCATGGAAAATGGGTTAACTTTCAAATGGGTTCAAAACATCTGAGAGAATAGATAAAATCTCATACAAAAGGATAGTGTTTGCTGATCAGAATCCTGCACAAGCCACTTCCAATCATTATATTCTACAAATCTTTAATAATTCTGAATAAAGTGTACTATGTAGTAGCTAAAAGTTGGTATCAATTGATTATCACCTATTTTATGAGAAACCATGGAAAACCATCACAGAATAAGAGAATATTTGCCTACACCCACCATTAAGTGAACATAACCTGGACAATGGCTTTTCCTGATTGCTATGGGTGCAACAGTCCTACCTAGAGGATTTCTCCAAGCAGGGAACAAATACATGGAGAATATTAAAAAATAGAATGGCCCCACTGAATCAGAGCCGGAATCTTCAAGTAACATCTTATAGCCTTATATACAATCGTGTATTATGTGTGAATTCAACATTCCACTACTCAAACTCTTGTCTCTGACCGCAGTGATGTCAAAATGATGAAATGTGACATCATAAAGTTCTGCCTTTCTGTAGGGTTGTGTGTGTGTGTGTGTGTGTGTGTGTGTGTGTGTGTGTGACTTTATATGCCATTACATGTCTCATCCTACTTCTGTGGGCATCTAGGTCAAAGGGTTACAACTTAAAATTTGAAACCAGAGAATGCATAAGAAAATGATAATATCTTCCTTTTATTACTGAGGAATACATACACACAGGCAGAAACACACAGATGATGTATAACTGAACAAAGGCTTCCATTAGGGTTGAGTGTACATTAAACATAAGTTGATTAAGAAAAGATGTTATAAATTCTTGATTTGGACTAAATTCTTTTTAGATTTAAATTCAGTTCTCTTTTTTTTCTCTATCTTCCTCAGGTTTCAACTATACTGAAGGCAGATTTTTTTTGGCTAGTAATTGTACTCCTAGTTAATAAGAATTAATGTAAACAACTTCAGTGGAGAGAATAACTTAAGAAACACATGTATGCATTTATTTATTTAACTAAGCTTATATGTCATTCCAATCGTCAATCAATCTTTAGAGGTTTACAGTCTTGCCGTATGGAAACAAGATTAGATATGGTAACCAAAATACCCAGCAATAAACAATTACATACTAAAACATTCCTGTGCCAAGAAATCATGCTGATATAGTTGTATAGCCTATATAGGAAGAATGTCTCTTAAATCATTGCTTTTTCAAACCCTTGTTTGAATTAATTTTTAGTTGCTTCCCAAAATTTCAGTAATGTTGAGGGAGATGGGTTGTTTTTTAAATATGACAAACAAATAAATAAAATTGAATACCCCAAGGGAATAAAAACTTAAGAAGTGTCCTGCTAGATCAGACCTAAGGACATCTAATCTAGAATCAGTTCTTACAATGCCCAACAACTGCAGAACAAAACCTACTAGTCTCCCAGCAAATGGCCTCCAGAGGCAGTCACACTGACATCAAGTCATTGATCCCCACAATCCTCATGACTTATCTCATTTGGTACAACCTTTTTTTGAAACTAATCAGGTTGGTAGCCAACACTATTTCTCCTGCAGCATCACAATGCTGTTTCAGAGAAGGGGGCAGCAATAGAAAAGAACAATTATTTACATACATGGCATTAAAGAGGGGGCCTGAAGGCCTGGACTAATTGCGCTGTAGCAGTCAGGAGAAGGCCACTGTATAGATTATGTTCACTTAAGGGTGAACATAGTCCTTATTTTAACCTTGTTCAAAGCCACCAATTTTATGAGAGGTCCTTGGTGCTCTCTGAGCTTGCTTGTTTTCTTGTGGACATTTCATTACCCTAACTAGCACTAATGTTGCTACCTAGTTAGGGTAATGAAACATCTGCAAGAAAACAAGCTGGAGAGATCCAAGGACCCCTCATTTCAACCCTAAGTTACAAATATTCTCCTTTATTGGAATCAATTTTATATTCCTTCCTTTTACCTCTGGAAATATGAATCTTCCAAATACTGTCAGAATATTTGATTTCTCTTCAATTTTTCTTTGTCCTATTGAATAGGCCTCTTCAAGACTTTAACAAGCTGCTTTTGTAAAAACAAAACAAAACAATTGTATATAACCTCTATGGGTTGCTTTAGCAATGCAGCTGAAGTTTCCATGACTTGGGGTATAGATGAGAATAAACAACTAAAGCCAAGCAAGATGGAATTGCTCCATTTTTAGGGAGATTCTCTGCTAGCTCTAGTGTTCTTTCTTGAAGGAGCTGAACTGCTCTAAGAAGTCCACCCAGATTCATATCAAATGTTGGTTTGGCAGGTGGAAGTTGTGGCCAGCAAAGCCTTGCCATAAATCTGGTAGACCACCTGGTGGTGGTTCCACTCCAAGTGGTAGACCATCAGGCTGGTATACCACCTGGAGAGAGCAGATATTATAAGAGTAATTCATATATTAATCAACTGGTTAAACTATTGCAGATGTCAGACATTCAAGGTATATCAGACTGGGATCCAGGGTCGTGCAGTTTAGAATTATTACTGTAAAGTTATAATAACCGAACCTTGTGAGTGTGAATGCACTTTGCTCCTCTCTCTATCTCTGTGAGAACTCGGGAGGAGCTTCTCCAAGACATTAATTTAATGTAAACCTGTTTTTAACCTTAAAGTACTATATGCCTTGATACTGAAGTACCTTCAGAACTATATGCTTCAACAAGATTTTATGAATTATCTGAATAAAAATTACTTGTCCCCAACTATCATGAAATTAGGAGGCTGAGGCCAGAACAAAGTAGCCATTATTCTCTAGGAAGTCAGATTAAGCCTAAAGTTATCCTTCTAGAAACAACTTTAAAAAATTCTACTACAGTGCGATGTCAGCCTTCCCTGGTACACCAGCAAGGAAACCTGACCAAATGAGTTATTGTAAACTGCATTAACATAATCTTGCAAGTCTGAATGTACAACTTTTGTATTCTTTACTTCTAACTACTTTCTCCATTAGTATGGGTCCTTCAGTTTCTTTCTCTCATTTTAACAGCAAGCTTCTGTCCCTCCTGTCTGATTGTTTTCTAGTCAGCATCTCTTCTCCAATTTCCTTAAGGTCCCCCATGCATTCCATTATATCTGAGATCACACCAAATGGATGGGTTTTTCTTTATTTTGAGCACCCAAAATCACCTAGGGTGCTATAGAAATGTAATAAATAAATGAAATGTTTATATTTATCCAATTAGATTATTTGTTCTATTTTTTATTACATTGTGATGATTACACCGTAGTTGTTTTATGTTCATGTTTGCAATCATTATTGTACATCACTGAGTTGTATAAATGTGGTGGTTTAGAAATCTATTAATATAGCACAAATTAAAGATGAGAGGGATAATTTTTCTTTCAGGCCAGCACTCAAGACAAGAGTGAATCACATGTAGTCCTTGAATGAATTTCTTGTATCCTTCAACCTAATTTCAAAATTTCTCTGCAAAAGATCCATTCAGATATTTCATAAGTGTCCTCTCCTTATTCCCTGCTCCTTAAAAGGAAAAGCTGTCATCCGGGGAGAGAGAGATGCGGGGGGAGGTGGGGTCCTACTGACTTTGGAATGATGCAAGCAATACTCATGTATATGTCTAGATGGTTTGCAAATATTTAAGTACAGTAAAAGCAAAATCTCCTTTTGTCCTAAAGTGTTAAGTCCTAAAATGTTAAGAGAGGTTTAGTCCTATCCCCAATAAGGATAGCTTCTAGTACCTAGTAGGTTTTTCTGTAGTCCTCCTGTGTCTCTCCCAAATGCTTCCAAAAATATTGTAATTATCTGTAACAAAATTTGATGACGTTCAGTAGTATGAAAAAGTCTCTCTCTCTCTCTTTCCGTCCCTCCCTCCCTCTCCCTCTCTCCCTCCCTCTCCCTCTCTCGCCAATACAGGTTACCCTTTGGGGTGACTAAATATGTTCAGATTGGACTAAATCCTGTCTGGAAAAGATCTTCAAGATAATCTTTGGCCCCCTTGCATTAGCCTTATTCATACAGCAATCCAAATAGATTATTCCTGGGGGAAAATATGCTAGATAGAAAAACGGTTGTTCAGTCTTGGGGTGAATGTATCTGTAACACAGCTGGAGGAATTGCAAATCTGACCAATTAATAATTTATGGTTGTACTGTATCACTCCCATTTCATTATTACCTCTTACGTTTTCTTTAGGCTGCCTTTCATATATACGGAATCACGAAGGTGATATTTATGCGAAATGCAATTGTTGCTCAGAGACACGAGCAAATCACAGTATGCAGTATTCCTACTGAAACAAAAAGCATCATAATTCTGAAAAAACATAAGTATTAAAAAGATTTACAGCATGGCATTGAACATTCCTGTTTCCATAGCTTTATCTTTTTATTTTTACTCCAATATTTGTCTGAGGCTTCAATGATTTGAGATAAATAATTGTCATGTGATACAGGAAGTATATTTGAAGATGAGTATTTCCTGCCAGTTCATCTCTTCCCTTCTAAAGAGCTAATGAATGTCTTCCTATCCTAGTTCACATTGACTATCTTTTGGGGGGGGGGGTGTTTTTGTTTGTTTGTTTCAATGCTGTTTTCTGCGAAGGTGTCCCTTTCCCAATATGGCCAGTTTCAGACACCCTTTGGCTATTGCCATCTATGTGACAGAAACCACTCTTATAAGGAAATTTAAATAGAGCAGGTTTTACCAGAAATGCCTTGATTATCTCAAATAAAGTCTTCATTATCTCAAATAATTGTCATAAAAATATACAGCTAATGGAAAATATCACCAGAATGAAATGACAGATTAGAATGTGCATGACGCGATTCCAGAAATAGATATCACCGTACTGTGTAAAATGTGTACATCTATCCTAGATCTATATACTTTTGATGTAAGACTTATTCCAGATTTGGAACAAAATATACAAGGCTTAAGTGCTAGTCACAGTACTTTTGTTTCAACAGGCTCTGTCAACAAAAGATCAAATTCTAATTTTTGTTAATGAAAAATAAACAAAATATTTCACATGTCAGCTTAGGAAAGAGACTAGTTTCTGGCTGCACATTCTTATATATATGCCTTTATTCAGCCAAACAATATGAATCGTCACTATGGAGTGTTAAAATATTCTATGCTGCCTCCAATTGTGTTCATTTACTAGTGAATGGCCGAACAGGCCATTTTTTCCTCTCCACTTTTCACATTTCCCAAAGCAATGCTAGAAGGCTGCAGGGGAAAGATCCTTTAAACGAGTAGTTAGTTTACACTCTAGCACTAGATTCACCAATATAGTGCTCATAAGAATGGTAACATGCTCCTGGATGTCTTCTTAATATCCAGCTGATTCCTTGCCTATTTATGTTTTTATAGTTAAATAAAACTATATAAGTAAAAAAAAAGCAAAAGAAAACTGACATTCTATAAAACAAAGGAATGGCCTCCATCATCATCATTCTTATTTCCAAGAATAACTCAGGATATTAATTATAGTCCATAGGTTTTGCTAGAGAGTGAAAGTGATGAATGGCTGCAGCACAACATCTACATTTGGAAATGTGACACACACACCCCGCCCCCATCAATAAGCTACATATGGACAATAAGAAAGACTGCCAAGTTTCCATTCAACTGAGAGCTTCTTATCTAGATCAGGTTGGTGTCAACTGCCAAGGGAATGATCTTACTGGGTTATTTCATTGAATATTTTTAATATTTCAGTACACTATTATTTTATCTTATTTTATTTTATATGGTCATTGTACTAATCAATAATCACTTGAAAATGTGCCATTCATAAAAAAAGAACAGAGTACACTGTAGCAAGACTTTGCAAAGATAGTGGATTCCAGAACAATATATTAAGCTATGATTTCATTGAGGATATGCTTGTCCTGTTTATCTTTTAAGATGCAAGGGTGTGTGGGCGTTTATGTGTCGGTTTGCTACAGTGAAATAATATGGCTACCTGTTTGCATTAAGAAAAGAAACATTTCTCCATGCAAAATAATTTATCAAAATTCAATCTAGTTACCAGTATACCTGAATCAGGTGGCTGGTATCCCATATGTTTCAGAGGAAATGACAAAGCGAGAATTCCTTCATAATTGAGTTCTTGGCAAAATCTCTGTGTAGGCAAATGTTGTGTCATAAATCTCTGTGATTTGGCTGTTATTGTTGTTGCTGTTTTGCTTTTTCCACTTTGCTACTATTTGTGTGTATTTTCCCCATCATTCATGAGTCAATATATTCTTGATTAGGTCTGTAATGTTTACTGACAGTCTGCCACAAGTATGTAATTTTAGGGCAAAGTGTACAGCTTTTCATTCTAAGTGGGAAGACATGTAACTAGACTAGCAATATTCATCTAAGTAGGTTGTAGGACACCATTATAGAAAACACTTCACAGCTTCTTTACTGCATGAAAATCATTTTATAATGTACAAACTGCGCAGACATATAATTTGTTCTTTTATGATAGTTGGTAACCTTTTGTGTGGTAGCTAAGGATCTGCTATGATATTTTTTCTCATAAATTTAAGTCTTCATAAATTTTGCTTGCATTATCTTGTGCAAATGATAAATCAAATGAACCTTCAAAAAAAACATTAAGGCGATTGAATAATTTTGGTTATATGCTACACATCAGATACTGAAGATGCAATTGCAAATAATTCTTACTAGAAAGAAAAAAGGAAGACCTGTGTGGATACAGGATTGATTGATAAGGTGCCATCAAGTAATTGTCAAAACTCATCAAACACATAGACTTTTTTCCTCCAGAACAATCTGCCCCTGGCCTAGTTTTTCAGGTTTTCCAATGGTGCACTCATTACCATTATAAGTGACTACATCTACCTTACTGCTGATCATTCTTTTCTTTTATTTCCTTCCACTTTCCCCAACATTATAAGCTTTTCCAGATAACTAGATCTTTGTACAATGTGTCTGAAGTAGAATAAATTGGTGCCTGGTAATTTGTCCCTTAAATGATAATCTTGATTTGTTCAATGATCAATTAGTTTGTTTTCTTGGCTTCTTGCAGTACTCTCAAGAATCTTCTCCAACACCACCCAATCTTCAGAAATGTCAATACTCTTCCCACCCTGCTTCTTGAAAGTTTAACTTTTACTTCCATAGATTGTGACTAATCATGCCTTGCATAATTCTCATCTTTGCAAATATGGATGCATCCCAACACTTGAATATCTTTTCCAATGACCTTGTAGCTTCTTTACCAAGTGCTAGTCTGCACATATTTGTTGACAGCTTGTTTCTTTTCTGTTGGTGGTTGATTCTAAAAGGGAGAAGCTATCTACCATTTTGATATCTTCATTTTCAATTATAAGCTGGCTGATTGTTCAACCTGTTATCATTAATTTGATCTTTATATTTAATTTTAGTTCCAGTTTTTTCAGTGTGCTCTTTGACTTTTAGTACTAGGGCTTATAAATCTTCTGCATTCTCAGCTATCAGGGTATTGTAATTAGTACTTTACAGGTTATTCTCCAGTTGTAAAACCATGCTCATCTTTCCCCAATCTGCTTAATATATATTCAGAATACAGTTGAATAAATAAGGGGAGTATATGCAGCCTTGTCACATTGCTTTACCAACCTGGAACCAGTTTGTTTTGCTATGTACTGTATATACTATAGTTTCCTGACATGTATATAAATTTTGCATGAGGACAATGAGATTTGTTAGAATAGCTTGGTTAAAACCTTTCCCGTTTCTTCTTCTATTACTTGCCATTATTCAGTGGGTAGTCCATCAGTTCCTATAACCTTCCAACTTGTTAATGACCAGAGTATTGATGTAACTTCAATCTGATATGAGGAAAAAGAATGTGAAGGTTAATATGTGTTTAATGTTGCTGCTTGCAATTGTATATTCTAGAAAAAGAATTGTATATTCTAGAAAAGAATATACAATTTTGCAATCAAATTATCTTTCAGGTTCTGTCTTGTATTAATAAGCAATTTAAATGGCATGAAAAGGTATCAATACACATCTAAGTATTTTGGCAGAAAGTATTCCTTGGTAAAGTTATGTTAAGCATAATTTAAGTGAATGCTTTAATGGATTATGTTGTGTAAAAATACATATTATGTCTTCCAGGGGGAGAGAGGGGAAATCTTTATTTGTATGCATGAAGAAAGCTTGATATGGGTTGAAAGGACAGGATGAAATCAGGTATGATAGCCAAAGACAATTGCTTTAGATCAGATTTCCCCAACGTTTCTGGCTTTGCAGACCAATGAGGGAGGGAGCAAGGGGTAGTTCATGTGAGCAGCGAGCAAGCATGTGTGTGCAGCTCCATTTAGGTGAGGGACATGCACGTCTGCCTGCCACTCACTTAAATGGAGCATTCATCCGTATGCGCACACTCGCTCGCATAAGTGAGGATGTATTTTTGGACTCGCCAGTTGTTTCTGAGGCCCAGTCGTGGGCCACAGATATAGTGGGCTGCAACCCACAGGTTGAGGACCCCTGCTTTAGATAATCAATTATGAACATGGGATTAATGTCAGCAATTGGAATATTGAGGATGTCATTCTTAATCATAATTTACCACATAAGCCTCATTGACTCTAGTTCACCCATAATTCTAAGCCTATGGTGTGTTTAATCATTTACTGAGTTAATCCAGAATTGACTGGGTTATCAACAAATTGAAAGAAAATCAAACAAACCACTATAGGGCTTTGCATGATATGCAAAATTATTTACTGTGACGTAACTTCCAAGTAATCATTCTTAGATCAGTCTTATTCATAACTCATGTAGGACTCTTTCTGCTGATGCTTTATTTAGCTTTAGAATTTTCCTCTCATCTCATTAAAATTAAGTATCAATTTTGCCTCGAACATCAAATGGCATAAAACCTTATTTACTACAGGAACATGCCATTTTTAACTCTTCTAGTTAAAGATTTTTAAAAAAATATACATCCAAACATCCCTGGAGAGTTCCTGTTTATTTCCACTGAAAACAGTGGTTGCTACATTGACCTACATGTGTGTGTGTGTTTTAGACACTTGACTTTTGACATCAGTCGCAAACAGAGAGAGAACGTCTCATCTCTTGTTGACTTACCTACTTATCTCATTCTGAAAGACCTCTCAGAATGCTTTGAGTATATGTGTTTCTATGGGTTGGGTTAGCATTCGGTAACTTGGGTTGTATTTTAAAAACAGCAAAATGGCTATGAGATAAGCGTTGTTTGACTTACTAATTCAAGGTCTGCTTTAGTTTTAGATAAACAGGCATATTTGCAGGGCAAGCAAGGATAAAGGAACAATGGCATTTTGCTTTATAAGGGCTATAGTTTTAATTACTCATTCCTTTCACAAGTAGGTTACAAGAATTGGCTGGATATATTGAGTTGGCTTTGGGTAGTTTTTATAAGTATCAATAATTCAGTTCAGCCACTGTGCTGGACATGTACACTTTGTGATTCATAGGGAGTTCCATCTTAACTTTATTAGTCATACAACTGAGAAGGAAAGCAAATTATGCTTAATATATGCTCACAGACCTATTCAAAAGGGTTCCAAAAGGAAGACACTGTCTCTGGATTACTGTGATTGTTATCATATGTTACTATTTATTTGGGTAATTTAGAAACTTAAATGCTGCAATGATTTTAAATGTGGTGATTCATTTTAACAATGAAATGTATTAGTTACATCCATTTATGCAAAAGCCTCTGAAAAATAATGATTTGCAGAAGCATGCTTGTATGAAAGTTTCTTACATTTATATGAAGAAACAAAAATGCATGGATCCAACAGGAAGCCTAGATAATCCAGAAATCTGTTGCATAGGGGCAACCAGATGCCTTCTGGAAGCCTCTAAATAGGACCCGAAGAACAGCACTGTCCTGCTTTGTTTCCCAAGCAAATCATATCCACAAACTCATCTGATTCCTGCACCATCTCAGCTACACTGTGGTTTGTTTAATTCTGGCAATGTGTTATCAGAATTAAGCCACTGTAATTTATAATTGTCTTGTTGTGAAACTCACTTTGATGCATAGTTCTCTCAATAAAATATAATTAAATAAACTATGGTTTAGAATGCTTTTGAACTTTGCTACTGCTCCAATAAGATAAAGATAAAGGTTGCCCTTGAACATATGTGCTAGTTGTTCCAGACTCTAGGGGGTGGTGCTCATCTCCATTTCAAAGCTGAAGAGCCAGCGCTGTCCAATGTCTCTGTGGTCATATGGCCAGAATGACTAAATGCCAAAGGCGCATGGAACGCTGTTACCTTCCCACCAAGGTGGTTACTATTTTTCTATTTGTATTTTTACGTGCTTTCGAACTGCTAGGGTGGCAGAAGCTGGGACAAGTAACGGGAGCTCACTCTGTTATGTGGCCCTAGGGATTCGAACCACTGAAATGCCAACCTTTCTGATCGACAAGCTCAGGGTCTTAGCCACTAAACCACCATGTTAATATTTCTCCAATACTGAAGGACAAAACACTGTCTTCCATGTCTGGTAGCTAATGAAAACCTTATCATTTATAAAATTCTCTAATGTTTTTTGAGTCAATTAAGTTGACAATGTCTTTTTTTCCTTTGATTACATAGATGACACAATTCATACTAGGCTTAATTAGGCATACTAGGCATACTAGGCTTAATCCAAGACCGAGTGGCTGTGGCTTCCGGCGTCCCGGTACAACCAGTTCACTCCATCACTGGCCATAGGGGGGGAACATCTAGCCCCTGTGGATGGGGCACGCAATCTGGGCGTCCTCCTGGATACCCGGCTGTCTATGGAAGATCAAGTGACAGCCGTGGCCAGGGGGGCGTTTTACCAGGTTCGCCTGGTACGCCAGTTGCGTCCCCTATTGGACCGGGATGCCCTTCGCACGGTCACTCATGCCCTTGTGACATCCCGTCTAGACTACTGTAATGCTCTCTACATGAGGCTTCCCTTGAGGTGCACCCGGAGACTACAGCTAGTCCAGAACGCGGCCGCGCAGGCAATTCTGGGTGCCCCTAGGCATTCCCACGTAACACCACTCCTGCGCGAGCTGCACTGGCTGCCTGTGGTCTTCCGGGTGCGCTTCAAGGTGCTGACTACCATCTTTAAAGCGCTCCATGGTACAGGACCTAGCTATCTGCGAGATCGCATCCTACCCCATACATCCCTCCGACCGATTCGCTCCCACAGAGAGGGACTTCTCCAGGTGCCGTCCACTAGGCAATGCCAGCGGGCGACGACCAGGGGAAGGGCCTTCTCTGTGGCGGGCCCAGCTCTATGGAACGACCTACCCCCCGACCTCAGGACAACCACGGACCTCCGCGCCTTCCGACAAAAGCTCAAGACTTATCTATTCCAACTGGCCGGCCTGGCCTAACCTACCTTCCTGCCTCTCAGTCTGAACATTTAAATTGTTTAAATTGGGTTTTTAAGGGGTTTAGTTTTTAGTATTTTGGGTTTTTAGCGCAGGGATAAATTGTTTAATCTGATTTTATATATATTTATGATGTATTTATGTTTATATGTTTTTAGTTTCCCTATGCACCGCTCCGAGTCCCTTCGGGGAGAGGGAGCGGTCTATAAATTAAATTTATTATTGTTGTTGTTGTTGTTGTTGTTGTTGTTGTTGTTATTATTATTATTATTATTATTATTAATAATAATAATAATAATAATTGTACTATTAAAATAAATGAACACAAAATTTACTTGGGAATTAGTCCCCTGCATCCAGTGCTTTTTATTCTCAGTTGAGTATTAAGATTACACAGTCCCATTCCTGATGCAGATAGCATTTGGTTGCAACTCCATAATTTTTCTTTGGGATTATGCTATTGCTGCAAAGAGCAGTCATACCATACCAGCTGCTTTGAAGAATTATGGACAGGTGCCATGTGAGTATCCCATGTACTCCAAAATACTCTTTTACCTTTAAATCAAAAGGGTTATGCCTATAACTTCATTGAGCACGGACTTACAGATCAAATTGCTTGTCAGCAAGCTATGAATATATGTGAATAAGAATTCCAACTTGTAATTATCTATACAGGTAGTCCTTAATATACAACCATTTGTTTAACAAGGGTTCAGAATGAGTTACAATCTGTTACAACTGTCACCCCCCCCCCCCCAAAGCACATGATTGTGAATTGGGCACTTGGCAACCGGCTTGCAATGTGATCAGTTGCAACGCCCTGCAGCCACATAAGTATGATTTGGACCTTCCCAGTAAAGTCAATGTGGGAAGCAGATTCACTTACCAACCACACAATTCATTTAATGGCGACAGTAAATGATCATCAAGTTGGGTGGTTGTGTAATGACTCACTTAATAAGTGCATTGCTTAATGACTAAAATTCCAATTCAAACTATTGAGGACTACCCGTATGTGGGGCTTTTTGGCCTAGAGAAGAGACATTAGGTTTTGTCCCACAATATTGATGACCAGTGATTGAATAGTTTGTTGTTTGAAGTTCAATGTGTGGAACAAAACTGATGTCAGATGTTAGGTACTGTTTGAGAAATGCAATAATTATCAATGCTATCTATTGTACTTTTGCTACATAATGGATACCATTTGAATTGTGCCCTTCAAACACCAGATTATATTGCTGAGTAATATTGAAAAAAGTTAAAATTATGTTTTTGCAAAAACAAAATATACACACAAAAAGGAAATGAAACTTATATGTATACATCTGTATAGATTATATGTACAGACAAGTATTTATAGGACCAAGTTTTATTTCCTTTTTTTTCAGTTGTTCCTGGTTTTCCATTGTATTATTTTTTTCAGTCCATTTTTCACATCTTTTTAGTCAAAGCAAAAAAACCCACCTCCTGCTATATAAGCCATCTTTGCTCCATTAGATGAGTGTTGAAAGCTTTTTCAGATGTCATCCCAGAAATATAGACAAGTTGATAGGATATTACATTGTATGTACCTACTTTTGTCTTAATATATTAGGTGAACTCAAGATTATGGTTTATTAAAAAAGTAACATAGTGTAAGAAATAGCTAGTTATAATTTAGTCAATAAAACATGATCAGATGAAGTATGCAGTTTGCAGCAGTGTGTGAACACAGATACATTAAGCACATGTGTGTACTTAATTCAGATTATGAACTTTTGAAACAAGTAGACATATTGGAATAAGTATTCCAAGACTGCAGCCTTCCTCATTTTGTTAAATTTCAATATAATTATAGTGTGTTTCTTATTTGCTCTGTGGTTGGCAAACCTCAGTCACTATGAGTTTCTTGAACCATATTTCATAACCTATAAAATGTTATTTTTCCAATGTGACAATGCATTCTTAGTTTGGGGGTGAAGGTGAAATTGTCTCTAAGAATCACATCAAATGTGGGAGGGTTGTATTTTGATACATTTACTTTACAATGGACCTTTGGATAACATTAATCAGAAAAAAAAATTCAATTACTATCTGTCACAACATCTCTATTTGCCCTTGCATTTGCATGAGGCCAATCTGGGTGCTTCCTTGATTTCTTCACTTTTATTTTAGTGATCAGGTAGTCTGAAAATTAGCGACCAAAACAACTTGAACTATGTGACCACTTCTCGTTTATGGTAACATCTGAGTTCATAAATTGTGTTGAACCCAACCCAAGCCAACCATACTAGAGTTTGGAGAGATTGTGAGGCTGTCTCTGACTTTTTGATCTTCCAACTGGCCACTTTATACACCTAATGAAGAAAAGCAATAAAGTAAGCGTCACAGTGTCCCACTGGCCTTGTTTACTGTGCACATGGAACACCACCAGCTAGCCAGCTACATTTTAATCTGACTGTGCAAACTTTACGATTCTCTCTATCAATCGATTTCAACATTGGACAAACATTTTTACACTAACCAAGGGTAAGGCTGTCAGGTGGGCAGAGCAACTGCGTTCAGATACAGCTTGTTCCCAGTTCAATTCCTAGAATTATTGCCTGTATCCCTATTAGTTTTACTTAATTAGGAGCGAGATCTGGTGAATTCACGGGGACTTACTTCAGAATTGAATTGACCCTTCAGGAAGTGTTGTCTTTTTAAGATGCCTCCCCACCCGCCCAACTCTCTCCCTGCGTGCGTCTTTTCGTCAAGCAGAGGCGAGCAGGTGCTATCTCGTAGTTGCAGTTTTGGAAAGGCAAAACTGTTCATATTTTTTTTTAAATTTAATTATTTATTTTTAACGCGGAAGGGTGGCGCGCGCGCTCTCTGTCTCTCACACACACATCCTGAAGTGACTTTCAGGCTCACCCACATACCACGTAGGCTGGTGGGGAGGGGAAAGAAAAAGGGAGAAGCCAGTCAGAACAACCGGAGGAGGAGGGCATGTGCAGCGTTTGGGACTCTCCAAGTGGTGGAAGGAGAGGCCGAAGGAGGCGGCAGCCTGAGAATTTCTGAGAGCTCACACAGGCCTCTTTGGCTGGGCAGCGGGGAGAAGCGGGAGCCGGGGAACGCGCGCGCGTGGGTGGAAACACCGACCTAACCCCGCGCTTGTCTCGCAATTAGGGTCGCGGAGCAATAAAGCCCCTCCTCTTTTCTTCTAAACCCCCCCTCACTCACCCACCCACCCACCTCCGCTAGCCCTGCCTTCTCTTTCCCTCCGCGGCGGCTAGTCTCTGCTGGCCCTGCCCACGTTTCCCTCTTTCCCTCCCCCCCCGCGGTCATGTGTTGCCTTTTTTTTGTTGTTTGCAGTGGAAACAATTTCGCCGCCTTCTAGCACCTCCGACCCAAACCGCTACTCGCTCAGACGGGGGGGTGGGTTGGAGGGGGTGGGGGGGAAAGGAAAGGAAAGGGAGACGACGGCTGGAGCGTTGAGGCGAAGCAAAGAGGGGCGGCGGGGTGGGAGGGGGTGAAACTGCAGCAGGGTCCCATGCTCGCCTCGGATTTCCTTTTCGGCTCTGGGCTCCCCTCGCTCTTTCCCTTCGGCCACATTGTCGGCTTCAGGCTGGGGGAAGAAGCAATGCCTTGTTCAATCGGATGAAAAGTTTGCATAATGATCAAGGGAAAGGCGGCAGGGAAAATCTAGAACTCACCCAGGACAGGTAAGTTTAGATTTTTCTTTTTTTAACATACGTGTGTGTGTGTGCGCGCGCGCGTGTTTAGTATATATGGTCGGGGCGTTTTGTCTTTTCTGCTTTCTGGGTAGACTCTCTTTTCATTTCAACCGTAATTCCTTCGCTGGGAAGATTGCGTAAGATTCTCTGCATTGGAATCGAAAGAAGAAGCCCCCCCCCCCCCCAAAAAAAAAGCACAAGAGGGACGAGAAAAAGGTGAATTGGGCGCAAGACGCAGTAAAATCAGTTCGGAATGTCTAAAAACAACTTCCTGTTCGTCTTGGAAATAAGGGGATGTAAATTCTCTTGGTGTTGTCAGGTGAAGCGGGTCGAGCCGAGTTTGCAGGCACGAACGTAATTTTGTTATCAGAACTAAAGCAGCACATAAGGACCTTTGACGAATAGAGTTGGTATTGTGTTTTAAAGTTGGGGGAGGGAGTTTGAGGACGAACTCAACCTTTACAACATTTGTAATAATCTTTTTTTTTTTTTTTTTTTGCGACAGTGATTGCTTCGTTGCTTCCTGTAGTTTTGGGGAGCATTTTTCTCTCAAGTTTTAAAATCCTATCGTTGTTTTTTTAACAAGTAGAATGGGCTTCAGCATTAAGACAGCACGTTTTTGAAATGATTTTTACAGAAATAGATCGCAAGATTTTTTTGGGGTGGGGGGCGTATATATGATGGCGTGATGTAGAAGAAGATAGGCCGATGCAAAAGGTTTTAAGATATCTGACCAGCATTGAAGGTATGTTCGCTGCAAATGGCACTGTATAGACATAAAGTGCAGTTTTCTAGTCGCTTAGCAACGCTATTGATTGATTTGAATCCCAACCAATCAGCGGCCTCCTTCTCCCCTTCAAATGTTTTTGACAAGTACAGTCAGTAGGGAGTGTAGGCAAAGTGCAGTCTCCCTGACTGCTCTCTTCTTCACTTAAAAATATTGGCCTGTTTTATTATTTCTTTAAATATATATCCATTCAAATGTAGCTTTCAAATATATGTCACTGCATAGATGTAAGTTATTTGGAGAAACAATAGTAACTTGTAATTCTTCCTTTTTGTGTATTGTGTCAGTTTTACAACTCTAAATATTAAAAACAGTGGCTGTGCTCAAGCAGCAATAATGTTCATATTACACACACTGGTGTCAGATTCTGAGGGTGTCTGATAGAGTTACCTCTTTACAAAATATTTGTTGCTAATTTATATGTAATTGCTTAGAATTCTTCAGCCCCCATGTATTTTGTTAATTAGAAATGGCAGGCAGGTTATTCCTTTGAGATGGAGTTCAGCTGAGGAAAACTCAGTTGTGTTTCTAAAACTTATTTTCCTTCATATGAATCTAAACTAGAATGTCTCTTTTCCATAATTCATCTTAAGATATGAAATTGTCTGCTTTTGTTTCAACTGAAATACTGCAAACATGTTCTTGAAACTGTACAGTTAGGTCTACACTACTCTAGGTACACTAGAAATACTTAAACATTTCTTTTGCATCACTTCTGGAAACTTATCCTTGTGCGCACGAAAGAGGCACTTCTTATAGTTTCCAAGCTGTTGATGTTGAAATGTACATGGTATAATGCACATTTTTTTAAAAAATCTCTCCTTCAGCCATGCACAGCATTTCTCATTAAGTTATTTATATTTTTCAATGATGATTATTAGAATCCATGAGATATTTCCAGCATGATCAAAAGTCTGTCCTGTGGCATTCAGTGGCTTTTACTCTACATAAATATAAATAAAACCACATATTTAAAACATGTAATAAAGTGGTTGTGGCTATTAATCCAAACATAAATTGTTTGGTGGGTTATAATTCTAATTAACTCAGAGCATGTTGAAAACCATGAAGTTGACCCCGTATCTATAGAATTGGAAAGAGTTGCCAGTCTAACACAAGCTTTTAGAAAGAAGTCCCTAGTTTTTGTGTGAAAATTGATGGTATTATATAGTCCTTTGGGAGAATGCTGGCAAGTAAGCAAATTAAACTGAAAGAGAGCAGCATGTTGTCATAGCAACAGAGCAATTAAATTATGTTGTCAGCCATGATATAATTTTCCTATTTAAAAGCTTGCTCATGGGATATAAGTTCTCTGTACTGAATGCATTTGGCTACATTGCTTTCAACTAAAGGCGGCGAGATTAATGTTTTAGGGATACACGTTGCAGTAATCTCCCTTACTTCCTCAGTGCTTCCATAACAGTGTCTTCACAAGGCAGCATTTCTTCACACTGAAACAGCATTGTGAAGAAAAACAGCATTGAAAACCCTTATTGAGCAATGTTTATGGGTACTCTCACTACTTCCCCCCTTCTTTCAAATGAGGGATGTGTAGTTTCCAACTTTGTAATTTTCAATAACATTTTAATCACATTTTTGTTCTTAATTGTTGAACTTTGTTTTAAGTGTTATCAATACATTTTCTCATTAGTAGTAGTGATATGATATAGATTCACTTAACCTTTTTCAACTATTTTAATATTTTCCTTCAACTTCAGCTTCATTTTTATTCAACCTTTATCTCCAAGAGTCTTGGGTTTTTTTGTGTTTTTTCTTCAACTCACCTTAATGAACTCTTATGTAATTATAATTTTTTTAATGTTTTGAAATATCTTAACAACATCAAGCCTTTTACATAGGTTTTTGACATGTCACATTAAATTATTGTGAAGTTTTTACATTGAAGATGTTTCTAATAATTCTGCATTTTTAAAAAATAAATTCAACTGCTGAGTGTTATTTAAGCTCAAAATCTTCCCCAAAGAGTATCTCCTAAGAAGTTTTAGAAATGGTATATGCTAAAGGCATTACATTAAGGAAAGCCTGGTTATATGTTTGATGAGTTTATATAAAAATGTTGCATGCATTATATAGGGGCTAATCATTTAAATCTTCATGTAATGCACTAACACTACATTAATAGAATATGTTGATCGTAATTGTAATTGATATAAGTAAAGGAAAATATATTCTAGAAAAGTTGCACAAAGGTAAAACCTTGAATGAAGCTCAGATATGAAACTAATTTATAACTCTTTTGTCACTAGTACAGAAATGTTTTGACATTGCTTCTGTAGATTGATTTTTTCACTGTCCACATCTAACATTCAACTTCTAGTTGGTCTCCTATTATTTTAATTTAGAGATCCTTTATAGTGAAGTGTGAACATGCTTAAACTTTGATTATATTTGTGGCATACTTGTCAAACTGCCAAAAGAGGCCAGTGTCATGGAATTTTGCATGCGGCATAAATACAATTAACACAAGCAACTTAGTCTATACTTTCTTTATCTTACTATAAACCAGTATGTAAAAGCCTTCATTGGCCAAAGCCATGATGTGGCGTGGTGGTCAGTATCTTGGGGATGACAATAACATATGGAATACTGATTGAAGATAGATGAAATAATGAATAATTGTTAATCAACTTGTTTCAGATAAAGAGTAAACGGCTTAAGATGTGGCTTTGATTTCTTACTCTTGATAGCAGAATTCAGGTTTAATTAATGTTTGTAATACTTTCTCAAATATTTCTCTAACATATCAGATAGTCAAGCTGTTTATTTGTACACATTTTCTAGTTTTGGTTCCTTTTGCTTTTTAAAATGTAATATAGCCTGATCTATTTTTGCATACTATTCTCTGAGCCCAGTATAGCAACAACAGTATCTACTGATCTGTATGACATCACTATTCATGCTTTCTTCTAAGTCACGCTTGTCACATTCATTGTTTACTGTAATTTCAGCTAAATTTGTCATTGTGGGGCTGAATTCTTTTTCTGTATATGCATATTTTCTCTGCTTCTCTAACTTGTATTTAGATCACTAAAACTTAATTCTGAATGCATACCACAAATTTTATTGCAATTTCTTTGGGAAGCTGAGTGAATGCTTGGTTGTAAATGTATGTGTGTGTAAACATGGAGTTTTGCCTGTTTGTGTGTTTAGCCATAGTTATAGAGGCTATAATTATAATGTGGCTGTGCTCACATTGGAAGTGAAACAGCTGAAATTAACATGAAGCAACTGGTCTTAAGCTCTCAATTTTGTATGCTTATTACAAACAATAACCGTTATTATGACCAGTGATATTGGAGTCCATATGATATGCTAGTTTGGGAGAAAGTACAATTGATAGCATTTGCTTATTTCTCAAGTTAATGGATGAAGCATGATGGCCTTGGTTTAATAGGGCATCAAAGTATTTTTGTTGTTTATAGGCAGAAAAATTAATGTATTTCAAAAATACAATAATGTTTACTGCAAAAATTAAAATTCTATTGTTGTGTGGGAGGGTGAATAGCCACTAGACTTTGTAAAAGGCCCTAACACAGACTAGGAAAAGTTGCTTGAATGTCATTTTCTTTTTATCTACCTAACCTTTTTTGTGTAAAATTTGGATTTATTTTATTAGGAGCCTCCGACTAAATGGGTCCAGTTATGCCTCCTAGTAAGAAGCCAGAGGGCTCGGGAATTACCATTTCCAGTGGACTGAGCCAGTGTTACACAGATGGTGACCTATCAAAAACTCTACAGGATGAGGAGGACTTAGACTTTTCTTTGCCTACTCTTCGACTGGAAAAAGATCCTATAGAAGATGAAGAACTTACTAACTTGAATTGGTTACATGAGAGTAAGAACTTGCTGAAAAGTTTTGGGGACTCGGTCTTAAGAAGTGTTAGCCCAGTTCAAGACCTGGATGATGATACCCCTCCATCTCCTGCTCATGCTGACATGCCCTATGATGCCAAGCAGAACCCTAACTGTAAACCACCTTATTCATTTAGCTGCCTCATATTTATGGCCATTGAGGACTCTCCAAACAAGCGGCTTCCTGTGAAGGATATATACAACTGGATTTTGGAACACTTCCCTTATTTTGCAAATGCTCCTACTGGATGGAAAAATTCTGTGAGGCATAATCTGTCATTAAATAAATGTTTTAAGAAAGTGGACAAAGACAGAAGTCAGGTGAGGCTGAAATAATATCTGTAAAATCCATTTAGTCTTCTAATCTTTATTACTACTTTGGGTTTTGGGGGTTTTTTTCCTAGTTAAAATGGATCAAGCAGTCCTATATGTTCTCTTTCCCCTCGCTCAGTATTGCTCCATGCAGTTGAAGGAATAGTATTTGATCTCAAGTGGTTCATTCATAAAACATTGCATTTTTTTGTCTAGACAGCTGTAAGATATCTTTTGTATAAATATGTAGTATGCATTTTAAAATTCCATATTATATATCTCTTTACGATACCAATATAGGCTATTTTGTTTTACTGGTGATTTCTAGACATACCAGGTGCATGTAATCACATAGAATGAGTTGAACACTGCTTGGCTTTATATACGTATGTGCAGTTTTTGCTTTTCTTCCACTTTAATTGAATGTGAAGAAATTGATTTCTTATGTCTAGTGTTGCATGCACAGACCTTTGCAGTCTTGCAGTTTTCTGTTTATTACAAAATAGTAATTTTATTGTATTTCCATTAAGATTTTATATTAATATTTCATTTATAACCATCTGCTGTAACTTTGGTTTATTTTGGGTTGCTTCCATGCAAGGAACTGGTGAGATCTGTATCTTAGGTTCAGTGAAATTCACAGATTGACCCATAGAAAAAAAAATCTAGGAATCAAAGAATATGTTTTTGGCTTGGTTTTTTGCTTGTTTAAATTTGGACTGAGTATTTGAACTGAGGAAAAGTGAAAGTCTTAAGTTTTGGGGGGGGGGGAAGCACTGTGAGTTGAGATAAATAGCTTATATACAGATTTTCCATCCAGGATTGCATATTACAGAAGATGTTTCCATGAACTTAGTCTTTCTGGTCAGTATTTTATCACTGGCAGCAGATCTGCAGGTTTAAGCACCTGCTGCCTAATAGTTTACACTAAAGAAGCAAAAATTGAATGTAGGACCATCTTTATACCAAGCTTGTTCTCTCTGATTGGAGAATGATCTCTTGCCATTGCTTTAGTTGTTGAATTATATCATCTAGCGTTTTATTGAGTCTGTTATGATCTAAATCTTCTTGTAGCTGCTTTTGAGACAAACCAATATTTTTATTAGATGGTATCTCTTGTTGATAAAATGTGGAAGCTGAATTTAAGAGTGATTTGAGGAATGTTTGTATCTTGCACAGCTGTGTTAGAAGCAACAAATGAATGATATTTGTGCAATACGCATGATGTTACTATGATTGATGCCTCCTTTCTATCAAATCTAATGTTTTTTGACTTTCTGTGACACACAGCAGTTAAAAGTCCTAAAGTGCATTGTATTAAGATCAATAACATTTGCTTAAAATCAAAGAAATATATATGACACAAATATATATATATGTTAGTTTTATGAGCTGATCAATAAATTAAATTAGAAATTATGAGCTGATCAATAAATTAAATTATATATATATATATATATATCAGCTCATAAAACTAACACACACACACGCACACATATATATGTGTGTGTGTGTGTGTGTAATTGTTTCACAACAACCTGTTATTAGGCCCCAATTAAGGGAGGAGACATACTGTTTCCTTTCCTGCCTTTCGGCTCATCACCAGAGACCATCTAGACAGCAAGCCAAGAATTACGTTGTGTAATTTTGAAAGCCATGAGTTCCGTTGTGTGAATTTTTAAAACTAACGCACACGCATGCACACACACACACACACACACACACACACACATATATTCATATTCTTTCCAAAATGCTAGTAAATAACCTAGTGAATTATTTGTTAATCCTGTTTGAGGAAAAGACATTTGATATTCAACAGGCTGAAGCAAATGTTGTAGATTATTTTGTAGATTAAATTGTTTATAATAGATTATTTTGAGCATTCTGGTGTGTGTGTGTGTGTGTGCGTGTGCGTGTGTGCGTGTAAATATCAGAAGAAAGGAATATTGTTAAGTATAACTTTATTTTTCAGATGTTTTTCTTTCAACCATTTTGCTGTTGACTTTCTGTATTCTTGCCCCACTTTCCTTTGGGATCAAGCAACCAGATACTCTTATTTCTGTTGTATTAACATCTCTTCCAGCTATTTGTAGTCTCCTACTGAGAGACTGATGAAGGTTTTTAAAATGTGATATTAAGTTGTAAGTGGAATGGATGTAGTGCCTTAAAAATCAAGGTGATTTAGTCACAATATGAATTGTTAGGAAAAAATAAAGAATATCTTTAAATCAAGATTCTAGTTTGCACTTTCAATATTTCTTTTAAAAGATTCATTGCAGTTGCTAGCTCTGTTTTGATTGTTTTTACATCTAAATAAAAAGGCATACTCTGGTTATGTTCACATGTTACACTGAAGTACACTGAACCAAAAACTAATCAACCATATCTTAGCCTAATATCCAGAAATAGGACAAATTCATATGTTATTAACTTATAGAAAACTGAAGTGAGTTAATTATGGTTAGGCTAACCAGTATAAAATATATTGTACAAAGATATATTCTCTATGTTTTAAAAAAAAGCATGCAGTTAGTCTGTGACTCATAACCAAAATCTGGGCTCCATTATGGTTGTAAGTTGTCGTAATAGTAAGTTGAGGCATCATGTGATTGAACTGAATTTTATGACTCTTTTTATGATGTTCCTAAAGCAATTCACTGTTGGTAAGTGGTTAAGTGAATCACATCATTAGCGGAATCCAGCATATACAATGGGTACTTTTTGTCATTTTCTGTTGGAAAATGACAAAAAGTCTCAAATTGTGTCACATGACTGTTGGTTGTTTTAGTCAGTTGTAAATGTGTATGGTTGCTAAATGCCTAAAATGCAGTCATGTGATGTGATGTGTTTGTGTATGTCTGATGGTAACTTTCAAGGATAGGCAATAAGTAGCTGTTTTGAAATCCAGCCTAACTTGGAATGGTCATAATGCAACTATAAGTTGAGGACTATCTATCTGTACAACATATTCCATATAGATAGTGTTATCTGGGCCATGAAACTGTGTTTCTCCAAGGGATGGGAATGTTTGGACTACAAGTTCTAGGATTCTCAGCAACATTGTCTACGTTAGGTAGGATATGAGTTTGAGGATTTCTAGTTAAACTCAAATATTGGCTTGGGAACATTATGTTACACTCAATTTACATCCACAAACAATGTATTCATTTTTAGACCAAGCATCTAGATTTTCTTTTTTTTATGCTATTAGTTACAATAGTGCTAAGGTGCTAGTAATCCCAGTTCATAAATTGAAGACCAAACAAATTGCAGAGCTCATTTAATTAGCATCCATAAAATAAGAATGTATGGCCTCAGTGACATATGCCTTGATACTTTTGGGGTCAAACTTGATGCATTACCAATGTTTTTCTTTTTACTAAGCCTTGAAAAATACTTTTCCTTACTTGGAAGAAAAGCATTTTTTTTGTATTTCTTGTACTTAACATGTAAGTTTACAAATCTGATAATTTTAACTGCACTTTACTGTAAAATAATACTATTAAGCTTGGTTCACGGACTCCATTTTGAAGAGATAATCAATCATTGCTTTACTTGTGCCCAGAACTATCAATCTTGTTTGCTTAACTCTTCAGATGGTAGGCAGAATAGAAATATTATAAATAAATTGGTTTTATGAGTTGAAAACCATGTTTTGAAAAATGTATAATGTGGAACACCATATGGGTATCCCTCAATTTACAACGGTTTGTTTAGCAAACATTTGACGTTACAATGGCATTGAAAAAGTTCCCCCATGGTCATATGATCAATATTTGAATGCTTGGCAACTGGTTCATATTTATGACATTTGCAGTGTCCTAGGATCATGTGATTACCTTTTGCAACCTTTTGACAAAGTCCACGGGAAGCCAGATTCATGTAACAACTGTGTTACTAATTTGACAACTGCTGTGATTCACTTAACAAATGTTTCAGGAAAAATGGAGCAAAACTCACTTAACAAATGTCTTGCTTAACAACTTGAATTTTGGGCTCAGTTGTGATTGTAAGTCAAGGACTATCTATACTATGTTTGAATGATTCCATTATGGAGTCTAATTTCCATGATATTATAATGGATGTAAGATGTTATACAACCTTATCTTATGCATTTATGTTGTCTTTAAATATTTTTCTGTTAACCATTGTGTGAAATAAGGTAATTGAGGAAAAATAAAAAAGAGTAAGAATTTTATGAAATCCTTCCTTATGAGTAAAGTAGAATAGAAATAGAAGCAACATATGCCACTGGATTTTCTTTTACTTTATATACTTCTTGACTTTTATAACATTTGTAGTGGTAAAATGGTTAAAAATCTTTTTATCCAAAGTTGTTATTTCCCTAACTGCCTTGTTTTATTTTTGTTGCAAAGTGTAATCGTAGTTTGAAAACTAGTTTATCTTTATTCAGAATTTGAGCCATGTAATTCCTAAAATAGAAGCTCATAATTTGATTTGGGCATGTCTAAAGATTTTTTTAACATGCAACTCAAAATTTCTCCAAAATAACAACAACAACAACAACAACAACAACAACAACAACAACAACTATGCAGTTTGGAATTGACAAATGTGCAACAATGGCATCCAAAGCAGGCAAGGTCATAGAAGATGATGGAATAGAACTTGAGAATTGAAGAAATGATAAAGGCAGTAAAACCAGAAGAAGGCTACAAGTACTTGGGGATTTTAGAGGCCTCTGACTTAATGCATAATGAAGTCAAGGAATTAACTTCAACCAAGTACATTCGATGAATCCACAAGATATTAAAGTTCAAATTGAGTGGAGGAAACATCATAAAAGCCATAAATACCTGGGCTATACCTGTGATTTGATACTCTGCAGGAATAATTGACTGGACCCAGATGGAGTTGGACAATTTGGACAGAAAAATGAGGAAGCTTATGACAATGAATTATGCTTTGCACCCTAAAAGTGATGTTGACTGATTATATCTACCAAGAACAAGGTGGTCAAGGACTCCTACAAGTAAAGCAGACTGTGGAAGAAGAAAGACACAACTTGAATGATTACATCCAGAAAAGTGAAGAATCAATGATTAAGGAAGTAAATAAAGGCCTTTTAAAGACAACTAAGTCAAAAGCTGAATATAAGAAAGAAGTAATTGAGAAACGAGCTGAAAATTGGAAAAGGAAAGCTATGCATAGCCAATAGTTGCAAAGTATTGAAGGCAAAGCTGACCAAAAACTAACTTGGAACTGGTTAAGATCGGGAGTACTGAAAAAAGAAACCGAAGGCTTTATTTAGGCAGCTCAAGAACAAGATTTAGCTACAAATTGCATGAAGGCAAAAATTCAACATGTTACCACCAACAGCAAATGTCGCCTCTGTAATGAGAAAGATGAGACAGTTGACCACCTGATCAGTGGGTGCAGCAAAACTTCACAAACTGACTACCTACAATGCCATGACCGTGTTGCTAAGATCATTCACTGGAAATTGTGGCAGAAGTTTGGATTTGCAAACAGCAAAAATCACTGGGAACATCAGGTTGAGAAAGTTTTAGAGAATGAGAAAGTCAAGATCTTGTGGGACTTCAGAATTTAGACTGACAGGCACTTGTCCTACAACACACCTGATATAACAATAATTGAAAAGAAAAAAGTATGGTTCATTGACATTGCAATACCTGGTGATGCACAAATTGAAAATAAGCAGCAAGAAAAAAATCACAAAATACCGGGACTTGCAAATTGAAGTTGAGCGACTGTGGAAGAGAAAGTCGTGTGTTGTCCCGATTGTGATTGGAGCCCTTGGAGCAATACCTAGGGGACTGCCTCGCTATATGGAGGTTCTAGGTTTTCCGGACTTGAGCATTCTACTCTACAAAGGGGCCACCCTGCTTGGAACAGCTTATATCCTCCGACGTTACCTTGACAGTTCCTAGGTCCTTGGTTAGGACTCGAGCTGTTGAGCTACCAACCAGCCCCAAAGGCTGTGAATCTCACCAAAGATTAACCACAGAATAATAATAGCAAAACGTAGCCCCAGATTAAGTTATACATAACATCCAAAATCTCTTTAGCATTTGAATTAATGTTTCCCCCCTTTTTCTTTTCTTTTAAGCTTTTTATTGTTTTGGCAGTTCAGACTCAGTTTTGTTCAACTGAAACTTTTCAGTAATTTAATGTTCTGTTGAAATTCATTAGAACTTTCTGTTTCAGAAAGAGCAAATTGAGGTACACAAAAATTAAATGGGAAACAAATACTCATTTAATTTAGACTTCTCTTTATAATTTGTCTGATTATCCTGAGTATCTGTATTTGTATGCACTTTGTATGCTATAAAACATTTGGGATGCTGCAAGAGCTGGTGCAGCGAGGACCTTCTTTTTTAAAGCAAACTCTTGAAAATGGCTTGCATTAACTTTGATTTTAAGAAAATAGGATGTTTCTGCTTGTCTTTTTCTTGTTAGATTTGTTCCAAAGAGTTTAAGGATATTTCCAGGAGAACAGAGGTGGGAGGTAAGCTATAGTAGAAAGGAAAAATTTCTAGAATCAAGAACACCCCCCCCCCACTTGCTCTAACATCTTTTATTTATCCTTTGTCAATCCTGATGTTTGATCCAAATGTTTTAAGGAACTCTAAGAATATTGGTTTGTCCTTTTGATATATTTGAGTGCAACAAGTTATATTAAACCTAAGGTTTAGCTATACGGGGATAGGCAGAACTGTTAAAGTGAGCAGGCTACAAGAGTTTTTAAATTGTATATAGATTCAGTCTCTACTTAAACAGCAAGAAAAAATCTTACAGAACTGATCTGTAAACAGATTGAATTGCGAGTAGCAAAAGTTACAAAAGAAAAGTAAGTGGATAAGCATATGAATAAGTTTGGTCTACTGTGAATTAAGCCAGATAAGATATTTTTGCTACAGCCTGTTTCACAGCTGTAGTCTCATGCCTTTCTGATAGTTTACCTTTAAAGAAAAGGAAGTTGCTATCACTGTTTGGAGTGTTGCTTACTCCTGTCCAGTGGAGTTTCCCAATGGGGAAGCAACTAACCTATCAACTCCAGTGATTCACTTAACAAATGTCTCATTTAGCAATAGAAAGTTTGGGCTCAATTGTGATTGTAAATTGAGCACTACCTGTACTTGCAAAATTATACTTTAAAATCCTTTTAGCTCTGGGGATTTGAAGGCCTTTGTAAACTGATGTTGATTCTTACGACTTTTTTCCACTTATGAACATTATTTTCACTTTTGTAATAATACGTAAAAGAAATGCTTCTTGGGTTTGGAATGCTTTGTTATTTTATAAATTCAGTGGCAAGGCACACTTTAAATACTCATTGAATAAAGCAACATTGGTTAGAGGTATACACTGTATTAAATCATAGGGTTATACAATATGCTAGGTAAAAACTGTATCATGACTTGATCTATTATATGAATTTAACAAATCTCATGCAAAATGTTTCACTCGGTTTAAAACCTATATTCACTTGTTGGAAGACGACTTTTTCTGAGCTGCAACTTCCTCTAGCTTAATGCCTGTATTTTGAGGACTAGTGTTTGCACTGTAATGAGAGTCTCAGAATTATTTAGTTGGACAATATAGTTTGGAAAAGTTTAAGTGATAATAAGATAATAAGATTTTCCTGTAGTTAAATGTTTTTAAAATGTGGTATTTATTTAAAACATTTTTACTCTTCAGTTAAAAAAATACATGTATTACGAAAAGCAGTGACATAATAGACCTAGTCATCAAAAATAAACTTAAAAATACACTGTTTGAGAGCAAGCTTGGAAAGGGAAGGTAAAATGAAGAAAATTGAAGCTCAAGCAGTAATTCCTAATATTAAAGCATAAGTAGACCCCATCCAGATCAGATCAAAGGCCAGCACTCTCTTTCCATGTGATAGAAGTATGTGAGCTGGAATAGAGACAATTCAGGTAGCATTGTGAAAGGCATCCATTAGATAACAGTTCTTGAATGACCAAACTCTCTTTAATTACCAGTAGAATTGCTCAGCTTCTCCTCTTGAACTACTTTATGCTGTCTGGTGGAATCACTTTTCTTAAAATAGTGCAGAGAATAACTGTGTTTTTCAAGCTATGAAAACTCTATTATGGCATTGCATATATTAGTAGCTTGCAAAAATTGACCAGTCTCGTAGACTTTACAAAGAAAAAGAAAAACAAATATATTTTGTGCTAAGCATGAAAAAGGGACCATCCAACTTTGCTTCCGGTTTCCGAAGGCGACGGACGCGCTTCGTCCGCCGCTTGCTGCACCGGTGGGCTCCTTCGGGAGCACAGGAGGTTCTGGAGGAAACTCCTGCTGTAAGGGCGGCTCGCTGGGAGCCCCCAATCTGGTGGCAGCTGGTGAAGTGCTCCCAGCCTCGCCCCAGGAGCTGGTGAGCAGAAGGGGGGGGCAAATCTTGCCTCTTCGCTGGATGGATCCTGGGAACAACAAACCGAATGAAAAGAGTAGCTGAAATGCCGGAGATGGAGGGCTATCCCTAATCTCTTGGACTGCTGATGAAGGATAAGAGACAGGATACCCTGAGTTCCAGTTCAATTAATTTTAAATGGAGATTAGGGGGGGTTTCTTCTTTTTAACCTCCCCTCGGACGAAGCGGCATTTAAACGATCTCTCTCCATAATGGAATGGAGAGAGAAAAGGGACTAACTTGCTATTTGAATCAACTATGGGGAAAAATGCAACTTTCACTTTTCTTCCTGTGAAAGGGTGAGGCAAGATGGCTCCTCTTTGTTCTCTGTTTATAACTTCTCTACTCCCATGAAGTTTTTCCCTCCGTAACTTCAAATTTTCTTTCCCTTTAACATCTCCCCAAAAGCTCTCTTTGTCTCTTCTACTACGTGGACTCCTAGATGTGGATTATATGTTTTTTCCTTTTTTTTTTCAATGCACCTTTAAAACTTGAGACAGTGAAGGAGAATTGGATTTTTTTATTATTATTTGGATTGCTCTGATATCTCGACCTGTCCCGGCGGTCTGCTCCTTTGACGCTATTTTTCTTAGTAATTTTGAACTGAGACAATGGGTCCTAAAAAACCGCCCACCGGAAAATCAACATCTGCCCCTTCCTCAGCAGTCTCCAGCCCGAGCATGCAACAGTCGAAGATTACTTCATTATTACAGAAAGAATCTGCTGGAGAGAGTTCGCAGGAACTGTCGGTTACCCAAATGTTTCAGGAGCTTATGAGAAACATGAATAAATTGCAGAAAGAGATGGCAGACTTTAAAATAGGACTCACAGAAACACAACAAACTACAACGGACAATAAACAAAGAATTATGACGTTGGAGAGGGGAGTAGCTGAGAGGGGAAAGAGTTTAAGGAAATTCGAAAGGGAAATTTAGAATTAGGAATTTACATGTCTAAAATAGAATTTGAAAGAATGTCTTTTTTCCTTAGGTTCCAGAACATACCAGAGACAGAAAATGAAGATCTTAAAGATGTTATGAGTACAATATTAGCAGAATACCTTAAAAGAGATAAAGAACAACTCTGGTGGGATATGGACCTGGTCTATAGAATTAATTCAGCATATGCTAGAACTCACAATGTCCCAAGAGAGGTCCATGTTAAATTTCTTAGGAGGTCCACGAGGGATGAGATATTGGGGCCCCAAAGGGGAGACCGTTAAGGTATCAAGACAAAGAAATAGCCATTTTGTAACAAATTCTGAAAAAAATTAGGGAAACAAGAAGGAAATACTCCTTCTTGTCTAAGAAATTATATAATAAAGGAATTTGGTTCAAATGGTTATTGCCAGAGGGAATGCTGATCTTCTGGGGGGGGGGGGTAGGACAAGAATAGTTTTAAATTTGGGTTTTTTAAATTCGGTTTTTAGCGCAGGGTCTATTAGAATAAGTTTTTTAAAATTTTATATGTTTTATATGTGTTTTAACATCCCTGTGCGCCGCCCTGGGTCCGTTTGGAGAAGGGCGGGGTATAAATTTAATAAAATAAAATAAAAAATAAAAAATAAGAATTAAAACATTAAATGAGGCAGATGCCTTCTTTCAAAAGCACTCCTCTCTCCTAGAGGACAGAGATGGGGGAACGAAAGGGGCGACGGCCCCACCTGGTGACAAGGAAGAAGAAGCAATAGCAAAAAGGCTCAGATCACAAAAATGATTTTATCTGAAATGTTATTGTAACTGTCGATACAATAGAAAATGGCAAAGAAAGAGATAATTGAACATATGGTTGACACAATGTAAACTCTGTATATGCTTATCCGTTATTTTTAAAATTGTAAATTTTGAGGTCTGGGAGGATTGCCATCACCAGCATGAGAGCTACCAAAATTTTATATACACCCTATTCCTTTTTCCCATGTATATTTTGAAAACCAATAAAACTTTTTGGAAAAATAAAAAGGGACCATCCAATCTGGTGTTTATCTGCGGAAAAGGGATATGGTGTTCCTTGCCTGGCTAGCCTGCTGAATGCTTAGATGCAATTTCTGGTTGCCTGTGGCTACCAGTTTAAAGGACTTAAATACAAGGCTATGGGGAATACTCACTGACATGTAAACTGCAGCATAGATATAGAGATATGAGATTGTTTTTAACAACATCTCTGAGAACAGACATCTGAATCCCAAAAGTTGCTTAAGCATCTAATGTGCTGGATGCTGTGAACCTCTGAAGGATAACGAGCATGGCAAAGATACAAGTAATAGAATAAATAGGTGCTGAAATACAACTTTTAGGAGTATTGTATAAACTACACTAAGATGCAATCGAGTGTTTTCTGGAAATTTCCTTACTTAAAACTGCCAAGGTGTGGGTGCTATCATTCATATAAAAATTTGAACAATTATTGCTTTTAATCTCAAGAATAAAAGCTTGATATATTGGATATGAGTGACTGATCTTACATTATGAGTTGGCCAAAGGAATTGTATCTCCTTTCTTTCAGTATTCTTCATATTTAGCACAGGTTTTGTGCTATTAAGTTCAAAATCATGCTTCTTCTGTTTCATTTTTGTATTAGATCTACAGCTCCCAAAATTCCAGGCATTCATCCTGATTGTGAATTATTGGAGTTGAAATTTGCAATATCTTAAGAGGGCATCAGCTTGGGAAAGGGGGATGGACCATATTTCCATATATAGTATTTCTATTTCATTGGGCAATCTCATGTCTAAGACTTATAATGAAATGTTCCACTTTAAAATATCCATCTCCTCTGTTACCAACTGTAATTGGACCAGGAACTCTATTGCTTAAGTGATGCAGTTATTAGGCACATAATATGAATGCATTGACTTTGGATAACAGTTCTGGCAGTTCTAGTTCACATTGTTAGGTAAACAATGTTGTTTACCCAACAAAGTTGTGCATTTGCAGTAATCTGCAGTCTGCAATTTCCAGACTGGTACTCCATTGACTTTTGCTTGTTGGAAACTGACAGGGAAATTTGCGAATGGCAGTCATGTGATTGTAGGATACCTCAACATAATTGCAAACTTGTCACCAAGTGTCCAATCATGATTGCATAACTGTGGAAACATTGTGATGGCCAGAATGATGAGGATCTAGCCTAAGTATCCTTGTTAAGTGCTGTTGTAACTTTGGATAGTTGCTGAACAAGTGGATATTAAATTAAAACTAACTGTATATATGCTTTTAAATTAACACTTTACTGTTCCCGTATTGAAAACTCTTAAAATACATGATATAAACTTATGAAGAAGAAAATCACAATCAAGGAAGTGAAATTGAGAAGAAACATGTTTGATTGGAACACTATAAAAGGGCTACATAAACATTTGGTGTCAGTTCTTTTTTTCCCTCCAACTTTCTCAAAATGTGAAGATAATGTAATTGTAGTTGATAATGTAATTGAAATATTGATGTTTTCTTATGTGTGTAATTTTTTCAGCCTCAGGTCTGCAGCTTTGATGGTGGTGAGAGAAGAATGCTTGATATGTTAACAAATGCAGATGGCAAAAAAGATAATAGGAGGCAACATTTTTTGTTTGCTCAAGAATGCTTAGTTTGGTCATTGAATTCCCAAATCTTGCTGATAGAATATAATTTCCAAGATTAAAATTCTTATTCAAAGTAGTCAATTTAGCCATCTGCTTTGAGTAAAGAAAAAAACGCAATTAATTTTGTTTCTACTTGAAAACCGCTTCTGGACTTTGTGCTTGAGGTGGAAAAATTTTTTTTTTGATTTGGGTTTTGCTGATTAGATAGATTTGTTGTTGTAGAAATGGTTAGTATCTATTATCATAGAAAAGTGAAAAATTGGAGCTTTATGTTACTACCTGATTCTACTGCACCAAAACGATTGGAAGTCAATTATTTTCTTTTTCTTTTCACTTTTCCCTACACTTCTCTCACTTCCCCTTTTCCTTCCTTATTTTAACATTATTTTCATTTTTCTTTGTACTTCTGTATTTTATATTTTGATAAACTAATAAAATACTAAATAAATAAATAAACTTCTTACAAAGCTCTGTCAAGTTACAGAAAAGACATTAGTGTGCCTAAAATCTGAATGGATGATTTAGTTCTGTAACTTGGGTCTTGCAGGCATGTATTTTTTTCTGTAAGTGAACCCATCACAATGTGAGGTCTTTCTTGCACCCGCATTAAAACAGGAGATGTTAGATTGAGCAAGGTTCTTTTGGCTAACAGAACAGTCCTGCCATGCTTGTAGAGAGAAATATGTATTCCTTAATTTCTAAGCTTTTTTGGCTTATTGAGATTGGTCTGCACTCTTTTTTTATCTCCAGCGGGAGGTAATTCAGTATTCTACCTCTTGACCTGGCATAGTTCTCTTTATGCTTTAGGGATGATTGGAATAACCCAAATCCAGAATGCTACCAATCCTGCACTTAATATAATATATCTTTGATTGTACTCAATGTACTCTGTTTTCAGTCAGAATATCCAACAACTGCCAGGTTTTGATAGTGTATAGGACTGTTCCTTTAAGTCATTGCCTATTTTTGTTGCTAGACTGGTATTCTCTTTATGGGTATATTTTATGTTACTTTTTAAAATATATATATTTTATTCTTTTATTTCTTATGAAGCTGCCCCCAGAACATGTTATTGGGTGACTTGGGTAAGTAAGTACATTTATACTTACTTTTTATTTACAGATTTTAAAGTGATCTGTTTTAAATGCATGCATATTATAGTGTAGATATGAATCCAATAGCTAAGTGCCACTTAAAATAAACAGTAGTTATTTTCTATTTAATAAGGATTTAAATGTCTCATTAATTTTTATAAGGATTTCTATCTTGCCTCGTTTTTTGTTTTCCCCATAAAGTAAATGTGAAACAACTCAGAGTCATATATTAGATAGAAACACATCCTTAAGAAGTTTCTAATCATAAAATATCCTCAAAGAATAATTGAGATAGCTATTGTTATAAATGTAACAGAAAACAAAGGAAACAAATTAATATTTTGTCCGATAAGTGAGTCAAGAAGTGTGATATAGTTTGTCCTTTACTTTCCTAAATCCCACTGTTTGCAAAGGAGCTTCTAGGAAAATCACGTGTTATCCTAAGAACGATATTGCCTACTAACATTTTCTTCTGTTTTATTGAATAGGCTAGGAGCCAGCAAACATTGTGCACTCACCATAAAAAATTGTTAAATACTGGGATTTCTCTGAATGGCTGAGCAACTCTCCCTTATGTTGTTAAATAATGTTAGATTTATGCTGGGTGCATTGGGTTTTTATTGTAAAACGTCTTCAGAAAGCGCCTTCAAGTTTTCTTCGTTTGGTGAAGTGTGCTATCGACAGTTGCATACCAACAAGACCGATGTTAAAATTGTTTTAGATAGAAGTGGGGCATGGATGGGATGGCTGCTGAAAAACATTAGTGTCATTACAAAGGTCTTTGTCAGTAAAATCAGCTTGTATGTACAAGCCTGAAGTCTTAATGATGGCATTGTAACTGTGACACGGGAGGTTTCTCCCCTTTTCTTCCTTCTTATTTAGTAGAATTCCGTATCCATTTGCTTTTGTTTCCATCACTTGAATGCACTAGTATGTCACCCGTTTAGTGCGATCCTTTTAGTCTGTGCATTTCGTAGCTTTACTGCCATCTGGTCCTTGGCTATAGAGAGGAATTTTTCTTGTATATGTGACTCTGTAACAATGAGCATGCGGTTGATATGGAAAGTAAGCAGTTGCCTTAGCAACAGAGTTACTGATGTGGCAGTTCCTCTGCTTGCAGGCAAAGGATCGTGTTTAGTTCAAATGCATTATGCGGTTCTGCTATAATATGGTTGTGACTACTAGTGCTGTTGCAGGTAAGACGTGTTTGCAAGCATCTTGGTTGCAGCAGCTGAAATGCCCCCCCCCCCCCCCCCCAGCTAGCCTTCAGACAGGAAGGATTTGTCTGCCAGTTTTATGCCGTGGTGAATTTTATAAAAGTTAAACCAAGTTTTTATACCAAGAATGTTTCTTCTCAGTCCATGACTTTATAGATGGCAGACTGAAGAGTCCTTGCCTCTGATGTGGCATTCTCTACTCTGCTTTTCTATGGTATCTTGGAGTATGTTTAAACTACTGAGAAGTGGGGAAATTCCCTGCTAAATGCTACACAATTCTAGATCAAGCCCACAGCTAAAACTATTACATTTTTAAAAGCATAGTGTTCAGATTGGTTTTTTTTAGATAGGTTTTGACAAAAGCACCTTTTAGCAAAATCTGACAGACCTGTTAACTGTTTTGTTTTCAGATTAATCTCTCAGTTCTTTCTCCATAATTGGTTGTGGTTTTTTTTTTTTTTGCTTTAGCAGAGACAATTGCTTATAATTGGGTATGTTAGGGAATTTGCATATTGTATCCTGGATCTGAAAAGGACATATAATAGAAAGACAATTCCATAAGCTCGTTTTGAGAACTAGATTTGTCCTCATTTTGTTCTTAGGGACAATGTACATTGATACAGTTTTAATATTTGTTTTAAATAAGCAAGTCCATTGCCCTAATATTAAATTCTAAATGTTCTAAAAAGGGCTGTTTCTTATTATACTACATAGATATTATTTATAGTTATTGAAATATTAGTTTTAACATGTAGAGTTTCAGATAGCCCTAAATGGTATTTTAGTGGACTCCAATGCACCATCTGATTATAGTCTTGTTGAAAATTAGTGGCATTGAAAAGGATAAAATCTATTAAAATTGTAATATAAATTGAATAAAGTCGGTTTTTAAAAGCAACCACTGATTTCCTCTAAAACCTAATAAAAACCTGGCCACCAATATCAATCAATGTTGATTGCAAACTCTGGCCATCAAATAGTTGTGTTTTTACGTATCCATGTTTCAGTTGAAGACTCTTAAGGTAAATCATGATAAATTATTATTATTCAGGTTCCTTAAACAGATGTACATAAATATGCTGCACAGACAGTTCTGAAACTTGTGCATGACTTTCTCAGAACAATGGCAATTAGAGGCAAGATGAGAAAAGCAAACTCCAGCATTTTGAAGAAACTTTTCTTGCTGAACTTCCCCTTGCTATGATGCTCTTATTAATGGGAAACAAAAATGTACAGTGACCATAATTCCCTGACTATTGGAAAAAGCTATAGAGCATTCCTCCTCAGCTCTGGAAGTCCACGACAACTGTAGTATCATCCAAGATATGCTTCTCTGTTTCACAAAGTATTCACATATGGTAGTTGTATGGTAATGGTGATTTGCACCTGTTCTTTGGAACATATCCCCCCCCCTCTCCTGTGAGATCAGCTCCAACCCTCCTGACCTTCCATAAGACATTGATTGATTGATTAACACTAGATCCCATCCTCCCCCCCCCCCCCATCATAATCCTTCCCTCCCATCTTTTTAGCTAGGTTGATTTTATAGTATTGTATTTATGTCATTATAATGTATACAGTTTTGTCTTTTGATATTGCAATCTACTCAGTTATCATATAGCAAGACAGGCAGCTAATAAATATTACAGGTAAATAAATAATTACAAATTTGCTGAATCTTGACTTTTAGGATTGTTAAGACTATAGGTAGACCTCAACTTACGAGCACAATTGAACCTAAAATATCTATTGCTGAGCCAGACACTTGTTCAGTGAATTTGGCCCCATTTTAGGACTGTTTCTGCCACAGTTGTTAAGCAAATAATTTCAGTTGTTAAATGAATCATGTAACTGAATCTGGTTGTATATGAGCCTGGGAAAGTGCAACTATCATAAATACATGCCAGTTGCCAAAATGCCCACATTTTGATCACTTGACCATGGAAGTGCTGCATGGTTTATGTGGGAAAAGTGGTCATAAGTCACTTTTTTCACTGCCATTCTAACTTTGGTCACTAAATGGATGGTTGTAAGTCAAGGACTATTTGTACTTTGTACTGCAGATATGTCCCAAAGCTTACAAGAATTGACTATTAATGTAATATTTTAAAACCTGTCCTTGTCACTCTATGTTGCTATTCTTTTTCTTTATAATTCAGATTCATCATGCTGATCTGTGTTGTCCTTGGTAGTGATACAGAGGTAAAACCACAGGTAATAGTAATGTAGTTAGGAGCTATCTATGCACTGAATGAGCTGGTTTATGCAAAATAATTACTGTGTTCAACAGCAACAAGAAAGAATTTTCTGAGAAAAGTTGCCAATGACTGTGTATAACTCTAGCAGGTTGCTTGCATGATTGTTAGTTGGAAGAGGTTAGATTTCTCCATTTTGATGCCCTCCAGTGTATGGGAATTACAGCTCTAACAAGGTCGAAGAGCATCAGATCAGTTGGCTAATGTCTACTGTAATAGGTCTTAGTCTTAATTATGTAGGAACCCATAGCTTGTTTAGCTCATATTTCAATAATTTTTCTCTTCCTTTTCCCAGTTCTAGGTCCAGGTCTGATGGAAAGCATAGCACAAAGGATTGTTACTGGGTAATGGAAACTGTATAATCAATGAAAAAAACTTTAAATAGAAAACATATTTTAAATTTTACAGAAACAAAATAGGAAAGGATGCCATTTATTCATTTTGGACAGGGACCTAAAAAAATTGAAGAATACCTATAAAAATAGTAGTCATTATTTTGTGACTATTTTCAAGTACCCAGAACTTAAAATCTTCTTGTAAGTAGTAAATACTATATTGCACTATACCCGTGACAGCGAACCTATGGCACGCGTGCCACAGGTAGCACACAGAGTCATTTGTTAGGGCACATGAGGCGTTGCCCTGTCAGCTCCAGCGTATATGCACACACTGGCCAGCTGACTTTGGCCTTCTTTTAAGGCCGTTTTTCACCCTCCGGAGGCTTCAGGGAAGGTCAAAAATTGACTCTACGGACAAACCAGAAGTCACCATTCCTGAACTTCCAGGTTCCTTGTAGGTCCATTTTTCGCCCTCCAGAACCTTCAGGAGGCTTCCCTGAAAACTCCAGCGGGCGAAAACAGCCCTACTGACAAACTGGAAGTCACTCCAGTTTGCTTGTAGGGCTAGTTTTTGCCCTCTGGAGCCTTCAGGGAAGCCTCCTGAAGGCTCCAGAGGTGAAAAACTGGCCCTACTGACAAATCGAAATTCACCATTCCTGAACTTCCGGGTTCCCCATAGGTCCGTTTTTCGCCCTCCAGAGGCTTCAGGGAAGCTACTGAAGCCGCCCTGGGGGGGGGGGTTGTCTGTTTTCACTCTCCCCAGGCTCCTAGAAAAGCCTCTGGAGCCTGGAGTGGATGAAAAAACTGCACTCAAAGCGGTGGTGATGGTGCTGATCACACACGCATGTGCGCAGGGGGGATTCGTGTGCATAGCATTATGGATGTGGCACAGCCATGCACGATCTCCCTGTGCTCCCCCTGCTTTTGGCACGGGAGCCAAAAAAGGTTAGCCATCACTGCACTATACAATTTAAATTAATTACATTTTCTTTCCCAGGACATAGAATAGTGATGGTGAACCTTTTTGGCACTGAGCACCCAAACTGATATGTGTGTGTGTGTGTATGTGCGTGCATGTGCCGAAGCACCAGAAACCTGAACACCAGGTAGTTACCTGGTCTTTGTGTTTCCGGCATGAGCATACACACTGGCCAGTTGGTGTTCGTGTGCACCGTAGCGGTGGAAACCCAAAGACTATGCCCGCGCTGGCCAGCTGGTCTTTGGGTTTCTGGCACTCCGGTGTGCATGAAGACCAGGTGGCTGGTGCGCATGCATGTATACACACACCGAAAATCAGAAGAGCAGCTGGCAATGGCACATATGCCCACAGAGGGCTCTGCGTGCCATCTCTGGAACTTGTGCTATAGGTTCACCATCACAGGCATAGTATGTAATGTGATGAGATATATGCTGGTTCTTTCAGGTTGCTGTTTTTCATGAAATATTCCTAAACTGATCTAACCCAAGAAACACCTTTCAAAAGATGCTAAGCATTCTAAATGAATTTATTCAGAATTTGTCTGAGTTTATTAAATAAGTCCTAGAATGTGTGCAAAACTGAAGCTTTTAATCTTCAGAAGGGTCATTTAAGGTACATAAGAGAATTAAGCTTCACAGGAGTGTATAATATCCCTGTTATTGTCTGATATTTCTTTTCTATGTGGTAAGAAAGAAAGCACACTTAAACTTCAATTAAAACTAAGCATTTTATGAAGTGGAACAATACTTGGAATATTTTATATCTCAGGCTTAAAGGAGGATGAAGCTTCAGTGTCTGTAATGAAAACAAAAGAAGTAGAAACTCAGCAGTCTTGTTCTGACTAATTTTGGCTTTCTACTCCAGGCAATATTTTTACACACCATACTCATTTTGGCTTATTTTCATCCCTTTCACGGGTATGTGTGTGCGCTCACTAAAAATAAAGTCTTTTTTCAACTACAAGTAGCAAGTGCGAATCTTTAAATATGTTACCCAAGTCAAAAGCTGAATGGTTATATCATTCTATTTTTTACCACTCAACTGCCATCACAGCTTTTTTGCAAAAAGAAAAAAGATATTCTGAAAATAGCTAATTTCTCCTTTAGTTCAAATATATATCTGCCTTGCAAGGGTGTGATTGTGATATTACTCTTTTTGGGTGTGAAATTTTACGTTGTGCAGTTTAAAGGTTGATATTTGTAATGTTAAGCAAATACATTTTGTAAATTTGTTTTAAATTTAGTTTTGGGTAATTTATTTGTGAAGCATTTGTGTGTAGATTTAATCGTTTTGATTGTTGCATTATTGTTTACTTGTTAAACAGCATTGCAAGAAAAATGATAGCTGCTACAAAAGAATTAAAGAAAGTGCTTGACTTCGGACCATTTGTTACCATCACTGAATACCTGAATTATGGTCATTTCAATGTCCCCATGATCAAAATTTGGGTGCTTGGCAGTTTGCCTGAACTTATGATTGCAGAGAGTCTTCAGCTCCCCCACCCTCCTACGTTCTCTCCATCTATGTCTTTTGACCCCCTGCATTCCACAGCCCCTGCCATCCTAGCTGTCCTTCATTCTCTTCTTGCTCCCACTGCTGACCAGCCTGCCCACCTGACCCTTCACAGGCAGTTGCTGGCTGCATGGGGCTTCTTTGCGGGACCTGGAGAAAATGGCCCACATGGTTAACATCTGCCTCATGAAGGGCCATGGCAGGCAGACCTCGTTAGCAATGAAAGCAAGAAGATGCGGAAGATGTGCTCACGCTAGGAGTGCATGATGTTGAGAAGGACTGGGACTCAGTTGGGTCTTCCTGGGACATCGATGCTTTGGACCACTGATGGGGGTGTCGTGGACTTTGCGCCACATTGTGGGGCTGCTGAGCCGTCTAGAGATGGCTGCAATCTCAATCTGACATTCTTAGAGAGGAAGACATAATTCTCTGTATATATCACTTCCTACATTTCAACGTCTGTTGAATTATTTTCCTTAGAATGTTGTTGCAACAATGTATTTTCTTTCCTGTTGAAAGTAAAATACTATGGAACTAAACTACATTAGTTTTTAAATGTATTAATTGATGGATATTTATTTATTTGTGAACCTTATTCATTTCCTGGATCCTAAGGGACTCCCACTGTCTTACAGAACTTGCAAAATAGAATACTGTACAAAAATCAATTTTATAATCAATTTTAAAAATAAAATACAAAATTTATTTCCCCTACAATTAATGTATTAAAATTTGTTTGGCATGTTGATACTCCTTATAATAATCTCTGAAGGTGTTCGAGAAGAGGCAGATGCACTTGGATCTAGACAACATAAGGGTGGAGGCCAGCCTTGTTCCAAGGGACAATCCACTCTAAAAAGGATCTGTCATAGAGTTAACTGCAATACTTTTTAGATTTTCATAACTTATGGTTAAGATATTGTGTGCAATGTTGGCTCCGTTAGAATTTTATCCCTCAGTTAGCCTCACAAAGTCTTTTATCTCATTTAGTTCTCTTTCAAATTAAAATTAGTGTTTTTTTTATTAATAAGTATTTTACCTGTTGGAAAAGTTGATGCAAATTGTATACATTCAGTTTGGTCATGATGATTTGATTTTAAACATGATATTATCAGTAGTTCTTTAAATACTAATGTGTAATTTAAGATGATTGCACAGAATAATGTAGGTTGCAGTTGGGTGTTTCCACTTTGAGCTGCAGGATAATTGGAAATTGTTGTGCAGACAGTCCTTGATTCAACCAGTTTTTTAACAGCTGTTCCCAGTTACAAGCGCCTAGAATGAGTGATTTATGGCTCATAAAGAACTACTGGTCATCATAAAAAGTCATGCTATCAAATACGTTTTGGGTGCTTCTGAACCTGTTCACATTTATAACTGGCTGCCAAGTGCCCTGTGATTGTGTGATTTCCATTTGCCATCCTCACTCTGAGTTCCCCAAAAGGTCAATGGGAAAGCCGCCAGGGAACATTACAAAGGGGATGGAGGGGATGTTGGATATGAAGTGTCTGAAATCCTTCCGCACACTGGAAGAACAGACCTCAAATCTGGCAAAAATATTAGTGAACACAATTATTCTGAGCCTTTCAGAACATTGGCATTCACTAGCATTTTCTCCTCCCCTTCGGGGGGTAAAGGTCTAGCTAAGGGCATTGTTTTGAAATGCTCAGAGTACTGGCATTTGCTAGCATTTTCATCAACCACCCAGAAGACTCAGAAAGGCTCCAGAAGGGAGGGCAAAATGCTAGCTCAGTATGCTGGTGTTTCTGTTCCTTTAGAGGGGAAATCCCTTGACACATTGGAGGAGTAGACTTTAAATCTGGCAAAAAGATTACCAAATACCAGTGTTTTTGTGACCAATCCCCACCCTGCCATGCCTGGGAGGCCCAGCCGTCTCCCCAGTGGTCCTCTTTAGCAACTTGCATAATTGCTTAACAACCACACCTGTGAAAGGTGGGTTTGCAATTATTGAGCAGAATGGTTGCATGGCATCTTGCTTAGCCTCTCCTTCCCTCAGTGACCAAGATTCTGGGTCCAATTGTGGTCATATGGGGAGGACTTTCTATATCTATACCATATTTGTCTAGCCAGTACTAACTGTGGTGATTGAGAACAGTGAAAAAATTAGAACTTTTGGAGGTACAGAAGAAATTAATGGAAAATACGCAAAAGACTGATGAACTGGAGGTGGGGCTGGCTGGGACAAGGGGAGAGCTTAAAAGTATTAATAATGAAATAGGGGATTTAACTGGTCATATGTCTAGGATGGATTTTGAAAAGATGTCATATTTTTTAAGATTTCAGAACGTTCCTGAGGCGAGTGGTGAAAATTTAACTGATTTAATGTGCACAATTTTAGCAGATTATGTACACAAGCCTAAGGATGAGATTAAGGGGGACATTGATTTGATATATAGAATAAACTCAGCATATGCCAGGATAAATGAAGTACCCAGAGAGATACATATTAAATTTGTAAAATGGTCAACGAGGGAAAGGATCTTGAGGGCACAGAGAGACAGTCCGTTAATTTATCAGCAGACAGAGATTACCATCTTGAAGCAGGTCCCGAAAAAGATTAGAGAGGTAAGAAGGAAGTATTCCTTCTTGTCTAAAAGATTATTTAAACAGTGGGTCTGGTTCAAGTGGGTGATGCCAGAGGGAATGTTGGTGTTCTGGGAGGGAGGAAGAGTAAGAATTAAAACAATTGCAGAGGCGGAAGCCTTTCTTAAAAAACATTCCTCAATCCTGGAGGATGAAAATGGGAGAGCAGAGGGTGCCGCGGCCCCGCCCACTGGGGGCCAGGGAGAAGAAGATACAATTGCCAAAAGACTTAGATCTCAAAAGTGACTTTATTTTAGTATAATATAACTTTTGTTTGGATGTTTTTACATGATTGCTGGCATAGTTTCTACAATGATATATTTGCATTTCTTTCCACTTTGTAGTACAAATGAAAATTAATGTATTATCTATATTTTGTTATGAAGCCTCGGAAGGGGTCTTTGACTTCGACGTGAAAGTTCTCACAATATCTTGTATACACCTTACCCTTTACCCTATTTGTAAAACATTATAAAATCCAATAAAACTTTTTTCAAAAAAAAAAAAAAGAGAGAGAACAGTGAAAACTCACTATTCATTTCAGTGAAAGCTTCCCCCCCCCCTTTTAGCAACCTCTTTATTCTTTTTTTTTCAAAAGCATAAGCTTTTTCCTCAAGACAGTTTGTAACTCTAAAACCCTCTGTTCTTTAAAAAAAGGATTACGTATCCAGAATACTAAAGGCAACTGAAATTAATTTTTTTATCAAGGCCCTTTGAAGACAATCTCTTCTCTCTTTTTTTTTGTCAGACTGTGCCCACACTCTTTATTTTTGGTTTTTAATTTTTTGAAATGGAGGCACCATGTGCCAGGCACTCAACTTGCTGCCTTTTATTTATAAAATACATTCTGTGCCACTTAGCAATGGTTGTTGGTCTATGCTTCCTGGCTATTTGTTTGCCAAGCACGTGAAATATAGAAATGGGTTTATAAAATCTTCCCCTTTGATCTCTAACTGAAAGGTTGAAAACACGGTTGTCATTGTATTATCCCTGACTAGCAAATGACATTTAAAGGACATGGAGGAACAGTTGGATAGTCTATCACTCAGAAGACCTGTGAGCTTTCCCCAATAGTCTAGCTGTCACTCCTTTTCTTTGCATCTTTTTCTCTTGTTTTAGATGCAGAAATCGGGCATTGTAGGGATTTGATTGTGCTCCAATAATTTGAGTTTCAATCCTCTCTCCTTAGACTTATAGTGTAGAGGGCCTGGGTATCGCTGCCAATTAGTGTTCACTAGTGTATCACTAGCACTAGATGCTAGTTTTCAATCAGTCATCTAAAAACTAAGTGGTAAAACTACATTTTTCGTACTTCAGCAAAATCGGTCTATTGCTTATCAGTTTTGAAACCTTGCTCCTGGCTACCAAGAAAATTTTTGCCTCCAGCGACTGATATTTAAGCAGTATGTTTGTCTTCAAGCTATAGTTGAGTACTTAATTTTAGGTTTTATTTATAAGGAGAACCAATTGCAGTCTGGGCATAAGAAATCCCAAAGTGTATTTTTTAATATAAGATACTTATTTCCCATTTTTCCTGCAAGGAGATCAAAGCTAGTCATATAAACTCTCTGTCACTTCTGCTTAGTAGTTCTAGAGTTTGGCTGGCATAAGTGTTATCCAAGTGAACTCCCTGGTTGAGTGGGAATTTAAACCTGAACTTGCTTAGGCTTAGCTAAACTGTTATCATAGCAACTCATTGGCTCTTCTTAGAAGAACTATATAAGACTATCAATTTTAAATAAATTGTTTTTAAATAAATTAGGAATTCCTGTGCCATGTTGCAGCCTATAAGTATAAAGGTATGTAAGCATTTTGAATGTTAAGTCCTACCCTAGGTCCTGCCTTAGGTATTCCTAGGTATTTGAAAGTTAATTCCTGCCCTAGGTATGAACTAAGTTATAGTCATTTGAACGTTTCTCATTTCTAAATGTTTTTACAATACTTGTTGGGTTCTGATAATCAACTTTTAAAAAAGGTTCTGTTAATCTTAAATAGATGGTATCAAGTAAAGAAAAATGTTGATTTCATAGCCTTGTCTCTTAAATATTACCGTATTTTTTGGAGTATAAGACGCATCATGATTTTGAAGAGGTAAATTTTTTTTAAAAAAGGTTTTGCCCTCCCTGGCTCCCAGGAGCACTCTGCAGGCATCCCAACCATCTGCACACCCCATTTTTTGTGAAAAATGGGCATGCCAAGACTTTGGGGGCCAGAGAGGGCAAAAAATGCAAAGCGTGGGAGCTTGATCTTCTTAAAGAGTAAGGCTTTTATTGATCTCCAATCCACTTTTCTCTTCAGCGGAGAGGGAAAGACGTGGGGGCTGCTGAATGGCTGCTGTTGTGCCTGGCTGGGAACAGCCTATTGGATGAGGAGGGCTGGGGATCCCTTCTGTGGATCCCTTCCTTGAGCGGCAAAAGGGAAGCATAAAGGAAATGAGGCTGTTTTGTCACACACACACACACACACACACACACGCACGCACGCATGCCAAATCCACCCTGATCTGTCATGCTGTGAAGAGATACGATAGCTGGGCTCAATAGCAGCAGTAGCAATGAGCACTGCATGACAGATCCGGAGAGATTGGTGGGGGGGCTGGGGGGGAAGAAAGGGAAGAGGACAAATCTCTGCACGAAGACTTTTCTCAGGACCCTAGATCTCCACTTTCTCTTTGAAAAAAGCTATTGGCGTCATTGGATTTTGGCTAGTGAAAGAAGCGTGGGATGGAAAGGAAACTTCAAAATGCGGCAGCTGCCAGGCTCCAGGAATATGGCACTTGTATTCTGAAGTTCGCTTTCCATCCCGCGCTTGTTCTATTAGCCAAAATCCCGATGATGCAAATAGCATTTTTCTGGAGAGAAAGTGGAGATCTGGGGTCCTGAGAAAAGCCTTCGTGGAGATTTTGTCTCTTTCCTTCCTCTAACCCCTCCCCGAAGCCGCCCGGATTTGTCCTGCAGCGAAGAGATATGGTAGCTGGGCGCAATAGCAATAGGCAGATCTGGGAGAGATTGGGGAGGAGGCAGGGGGAGGAAGGGAAGGAAAGAGGAACAATCTCCTCTCTATGAAGACTTACCAGAACACTAGACTTCCTCACCCCCCCTCCCCATCTCTCCGGATTCTCAGGAGCCAAAACCCTTTGAATCAAGCTTGATTGTCCCCATTTCAGGTTTTTAACTTCTCAAAGTTGCCTTCTGAGAAATCTACCTTCTCTGAGGCACCTTTCGTTTGAAGAAGGAGGGCAACTTAAAGCAGCGCTTCCTTAAACCAAAGCCTCTGAGTAACTGAGAAAGAAAGGTGTGCTTTTCGGGCAGCAGTTTCCGGCAGATTCCAAGCGCGGCTTTCTTTCCCAGTTACTCAGTCTTTGGTATACTTCTCCCTCACCCTCCTCCTCCTGCAAGCGAAAGGTGCCTCAGAGATTCGGTGGACAGCTCAGGGGAGACAATGGCCACAATGATTTTATTCCCCAGCAATCTGAGGAGCTGCTGCCACCGCCGTCACCCACACAGCCCTCCTGGGAGTCAAGCCGAGTGGAAGTCCTGAAAGCGAAACCTCTCTCCTTTCCAGCGATCACTATCTCTGCAGCGCCAGATTCACCTGCCCCGTTTTCAGATGACCCAGGCAGCTACATTCGTGTATAAGCCGCACCCAGATTTTCACCCTCTTTTCTGGAGTAAAAAGGTGCATCTTATATTCAGAAAAATACGGTATTTGAAATATTTGTAATATAATACAGATAAGCCATCCCAGATAATAAACTCTATGTGGGCCTCTATGGGACCTGCTTTATGCCAGAGTCCAATTTGTAGTGAATCTGAGTGATTTTATTCAGAAGATAACATATAACTCACTAACATATACTGCAGCTTGACCTCCAACTCAACATTTCCTACAGGGGATCATGTCACCTTAAACAGGATTGCTTGATAGCTTTCTCTATAAGCAATAAGAGTAGAGAAATATTGAGATTTACCCATTGCCCATTTCCAATCTGAGGTACCACTTTTAATAATGACTGTAGCTCTTGGTCATTTGGTTCATCCCTTTTTGTTCTCCATTCTTCTTTCATTTCATCTCTCTCAATTCCTTAAAAAAATAAGGCAACCTTGGCCACCATAAGGAGTAATAGAGTGCATAGGCGTGTTCTCTCATTCCAGGTGATGTCTAAATTGGAGCATGCACTTAACTTTCAGATCTCTCTGAAACCCAGTAGAGTCCATCAGTTGCCTGTGATGGACCAATCAAATAAGCCCTGGCTTCCTGTGATAGGAAGTAGCGCCAGAGCATTCCAAGGCAATCATGTGATCTGACCATGATAGACAGATGATGATCATCTCCAAATTCAGATCACATTGCAACTATCCTGACAAATGAAACCTAAATCCAGTGTGTGACACAATTGTGTGTTGAATCTTCAGTGATTTAGATTGGGTCCATGGCTGTAACAATTGCCATGAATTCCTGAGCTACCTCAGATTTTGTCCCCAGAGAAGGCATATAAACTATAAATGGTGCTTTGGAGCACCATCTCTGAATGCCATCCGTGTACTGAAAATGGCCATGTTTCAGCTTAAAATCGGACCATTTTTTGATATAGTTTTCCTGATAGCATAGAACAAGAATGTTAAATTCATATTCCTTTGGATATTGTTGGATGATAGTTCCACTGACTCTCAGTGTTTACTATATTGACTGGATGAAATGAGAGCTCAACTTCAGTAACAATTGGAAAGCCACTTGAGGTGAACTTATCCAAGTAGCTGGCATATATGTTGGCCTTTCTATTGGAATGTTGGTATAAGGCTCTACCTGATGCAGCATAAGAAATGCTTGGGAAATCCTTATTCATTTTGTGAGAATTTTTGGGAAGATTGATACTGGTGTTTGAATTTACAGTAACTTGGGTTCGTTGTTTATAAGCTTAGGTTTAATATTTAATATTAATATCGCAGAATGACAGGATGAAATTCTTCTACAGGATCTCATAAAATAGGAGTTAAGTATAAAGACCAGAATTTGGGTGGGGAGGTGGTAGGCAGAGTCCATTGTGCTTCTAGCTGGCATTCTACACTCCCCCATGCTGGTAGCTTTTTCTAGTGCTCATTAAAAGGGATGTGGGCAGACTGGTAAGGGGAGGTGTAGCTGGTAAGTCTCATTTCTGTTTCCATACATTGGCATGGATAACGTTGGAGTAAAGGTTTTAACTGCACTGTTCATAACTAGAGTATTGCTTTAATATTAGCATATTATAGTATACAGCATTCTCCTGTGCGCTGCTTGGAGAATCCAAGCATGAGTTAACTTCTGTCTATCTACCCAGACACTGAGATGTAAAAGCTTTGGTCATGCATCCTCTGTTCTACTGAGTCCAGTTTTCAACTCAGTCTAGTCCAGGAAAGACATATTCAAAACTTCTTTACAGTTTTTAAGCAGATAGATAGCTTGGATTCTCAATTTTAGTTTATTTTTGTTTTTCTTTCTGTTTCCTTTGGCGAGATATTTACAGTTTGGGTTACAAGAGCCGGCAGCATCGGAGGGGGCTTCTGCCACTGCGTGTGACTTTAGCTGATTCCTCTCAGCTGCTGGTGCCTGGGTGGCCTAACCAGGTTGCCAGTGGGCCGCTACCACAATGGACTTCCAAAATTACGGCAGGCAGCTCTAGAGGAGTGCATTAGATCAGACCGCTATTTTTGGCGTTCCGGCGGATCCTTTTATTGGCGTGGGGCATGTCGGATTTGAATTTTGCACCAACAGCAAGCATGCCTCTTTGCCTTTCACTGCGTGTGCGTGGATGAGTCAGCCCGGCCGCCACCACTACCTTAAATTTAAATGCTCCACAGACATTGGCCAGAGCCGGTCATATTCTGTAGATTCAAAGGCTGGTTTTTTTGGCGCCACAGAGTCGTTTGCCGGTTCATGCCATTTTTCTTTCTTCACGATTGCAGTGATCTGGTGAGTGGAGCTACAATTTGCACAGGATCCAATTTAAACACATCAAGGCCGGAAGTCCTTCCCAGACCTACTAGGCCTCATTATCAGCCAGTTCATCCTTGTGGCGACAGAATCAAGGCCTGATTTCCATTTCAAAATGGCGGAGAGAGGCCTATCAGGGAGCGGAGACCAGGCCAAAGTATCAACTAGCCAACACCCAGTCCAAATATCCCACCCCAGAAGGGCTGATGCAACTACCAGGGAGGCATCGAGGGGAGCTAGGTCCCAACGTTCTTCAAGAAAGGAATCCACACTCCCTGACAGAGATTCCAAGAGGTGCCAAAAGGCATTGGAAAAGCAGTTTGCAAAGGGCCAAAGACAAATCAGAGCTAAAGCCCCACAGGCTATTTCACCTGGGGAAAACGGAAATTGACTGTCCTTTGCAATCTGAGCCTTCCTCTTCCTTAATGGAGGAAGAACATCAAGATTGATCACTATATGGCTCCATAGGGGTCCATGGTTCTCGAGCCCCCTCCCCTGTGGAGGAATTTGCCCTCAGGGTCCAGCTCTTTCACAAGAGGTGCACAATATCATCTTCCGGGCCATTTCTCAAGGGATTGCTGAGGGTTTCCAACAAAGAGACCAGCACCCTGTCCATCTTGCTCCTACCCATCTGCTAGTACAGGGTCCCCATATTAGGACATTTATACAGGGACCTCCCTCCCCGTGCCCCTCCCTATCCAGTGAGGAGTCCTTTTGGGGAGAGGAAGAACAGACTGATCAAGAACTATCGGAGGACAAGTGCCTCACTTCAGACAAACCCACAATCACCGGCCTCTTTAAGTTGGCCTTGTTCAAATCCCTTAGGGGAGATTAGGTAGACCTGAGGAGGTGACTACGGATCTTCAGGATCCTAGTGACAGGTTGTTTAATGAACCAGCTCTGGTGCAGGCTGTTCATAGACATGATCCAGTGTCAGTGGTTACAACAAGGTTCCCTAGTAGCACCCAATGGAAATGACAAGAGGCTCTACACCCAAGCCTGAAAGAGCTACTACAGTTGCCCTCTGTGGATGTGGCATTTCTGACTTCGGCTTCAATTCTACCCTCAGATCTGATGGAAGGTCTGAAGGCGGAGGATAAGAAGGCAGAAAAATCCTTTCATAAGACACATCAGGCGACAGCCTGGACCTCAGTTTTTATTACGGCCTCTCTTCTTTGACTTCGCCAGATGCAATTCAGATTGTCCCCAGAGGACACCAGGCTACGCCAAGACGTTAACAAGTTAATGGCACCAGCCAAATTTTCTGCAGACGCTACCTTAATGTGGTCAGATTTGCATCCAGGACCTTAGCGTCCAACATTACTTTGTGTCGCCTCCTGTGGCTTTGCCATTGGCATGCGGAATTGAGGTCAAAGTGGAAGTTGGCTTCTGTTCCCTTTAAGGAAGGTAACCTGTTCAGGAAATTGCTAGAACCTATCCTAATCGTGAACAAGGATAAGAGGAAGGTTTTGTCTCACAACAACAGGAGAGCAGAGCGAATGACCCCTTCTTATTTTCGTAGGCAACCATTTTGGCCCCTTGAGGCAGGCCTCAATGCTCCTTCTCTCCACACCCCTACTCCAAAGGAATTGATCATCCCCAGAACAGACAGTCCTTTCAGGATAGGGGCAGACAGCAGGCCGCTGCCAGATGGCCATTTTAAGGGTCTGGCAACAGACCTTTCCATAGAGCTAAGTGACTCCCAACATCCTCCTCCCATTGGAGGGCGGTTGCAGCTTTTCACTGCTCAATGGGAGATGATAACCACAGACATGTGGCTTCTACAAATCATAAAGCTGGGTCTTACTTTGGAGTTCATCTCCACGCCCCCGAGGCACTTCATTCGGTGTCCCACCCCCACCTACATTTCTAAAAAGGGTCTCATGGAAACTGAAATTCAGCATCTATTAGAGATCAGGGCCATAGAACTGGTCCCTGTAGGGCAGGAGGGGTGGGGCTTCTACTAAATCCTATTTCTAGTGCCAAAAAATCAGGGGTGGGGGGTTAGAGAGCTATCCTAGATCTGAAGAAGCTCAACATACACTTGGTGTACAAACGCTTCAAAATGCAATCCCTGCAATCCATCCTGGGATGCCTTTGGGAGGGTGACTTCTTAACATCAATAGATCTAAAGGAAGCTTACCTTCATGTCTCATTCCGGCCATCCCACAGAAGGTTCCTGAGGTTCTATTACGTAGGACACCATTACCAATACAGAGCCCTGCCATTCAGCCTATCATCAGCACCCAGGACCTTCACCAAATTGTTAGCTGCAGTTGCAGCACACCTCAGATCAAGACCCATGAAGCTCCATTGTTACCTGGATGAAATCCTCATCCAGTCGTCATCTCTCGTGCAGGCAAGGCCCGAACTCCATCTTACAATACAAATGCTCCAGGACCCCGGATTCTCTCTAAACCTGGAGAAAAGCCACCTGATTCCCACCACCAGACTGCTCCAGCAGTGTTAGACACCATATCCTGCAAGTTTTCTTTCTCCCAGGAATGTCTACACAGCATCAGAACCCTGTTGAACCAAGTTCAAAGATTGCAAGCAGTGAAAGTAGTAGTTCTTTCCCAGCTTCTGGGAAAGATGATTTCATGCATTGCAATAGTTCCTTGGGCATGTCTACATGCAAGAATCCCCCAGTGGTTCCTCCTACCATACCAGAGAGTTGGTGCCAGCAGTTCCCATGCGAAGGTTTGCATTCCGCCAAAAGTCATTCGTTCCCTCCGCTAGTGACAGTCTCCAGCCATGACAAAGGGCTGCCTGTTCAAGGAGCCCAGCCATTTGAACATTACATTGGATGCCAGCCTATTCGGCTGGGGTGCCCATCTCCAGACTCAAGTAACTCAGAGACAGTGGTCCCCAGAGGAAGTATTACACAACATCAATTGGCTGGAGCTGAGAGCAGTACAGCTGGTCCCTCTCTCGAAGATACTCGAAGAGAGTATCTCTCTTGGAAATGTTAAAGCAGTGGTAGTCTTGCATGACTACTTTAATGTCTATCCTTAGTTGTTTGCTTATGTATGTGCATACATAGACAGGTTGCTTCACTTGTAGTCTTAACAGAAGTGTTGCTTGGGCATACATAACATATAGTACTGAAATCTATTAAGAAAGAATTGAAAGTAAATTATTAAAGGGTTTACTCGCTAATGTTTAGAGGGCCTGTTGATGTGGTTTTTGTTTTCTTTTTAAGGTGTGAATTCCTCTAAAAAGAGTAGGAGAAGGCCAATCAATCATATTTTATGCAAAAAAATGCATTTAAGCTCTGCTTGTATTTTATTAGTATCAGGAATTAATGGAATTTACTGTAACAAAACGACTGAAGGTTTTGTTAATTGATCTATATAGCGTCTATATTATGCTTTGAATAAGCAAATTTGTAGACTCCAGTTATTCTCAGATTGATTTGCTTTTTTTCTGAATTTTTCAATTTCTGAATATGTCAGTTTTGTTTTCTTAGATAGTTTTGCTTTTAGAAGCACAATTCTATTTTTTATGCTTTTTCATGTACATTTCAAATGCATGTATAGGTGTTGGATTTTTTTTGCAACATATCAAATATATTTAGTTTTTTTAGAACAGTTTTCCCTAACATAATATAACTTTGTGCTGGTAGTCCTTGTTTATATAGCTTTTATTCAGGACTTCTCAGTTATAGCAGTGCTGAAAAAGTAACTTTACAACCCATTTGTGACTTTAACAGAGTTCTTCAGTAATATAATTGCCATTTTAGTCAGCAGGCATTGTACTGTGTGGCCTGTGCTTTTTCTTTTTTTCTCCCTTGCAGAGTAGAGAGATTTCAGGGAGAGATAGCAAGAAAGTAAGCTATTTGCTGTTGTATACCTCAAAAGCAATAAGATTGTGCTGGCAACCTGGTGCTCGGAGCCAGAGGCATATTATTCAAATAGTTTACAGCACTTCCTTGAAATCTTTTTCTCACCAATATCTTTGTTCTGATGAACTCAAGGTTGACTCAACCTTCCATCCTTCCAAGGTCAGCAAAATGAAGACCCAGATTGTTGGAGCCAATAGGCTGACTTTGTAAACTGCTTAGAGAGGGCTGTAAAGCACCATGGAGCGGTATATAAGTCCAAGTACTAAGTGCTATAAATATTATCTAAAACAGGGGTGTCAAACTCGCTGTCAGACCTGCAACTGGTTCCTGTTAGGATCTTTGGTCTGCCACACTCTATTATAGTGCTATGCTGTTTCATTAGTGGAGAATTGGGAGGGGAAATAGTAAGGAGTAGAATGTGTTGTTGCAGCCTGCAGTCCGGATGCGTCATGCATTGGTGATGCCCATGTCTGGTTTAGCAAAAGAAAAAAGTTACAATATGCCATGTGACGACGCGAGTTTGACACCCCTGATCTAAAATGTCATTTGTTCTCCACACAAGTCCTAGAAAAGATAGGATAAGAGATAAAGAGAAATAAAGCTAAATAAATGAAGCAAAAGCATTATATTCATTCCTTTATTTGTTGAAAAAAAGAACTAGCCAAAGCTATATATTTATTTGTGGCAAAAGTATGTGAACTGCTAGGATTATCAGTTCATTTGAAGAGAAAGTTAGAGTAAGGTATTTCAGTCAGATGATAATTAGGTATTAGTTTGCAGGATCCTTCCTTATTTAAGGAACAGAATTCTGGGTATTCGTTATCAAAGTCTAATCTTCGCAACACAAGGATTGGAAGGTATGTCTTGGCTCTAACAAAGGAAATTTCTGAAGACCTCCAAAAAAGCAGTTATTGATGGTCACTGGGCTGGAAACTATTTTCAAAGAGGTTGGACTCCACTAGTCCAGTGCCGGAGAGTTCATATATAAATGGTGACAATTTAGCACCAATGTTATTTTCCCCAGGAATGATTGACCAACCAAGATCACACTAAGAGCAAGGTCTTGAAGAATCTCGGGGTAGTTTATAAAGAACTAACATCTCTTGCATTGGTGAATGCCAATGTTCATGAGATCACCGTCAGGAGAACACTGAAAAAACAAAAGTGTGCATGGCAGGGCTGCAAGGAAAAAAATAATACTCCAAAAAGAACATTGCTGCCCATCTACAGTTTGTGAAAGACCATATGGATAAGCCAGAAAACTACTGAAAGAATATTTTGTAAAGAGATCAGACCAAAATAGAACTTTTGGCTTGACTGAAAAGCATTATTTTGGAAAAAGGCAGACACTGCATTCCAGGATATGGTGTTGGCTGTATCTTGGTTTGGGCAGCTTTGCTGCCTCTGGATCAGGATGGCTTGCCATTATTGATAGAACTAAGTGTTCTAAATTGTACCAGCAAATCTACAGGGAAATGTCAAAATATCTGTCTGTGAACTAAAGCTCAAGAAAAAGTGGGTCATGCAACAGGGCAGTGACCCAAAATACACAAGTCGGATGATTAAAGAATGGTTAAAGCAGAATACAGTTAATGTTTTGCAATGGTTCTGATCTTAAGCCTATAGAAATGTTATGGAAGGACCTGAAGCAGGTAGTTCATATGAAGAAGTCCATCAACTAAGTTGAAGCTGTGTTGTAAGGAAGAATAGGCTCAAATTCCTCTAAGAGATGTGCCAGACTGATTCACAGCTATCGGAAACATTTAATTGCAGTTATTGCTGCCAAAGGTGGGGGACGTTCACTGAAAGCAAAGATATGTACATTTGTCTCACAAATACATATGCAGCTTTGGATCATTCTCAATAAATAAATGAACATATTATCTATCTATCTATCTATCTATCTATCTATCTATCTATCTATCTATCTATCTATCTATCTATCTATCTATCTATCAAATTGATATAGCCTCCCATCTCTCCCAAAGGGGACTCTGGGTGGCATATTATAATAAATAAAACAGTCAATATAAAACCAATAAAAATCTCAAAAGTCACAATAATATAACATAAAAATAAAAATATTAATTCTGGATGAAGGGAGGATAAAAATTGCCCCTTCCATCACATGTTTCTGACTCATTTATTTAATTGGCCTTGATTTATCTAGGTTTATATGGACTTATTTGGAGAATATATTACATTTTAGCTTATATTTATGCAGAAATATCAAAAATTCTAAAGTGTTCACAAACGTTTGAGTAACAAACGTCGTAGTCCTCAATGGAACTGCATCTACATGGAAGGAAGTATGCAGTGGAGTCCCCCAAGGCTCTGTTTTAGGTCCAGTACTCTTTAACATCTTCATCAATGATTTGGATGAGGGGATAAATGGGGAACTCATCAAATTTGCAGACGACACTAAGCTGGCAGGAATAGCCAACACTCCAGAAGATAGGCTTAAGATACAGAAGGATCTAGACAAACTTCAACATTGGGCACTATCTAATAAAATGAAATTCAATTGTGAAAAAAGTAAGGTTCTACATTTAGGCAAGAAAAACAAAATGCACAAGTACAGTATAGGTGGTACCTTGCTCAATAGTAGCAACTGTGAGAGGGATCTAGGAATCCTAGTGGACAACCATTTAAATATGAGCCAGCAGTGTGCAGCAGCTGCCAAAAAAGCCAACACAGTACTAGGCTGCATAAACAGAGGGATAGAATCTAGATCACGTGAAGAGTTAATGCCACTGTATAGTGCCTTGGTAAGGCCACACTTGGAATACTGCATACAGTTTTGGTCGCCACGATGTAGAAAAGACGTGGAGACTCTGGAAAGAGTGCAGAGAAGAGCAACCAAGATGATTAGGGAACTGGAGACTAAAACATGAAGAACGGTTGCAGGAGCTGGGTATGTCTAGTTTGATGAAGAGAAGGACCAGGGGAGACATGATAGCAGTGTTCCGATATCTCAGAGGGTGCCACAAAGAAGAGGGAGTCAAACTATTCTCCAAGGCACCTGGGGGCAGGACAAGAAGCAATGGGTGGAAACTAATCAAGGAGAGAAGCAACTTAGAACTAAGGAGAAATTTCCTGACAGAACAATTAACCTCTGGAACAGCTTGCCTCCAGAAGTTGTGAATGCCCCAACCCTGGAAGTCTTTAAAAAGATGTTAGATAGCCATTTGTCTGAAATGGTATAAGGTTCCTGCCCACGCAGGGGGTTGGACTAGAAGACCTACAAGGTCCCTTCCAACTCTGCTATTGTATTGTATTGTAACATTGAATGATCTTCTTGTAGAAGATGACCAGGCTGAGCCTGTGGAAGTGGTCAAACGCATCATAAGTGATGAGTCCCTGTGTGCCTGCAAGAGATCTAAGTCCAGCTCACCTTGAATGCTTCTCTTATTTCCCACTCATTTCCCACTCAACTAGGGAACGCTAGTTGATCGGATTGTTGTAGAGACCTGAAGTTTGCAATATAATCTTCATACTTATTTGAACTACCTGAATTTCCTGATTGCCCTGGTGCTTGACACTTCTTCTGTGCCCAAATCAAACTTTAGAATGGCAAAATGAAGCAACCTTCTTGGCTTTCTCATTGACCAAAATAAGTAATTGTCAGTACATGTTTCTGGTAAAAGCTGACATACTGGCCGGATCTGCATTTACAAAGTCTGTTGTTATCCACTAAAAATCTCCACTTGAGCAATAATAAAATAAATGACTATTTAGTCAGTAAGTCCCATTGATCTCAGTGGAATTTGACTTTTGAATAAATAGGCATAGTATTATAGGTACTTCAGACCACACTGCTATAATTAGTGGTACTTCCGAGTCTAGTAATATGGTCTAAAATGATCGTAATAATTTTAAATAACTTCAGATTTTGGCAGAGAAAATGTGTAGGTATATCTGCTTGTTTCTACATTTCTTTTTGAAATAATGGATAGAAAAATGAGAAAATTTCTTTGAGGAAATTGAAAACATTAGAAAGTGTTTTTATATGGAGTCAGACTGTTGACCTCTTCTAGCTAAATATTGTCTACAGTATTTGTTTACTGATAATAGATCTCCAAGGTTTTAGACAAGGATCTTTTTCAGTCTTAACCAAAAGATGTTGGGTCATAGAGATAAGATTGTTTCATGCAAGACAAATGCTTTGCCACTAAATAGAAACATATGCCTTCTGAATAGAAACTATGGCATATTCAGATGAGATATTTCTCTACCAGTGGTTTTATGTGAAGAAGTGGAAATTCCAGAATCTGTCCATCATAGGACCACTCCTGATTTTGTTGTAATTGTGAAAAATGGTCATAATTATCTTTTTTCAGTGCTACTGTAACTTTGAATGATCACTAAATGAACTGTTGTAAGTAGAGGACTACCTGTATGCTCCTGTGAATTTGAAATAGATTGTGTGTATGAATTTCGATTTCTATTATAGTATTCTGAATCAAACATCAAATACCTATGCATAAAAATGACAAAATTCAGACCATAGAAGGTCTGATTGGAAACAAGGTAGGGAAAGCTTATAGGACATGGCTTCTGGAAATTTTACAATATTTTTACCAGCAATGACTATATGCTGGTGTATGTATGTAAGGATTACATACACTCAGTGCCAATTACCTGATGGCAAGGGAGGAGGCTTAGAATGGAGCAGCCGTCAATATCTTGAGCCACTCCCCAACTGCTACTCCTTCAAGAATGCATTTGGGATATTTTTGAGAATCTTTTAATTCAGAGCCCCTGAATTTGGCCCATTCTAAACCTTCAGTTTTATTTTGCTGTGTTTTTTTGGCTTCATCAAAATTCAGTCTTGTTATGTTCTGTTTTCAGAGAATTATTCTGCTGAAGATGGAGAGATATCTGGCCCTTTACATAATTCCTTATCAACATTACTGAGGTTGGAAGGATTGCAAAGATTTGTTCATAACCTATGATTGGAAGACTTCAAAACACTTGCAATGACATTATTTTTTGGCAGAATGGGATGGAAATGGTAGGATTGGAAGTCGATTTGTATGGAAATACTGTCTAATTTTGGCTAAATCTTCCAGGGTTTTACATATCTCACACTTACCTTTTTAAAGCAGAGATAATAAACTTCAGGAAAAGACACTATAACAGCTTTCAAATTGCTCTTGTTGCCTCAGGTAATGAGATATTTATTCTGTGATGTGAGAAACGTATGTTTAACTTCTCCTGGGAAGAACCTCACTAGCTTTGGTGGGTGCCAAGTTAGTCTACACATATGAGTTAAGCTTGAACTAATTTGGGCAGAACTCAGAAGAATGACTTGATTTGACTTAATGAGGTATTATAGCTTTTGGTCCTGGTAACAAAAGGGTTGGCATAACTAGTTGGGGAAGTTTGTCTCTTCATGTGAAGGCTTTCCTCATCAATGGCAGAACTTGTAATATCAAAGTTGTGATTTGTAGTAATCTGGTAAATAATCAACAGAAGAGGGCTACATCTATGATATTATATTGAGAATATAATATCATAGATGTAGAAAAAGAACAAGTCACATTTATAACTTCGCCACTTCTATTAAAAGTTGTAAACACTGTAAAAAGAGGCTGAAAATCTGGATGCGTCTTATACACTGAATGCAGCATTTTTTCCTCCTGAAGCCCCGCCCCTTCACCAAAATGGCTGTGCATAGCTTTATGGAGGCTTTGCAGAGAGCTCCTTGGGGCTGGGGAGGGAAGAAATGAGCAAAAAATGCCCCCCCCCCCCCGCAGCACTCTATAAGCCTCCATAAGGCTATGCATGAATTTTTTTTCACCAAAAAACGGCCCATTTTCCAAAAAAATGGGCTGTTTCTTGCCCCCCCCCGAAGCACTCTGCAAGTCCCCCCAAGGCTATTCATGCCTTTTATTTGAAAAAAAGGACCCATTTTCACAAAAAACGGGCCATTTTGGGGAGGTTTTCAGAGTGCAAAAACTTTTTTTTTCCCTTTCGGAAAGCTGTTTACTTAGAGTAGCTGATGAGAATTACATTGATCAAGTGCTGTGCCAGCAGAAACATAGTTTTAGGTGCTACAGCGATTTCCTTCTCCAGCACATGGGTAAATACACCTACCTACCGTCTCTCTCCTCTACCTATCTACTGTATTTCTCTCTCTCCCTACCTATCTACTGTTTCTCTCTCTCTCCCTTTCTCTCTCTCTCTGTCCCTTTATCTACCTACCTACCTACTGTATTTCTCTCTCTTTTTCTCCCTCTATCCCTCTATCTACCTACCTACTTTTTTTTAAATAAAAAGTCTCTTCTTATACTCCGAAAAATATGGTATGTAGCGCGACATTTGTAAGACATTTGTACCCATTCACCATTGATGAGCATTTAAATCTGTCATGATGAATTTGAAAGTAAGGTTTGACTGAAGAATCTATACAAGACTATTCAAACTTAACCCCAAATTAACAATTCTGAGGAATGAGTTAAACTAAAATTCAGATTAGCTCTCATCACTCTGCTGTGGACAAATACTAAACTTGTTGGGTGCCACATTAAAGAGGCTGGGGCTGTAAAAGGAAATACATCCCAAACCAGTGTTTGCTTTGTCATCCTAAAAATGGTGTTTATAACTCATTTTCTAGCTATTCACATTAGTATCATAAAGCCTGTCACATCACTCAATCTTTCTCATTATTTTTATATAAAAGTTACGTTCCAGTGATATTCTCTGTTACAACTGGAGAACTGCAGCTAACAACCCAACCCCCAATCCATTAGATCTGTGAAGTGCATTGAAATGCTATTCAAAGCCACCTGTTTTGATTTACTACTTTGAAACAGATTCCTGCTTTGGTTGCAAATTGTTTTGATGGGATGATTGAACTGAAGATTTGTTGAATGGAAGTATTACTTTATACAATTCTAGTCCAAAGCCATGAAGTTAAAGCCTGCTTTTAGCTACAGTCACACAGTTACCAGTATTGTCAAAGATACTTATTTTAGAAATTTCTCAACTCTGAAGTAGAGGAAATTCAAGAGTCCTGCAGTAGAAGCCATGAGCATAATATTTTTAAAAGTTATTTTGACACCCATCAAAATGTACCCTGTTTTTCCGAAAATAAAACCTCCCCAGATAATAACCTTAATCGGGCTTTTGAATGCATGCTCTAAAATAAGCCCTCCCCGAAAATATTGCAACACAACAGCAGCCATGAGGTGACCACACTCGCTGCCTCCTGCACCTCAGAAAATAATAAGACCTCCCTGAAAATAAGGCCAAGCGCTTATTTCGAGGGGGTCAAAAGAAACACAGTAACTATTGTAGTTAGTGCACCCAATCACAAATTATTGGGAATTTATTTTTAAGTATTCACACATTTCTTTGTGCTTGCCTTTCCTAGCTTGAACAGTCTTCTCTTCAGTAATTGTAATTTGTCCCGGCAGATTTACCTATGACGACAATTACAGGCCTCTCTCATCTTTTTAAGTGGGAGAACCTGCACAATTGGTGGCTGACTAAATACTTTTTTGCCCCATTGTATGTTAGAAATCCTATTGCTTGATTCTTGTCAGATTGAGTACTTTGGGGTTGACTGATGAGCACAGCTAACATGTAGGGTGCTATCACATGGGTAGAGGTAATTGCACCAATGTTGATTAGTATTAGAAGAAAACCCTCCAGTATTTTTCTTAAGTTACAAAAGTATTTCATGACCTCTGCCGCTTTAAGATGTGTGGACGTGAACATGCTAACTGGGGAGAGGCTGAGGTTAAGAAATGCTGCATTACAATATGTACTGGGCCACTAAAAGAACTTTGTGGGATTTAAATTATAAAAATTATGTCTAGATTTTGAAAAGTTTATTAAGAATGAATGGTTTGAAGGTCTGCAGAAATTTTACTGTGTACAAATTGTTTACATTTTGTTGAATGTTAGGGTACACTGCATTGAAGTAATATGTCAACAACATCTGTTTTTCTTTATCATTTCCTCAGCAGTTGAATTTATTCAGCATTAGAAAATGGTTAGAATACTTAATTTCTGAGTTCAAATGAATACTTATTTTTTATCAAAGAAATCCTGTAGCAGTTGTTCTGTAATCATTATTTATAGAATACAAAGACTAAATTCAGTTGCTTGGGAAATAGATTCAAATGAATGTGGATGCCTTAGTTCTAATTAAATGTTCTCAAAATTGCAGTTGGAGGTAAGATAGAGTTGTCACACTGCAGTGTTACATAGATAGAGGGACTACTTAGAACTAAGTATTATAAAGGCTGCAGATTCACTGCCTTCGGAAAAGTGAGGTGCCAAACTGCTTTTTTATTATGTGCTGCTAGGTTTGCCAAACAAAATTTTATAACATTAGAAATTGATCTTAGCAATATTTTGAGTTTTAAAAATTCAAAACATTGAATGAAAGAATCATTACAATACTTCTTAGAAACATCCTCTATCAGTTACAAGTGATTAGAACATCAAGTTTTTAATTTTCTTTTCAATTCTTATGTAGTGATTGTGAATAACCAATGATGTATACTGATGTTTTCACAAGTGTCCACAAGAAGGGCAAATACAGATATGTATATCATAGCGTCATCATGCAAGTGATACAAATGACATGTCATGATCCACATGTCAACTTGATGTCATTGTTTGTTATAGATGGCTATGTTCTCTGAAACTCCTGGCCCATTGGAACCAGGTTATTGATTCAGCAATGATTTTACAGGTTTATTTATTTATGTTTTGAATTCCTCCTTAATGGCACTATTTATTTAAAGCAAGTACTGATATGTCAACCAATTGTAAATCATGTTTATGGAAGAAGATTAAATCCATGATATGGATAAATGTATTATTTATTTTTTCGTATCGTTTGGTTGGTTAAAGGAAATCCAATCTTGAAGCCTAAGTGCATTTCTAAGAGATTATTGCATGCTGAAGCTGCAATGGAAAGTTCACTGTGACATTTTTTTAGGTGTTAAAGAGTCTCTTTCAAGTTACTTTATCAAGGAAGAGTAACTTTATACAAAAAGAACATTTTTATAAATGTGGAAGTGAAATAGTCATGTGTGTGTAGGTTTTTCCGTGAACTTATTATTGGTAAAAACCTTTACAGATTGTGAAGATAAGAGGTTCAGTGGAAATGTCCAACTGTAATTCAAATGAACATTATTTGATGGAAGAGTAAATGTTGCAGTGATCACACAGCCGTAATTTAATGTTGACTTTTGCCTTCTCAAGACATACCATCTCCTATCTATTTGACTTTGGGGACTTTATGTAGCAACAAGTTTGGTGTATATGTATTCTTATTATAGCTGCTGTCAAGACAATATGGAAACACAAACACAAAACCTGTAACACTTAATTCCAGAAGAGAAAATGAGCTTTACTGATTGATTCAAGTTCTGTCTTTAATGTGTTCCTATCACCAGAACCTTGGCCAACATTTTCACAGCTGAATATTTGTTTCAAGGGAAAGTTGAAGTAGTTATTAGCTCTGAATAATCCATCTGGCTCCTCTGCTTTGATGATTAAACATGGATTTCAGTTTTGGAGACACCCAACATGAATATTTTGCATGCTCAATTTCCAGAATGTCAATCAGAAAGCCTACTATGGTTTTGCTTATCACAATGGCATGTGGGATTATTTCTGTATTATATAGCACTAGCAATAGCACTTAGATTTATATACCACGTAACAGTGCTTTACAGCCCTCTCTAAGTGATTTACAGAGTCAGCATATTGCCTCCAACAGTCTGGACCCTCATTTTACTGACCTCCGAAGGATGGAAGGCTGAGTCAACCTATAGATATTTGTGTAATTCTGTAACTAAAACTAGGTTTTGTAACACATTTTCTCGATGATAAGGAGCGGGAGGCATCACCAACGGGTTGTCACAGCCAATTGGTCCAGACTGAGAGGAAAGTCTTTAAAAGGGACTCCTGCTCCTCCTTCTCCCATTCCCTCTCAGTTTGGTCCAAGTGGCTGGGAGGTTCCTGCTCCTTAGATCAAGAATACGAGAAAGAAGAAAGAGAAGATATACAAGGAAAGGATTTTGAAGAATACTAGCTGCAACAGCCAAGGAGACTGCGGGCTCGCAGCCTCCTTCGTGGAGCGCCTACCAGCTGGCGGTGGCAACCGCCCACGGCGCAGAATTCCAAGCGGCAAGGTAGGCCAGCGGGCCCAAAGAGAGTGGGGGGGGTGATCGGATGCTTCGGGCGCGCCGATCGCACCGAGAGAGCCCTGGGACCGGAGCAGCGGGCCGCCGGCTTGTTTCCCTTTGCAGTCGCAGAGCTAGGAGAGCGGGGGGAACTGGCACCCCCCCCACAGCACACTCCGGCCTCCGATGCCTCAAAGAGAAGAAGGTGGCTAGCGCCACGATCGGGCCAGTAAAGAGCGCGGAGCGAGAGGCAGCGCGGGAGGTTGTCTGGCGGGCGGCCATGGGAGAGCCGGGCCGGCTCCACGTGGGGTGCCGCCATCTTGTCCGACACGGAGAAGGTTGCCTCGCAACCAGGCCAAGCATTGGGAGGCCACGCAGGTGCATTGAGCGCACCAGCCAAAATAAATAAAATAAAATAATAAAATAAAATAAATTTTTTAAAAAAAGAGAGGTATGGATATATATGTATTCTAATCATGATAATGTCAGGTCTGACCTAGACTCAGCAGCAATGGCCTCTGGTGGAGACGAGGCACCAGCAACTCCAACCTTGGAGCCTAACCCCACGGTGGCAACCCTGGTGCTTCCAGCCGGGGGGGACTACTGCGGCACAGCAGACCTCCAGGGCCATGCTGCGAGATGAACAGCGGCGCCAATGGGCGCTGGAGAAACAAGTGGCGAAGGCGGAGCGACTCCTGCAGGCACGTGAGTCTGAGACCCCCGGGTCACCCTTGGGGAGAGAAAGCCAGATTTGTACCAGGAATCCATCCTCTCCGGGGGGGGTCTACTCCAGGATGGATGTGTCCCCAACCCCCTCAGTGTCACCAATCGCCATCCGGGGGGTGATGGGTAACCCCCTGGAAGGAACCTCACAAGATTATTTGGTTCCTCACCCGAGCATTGCATCCCAGTCAGAACTGGGGGAGGAGGAGGAAGATTCGGAGGATGACTATGAGGACTGGCAGGACCTACCTCTTAGCCTCCAGAAGCTGATCTCCTCAGCCATTTCCCGCGGGATCACCTCTGGTATGGAGAACCTGGCATGGAACAGTAAGGCAGGGCCCATGGCCCCCTCCCAGGCCCGCTCAGCGACCACTACCGAGGCCCGTCCTCCGCCGCAAGAACCCACGCAGCTGGAGGAAGGCGAGTATCCTGGGTCACCTTCCGCGGCCAGCGAAGCCTCAGAGAAAGGTGAGGAGCCTGCCAAAGGGCTGGTCATGTCGGAAGATGAGAACGTGGGACAAGAGGACGACCAGGTCTTCGCGGGCCTGTTCCAGCCGGCCATGTTTAAACTACTACTGGGTAAGGCTAAGTCAACTACGAAATTAGGGGGCCCGGCCGCTCCACCTGCGGCGGGACGGAGAGACATACGCCAGAAGATATTTGTCAGGACTGGTCTAAACAAGGAGATGATCCTGGCGCCCCCACTTTTCCTAGAGGTGGTGAAGGGCCAATGGGGCCAGCTGGATACCTTCCTTAGTCCGGGGGTGAATGACAGGAGACTTTATAATACGGAACAGTCATTTTCTCAAGCCTTACAGGTTCCTGAAGTCGATACACCAGTGGTGGCCTTGTCTTCATCCGCAACGGTAGTGGCCGGAGATGCAGCAGACAAGCTGAAGCCCGAGGATAAGAAGGCAGAACTTATCCTCAGGAAAGGTTTTCAGGCCTCAGCATGGTCCATCAAGGCAGCGGCTGCCGCATCGTTCTTCAACAGGACGTCCCTACTCTGGCGGCAGCAGTTCCAGGATCGCATCCCACCAGAAGACACACGAGCGCTGAACGACATCAGTAAGGTTATCAGTAACGACATCAGTAAGGTACAGTTCTCGGCGGATGCAACATTGGACGCGATCAAATTTGCCTCTAGTGCCTTGTCAGCTTCGGTGGCCTCCAGGAGACATCTCTTGCTAAAGAACTGGCAGGTGGACAACAAGTCCAAGTTTCATGTGGCGTCAAGACCGTATGCCGGAGGTAAGCTGTTTGGCGAACCCCTGGACCCAATCCTGGTCGAGAACAAGGAGAAGAGAAAGGTGATGCCGTCCTCATCCAAATGCCAGGACAACCGACCGGGTGCCGTCCTTTTCGCAGGGGCAGACCTAACTAATTTGGAGCTCCCCATAGGCGGCCGCCTGCAGCATTTTGCCCACCAGTGGAATGACATTATGTCAGACGAGTGGGTATTGGCCACGGTCCGCCAGGGCCTGCGTCTGGAATTTCGCTCCGTCCCACCCGATTATTTTTAATCCTTTCCCGCTTCCCGGAACCCGAATAAGTTAAAATTGGCACGCTCAGCCATCCAGCACTTGGTGGACATCAGTGCTATTGAGCCCGTTCCGGCGGGGGAGGAGGGCAGGGGGTTTTATTCGAACTTATTCATAGTTCTCAAATCCTCCGGTGGGTGGCGGCCGATTTTTGACCTCAAAAAGCTGAACAATTATATAGTATACAGACGCTTTAAGATGGCGTCCCTGAGGTCGATTCTACAGAGTATCAGGAAAGGGGACTTCATGGCTTCCATTGACCTTACAGAGGCCTACTTACACATCCCGATTCTCATAGGCCACCGGAAATACCTCCGGTTTTCCTTCCAAGGGAGTCATTTCCAGTATAAAGCTCTCCCCTTTGGATTGGCGTTGGCACCTCGCACCTTTACGAAGGTATTGGCGGCGGTGGCGGCCTTCCTACGCTCCCAACTGGTTAGGCTGCAGCTATACCTCGATGATGTCCTGCTTCTAGCACACTCCTGTAGTCAGGCCCTCGGATCTCCGAGTGACAGTTGGGACATTGCAACGTTTGGGGTTTTCCGTTAATTTCCCCAAGAGCCAGCTCGTCCCAACCACCAGAATTCTGCACCTAGGGGCTATCATTGATTCCATGGAGGGAGTGGTGACTTTGTCATCAGACCGTAAGTCTAAACTGTGGCAGTTGATCCTCTCCATCCGGGCCAAGCGCGAGGTTCCCATAGTGGAGCTGTCCCAGTTACTGGGATCCATGATATCGTGTGTGGGGATAGTCCCTTGGGCCCGCCTTCATTCCTGGTGCTTGCAGTGGGCCTTGATCCCGTATCAGAGACAGATGCTCAGTAACTCCCCCTTGGCGGTCCCGGTATCGCTACAGGTTCATCTCTCCCTGCGCTGGTGGATGTTGGAGGCCCTTAACAAGGGGTCTCATATTTGGGAGCCGGTGAGGGTCACGGTCACCACGGATGCGAGCCTCTATGGCTGGGGCACGCTGATGGGGCCGAAGATGGCACAGGGTCGTTGGTCAGCAGCTGACTTGCGCCACAACATAAATTATCTGGAGCTAAAGGTGGCACGGCTGGCCCTGTGTCAGTTCCAGAGGGACCTGGTAAATGCCCATGTGTTACTCCTCACAGACAATATAGCAGCGAAGGCCCATGTCAACAAGCAGGGCGGGACTCACTCGAGAGTTCTGTGGATAGACGCACGCAGACTGATGACATGGGCAGAGAGACAGGTGCAGTCCTTGGTAGCGGACCACATTTCCGGGACAATGAACCACCAGGCCGACTGGCTCAGCCGGAGCACAGTGGATCACGGAGAGTGGCAGCTCGACCCGAATCTCTTCAGGCAAATATGCTACAGGTTCAGGACTCCAGTGATCGATCTATTCGCGACATCGGAGAATGCCCAGCTGAACCGCTTCATCACCAGATACCGGACGCGGGGAGCCGAGGACATGCACGCCCTTCGCTGCTGGTGGCTGACCGGTATCCTCTATGCCTTCCCCCCCTTCCCCTCCTCCAGGACACGGTCAGGAAGCTAGTGGCAGAGGGCGCCGAGATGATCCTGATAGCTCCGGATTGGCCGAGGAGACTGTGGTATGCGGACCTGATCCAGCTGTCCGTGTTAGCCCCTTGGAGGATACCGACCGAGATAGTCCAGCTGTACCAGGGGGTTCTACGACACCCAGAGCCAGAGTGGTTGAAGCTAACCGCCTGGCACTTGAACGGGTCATACTAGATAGGAATAAAATTTCAGAGAGGGTCATGTCCACCCTAGAGGCAGCTCGAAGGCCCTCCACGACCAGGATATATAACACTACCTGGTCGGCATTTTGTAAATGGTGTGATGAGAACTCCAGCGTGGCACGGGAAGCGTCAGTGCCACAGGTGCTGGAATTTTTACAGGCAGGACTAGACAAGGGCCTAGCCTATAATACTTTACGCAGACAGATCACGGCCTTAGCGACAGTTCTCCCGGGGGAGGGGCGCTCTCCCCTAACACATCACCCTTTAATTAGGCGCTTCCTCAAAGGAACCGCCAATTTAACTCCGCCGGTGGTGCACAGGTTCCCTACATGGGACCTATCCCTGGTGCTTCAGGCCCTAACGGAGGCTCCGTTTGAGCCGATCAGGTCGGTGTCTCTGCACATCACGTCAGCTAGGCATATTTCAGAGCTGAGCACCCTGTCTTGCAGGAGCGACCTCTGCATCTTTCACACCGACAGAGTCATACTACACCTGGACCCGACCTTCATACCAAAGATCAATTCCCTCTTCTACAGAGCGCAGGAGATCGTGCTTCTGGATTTTTGCCTGTCCCCCTCTCATGATAGGGAACGAAGGTGGCATAGGTTAGATGTCAGGAGAGCCCTGCGGATCTACCTAAGGCGAACGGCACCTTTCCGCAGATCGGAGGCGCTCCTGGTTTCATTCCAACCTTCCTCTCTGGGGGATAGAGTGACCCCCAGTACCGTGGGCAGGTGGCTGAGGAAGTCCATCGCCCTAGCCTATGAATCCAAGGGTAGGGCACCCCCGCAAGGGATCACGGCGCATTCTACCCATAGTGCAGCCACCACCGCGGCCTGGGCGACCAGAGCCCCATTCAAAGATATTTGCAGAGCGGCATCGTGGTCGAGCCCCACGTCTTTTATCAGGCATTATAAACTAGATGCCTACGCCTCGGCTGAGGCGGCCTTTGGCCGGAGAGTTTTGCAGCAGGTAGTTTAGTGCCCGCCGCAACAGTTGCATGAGTTCTCCCTTCCCTAGGACGTTAGCTTGGGTACGTCCTGTTGGTGACGCCTCCCGCTCCTTATCATCGAGAACGATCGTTGGTACTTACCTGAACGTTGTTTCTGATGATAGGAGCGGGAGGCGTCACCTCCCACCCTAGTATAGTTAGCAGCTGGGTGGAGTTGTCCCTTGTTGTGAGTTTGTGTTTTATGTTACTTGTTCGTACGACATCGAGGGAATGGGAGAAGGAGGAGCAGGAGCCCCTTTTAAAGACTTTCCTCTCAGTCTGGACCAATTGGCTGTGACAACCCGTTGGTGACGCCTCCCGCTCCTATCATCAGAAACAACATTCAGGTAAGTACCAACGATCGATATATGTCATACTATGCTTGGTTTACCTTGTTTGTATTAATCCTGTTATTCAGTCTTGATTGGGCCTCTGCAAATTTTGTTGATTTTTTTTTCAAAGTTCTCTCTCCAGAAAATTTACATTAGGAATTGATTTAGATTAGTTAACGGAGCAGTCTGACAGTTCACCAGTACACTTGGTCTGTACATTTTGGTATGGGTGGAAATGTAGTAGTAGATAAATAGTACTTGTGTGTGATCAGCCGCAGGAAAAACACTATTACTCTGCAGGTTGGTGAGACAGAGGGGCCTACTCTGTAATGATGAAGCGTTTAACTCATTTTTAATCTTTGATCTTCCATAGGCTGTGCTGAAATCTCAATCTGGGTCAGGGATCATCAGAATACTACCCCCCTCTTTTTTTTTTGGCCTTGAAGAAAAGAGACAGATGGGAAAAGAGAACAAATATAGACTACAAATAAATGAACTAAAGATGGGTAAAAGCAGATTACTGCTGCAGATTTTTCACAGATGAGATTACTACTTGTGCTTTGTTTTGCGTTGGTTTTGACTCTGTTATTTTGGGAGGTGGTTTCTTGACGGGATTTTTTTTCAAGGATTTAGGGAGAAATTTGCTAATTGTTTTTCTTTTGTTTCTATTAATTTTGGGGGGGGATTTATTTATGTTTGTATTCTTTTGTTTTCTGATTTTCTTCCTGATCTTTTAAATAATACATATTTTACACTGCTGAATTTTTGACTATAGTACACGACAGTTTTCAACATGAGATCCACTTCATTTCTTTATATATATGAATGTAGAGATGTATATTAATAACAATAAAGTGGATTTCATGTTGAAGATAGGGATTAGATGCATAATGCCGCCTGAAACAGGTAAAGGATGTCCTGGAACATCTTCATGTCTCCCTGTAGAATTCTCTAGTAGAAGCTTGGCATAGGGAGATACATTCGGGTTCTAGCTTCCTGTTGCATGGTACTGCAGTATACACAGCACGCAGCTCTACAATTTGCATTCATTTTTAACAACTTGTATGCGAAACAGCTTTTTAGGTCATGAAAGTGATTTCAGCTACCTAATGGCATAACATTTTTTAAAGCTTGGAAGTAGTGCAATGAAGAGGAATGTAGTAAAAGAGATGCATTATTGATGTAAAACAGATTTTTTTTCTTTCAGAAGCACCATCTGGGCATTTCACATATGTAATATTTCTGCAAGCATATGTAAACTGGCAAGTGAAATTTAAATCAGATGCCAGATCATTACATTTGCCAATTCTAAATTTCAAGAAGCAAAAAGGTGATGTAGAATGCTGTTTTAATAGAAGAACTTGATAATCTTGTGAAATACAGTTAGAGAAAATGAATGCAACCTGAGGCTGGTCAGCCTGCAAAGGTGCACACTTTCTTTAGTATCACTAAGAATCATGCTATAAATCTTTTTCCCATGGATGCACTTTTATATAAAACCATTATTAAAAAAAATACATGCTGAACTTGTATTTCCCAAATTGATTGTATATGGGTTAAACCTTCTGGGTTATATTCTTTATTAATATTAATATGCCATTTCTTTCCTTGGACAACTAAAGTAGCTATACATCTGGAGGGAACCAATTTAGGAAGTCTGCCTGAAAAAATAACATATCCTACTCTGAATGCTTTTATTGTTGATGGAGAAGTAGGAGAGTTTAACACTTTAAGTGTTTCATTCCTTGGCAGATGATAGTACTTGCAGTAAAAAACAAACAAATCCTCAGCTTTGTTGTATCTTATTTGAGTGACACATATTTTCATGGAACATCTTGATTACTGAAAGTATCAATTGGTCAATAGATGTAAGGGAAACTTCCACCAGGGTCTTTGGATGGAATTGAAATCTGATTTCAGATTATTAAAAGCAATGAAGGAGGAGCTGTCCCACTGTATATTTTTCTGTTAAAAATTTCAAGATCAATGATGCATTGATCCATTGTAAAACTATCCTCTATAAATCATGCTTGGTCATCTGCCAGGAATTTTTCCAGTTTCAGCCAGTCCACCAGCAAAGCAAGATATACCATATTTTTTGGAGTATAAATTACACCTTTTTCACCCAAAAAAGAGGGTGAAAATCTGGGTGCTTCTTGTATACTGAATACTGCATTTTTGGCCTTCTGAAACCCCATTGTGCAAAAATGGACACTCGGAGGGTTTGGGAGGTCTGTAAAGTGCTTCTGGGGACTGGGGAGGGCAAAAACAAGTGAAAGGGGGCTGATTTTCACAAAAATGGGGTGGTTTTGGCTTCCCAAGCCCCCAAGAGCACTCCTTCCAAACCCTCTGCATGCTCATGAAAAACAGGCCCGTTTTTTGCTTGTTTTTGCCCTCTCCAGTCCCCGGGAGCACTTTCAGGCCTCCCAAACAATCTTCATGCTCCATTTTTCACAAAAAGCGTGTAAAATGTTTGGGAGGCCTGCAGAGTGCTCCTGGGGGCCAGGGAGGGCTAAAAATGTTTTTAAAAAATGTACCTCTTCAAAATCTTGGTGCGTCTTATACTCCTGTGTGTCTTATAATCCGAAAAATACAATGAGTAACTCATGAGTATAACTCATTACTCAAATGGTAATGTAGGGGATGTGTACTATTATCTACTTTGGAGATGGAGTAGACTAATTCCAGTGGATTGATGTTCAGAATGTGTTCTTGATATAGATAAAAAGGGAGATCAGAGGAGAAGCCCATTAGTCAATATTTTTAATACAGCTTCTCCTAGCCTAAGGGAGCTTCTTCTAGCCCAAAGGGGACATTTTAGGAATGGTTGGTGCTTATAAGATCCTGATATACAACTAGAGCCTCTATTGACTTTAGGGCTGTTAGGAGATGCTGCCAGAATATGGAGAATTCATAGGGGACCCTTTAATCCCATGGCTGATTTGAAAACCATGGATACCCTCTTGGCTCCCAACATGAGCTGGATGTGATAGTTACAGTCCAGGTGGAGCGATAAATGAAGATGGCTTAAGTCCAGTTTTTGTTGTGTCTTATTAAGTAAATCCTGTTATATGAACATAGAGTTGATGATGCATAAACTCTAGGTATTCCAATATGTGCATTTTCCCTCTATACATTCATGGCATCCATTTAATATGTAGAACTGAAGTGCCAAGAGTTTCCAAGTTCCTGGAAACTCTTATTATTATGGCTTGTTATTACCTATATATCTCTCAGAGAAGACGGAGAATAAAATAATGGGATAGTTGGAAGACCATAGAGGTCTTTTAGTCCAACTCTGCTCAAGCAAGAGACCCTATACCATTGCTCCACCTGGACTGTAACTATCACATCCAGCTTATGTTGGGAGCCAAGAGGGCATCCATGGTTTTCAAATCAGCCATGGGATTAAAGTGTCCTCTATGAATTCTCCAAATTCTGGCAGCATCTGCTATCAACCCTAAAGTCATTTCAGATGAATCTCTTCCTAAAATCTTCCAGTGATGGAGCACCCACAACCTCTGAAGGCAAGCCGTTACACTGATTAACTGTTCTAACTGCCAGAAATTTTTCTTTATTTCTATACTGTGTCACTCCTAGATCAGGGGTGTCAAATGCAAGGCCTGGGGGCTGAATCCGGCCCATGGGGTGCTTAGATCTGACCCATGGGGCCATCCTGGAAACAGCAAAGAACTGGCTCCGTGCCTCTGCCAGCGATAATGGAGCAGCCCTCATGAGCTTTGTTTTTGCTGGCAGAAGGTTGCAGGAAGCCATCGCAAATGGAAACGGAGCTTGGAAGTGCTGCACACGGCCTACCCAGGGTCCGTTTTCGCTGGCAGAGGGTTGCAGGAGGCCATCGCAGCCAGAAATGGAGCTTGGGACCCCGTTTTTGCTGGCAGAGCACTTGGGCGGCCACAGGCACCCCCGACATTCTAGTCCTTCTTTTCAATAAACTATACATATTCAAGCCTGCAGTCATTCTTCATGTTTCAGCTCTAATCATCTTTGTTGCTGCTCTTTGCACTATTTCTAGAATGCATTTGTTTTACATTATAGTAACTAAAAATTGATGCAATATTCCACATGTGGTCTTACCTAGGGCTCCCAATGGATTTAGCGCTGTAGTTTTTCAGGTTATCCCAGAAGATGTTGGTGAAGCAGAGCCCGGAAGGAGTTAAACATACCCATGAAATTTAGACTTTCTGGATAGATAAATTATCTAAAGGATCTTAAGTTCAACAGGAAAGTTGACTAAAATTTGTATAGCTACAATGTAACATTTTAAATTGATAAATGAATTGTTGAGAGTTATATTGATGTGGCTAAGAGTATTGAGACCCTTGACTTATTCCTAAAGAATCCGAATTTGCTCTCAAATAAATTGAAATTAGCACAGTTAAATGTCATTCACCATTCTTTGTTCTATAGTCCATAGAGCAGAGACCTTGCTTTTTCCTCCCTGGACATAGCCCCAAGAGAAAAATCAACCCCAGATTGAATAGAAGAATAGTTTCAATGATTGAGCAAGAAAAAAGATCAAAAAGATCCTGGCTAATCTCCAAGATCAAGATATAACAAGTTACACTATACATTTCCATCTGGCTTAAAGTAGCTTCCATGTTGGAAGAGCCCACTTTTGATAGACACAAAAGAGTCACATTGGAGATTCCTAAAAGGCATGGGGATGAAACACAGCCCTTCTAGGAGGCTGATTTTTGGACAGACAAAATAAAATTAGAACTATTTAGTAAGTCACAGGGGATATATTCAAAGAAGTAAAAAAAAATGTTTTTAAAGAAAAGAAAGCCATCCTTAATGTGAAACATATAGAAAGCTCCATAATGTTATGTGGTTGCTTTGTTGCCTCTGGCACTGAGTGCCTTGACATTGTGCCTGCTAAGACACAATGAAATCAGAAGACTATCAAAGCCTTCTGGAGCGAAATATAATACCTAGTGTTAGAAAGCTCTATTTCAGTTTCAGGTCATGGGCCCTCCAGCAACATAATGACACAAAACATACATTTAAGAGAAGCCAAAAATGGTTGAAAACCAACATTGCATTGTTTTAATGTGGCCTATTATGAATTCTGGTCTGAATCCAATAGACCAACTATGAAAAGAGCTGAAACTCACTGTTGGGAGAAGGAATCCTTCGAATATAAGAAAACTGGAACAATTTGCTCAAGAATGGGTCAAATTGCCAGATGAGAAGTGAAGTCTTCAGAGCTGCAGAAAGCACTTGATTGTAGTTATCGCCTCAAAAGGATGGGCTACAAAATATTAGGTTAGGGTTATCAATAATTACGTGTCCATGCTATTGTTTTTTGTTTACAAGAAAGCTACATGATACTGATGATTTATATCCCAACTTTTTACCCAGCAGGTATTCAATAATATTTTTCGATAATATAGGAACTGAATAGTAATGATATAGGAAGATATTTGTTTATGCATAATACATAGATCTTTTAGCCCATTTATGTGATGCTATATCTTTGTATATGTGCAGTTGAGATAGTTAAAACTTACACAATTTAATTTATCTTTGTCTCAAAGATAAAGAAGTCAGTTCTTGTCATCTCTATTTCTAAATTCCAATTTCATTTTGGATTTGAGGAGACCTTAGCTGGCTTTCAGAATTGAAAACAATGGTTGGAAATTACTTTGCTGCCTTTTCCCTCCAAGCTATGCTTTCTAATTCTATGATACAGAAAAAAACTATTTTGATTTTGTTCAAAACCAGAAAATATAATACATATGGCGGGGGCGGAGATATAAAATTAGACTGTATTCACAATTCCCAAATCATGGTTTAGTTATTAGGAACTTTTGTATGTGTGTGTGTGTGTCTTTGAATCGGTTTTTGCCTCCTAGTGACCATCTGAAGAAGTCCTTGCAGTTTTTTTAGCAAGATTTTATGGTTTTCAATTGCCTCTTTCCTAGGGCTGAGAGAAAGTGACTCGCCTAAAATCTTTAGGCTTCATGCCAAAAGTTGGACTAGAACTTGCAATCAACCAGTTTATAGCCCGATGCCTTGACCACTACACCAAACTGAATCTCATTATGAACATATTATATTTGCTTTATTCAAGTCTCACTGCGTCTTTTAAACAGAAATGGTTATCATGAACGGGAACCCTGGTGCCTGATGGAATACATATTCTATGTTTTCACATCCATATCCTAAGATTATATTTAGAATCATGGTTTTAGTACTGTTTTGTGCTTATGTAGAAAAAATGACTACCCAGATGCAGGCCTTACAGTTTACCACACTAACTTTCTAGTTCAGTATAAGTGACTATATAAATTAAATAAATTACAAAATTAATATCTCTCTGATATGTAAGTGGATATATTTCTCTCATAGAAATATATCCAAAATCAATGAATCTGAAAACAAGAATCTTGAGTTAATATAATAATATGCTAATTATGAAATAGATAGAAACATTGCAAATATTCTAGCTGACACATTTATTGATCTTATTGTATATAATATATTTTATTATTCCTTTTAATAAATCTTAATTTGTGTGTGTGTGTATGGTATAAGCTGCCATAGGAATATCTAAATTAGAAGAGCAGCATCAATAATTTAAAAATAAATGTAAAATTCTTATATTTGTGGTTTGCTTACTTTTAACTTTGTGCCCCAATGTTTTGTTCAGCAAATCATGGTTATTAAAATCACAGATTAGCATTAACTCTAAATGCAGCCAAATAATCAAGTTTAAGATGAAAATGTATGCTTTATGTCAGTGGTTCTCAACCTAATAGTTTGCAGAGTTAAGTCTTGGTGGTCCGTGGTCCCAAAGGACATTTAAAGGGGCTCTGTGGTGAAGAAAAGGTTGATCACCACTGCGCTCTGTACTTTTTCTTGAATTATTATATAATATTGTAACAGCGCTATTTGTATATTGCGGTGATGTAAGCTCTAGTCCAGATGGAATCCAGTATGCTGATGTTTTAAAAGCAGCTGACATAACAAGGGGAAAGGAAAGAGTTGTCATGTTAAAAGGATCATCAATAAGTAACAAGTTTGTTTGTTCTGATGCAATATTGTCCCCATTCTCATATCAGTGAGAACCAAATCTAGGATAAACGAGAGAGAGAGAGAGAGAGAGAGAGAGAGAGAGATGCTTTCGTAGATTTTCACGGGTGTACGTATGCTGGCATTGCTTGCTTCGGGTATTTTCCCATGTATAAGGCATGGAAATGTTATTGCAATAACATTTCCATGCCTTATACACGGGAAAATACCCGAAGCAAGCAATGCCAGCATGGATATAGATATAAATATAAATATAGATATAGATATAGATATATATGGGTATTTGTTTTTATGGGTGTGATATAACACACCCTTGTGTTCAAAACACTGCATCACCTTGCTAATGGAGAAAAAAGAATAGTAAGCAAGGTGCTTTTTACTCTGGTTTGCTTCAATTGCTTTTGTCAGCTTTAGCAACTAGTCAGGTATTTTCCAATTCTATTCATGGTTTGCTCAAGCCAGAATTAGGGTGGTTGGGCCCCAGATTAGTCCTACAGAGATCTGGTCCTGAAATATAAAATGTCTTGAGCGCTTAGTATATCAGTGCAACACAGCTAAAATTATCTGACCGGGAAAATAATAATCTTTGCAAAAACACTATTATTGCAGGCCACCTAGACTGATAACACTCTTAAATACGTTTATCTACCCAAGTTTGTTTAGATTATTACTTTTTGAAGCTATGATGCTAATCAGACAGTGCAGAAAGTTGATAAGGTTTATGGTAAAGAATGGCATTAATGCCTTTTGGCTGTACAATCAAAACTACTTTATTTCATAGATAGTTGATTGTTCAAAATCACTGTCTCAAATTTTCTTTTAGAATATCCACAATAGGAGGCTTGATATGAGGTGCTTATTCATCATCCATCTGGACTGTGATTCTCCCCCCCCCCCCAGCTAAACAACTTGTGGGAAAAGAGAATTTCTCCCTAAATTAGGGAACCAGTTTTGTGTAGCAATTAAGGTGCTAGGCTAGAAACCAGTAAATTATGAGTTCTAGTCCCACTTTAGGCATGCAAAACGCCTGGGTGACTGTGCCAGCCACCATCTCTCAACCTGATATGCTTTGGGTGGTCTTTGTTGTGGGGAAAATAGGAGGAGGAAGGAGTATTGGCATGTTTGCCACTTTACGTTGCATATCTTTTTAAAAAGAGAGGATAAAAATCTAAACAAGAATAGCTATTACTATTTTTTAAATATCAAATAGCTTTAGAATCTTCTAAACATTAGCAATGAAGTGCAGCAAATTTTTCTCTGAAATTAATGTCAAAGAATGAGATCTGCTTTTCTTTATAGCAGGAAGAAATATTCTCTGAGAAATGTGAAAAATATTTTTTTTTAAATTATAATTTTTTTTATCATTCTCTGCAGAGTATTGGGAAGGGGTCTTTGTGGTGTATAGACCCAGAATATAGACAAAATCTTATCCAGGCTTTGAAAAAGACACCCTATCACCCATATTCCCATGTGTTCAGCACACCTCCAGCATCTCCTCAGGCATATCAAAGGTAAGAAAACTTGAACATATATTTATATGAACATGGCAGAGCCTATAAATCAGCTGTGTACTGACTTCAGGTTTGCAAGTCAATTCATCTGTTCAAATATGTTAAATCTAGAAGGAATGTATACATGCATTTTTTAAATAAGTAAAATATAACTAATGTATTATAAATGGCTGAAGTAGGAATGAGCAACCTGCATCCAATGAATGGCATGTAATGCTCAGACTAATAATTTATTTCCTTCTTTAGTGTCCAGAACCAGATCCATTTTTAAAAACATTTAGCAGTTACCTTACCATATAAGCTTTGGATTGTATTTAACAGAATAAAATAGATATTGGCCTCACAATTCTAGGATACCTCCATACAAAAAGTAGTGGGGAAACTAGAAAATACTGCCCTGCCGTCCCAAAAGTGCTTTTTCAAAAAAAACAACTGGACTTTTTTTTTCTTGAAGAGAATGCAAAATGTCTTCAAGGAAAAACAAATCTAGTTGCCTTAAAAAAAAACACCTTTGGGACAACCATGACCTGGATGACTGAGAATCTCCCTGCTTATGACAACCTCTGAGACACAAATAAAATAAAATAAAATGTTGGGGCTTGCAGTCATATCAAATTTGTTCCCACCAATTTATGTTCAAAGTAAGGCTTATTCAGCATTTTTCTTTGAGTGTATCCAATTACCTGATTACATTGAGTGGTCTTCTCAAAACTATGTGATAATCAACAAAAACTAGAGCCTGCGAATCCCTGTCATGAATGGTTACACTAGCTATTAAAAAAAGTAGGCCCCCACCTGTTGCCAGACCATAGGCATTCTTACAGCCCTAGTTTGTACTTTAGAATTTCTTACCAGTTTTGATGAAAGTCACATGTCCGCTGCAATTAATTACTCTATGTTGCACTGCTTCTGTAATTATTACCAAAAATCTCTGTCCTCTGTACTTGTGTTAGAAGCTGTGAAGTATAAGATAAGATTCCAGATTTTCATGTTATGCTTTCATCAGTGGCTAGATTGCTGCCGAATCTTTCTTTCTAATGCTATGTTTGGAAGATTGCCTCATATAAACTTTGGCTTCCAGGTGATGAAAGTATGTGTTTTGTTTTTTTAAACTGCCGCTGTTGTGGTTACCTGCTCTACAAAGCAAATGCAAGCAATTATGTTAGTTGCCATAGTGCTTTTCTGTTTGGTAAAAGGGTCAGTCAGGTCTGGTAACTTTAAAATGGCAGGAAATAAAAAACCTTCACGGATGAGTTTGCCTTTTTGTCCTACTGCAGTGGAAAAAAGGTATGGCAGATATAAAACCTGCCACATTTCAAATCTGCTTGAAAATATATGATTTGTTACAGGAAGTTTGGAATCCATAATTGCTGCAGCACTTAGCATGATGTTAGATAGCTATAAATAATAAATGTTTTGTGAAATCTGTATAAAATAGAGCCATGGCATCATTTTTTGCTTAAGTGCAGACATCGGTTACACAAATGATTGTCTGATAGCAATTTTTAAATGCTTACTAAGATTGAGATTTGGGAGTGCAGTTGCACCCTTCAGTTAAAATACTCCTTTAAGAAGTGGCAACTTGCAATGTAATTTCATTCTGGTAACTCTAATAAAGTGCCTGAGCATCTCTGCTGAGCCGTGCGTTCCATCACATGGCCCAAACAATCAATCTTCAGGCAGAGATTGGGAAGAACAGCTGGGCTTTTGCAGGCAACGGCTGTATGTCTGCCCTTGCTAGGCGATTAGCGTGATGGTAACCATAGTAACTAGAAGGCCTCCATAGCAACGCATAGCTGAGACAGGTGCAGTTACATCACAAGGCTGTTTGTTGCCTGGCAAAAGGACAGGCCATTAGTACTAAGACATGCACTGTTGCCTTGGTAACAGATAACCTTACGTAGAAACTACAGTGGGTTTGAACATTTTATCATCCTGATTAAAAAAAAAGGAGGGGGGGAAACATTTCATCTTCTTTTCCTTATTTAATTATTAAGAACTCTATATATGGTCATTTGAAGTTAAAAAATGTTTTGTTGTAGTAAAAAAATGAAAAAATAAAGAACAGCAATTGAAAGTTTTTCATAGCTATAGCAGCTTAAGAATTGATAATAACTTAAACACATTAAAACTATAAACTACATTGTCTTCCTGATCAGTGAATTCTATGAGGGGGAAAACCCCTTTGGTTTATGCTTCATTCTGCATTATTCATGTATGAATTAGGAAGCAGATTTTTTTTCTCCAAATGTGCTGGAATACAACTCAATAAGTCAACTAAATCCAGAGATTCACTGGCTTGGAATTTTGGGAATTATGAGTTACTGCATTTGGAACCAGATTGGAGAAAGGCTGAGCTAGCTAAATATTTTGTAATGTGGCTTGCAAGCATACTAGGCAACATTATATGCTTCAGCAACAATAACCCTCTTCCACAAAGCTTTTGTTATATGTGCCATTCAAATATTTATTTTGATTCCCCCCCCCCCCCCCCATTAAGGGTAGAATTCAATTGGACATTTGAGAAAGCTTCAGGTAGTCTACAATGAAATGTCATTTTGTCTTTGCCAGTGTACTGTAAATATCATACTTGGTGTTATTTCAGTTCTTGGATGCAGTAATGGTTTAGAAACAGTGTATCTCCTCCTCCCCATTCTACTAGTTCTGAATGTTGTTGTTTCATTCAACCTTTTAGTATGGGAAAAGAAGAGAAATTAAATAATGTGACCCTGACTCCATACAGAAGTTTTCTATGTTTATTTGTCTAGGTTTGACAATATGTTTCAAAACATCATTTTAATGTGTTTCAGAATTACTGTCATTGAGACAACTGACATAATGCATTTTACGTCAAAGCAAATATAGCTTTATTTAAAAGTTTTCCTGTGGTACAAGCAAGCTTACATATCAACATACTGTACTTACATTCTTAGAGAAAAAAATAATGTGGTTAAAATTGGTTCAGTTAAGGGATATTTGCTGATGCATTAACCAAAACATTAAATTATTGCTTGGAGTTTCTTGACTAGGCAGATCTGTGGAAATGAAATGTATCAAGTCTGGGTTGATAGTTGTCCCTATTCATATCTCATAAGATTATATAAGAGTAGACCAGTTCTTATCAGTGCAAATCTACTTCTGTGTAATACATTTTATAGAAAGACTGCTGCATACTTTGGCTGTTAAGTCTTTTGAAGACCTAATGACTAGAAATTGTTTTGTTTATGAAGACGGGATTGAAAATATCAGAAGAGTCTATATCATTACAGATGATAATATGATCCACAAAGTTTTTTCGAAGGCCAAATACCTGTGACAACTTTCATCCAAAAACATAGAGAGGAAGTTGCGCACCATTCTAGTCATACTCCAGTCTGGAACTTGCCCTCTTCCAGGATACTCTATTTCCTGGCTCTTTTGTAGCTTCCCAATCCTTCTCAAATAACATAGATTTCATGGTTTTAGGTAGTCCATTAAATACTTTCTTGCACCTCTATAAAGCTTGGGGCTCTTCCAACTGTTGAGTCAATATGTGAGTCAATATGTGACATTTTGGATATTTAACAAACAGTCTTTGAACATTGGAGGGATGAGGAAGGAGGGGGGAAACAGAAAGGTATTAATATACAAATATACATTTAAAGGATGATCTATGTGTAACTATAAAAATGAAAATGAATTGTGGAAGAGGGAATTTAAGATTTTTATGTAAATACAGAAGCAAGTTTGTTAGAACACCTTCCTGGACATGCACCAGATTGAAAATATGTAAATACAGCAATGGAAAAAGGGAATGGCTAGAGGACAAGAGAGAAAGATAGGAAGGAGAGGAGAACAGAGAGGGAGAGAAGAAAGGGAAAAGCAGGGGAAGAAATGGAGGGGAACTAAGAGTAGGAGAGAAGGTAGGAAAGTGAAGAAGAAGGGAGGAGAAAGGGAAGTAGAGAAGGGAAAGGAGAGGAGGGAGGAAGAGAAAAGAAAGAGAAAAGAAGAGAGGGAAGGAAGGAAGGAAAAAGAAGTAGGGTTGTTGTAAAATAAGACTGGTATATGGGATGGTAAGAAAGCAAATTCGATTATATTGTTAACTGTAGGGGGAAATTGTTATAAATGTTAAACAATAACACATATTATTAATAATAATTATGAGATTGTATATTTGTGAATATATATAAATTAAAAATAAAAATAAAAAGCTTTTTAAAAAAAGAAAATTTGAGGTTGGTATAAATGATAGCAATTCTGTATTGTCCATGTCTTGGTAATCACTTTACTTTTATGACTGACATCTGGAGTGCTAGCATAGAAAATATTAACTACTTGTAGCTACTTGTTGCAGTGAATATATATTAAACTAATAGATTACATTCCACTTCAATGTTTAAATTTATAGAAAAATATGGCCTTTAAAAAGTTGAAATAATAGTTTATTTTTATTTTTTTGTAAAAAGTTTTTTTTATTTTTGACAAACACCAAACAAAACACAGAAAAACCACAAAATCATCTTTCGTTACATATTGTAGAAAGTGTGTCAATTGGTTACAAAAAGCTTTGGTGCATCTTCCACAATCATTATTTACAATTCATGTCAAAATTATATATTTTAAATCAAACATCGTTATATAGCTTACTATCATCATACCTCAATTTTCATTTGACTATAATTGTTTTTACGTCCTTTTGCATAAAATATTCCAAAATTAAAAACACAACCACATAATGACATTTCATTAGCTATTTCTAATATCATCCAATAACATTACACCTTTATGACATCATCTCTATATAAATAAACATGTAACAATAGTTTGTTCAAAACCGCTAATCTCAGAAAGTACTGCACCGATCGCTTCCAAATTTTCACACAACGTTCCTTACAAATACAGCACCAATGATATGTCTAGATTGTGTAGATGTTACACCTGTGCCAGGTACATGCCACACAAATGTAAAAGTGTGGCTCTTCTGCGTGTTTCCCTCACTCGCTCACTTGCCCCCTCCCTATCGCGGCTCCTCCCACCCAGCCACTTCTTCTTCTGCGTCACGTGCATGTGGAGTGGTCTGCGCTACCACCCCTCCCCGCGCTTCTACATTATCGGCACAACAGTCGCGTCCTACGGTTGCCATAGAAAGAGGTGGGTATAACTTCTCGCGCACACCGAGAAAAGAGGCAGTCGCAAAAACGCTGTTCCAAAAAGGGCAGGAAGGAGGCAGAGGTGGAGCGGAGCTCAGCGGCCGCTCCCTCCTTAGCCGCCGCCTTTCGGATTTAATTTAGCTTAAAAATTTTGGGGGTCATCTTTTTTAAAACAATAAAATTTCCTCACCACATGGACACACTTTCTCTTTCCGGTTCCTTCCGTTTTGAAGCTGTCCCAACTTCATCAGCATGGAGCTGAGTTTTTGTCGCCGGCTAGAAGAACTTCTCTTGGATCAATCAGGGACTTTGCGGGGTCCCTGAGATCAGCTAGACATATTCTTCCCGATCACCGTCTCTGCAGGACGGTTTAGATCCATACAGACCATCCAGTGACAAAAGTATCGACTGCGATCTCGGGAGTTCGAGATCACAGGTCGTGTCGTCGCAACGTCAGCTCCTCCCTCTGCAATAATAGTTTATTAAGCAACTGAAGTGATTTTTTTTCCTATAAGAAAAATGAGAATAAATGGAGATGTAGTTTTTTACCTGGATGGAAACTATTTTCATTTGTTTCTTACAATACCTACAGCACCTTTGACTTGTATCGTAAAGTTGTCAAAAATGTGCCTTTAAACTGAAGACATATGTATTTTCTGAAGCTGACAAGAATCTGCATCTAATTCTTCCTATGAAATAGATTAAAAGCAATAATTAGAGTTTCTGCATCTTTGTGTAGTTCCTGTTAACTTTTGGACTGTACAATATCCTTTTTTGTTCATTAAAAGCAACAATAATCCTGTTTACCTATAAGAAAAAAACCCAACAGCCGCACTAGGGCAATATCTTTCTAAGAACTAACTAGAATGGCACAACTGTTTTCCTCACTGGGCACGTTATTTCAAAATGCAAGAGATGGGGAAGAACAAGAAAATCTACAAATTAAATAAGGTGTGTAATTCAAAGTATGCCTACAGTTGGAGATTGCAACTTGAAATGTATTAATCAGTGGTAAATTTTGCTACTCTTGGATTATAACCAGAGTGCCAGTGTACACTTAAGAAAAATTTCTTGGTACCATACCAGGTTATTGTCCTATCTGATTTTAGTTATTATTTTTAGATAGTAATAATGCAAATCTATATTTCTAACAATTTGTTTAGTTGTCATAAGACTATGGCACTGTGTTTTGTTTGGAAATATGCCAAACTCCCAATAACAAAATTCAAACTTTAGCTGAGGAGTTAGAATAGGAGCTAAAATTTATGGTGGGTAACATCCTTATCTGTTTTCCTTCTGGTAAATGGATGCTATGTGATTGACTGTGCCTGTTGTATTAAATCATTTGTGAAAGAATAACCATAAATGTTCCAAACGTACCCATTGTCTCAAGAAGATTGGGAAATTTGGATGACAAGTAGCAGTTGAAGGGAAAAAATATCTGATGTATCCAGCTCTGAAAACACAAAGGCCTTAGTCCCTCCTGGTTAATGTTGTAATATTTCTGCTTTGTTGGAAGTATTTTAAGGAAGATGAGTTGGGATAAAGAGTTTTAAAAATTAAAGTCTTTTTTCCCCTCTCACTTGGGAAGCTTAATCAGTTCTTATTTAAAATACCAATAAAGTATTTGAAGTAGAGTATTGGATTAGCTCCTGAATACAAAATACACATGACTGAAACTGTTCCTATTATATAAACTTCTATTGGGAGATCATTACAAGGCACTGTTTGAAGTTGAAAGCATTTCATGAAATTCTACCTGCAATTTCTTAAATAATGCATTTGCATATATGTATGTACCTGAAGCATTCATTCCATTCAGATTCTCTGTTGTTGGGAACCTGCAGAACTAGTTTTCAGAAGTGACTGAAATCTCCAAAAGAGAAAGCAGATTCTCTCTTGCAAGTCAGCATTTTGTAATAAGACTGTGATTTTACATGAACAGATGCTATCTTCAAGGAGAAATCAAATGTCAGCATTCCCCAAAACGCTGGATCTTGCTACATAGTTCAAACTACACGCAGAATGGCTTTAACTCTTCCAGTAATAAAAAGCCTCGAGGGGGTTGGATTAAAAGAAGGAATTAGAAGATTTATACAGCTTGTCTGGCAGGAAACCACAGAGGGAAAGTGACCCACTGTTCATGTCTTTCAAACCTTAAAAAGAAATGCATTTGCCGAATATGACACAGAGTGTTTTAGAGCTTATTCTACTCAGCTGTTGCTGTGGTGCACATATTCTTTTTCAGTTATCTGGGATCTGGGTATAGTATGACCAGAATATTGCAACTTCAGCTGATTTAATGTATGTTGTAATCTGAATGCAGTGCTGCTTTTGAATTGATTGCAATGGCTGCCAGTAATTTATATAAGATCCCAGTGTTACCAGAACATGCCAACTTTGACCAGCTTTTCTTTTTGTATTATTTTGCTGATTCAACATCAATTTTCTTTATCAGAATAAGCATATTTCATATACAAAATCAATAAAAATAGATAAGCAAAAGATATTTCCTCTAGGACTTTCTTTTCTTATTTTTCCTTAAGTAGAATTTAAAAGATCGAAAGCAGGGTTGGACTGGTTAGTATTTGATGGGAAATCCTATAACTTTGGGGTAGATTGGAAAGTTTTAAAAAATCCTGAATGAAAACAAAGTAAATCAGCTTCATATTGTTGCCAAGATAATTGCAGGGGCTTCCTCTGCAACTGTGATTCAAAGCATAGAATCACAAAAGCACATATTTTAAAAAAATCAAAATAACAAAATGCTTGTTTATTGATGCTTCATATACAAATCAGGGAAAAAGAATTTAAATCTCTTTTGAATTTTCTGAATTTTTGCTTAGTTTTTGGGACTTAATGTTATCAGAGCTTCATGGAGGTTTATTGATATCAAAAGAGAATTGGATCCTGCTGATATCTGACCAGAATGTTAGAAACAAAGAAATAAATAGTTGTTTCATTTGACTAAACAGAGTAATCCAAATGTAGTATGCTAGTGTTGAAAAAAAATAAACTTCCCTGTAGATTTACCGTATTTTTCAGAGTATAAGACACACCTTTTCCCCCCAAAAAAGAGGGCGAAAATCTTTGTGCGTCTTATACTCCGAATGTAGCTCCGCCCATGTGGTCTGTGCATTGGTCCGGCGAGGGTGCAGGAGCTGGGCATTGGAACAGGGCAGGCAGATCAGAGACAGCTGGCTGATTGCTGGCTTGCCAGCTCTGCTGCTGGTTTCCTGGAGCACGCAGGCAGCGGAGGAAACCTGTGTCGTGGTCTCCTCCTTCTCCTACCTCTGCACATTGAGGAGGCTGAGCAGCAGCAGCAAGGAGAAGGTAGACCTCCCGAGCCATGAGAAGCAGCTGTCAGCGATGCCCTTGGGGTGAAGACGTTTCGAGCAGGGAAGGCTTGGCCCCCTCAGGAGCCGCTGCCTGAAAAGTGATCGTGGAAAGAGCCGTGCACTCTCCTCCTCCTCCGCAGACTCGCCTTCTCTTTTTTTCTAGCGAGATCTGCCGCCTGAAACGGATCTGGCCAGAAGAGAAGGCGAGTCTGCGAAGGAGGAGGAGGGGGCTGCAGGAGAATGTGCAGGAGCTGAATCGCCTTTCTGCCCACTCACCCACAGGCAGAGACAACACACGCACACACACACACACACCCCAATCCGAATCAGTCCTAATTTTTGGAGGGACAGCGGGCGGAAAGGGGATTCAGTTCCTCCGTGTTTCTTTCTTTACTTGCAAACCAGAGAGCCCGAGTGTGAAAGGAGGGGGCAGGGAAGGCTGGAGAATCTCTGGGAGACTTATTCCCCTTCAACCTAAAGGTCACCTCCAGCTTGGTGATGGCGATGGCCAGGACGATCGCCAGCATGAACCAGTCCCTCCTGGCTTGCTGTTCCTGTTCCTGGCGGTGACGGACGAACCTTGGGGTTCGTCCGCCGTTTTGTTCTTTTTTCTGCCCCTAACGGGGCGGGGTGCCCCTTTTTTGGGGGGGACCCTCCGTAGGACTGGCTTGCCTGGACTGGTTCAGCCTGGCGGCAGCTGGGAAACAGTCCTTGTCTTCAATCTAGGTGGAAGAAGACATGCTGCGGGGGGCTTGGTTCCCTCCGCCAACGGAGGACAGTAACAAATAATGGATTTGAAGAGAGCGGAGCGCTCTAGTCGGATGGCTTTGCCGGGGCTTGGCTGCGAGGTGGAGAGTAAGTGACTTTAAACTTATTTTTGCTGACGGCTTGGACTGAAAGAAACGTGGAGGGGGGTGTTTGTTAACCCCCCCCTCGGATTTATAACAGCGGCGTTCAGAAATGGCTCCTCGATCCGAGGAAGCGGATATTTCTCATCCGGACTTTTGCGGAACAAGTGAAAGTGCTTCGCGGCTTGTTTCTATACAATGTATCTAAGTCCAGCTTTATTGAAACAATTTTCTTTGTCACTTTCTCCTGCTGGCTCTCAGTTTGGGCGGTGGAAGATGGCTGCCCTTTGTTCCTAAATGATTATTTTTTCATGGAAAGTTACCAACATCTCTTTGTGACCTGGACTGTTTCTCTCTACCAACGGATGTATTTTTGGATTAATTGACTCCTTCCCTGGAATGCCTTCTTTGTTTTAATATTTGACTGTGAAAATTGCTTCTCTCTCTGGACTCTATAATTTGTTACAACTTTGATTTGAACTTTCTTCTCCGGACTTGCTCCAGCGGCCACACCCAAAAAACGCCATCTTAGTGGCACTGACTTTAACAGCTCACCATGGCTTCAAAAAAACAACCAGAAAATCCAGGATTGGAAGAAAGGATGACAGCTATGGAAGCAGTGTTACACTCCTTGGTGCTGGAAATTAAAGAGTTAAGAAAAGACCATTGCAGCTCTAAACGTGAGCTTTTAGAAATACAGAAAAAATTGATGGAGAATACACAGAAGACCGAGGTGTTGGAAGTGGGGTTGGCTGGGGCAAAGGGAGAACTGAAAAATGTTAACAGTGAAATTGGAGATTTGTCTGGTCGTATGTCTAGGATGGATTTTGAAAGGATGTCATATTTTTTAAGATTTCAGAATATTTTGGAGGAAACTGGTGAATGCCTTCCTGATCTCATGAGCACAATTTTAGCAGACTATTTACAAAAACCCAAAGATGAGATCAGGGGGGACATTGACCTAGTTTACAGAATAAATTCAACATATGCCAGGATAAATGAAGTACCCAGAGAGATACATATTAAATTTGTCAGAAGGTCGACTAGGGAGGGAATCTTGAAGGCGCAGAGAGTGGGTCCGTTAATTTATCAACAAAAGGAAGTCGCTATCTTGAAGCAGATCCCAAAAAAGATTAGGGAGGTGAGGAGGAAGTACTCCTTATCTAAAAAATTGTTTAATCACGGGATTTGGTTTAAGTAGGCGATGCCAGAAGGGATGTTGGTGTTCTGGGAAGGAGGAAGAGTAAGGATTAAAACAGTTGCTGAGGCGGAAGCCTTTCTTAAAAAACATTCCTCTATCCTGGGGGAAGATCTAGGGGGGACAGAGGGGGCCACAGCCCCGCCCGCTGGGGGCCAGGAAGGAGAACAAGAAGACACAATTGCCAAGAGACTTAGATCTAAAAAATGACTTTGCTTTTTATTAATACAGTATAACTTTTACCTGGATGTTTGTACACGATTGCCAGCATAGAATTTAGAATTTATGATGTATGCATTTGTTTTCACCTTGTAGTATTATTGAAAAATGTATTACCAATGTCTTATTAAGAAGCCCCGGAGGGACCAACGACCTCGACGTGAAAGTTCTCAAAATATTTTTGTATTGCACCCTACCCCTACCCTACCTTAAAAAATTTGTAAAAACCAATAAAGCTTTTTCAATATAAAAAAAAAACCAGTCCCTCCTGCCTCCCCCCCCCCCGTCTCTAAATTTGCAGCAGCTGCTGCTCCTCATCTCTCCTGCCCATTTTGTGGAGTCGGGCGCCCTTTCCTCCTTTCCCATGAGTGTGGTGGCGGGGAAGGAGTCTCTGGTGGCTGCAACAGCAGCAAATCTGCTGCTGCCAGTGGCTGGAGCGCAACCCTGGGCAGCCAGCTCCGGCTCTCCCTTTTCTGAGCATATCCCGTGGTGGTTGTAGCTGGGCGGCGGGGCTCTTGCCAATGCTGCTGTTCCTGCTGCTGCTGTGAATGGAGAGTAGCAGTGATGGCAAAAGCCCTGCCGGTGCCGGAAGTAACAGGACATGCTCGGGGAAGGGAGAGCCGGAGCTGGCAGCCCAGGGTTGTGCTCCAGCCTCCACGCTATTGGAGGAGGGAAGCAAGCAGCTGCCAGGCAGGAGGACCACCACGCTTTCCCAATGGGTGGGAGGTTGAAGGGGTGACCACCAGCGCAAGAGAAAGACTTCAAAGTCAGTGGAGGTGATGTGTGGCTGGCATGCCTTACTCCGACTTTCATTGGGTGCAAAATGCTTTTAAAAATAAAGTTTTGGGGGTTTTTTTTGTTTTTTTAAAGGGTTAGGGGTACAGTTTTAAGACTTGTGCACTTCAAGTGCCAGAGTTGAAGAGTTGTAAAAAGTATATGTGGTTGTAAACATTATTCTGCTATACTGATATTTTATTAAATAATATATTTATATTTTGAACCACTTGGTTCAAAATACTTTTTTCCTTGTTTTCCTCCTCTAAAATCGGTGCGTCTTATACTCCGAAAAAAATGGTAGTCATTGATTGTACCATCTTTAGTAGCCATACATGCAACAAATTATTTCCTGTAATTTTGTATCAATCTCTCATATCTTTGTAGGAATACTGGTCAATTTATCTATAGCAAACTGTTTCAACATTTTTGGGATTCCTAAAATGACCACCATGATTTTTCTGTGAGGTTTTGTTGTACAGTTTGACTTAGTTATCGCAAGACAAGCACCAATGTTATACTTAATGAGTTACGACTTCTGCCTTAATGAATTCCAGTTTTACTTTTCACGCTTAGATGCAGTAGTTAAGTGAGCCATCATGTAACTGTGTCTTGTTACTTTCTCTGCTGGCTTAGCCATTGACTCTACTTGTAGGAAGTTGGCTGTCAAGCTCACAAATGACAGTCACATAGCCAGAAGACTGACACAGGTTGCGAAGTGCCCAAATCTCAATCATGTCATTATGGGGACGCTGCAAGTTTGTATGTGTGAGAACCAGATGTAAAGTTACTTTTTCATAGCTAAACAGGGAAATTGTTAAAGATGACTAGGGGACTGAAGGTTAAAACATATGAAAAATGTTTGCAGGAATTGAGTATGTCTAGTCTAATGAAAAGAAGTACTAGGGGTGAGATAATACCCTGTTTCCCCAAAAATAAGACCTCCCCGGATAATAAGACCAATCGGCCTTTTTCGCGCATGCGCTAAAATACCCCCCCACACACACACACACAAATAAACCCTCCCTGAAAATATTACAACATAGCAGCAGCCATGAGGTGACCATGCCGGCCACCTCCTGCACCTCAAAAATAATAAGACTTCCCTGAAAATAAGGCCAAGTGCTTATTTTGGGGGTCAAAAGAAAATAAGACCCCGTCTTATTTTTGGGGAAACACGATAGCAGTGTTCCAATATTTGAGAAGTTGCCATAAAGAGGAGGAATGTCAGTCTATTTTTCAAAGCATTGGAAGGCAAGAAGCAATGAATGGAAACCTGAGCAAAGAGAGAAGCAATCTAGAACTAAAGAGAAATTTCCTGACAATAAAAACAATCAACCAGTGGAACGGCTTGCCTTCAGAAATTGTGGGTGCTCCAACATCAGAGGCTTTTAAGAAGGGGTTGGACAACCATTTATCTAAAATGGTATATGGGGTTGAACTAGAAGACCTCCACGATCCCTCTTAGTTCTTCTATTCTGTTAAACAAGGTCTACCTGTACATTTCTTCATGGCAGGGTCATGAATGCCAACTTTAGCTAAGACAAGAAAAACCTTTAAGTATTTAGATGTTGTTCTTGAATTCTTTGTGACTGCTTGAACAATTTAATGCTGTGCTTTTGTAGTGAGTTTATTATGACTACCCTTATTGAAAAGATATACTATGGTCCCAAGTTGTCCTCATTTCAGACACTTTATTTGTTGATTTTCTACTCACTGCAGTCAAGAAACACTTAAAATATAAAGTACACTTGGTATTAGACTGGATTGGTGGAGCTTCAAAACTTTATAAATAGTTTTCTAACCTTTTCCAGGCTAAAGGGCATTATTATTGTTACTGAGATTTTCAGGAATTTCTTTTGAGTATAGTATGATATACATCTAGAATGTGTGTTTGTGATAGAGGGAACAATTATTTGTGAGACTGATACAAAGTAGTCATGGTCCAATTCAAACAGCCACTTTTACAGCTAATTATACTTATGATAACTTATAAGTTTAATTGAACTGATTGAAGGAACAATTAATATTTTTTCACACTGCAATATAACATGCTGAATATGAAATAAATGAAATAACTGATTTGGTATTGATTGTTCACTTATATGTGCTTTGACATAATTTTAATCATAATTTAAATTTTTAATCATAATTTTAAAATTTATAAATATTTTATGTTTAATGATGTTTATATTTTTATCCTACTGGACACAAGTTTTAGTAATATAGACATAAAGTTGCAAACCAAGAGACAGGAGTGTGGAGTGTGTACTTCATTTTCATGCCAGGTTCGCAGTTTTTAATATCAGGAGAAAGCTAGGATTATCTCTGAAACTGTTGGAATAAGACCAAGAAAGTAGCTCTTCATATCACATATAATAAACTAATGAAATTTCCAGCCAGAAAATAAGGTTATGGCGGTGCTCTTTGATAGCTTTCAAGAAGTGTTAGGTTAATAAATGGAAGACAAACATTTTGGTGCTTTTAATTTTTAATTTTGAGAGAATAACTTATTTTGAATCAGAAATAGTATACATCTAAAAAGCAGAGAAGAAGGCAATTTCTTCCACATTGTAATAGTGAGCTTCCCATAGTTGTATCCAGGAAGCTAAGCTGATCTATCAGGACTCTGTTTTTTCATGTAGATGTATTTTTATATATTCTTGTATATCAGAGCATGTGTTTTCAAAAGATTTTGACTTATGACCAGTTACTTAAATTACCATTAGAAGTTATAACACTCAACAAAAGTTACTTACAAAGCATCCTCTAAGTTAGGACTGTCACCATCACTATTGCCCTGTGGTTCACATGATCACATTATTTGGTGATTGACGATCCAGCTCACATTTACAATCAACTAAACCACGGGTGTCAAACTCGTGGCGTTACATTGCCATCACAATGTATCACAACATTTTCCCTTTGTGGAGCTGGGGTAGGCGTGGCCTACATGTGACGCATCTGGCCTACAGGCTGCCAGTTTGACACACCTGGGTTAGATTGTCCTCTGGTCATATGATCATTTTGTGACTTTTTGGGGAATTTTCCAGAAAAAAATACACCTTGGATGGATTCACTTAACCACTATGTGATACACTTAATGATTATGTGACTCACTTAATAACCATTGTAAAATGGTCATAAAATCAAGTCCTGTCATGTGATGACCCAACATGGCTGCAAAAATGTATAACCAAAATTCAAGGGTCAATTGTGATCATAAATCAAGGATTATTTGTAATTACAATTACATAGAAAATAACATTTGAGCAGACTTCATTTTTAAATTGGAAAGAACTGAATTAGCAAATATTGGATCTCAACTGGGAATGTGTGCATTGGGTGACTCAATTTTTTTTAATGGATGACCTAATTTTTTTATAAACCAGCAAACCAGAAACCAGCAAAAAACATAAATTGCAGACACATGACTGTGGGATATTGCAAACCACCATAAATGCAGGCTGGTTACTGAGCTCCCAAAATGTGATCACATGACAATGAGGAGGGAGGCTGGCCATTAGAGTTTTGAGTCAGGTTCAGAAGTACTTTTTGGGGTTTTGTTGTAATTTTGAATTGTCTCTAAGAAACCAGCCATAAGTTGAAGATTACCTGTATACTTATGCATTTACATATTTATTTATTTATTTATTTTATTAAATTTATACCCCGCCCTTCTCCTTGTTAGGACCCAGGGCGGCGCACAGGCATTATTAAAACCACAAAAATACAATAAATATCAATTTAAAATATATTAAATTAGTTAACCCGTGCTAAAACCCATGTTAAAAACCTTCCCAAATTATAATTTATATTTTAAAAAGTCAGAAACGGGGGGCTATCCTAGGCCGGCTTGTTGAAATAAATACGTCTTTCATCATAAATACGTAGGTCCAAGCACTTTGTTTGAAAACCTGGTTGGCTGATATTAATATATAAACTTATATTTGTTGTTTTTTGATATGTATTTGTTAACCACTGCCCCTTGGACACTTAATAAATTCTGTTTATTCAAAGAATTGAATGGAAAATTTATATACAGATTGGGTGTCTGCATACTGATTGCTTCTAATCACAAATTGTGAAATAAATTCTCTGTGAAACTTTATGAAAATAGCGATAGCGATTGGATTTATATACTACTCCATAGTACTGAGTCCCTTTTAGGTGAAATAGGGCGGTATATAAATCAAATAAATAGATAATAATAATACTTTATATCACTCTCTGTGATGCCATGATCACATGACATCACAGCTTACTGGAGCCTGGGAGGAAAATGGAAGCAGTCCACCCCAGTGATGTCATGGAGGTGCAGTTCTGGCTGATGCGGTATACCTTTTGTAGTATAGCATGTGCCACAGTACAGCCATTGAAAACTACTGCATTAGGGCAACTAAAGTGTAATTTTTTCAGATGTGGGTTGCAAATCCTGACGCTAACGGTTCGCTCATTCTCGTGCGCACACAACGCTTTTGCACATATACAGAAGTGTTCAGGCAGGTGGGCAGAGCCTCCTGCTGCCACCACTACTAGTTCACCTGATCCGGGCCGAACCAGGAGCAACCCACTTCTGAATTCTTTCCAGTTCCTGGCCTAGAATAGTAAGGTCAGTAATTTTATTGAAAAACCATGATACTATCAGTTGTGTCACCATGGCAGAATAAAAAAGAACATGTTACACAATGACAGATGTTACTCCACTCTGTTGATAAGCAGTTCATTACAGTTAAATGTGTGCAGCTAAGGGCAACAGGTATGATTCTTCTCTCATGGAGACACAGATAAAGTTATAGCCCAAAGACACTGAACTCCATACCAAAGATTCAATTTCAGAGTCTCCTCAATAAACAGCAACTGTTAAGCAAGATGACTTTTTCAATAGATTTTAATCTCTCTTTCAATGAAACGCTCATAACGTCTTCAAACAGTATTTTATCCTACACGTAACTAGATTTTGTGATCTATTTTGGTTCTCACATTCCTTGTTGATTGTGTCAATTTAGCAATTTAGGGTTTTGCATTAACCAAATTAAGATCTCCATTTAGCCATTAAGCTCACTGAATAGTATGGTGCCAGTTGCATTTTTGTAACCTAATCTGTTTCTGAGATGTTTACAAGAATATAAATGGAGAGGGGTGACTTTTTGAAGATGCATTCTGCTATAAGCATAGTAAAAAGTTAAAAACCAAAGAAAATATGTAAATTTCTAAAGTTTCTCTTACTTTCTACTTTTCTAATCTTGCCAAATAGAGCATTACTTTATTATTCTCCTTCTTACCAGTGAAAAGATATCTTCTTTGTCCCAGCCCCATACATTACCTCTACATTTAATTTAGATCCCAAACCACTTGTTAAATGCTGTTACTGTTTTGTCTTTGGAAAAGATAAAGAGGTTAAAAAGCAAATATTTGACCCATTAATAAAAAAATTGAGTTGTGCATAGCAGTAAGTCCTTTTCCATTGTCCTCTATGCTGAAAATGCAAATAGCCAAAACATTCTTCCCTTCTTCAAGTCCTTAATTGACAGTGAAACATGTCTCTGTAAAACCTTGGTGCTCAATCAATTAAAAAAATACTTTCTGCTGATTATTAAATTACACCCACAGGGAAGCGAGGTGTTATAGATCCTGCTCTTCTCTGGGCATTCAACAACACTGAAAAGGAAAAGAATACAAATGGCAAAGCAAAGTAGTCCTGGCACCAATTAGTCTTGAGATTGTTTAAAGTGGATTGAAATTTGAAGGCCAAAAAAGAGAAGGGAGTGGAGCAGAAGGTCATGAAAAGTGGCTATGAATCTTATAAAGAGCTTTTCATTTGTTAAGGATAATTCAACAGTTTTGTTCAAACTAATGAGCCAATTCAGTTTGGAAAGCTTGTGAGATCATTGTCCTGTGAATGTGGAGGTGCAGCTGATTCTTATAAATGCTAAATGTATTTCTATAAAACAGTCGATGATATAGATTGGGTGGAATATGATGATCCCCAGATCTTTGTGTGTGTGTGTGTGTGTGTGTGTTTGAGCTCTTGTGCATGACAATTTCTCTCATAGTGTTGCCCACTAGATGTCATGGTCTTTTAAAGCAGTATTCAGGGATGATGAATGGAAGGTACAATCTAGGAATGAAAATCTTTGTCTCAGAGAGCTAATCCTAGGTACAAGATTTTCCCATCTGGTAGTTTAATGAGAAACTACTGCCCAAGGCCCATCCTCCATAATTGCTCTATACATTGTCCCTTTTATTTGAGACTATAGTATAAAGCAGAGGAGTGCTGACAGAATTAGGTCATCTTTGTCTCTGCCTTTCCCAATGCAGACAAACAGTGGGACAGAGATAAAACTAGCTGGAGTTCGTCTAGTCAGCACACCTGAACGACTACAAGAAGGATTGGATCTTTTCATCCTGTCACGTCATTCCCTCTTCTTTTAGAATAGTGGAACTTGAGAAAAAATAACAATGTTTAAGAGCTTATATATATGTTCCTGCTTCATCCAGTATGCATCACTGAGAGAAGATGCTCATAAGAACATAAGAATAGCCTTGCTGGAACAGGCCACAGCCCATCCAGTCCAGCATTCTGTCTCACACAGTGGTTCACCATTTGCTTCAGGGTATTCCCAAGCAGATGTCTTCACCTGCTTATGATTCCCTGCAAATGGCATTGAGAAATATCCTGCCTATCTCTCCATCCCTGAGGGTGTCCTTAGGCATCCATAATGATAGCCATTGATACCCTTGTTCTCCATGGACTCGTCTAATCCTTTCTTAAAGGTGTCGAGGCTGACAGCTGTCACCACTTCTTCTGGCAGGGAGTTCCATAGACCAGTGATCCTCTGGATGAAAAAGTACTTCCTCTTATTTGTTTGAGGTCTAGCTATCAAAAGTTTCATGGAGTGCCCCCTAGTTTTAGTGTTGTGCGATAGGGAAAACAGTTTTTCCTTTTCGACTTTGTCCACACCGTGCATGATTTTATAGACTTCAATCAGGTCACCTCTCAGGCGCCATCGTTCTAGAGTGAAGAGGCCCAGCCGTTGCAGCCTCAGATGGTAAGGAAGGTGTTCCAGCCCCCTAATCATTCTGGTTGCCCTCCTCTGCACCTTTTCCATTTCCATAATATCCTTCTGAAGGTATGGTGACCAGAACTGTACACAATACTCCAGATATCTATGGCCTCACCATAGATTTGTAAAGAGGCTCATCAGACATTGCTCTTCTCTCAGTACTTGACAATATAAAGAGCAATGGGAGGCATCTGAGGAGGAAAAAAATGACATTATGGACTAGGGCTTAACGTCACATAACACCCTTCAAGGCTGTTTGGCAACATCTGATCCATCAGGTCAAGTAGCAGAATGAGACCAGTACTCTCAGTCAAATCTGGTTGTCCCTCCCTACCATCATTAAAAATTTCTGGAGGTCATCCACCGAAGAAGACTGACTTATGACAAATATCTGTAGGGAACAGAGCTTTTCTATGTGTGGCTTCATTTCAATATGGAATCTTACAAAATTTAGTCAAGATCCCAGAAGCTCCACATAGAGTTTTATAGAAATTTTACTTTATAAAGTTTATTCCTCATGTATAGCTTTATGTAAAAAATGTGATACCTTTCTATATGAACTGTGCCTAGTCCATGTCTGAGTTCTGCAAAAATATTAATTTTGCAGATAGCCTTCTTTCTTTCTATTTTCATATGTGACTTCGTTAACATTTAGAGCAAAGTTTTCAAAACAATTAGCTTTAATAAATGAGGGAGCAAAAACCAATTATCTCTTCAGAATGTTAAAGGAGAATTTATATTCATCTTATCAGTGGGTTAGCATTTTTCCTGAAATAGAAGCATGCTGGAAATTGGGATGAGGAATTTGAAAAAGAGTATTTTCAAAGAAGTTGAAACGTGGAAAATGAAAGTTAAATTCTCAGTGAATTACTTATAGTCATGTAATTAAATTGATTTATAGTTGGGGAGTTTGTGAATATAATGAAAAAAGAAACTTTTTCCTGAGGATATAGCTCAATCTGAGTTTTGATGTGCTTGTCCTTTATACATAATTATATGTAAATAATTAAGATTTCAAACAATATTTATAAATCAGTACAGTTTCTTAAATTGACTTTGGAGTTTTTAATATAATTAGTTCTGTTTTTTCCATTGAAAATTTATTTTAGACAATTGTCTAATTTTTGAAGACATTGATACTTTATTAAGACTATTTTTATTATTAAAATTGTGTGCTAGCTTTGTATTATAAACATTCAGTTAGCTTACAGCGGTAGAAATTTTATTTATAGGTGAAATAAATTCAGAACCATGGAAGTAATTGTTTATGATTATCCTAGTGTCATGCACAATGGGACTGGAGCATATATGCAACCCTGCTGTTCTTTTGTTCTTTGATCTGACTGACACCTTCGGACCTTGTTTTTACAATGATAGCAAAGGGAAAATTCACAAATAAAAAAATTGGTAAAAATTAAAATGAGGGTAATGGAAATTAGTTCTGATAGTGGAAAGTAATATGTGTCATAGACGTGGAAGAGATTTTCTGTAGCTTACTTAGGCAAAGCCTTATGATGCATAATAGTAGTTGGGGGAAGGAAGGAGAAGTAGATTAGTCGAGATGCTTGCATGATGTGCAGTATGACCCCTTTTTCTTTTTGGTATTTTACTAGTCATCTGAAGAATTTCAAGGAACAGAGAGAAAGTTGACCTCTTTTGCATTCATTATGGAAAGGTCACTGCTGCTTAATGAATTACTGCATTAACTTTGTAATTAGTGTCATTTGTCTTGGAAAAAACTAATACGGTACCTTCTTTGAATTTAGTAAGGAAATAGACTTTTAACATTCTCAGGAGGCTGACAGCAGTATTGAGTGTTAAAATAAATAAATCTAAATCTCTTTGTAGAGGAAGACTGGTCATTCTTCCCTTCTAGTGAGATACATGTTATATTTCATTGCAGTCACATATCTAGGAATTCTGGAAGTTGGATTCTAGAACCTGGAAGGCAAATAGTGATTTTAAAAATTGTTAGTATGGAAAATAGTTTTCTCATTCCATTTTCATCTCTATATCAGAACTGGTCTCTGTACGTGTAGCATTCAATTTCATTTTAGCACAGAATTTCTCATTTTTGAGAAAGACCCCAGATTTTATACATGTAGTTCTCAATTTACAACCATTTGTTAGTGACTTATGACCATTTTTCACACTTATGTCTGTTACAGCATCCCCTTGGTCATATGATCAAAATTTGGGCACTTGGCAACTAGCAAGCATTTATGATAGCTGCACTATTCCGAGGCCATATGATTACCATTTGTAACTTTCCCAGCTGGCTTCTGACAAGCAAAATCAACAGAGAAACCCAGATTTGCTTAACCACTACATAATTTACAAAACAATTGGAGTGATTCACTTTACAAGTGTGGCAAAAAAGTCATAAAATAAGGCAAAACTTGCATAACAATTGCCTTGCTTAGGAATGGAAATGTTGTACTCACTTGTGGTTATAAGTTGAGGACTACCTGTAAAGCAGGTTTACAACAGATCAGTAGAATCTCTTTCAAAGATCCTGGAGCACCGGGGAACTGCCAGAGGACTGGAAAAGAGCTGATGCAGTTCCCATCTTCAAAAAAGGGGGGGAAATAGATCCAGGAAACTACAGACTTATCAGCCTGAGCTCAATACCAGGGAAGATTTTAAAAAAGATAATCAAGAAACAAATCAGTGAACACCTAGAAGCAAACAAAATAATAACCAAAAGTCAACATGGGTTTGTCAAAAACAGACATGCCAATCTTATTGCATTCTTTGACAAAGATAGTGGGTCAGAGGAATGCTGTCAATATAATTTACTTGGACTTCAGTAAGGCATTTGATAAAGTAGACCATAACCTACTACTAGATAAAGTAGAAATATGTGGCTTAGACAGCATCACCACCAGATAGATTCGTAACTGGCTGACCAATCGCACTCAACGTGTAGTCCTCAATGGAATTGCATCTACAGGGAGTGAAGTATGCAGTGGAGTCCCCCAAGGTTCTGTTTTAGACTCATTACTCTTCAACATCTTCATCAATTACTTGGACGAGAGGATGTTTGGGGAACTCATCACATTTGCAGATGACACCAAACTGACAGAAATAGCCAACACTCCAGAAGATAGGCTTAAGATACAGAAGGATTTGACAAACCTGAACATTGAGCACTATCTTACAAAATGAAATTCAATAGTGAAAAGAGTAAGGTTCTACATTTAGGCAAGAAAAACAAAATGCACAGGTACAGTATATGTGGTACCTTGCTCAATAGTAGTAATTGTGAGAGGGATCTTGGAAATCCTAGTGGACAACCATTTAAATACGAGCCTAGCATGTTCGGCAGCTGCCCAAAAAGCCAACACAGTTCTAGGTTGCATAAAGAGAGGGATAGAATCAATATCACATGGAATGTTAATACCAGTTTATAATGCCTTGGTAAGGCCACACTTGGAATACTGCGTCCAATTTTGGTTGCCACAATGTAAAAAAGATGTCCACATTCTAGAAAGAGTGTAGAGAAGAGCAACAAAGATGATTAGGGGAGTGGGGGCTAAAACATATGAGGAATGATTGCAGGAACTGGGTATGTCTAGTTTAATGAAAAGAGGACTAGGAAAGACATGATAGCAGTGTTCCAATATCTCAGGAGCTGCCACAAAAAAGAGGGAGTCAAGCTATTCTCTAAAGCACCTGACGGCAGGATGAGAAGCAATAGGTGGAAACTAATTCAGGAGAGATGCAGCTTACAACTAAGAAGAAATTTCCTGACAGTTAAAACAATTAATCAGTGAAACAACTTGCCTCCAGAAGTTGTGAATACTCCAACACTGGAAGTTTTAAAGAAATCTTGGATAACCATTTGTTTGAAATGGAGTAGGGTTTCCTGCCTAAGCAGGGTGTTGGACTAGAAGACCTCCAAGGTCCCTTCCATCCTAGTTATTCTATCGTACTCTATTCTAAGATCTAGACTAAGAAAAATATGAATATGAAAGCACTTTGGTTTTGAATAGAAACTAGTGCTTATTTATAAAAAGTGTAGGTGCTGTATGGGAAGTAACGGACTCAAGCTCAACCCGACCAAGACCGAGTGGCTGTGGTTTCCGGCTGCCCGGTTCAACCAGCTGTCTCTATCGCTGGCCATAGGGGGCGAACATCTTGCCCCTGTGGATGGGGCGCGCAACTTGGGTGTCCTCCTGGATTCCCGGCTGTCCATGGAAGATCAAGTGACAGCCGTGGCCAGGAGGGCGTTTTACCAGGTTCGCCTGGTTCGCCAGTTGCGCCCCCTATTGGACCGGGATGCCCTTCGCACAGTCACTCATGCTCTCGTGACATCCCGCCTGGACTATTGTAACTCTCTCTACATGGGGCTCCCCTTGAGGTGCACCCGGAGGCTGCAGTTGGTCCAGAATGCAGCCGCACGAGCAATAATGGGTACCACAAGGTACACCCATGTAACACCGCTCTTGCGCGAGCTGCACTGGCTACCTGTAGTTTTTCGGGTGCGCTTCAAGGTGCTAGTCATCATCTTTAAAGCGCTCCATGGCTCGGGACCTAGCTATCTGCGGGATCGGATTCTGCCTCATACTTCCTCACGGCCGATTCGCTCCCACAGAGAGGGACTTCTCTGGGTGCCGTCCACTAGACTTTGTCAGCGGGCGACGCCCAAGGGAAGGGCTCTCTCTGTGGCGGGCCCTGCCCTCTGGAACGACCTCCCCCCCGATATTCGAACTACCACGGACCTCCGTTCCTTCCGTCTGAAATTGAAAACGCACTTTTTCTGCCTGGCCGGCCTAGGGTAGCCTCTTACCATAGTATTATAGGGTTTAGGGTTTTAGTGATTGGTTTTGGGGAATTTTAGCGCAGGGTCTTATTGTTTAATGTGTTTTTTAACTGTTTTGTATATCTATGTATATTTATTGTTTTAATTTCCCTGTGCATCGCTCCGAGTCCCCTTGGGGAGATGGAGCGGTCTAGAAATTAAATATATTATTATTATTATTATTTCTAAGATGTAATTTTTCTAAAAATAGAAGATGGATAAAATCTATATAAATAAAAATGTAACAATAGTTTGTTCAAAACTGCTAATCTCAAAAGGTACTGCATCGATCGCTTCCAAATTTTCACACAAAGTTCCTTTGAAGTACAGCAACAATGATATGTATAGATTGTGCGGATGTCGCACCTGTGCCAGGTGCATGCCATGCAAATGTAAAAGTGCGACTCTTCTTCATGTTTCCCTCACTTGCTCACTCGCCCCTTTCCCTTTCACGGCTCCTTCCATCTGGCCGCTTCTTCTGCTGCATCACGTACACATGTAGCACTGTGCACTGAGGCCCTTCCCCCACGCTTCTACGTCATCATCATAATGGTCGGCTCCTCAACTGCAGACGCCGCCAGCAATAACGCCGTCCCACGCGCACACTTCCTCAACAACCTCCGCTGCCACACTCCTCCTACAGGCCTCTGCCTCCTCCTTCCCCACAGGGCCCGCAAAAGGAAGTGCCTAGCAACATTTCTCGCCATCGCAGCCACTCTCCTCCCCCCTCCCCCCCCAGGATCTACTGGTAAAGTAGAGGGATAGAGATAGAGAGGTATACAGTAGTTAGGTAGCTAGCTAGCTATAGGTATAGAGAGATACACATATAGATGCATTAGTTAGGTAGGTAGATAGTTAGGTACAGAAATACAGAGAGAGGGAGGAATACAATACACATATAGGTAGGTAGATAGGTAGAGGAATATAGACAGAGAGAAATATAGTAGGTAGGCAGGTTGAGGGATACAGAAACACAGTAGGTAGGTTGGTAGGTAGAGGGATAGAGGGAGAAATACAGTAGGTAGGTAGGTAGGTATAGGGATAGAGAGGGAGAGGGAGTAATTCAGTAGGTAGGTAGCGAGGGAGGTGGGTAGGTAGGTAGAGGGATAGAGAGGGAGAGGGAGAAATACAGTAGGTAGGTAGATATGTAGGTAGAGGGATAGAGAGAGGGGGGGAGAAATACAGTAGGTAGGTAGGTTGGGGATTATACTGTGCTTGCGTGTACGTATTTGTGTATGCAGGTGTAGATCTACACACAGATTGGTTAGCCATTTAACCAGACTGGGCCACAGCAACATGTGGCCGGCAACGGCTAGTTCATAATAAATTAAATAATAATGGTTTATAAACTTCTGCTTAAGCATAAACTACTTTCTGTGAACATGTTAAATATACAACTTCCAATTTTGTGTATGCACAAATAAGTGTATGCATTCAGATTTCCTGTTCTTATTTCATTTTCTGCCTATTTCATATTCAGTAGGTCTTTCATTCATCTTATAATGGAACATGTAAATTGGCTACAATAATATCATGTGAAATTATACATGTGGTTTCAAAAATAAGGTATATAAGACAATTTTCTAACCTGTAAGGCAAAAAGGAATAAAATAATTGTATTCACATCTTACAGCTTTTAATCCCTAGGTAAGAAAGATTTTCAACTGGCAAGAGGTTGGCTTTACTAACTTACCAAGTCATCATAGTAGAATCTGTAAATTTATTGAATAACCTTAGAAACATTAACAGGGACTTCCGTGGATATATTTCTTATCCAGGTACTCCTCAACTTACAACAATAATTGGAATTGGAGTCTTGGTCATTGAGCAAAACTATCATTAAATGAGATGTAATGTGACTGTTTTGCTAAATGTCTGTAATCCCGACACCCCCGTTTTTGGTTGTTAAATGATCTTGCAGATTGTTAAACAGACAGCTTCTCAAGTAAGGAGTATGGAGTGCCTCAGGGTGAGGGAGGCTCAGCACAGGGTATGCTCCAGTCCACCAGCACAAACAAAATGTTCCATTTGCGATTGCTTTCCGGCTGCTGTCAAGATTTTCAGCAGGATTTTGCAGAAGACAAGAGATGAAAAGGAGTCCTCTTGGCATTGGTAGTGGCTTGTGACCTTTCCTACTGGCTTCCTCATTGACTTTCTGAGTACTCCGCAGACAGGATTACCAAGGGTGATCACATGATCTCAGGGCAATCATGGCAATCCATTATAAATGCAAATGGGTTGCCAAGCACCCAGATTGCAACCACATGACCATTGGGATGGTCCAATAGCTGCAACATCAGGCACCAGTCATAAGTCCCTTTATTCAATGCCATTGTTAACTTCAAAAAGGTGTTGATTGAATGATACCAAATCAAGAACTACCTGTGTGTAAAAATATTGCTACAAAAATATTGATAGTATTTGAAGAAAAATTGTTGCATGCGTGAAAAGTAATATAAACTATGATTACATTAATATAATGTACTTGTAATTAATGATTATTAATTACAAGTACATTATATTAAATCACATTTACCTATTTTCTTTACTCGAATTTAATTTGGGGTATATTGCCTTTGATCTCACCATTCAAAACCATAAGAATAACCATTTGGACTTTAAAAACTTAAAGCTTAAAACCCTCCATTCCCTAGATTTTTTCAAGATAGAAAAAAACCCCCACGGTGTTACTTACTTTCAACACCCAGTTTTTCAAGTAAGATGCAATTCAGACCTCACAAACCTAGCTGATTATTTGGATTTGAGACATTGGCCTGCAAATTGTTATCTTGTTCTGTTTAAAATGCAGCCATAGTTAGATTGTCTAACTGCCCAGTTTTCTAACATGCTACCTTTTCAGTCTTTGGAGGGTTTGTATTTTTATGAATAGCCATCTGATAATCAGAGACAGCAGAGCTCTGGTATTTTCCCCCCACCTCCAATGCTCTTCTGCAGGAAGAAAAAAATATGAATCAGTTGCACTTGCCATACATTACCATCACCATGGTTTTTACATACCATTCCTGTAACATGATGCAAGTATGTGTCTGTGGAATATAAACAGACCTCAGTCTGTTTGTCCAGTGAGCAGTTGGAAAGCTAGAAAAAATGAACATTAACAATGAAAGAGAAAAAGACTACCTTTAAACTCTGCTGCGGGTTGTTTTATATATGGCAGGTTTTTTTTTTAATAATAAAGGTTAGTTTAATATTGTTTTGGTCATGATTATGGAATTTGTTCATGTAGAATGGTGCCAGATGTTAAAAAAGTGGGTAGTTAAAAAGTTTACTAATTTTTAAAAAATGCGTTACTAAGAAAATCTGACTAAATATTTGCATGTTCTAGCATGGTATATATGAGGTAAAGAAAGCCTGAAACTCATATGCTTCATCTGCTTCACTTTGGAAAATGTCCAAAGCTAGCCTTTGATGGCAAGTCACCCAAAGTTTGAATTAAAATGAGCAGCCATAGAAATATTTAAAATTAAATAAACATTTTTTACTTTCATTTTGGTTAACTGCTGTTTTTCACATTCCCAGCATAAATCTTGTAGTTAAAGTTCAGTTTTAAATACCGTAAGTCGTAATCAATCCACTTGATTGCAGCATATTGGTTAAACTGTTGGACTGGGACTAAGACTCAAGCTCAAGATCTACCTCAGCCATAGCTCATTGGGTGACTCTGGGCCAGTTATAAGAACATAAACAGTGCTCTTCTGGATCAGACCTTTAGCCTATCACATATAGCAGCCTGTACTCACAGTGCCACCTAAATTCACAACGAAGCCCACTTGTCTCTCACCAAGTGGCCTTCAGAGACCATCACAGTGCCATCAAGGCCAATAGCTGTTGATCCTCATGACTTCTATGGATAGGTTTACCCTTCTTTGAAGCAAGCCAAAGTGGTAGCCAGCACTATTTTGCATGGTAGCAAATGCCAAAGTTTAATTATAGAAGTTAATATATATATATGAGCTACTTTACCCTAAGGTATCTCACACTTTTTTGTGAGAAAAATTGGAATGCTGGGCATTTCATCTTTTGCTTTTGAAAGAACAATCTTTTAAAAATCTCTTATTCTCCTCTGCACTTTCCTGAGTGTCCAATGGAATGGAACGGTAAAATCCATCCTACTGCTCATGGACTGGATTGAAAAAGCTTCTTAGTCACGCCTCCAAGCCCATCAGATGGAATTTTACCTCTCTTAACAAATTAAAGACACTTCTTAGTCAGTTTAGCCTTTATTCAGTAGATCCCAGCATGGAGGAGTTGCTTAAACTTCCCGAGGTTGACCCCCTGGTTGCAGCCATGACCTCTAACTCCATCCTGCCGCCTGACCTTTTAGAGGGCCTCAAGGCGGAAGACAAAAGCCGAACGTCTGCAGCCTCTCAGCGAGCCCCCCGTGGAGAATTCCACCGGACCAAGTCTCACTCAGCCAGGGCGCCATCCACCATCCAGAGCCCCAATGGCTCAATCTGACCGTCTGGTTCTTGAAAGGGACCTACTGACTCGGGCACAGTTTTCCTCTCAAGTCATCAGGACCATCCAGGCAGCCAGAAGACCATCCACGAACAGGATCTACAGAGCCACCTGGTCGGCCATCTACCGCTGGTGCACGCAGCGGCATCTTGCCCCGCTCTCAACGTCATTACCACATGTCCTGGACTTTATCCAGCATGGGTTGGACAAGGGTCTCGCTCCCAACACCCTGAAGCGTCAGGTGGCCACCCTAGCCACTGTTCTGTCCGCCGGATCCGGTCAACCACTCAGCCGTCACCCCAGTGTCCGGGGTTTACTGAAAGGGGCCTCCAATCTTCGCCTGCCGGTGGTTCACCGTTTCCCGTCTTGGGACCTGCCCGTGGTCCTCAGGGCTCTGTCGGAACCACCGTTCAAGCCCCTCAGGGCCTCCTCCCTACGGCACCTGTCCCTCAAGACCGCCTTTCTCGTCGCCATCACCTCGGTGAGGAGAGTCTCAGAGCTGGCTGCCCTGTCGGCCAGGGGGGAGTTGTGCGTGATCCACAGTGACAGGGTGATCCTGCGACTCGACCCAAGTTTCATTCCCAAGGTCAACTGTCACTTCCACAGAGCGCAGGAGATCATTCTACCCAACTTCTGCCCGCGGCCCACCCATCCAGGGAACGCTGCTGGCACACACTTGGCGTTCGAAGAGCGCTGAAACGCTACCTCAAACGCACGGCCTCCCTCCGTCGCTCCGAGTCTCTGTTCGTATCCTTCCTCCCGGCAACCATGGGCAGCAAGGTGTCATCGGCCACAATCGCCCGCTGGATCAAGTCTTGCATTTGCCTGGCCTACAAACATCAAGGCCGTCCTAAACCAACGGGCCTGATGGCCCACTTGACGAGGAGTGCAGCAACTACAGCAGCCTGGGCCTTCCAGGCCCTAATTGAGGAAATTTGCAAAGCCGCTACCAGGGCAACGCCTTCCTTATTCGCCAGACACTATAAGTTGGACAAGTACGCGTCGGCGGACACAGCCTTCGGGCGCCACGTCCTGCAGAGCGTAGTTTTAACAGACTCTTGAATTCAGTATTCACAGGCTGAAGGGTGCCCTCCCTAGTGACATTTTGCTTGGGCATGTCCCTTCCATTGGACACTCAGGGAAGTGCACAGGAGAATGACCATTGGCTTACCTTGAAGGGTCCTTCTCTGTGCACTTCCTGAGTGTCCAACCCCGCCCTGTGTTAGTTTTATTATTCCTATTTTGGGTTATACCTGTTTTTATTGTTGTGGGGAAACTGTTCCAACATTTTTCACAGAACAAACATTGATTAACGACCAACCGTCTCGATGTCTTCTTCTCTGCATTGAAAAAACTGAGGATCATGGGAAAGGAGGCGTGACTAAGAAGCTTTTTCAATCCAGTCCATGAGCAGTAGGATGCATTTTACCCTTCCATTCCATTGGACACTCAGGAAGTGCACAGAGAAGGACCCTTCAGGTAAGCCAATGGTCATTCTAAGTAGTCAGTTTTCCAGTTACATATAATTACAGTAAACTAAAACCAATACTAAAGTTTTTGAGCTGTGAGAGAAGAATGAATGGCAAAAGCATATAAGCATAATATTTTCTACAGTTCATTAATATCCTAGTAAATAAGGTTTACCCTGATGAGTAAAATACAGCAATATGTGTGATTATAAATATCTATGTACTTGGATTTCTAAAAAACAGTTTTAGGTGTTTTAGCAACTCAAAGGTAACAGTGATTTTTAAATTATTTGCCAATTATTTTATAAGTTGCTTTAAGAAAAAAAAGGTAAAATAGAAGGTACATCAAGTTAACTTGATGTTATGAGCACTTTCCAAGTGCTCCACAGCATCCTTGTGTTTTACCCCTTTATGTCCCCCCCATAAAAAGGGTAGAGGATATCTGTAGATTACTGAGAAATTGTTAATTACACAGGTTTTTCTTTTATGATTTATTAAAATAGTAACAACACATTCTAATCGAAATTAATTTAAGCCTTTTAAATGCTTTTGACATTAAGCATGTCCTTTAATCTATCCCACCGAAAATATAGATTTTGTTCTTCCCTAAATGACGTGGTATAAGCACAGTAAAATATTAAAATACAATTTTAATTAGTCCAGTTATTTTTCTGTTTCTTCTTGAATTGTAAAGAATACTACGAGCTGTTGCTAGGTAACTCCTAATTGTGATATTAACTGCCAACAGTTGTCAGAAAGTATAGTAAATTCTTTTATCTTCTAAAAATTATTAAAGTGATTGTCATGCATAAATATTCCATTTTAATTTAAAAATTATAATGCTGCAATATAGTTTGGCTTACTATTAGACTTTTTAAAAAATTCTGCTAAAGTGCTTCATCTTGGCTTAAATATTAGTAACTTTTATTACATTGTGTTGAGAACTATCTTTGGTACTCAAAATGATTAATCATGCATACATATATATAAAATACTGGAATAATAGCATTTATCAAAAGTAGTCATGTAGTTTCTGATTGTCACCTGCCAGCTTGATAATGAAAAATCAATTCCATCCATATTTGAGTGGTTTTGACATAGTAACTGCTCATCCCAGAAATCATAACAGCTGTGTAACTGTTCTGACCGAGGCTTCCCGAGAGAATGAAGCAAACTCCTTGTCCCAACAAAAAACCCTTTTATTAATGTACTGTGACTTCTGCTCATTCACATCCAGCAGTCTTTCAAGGGAGGGTTTACAGTCACAGACCTTACCTGGCTTGCAGAGTTAACGGGGCAATATCTGCAAAACTTGGCAAGGAACCTCAGAGAGTCATGAACCAATTAAGCAAACGAATTGTCTCCTGCAAACGCCATTCCCCTTTCACTCCACTTTTATTTCCTCTGAGAGAGGCCATTCATCGTCCACCAGTGGCCTTAATCCCAAGTCGACCCCTATTCTTTAGCTGTTTCCTTCGTCTGGCAACTCTGTGCATGGACACAGTGGAAACAGGCTCCGGCTGTTCATCTGCCTCACTGATGTTTGACTCTTAAGGCAGCTGATAACTGGCATATGGCTCTCTGCCCCTCTCTGCCTCCGACACAGAGCCCTCATCAGAGCCTTCCCCAGACATCCGAACTGGCCCATGTCCCTCCCCAACCTCCTCACTGTCCGAATCTGCTGCCAGCTCCACTGGCTACTGGCAGGCCACAATAGTAACACAGGAAGGACTTTTACATACAAAATGTATTTCTAACTGGCAGTTTTTCTTTCTGACTTTTCTGTCACTTGATGTTATTTGAGAAGGTCTTCCAGTTTCTATGATAGATTTTCAAGGAATACAAGATGGAAACAAAGGATAGTAATAAATACTCCAAGGTTTTTTCTTTTTTTACTCTTTGAATCTTTAACCAAAAAAGCTGCTGGGATAGTATGACAGCAATATTCTAAAACCTTTAACGAAAAAACAAGTAGAGACTGTCATTTACTTCATTTCTGGCAAAAAATGCTCAAGATGTCCATGACTTAATTTTTATTTTGGGCTCAATTACAATCATAAGTTGATAACTCCTCTATATAAGAAATATTGGTGAAAAGGAATCTGTAGAGTTAAGCAATACCTATTTTTGTATATATTTTAGTGAACGTAATATTTGGAAGTAGTATATGAGAATGGATTGGGCTCACATGTTAACATTAAGTATATTTTCCAAATGATCTTTATTAATTTTACTTTTATACATATTTGATCTCAAATGTTGTCTTTTCACAGCTTGTCATTTGAAGAAATTAAAAAGTGTTAAAAACAAAAATTCAGGTAATTTAATAAGTGTTAGGAAACAAGAAGGACGGGGCTTGCCATATTTTTTGCTTTGTGCTTTAAATATAAATATTAGGACACAAACATTTGAACATTGCTGAAGTAACTGAGTGCTTGTTTCTGTCTGTAGTTTTATTTATTTATTTATCTCATTTGTTTGTTAAACATGTACAAGATAACAAGTATAGGTATGAACATAAACATGAACAAAGGAAGTAAATACAGATAAATGCAGACAATAAGACAGGGATGGTAGGCATGTTGGTGTGCTTGTGCACGCCCACTTAATGGATCTTAATAATGGAGTGAGGTCTATGGCGAACAGTTTGAGATTGAAGCCTTGGGGGTTTGAGACTGTAACAATGGAGTCAGGTAGAGCATTTCAGCCGTTGACCACTGTTGCTGAAGTCGTATTTTCTGCAGTCTAGTTTGAAGCTGTTTACCTTGACTTTGTATCAATTGTTTGCCCGTGTATGATTGTGGTTGAAGCTGAAGAAGTCGTTGACTTGCAAGACATTGTAGCAGACAATTTTGTGTACTATGCTTAGTTCGGACCGCAGGTGGCGCTATTCCAGATTGTCCAAACCCCACATTTCAAGCCTGGTGGCATAAGGAATTCTATTGTGAGTAGAGGAGTAGTGTACTCGTCTCGTGAAATACATCTGAACTCGCTCAATCATGTTAATGTCCGATATACAGTGTGGATTCCAGGCGGACGAGCTGTATTCAAGAATTAGTCTGGCAAAGGTTTTGTATGCCCTAGTTAGCAATACAATGTTACCAGAGAAGAAGCTTCACAAAATTAGGTTAACAACTCTTAATGCCTTTTTGGCAATGCTGTTACAGTGAGCTCTGAGTCTTAGATCGTTTGAGATGAATGAGTACTCCTAGGTCCTTGACAGAATGAGAGTCATCTACAAGATTGTTTCCGCCCATCTTGTATTTGGTGTTCTGATTAATTTCATAACATATTTGGGGTAGTCTTCTTTATAAGGTCTGATACATATCTGCCCGAGACCCTGAAAATCATGGTTAATCAGGATCAATAATACCAGGCCAATCTTGCATAGATCATTCTTAGGAAATACTGCTTTGTACTGTATTAGTAGTAATGATCATTACAGTAAGTGAAGGTCAGACTGCATCATCAGTCTAAAGTTGGCAACTGGTGAAAAATCAGTTTTTCCATAAGACAATGATGCTTCTATGATAGCTTCTGTTACTTTATTTACAGTCAAATCATTCTTAGAGCAAGAATGTGGTACATCTTATTTGTTTAAAGCTTTAAATATTTTCAAATCAGTCAAGCTCTGAAAATAGCTGATCATAATTCCATGTATTTATTAAAACATATATATTTCATTGTTTGATTCCATACATATAGTCTTTTGAAAATCTGAAATTGGGTTGCAAAACTTTGGTGTAAGTGGTTGTTTCCTGGCTACTGCATTTTTGCAAATACAGCAGCATTGTGTGATAAAATAACTGTAGGGTGCCACATAGATGGGACTTCTAATACAGTTTAAAAGCCTATTATTTTCCTCCTGAGTGCTCTTTGTGCTCATTCCAAATCAGATTGTGAGCAAATTGTTATCTTAATTTGATTTGGAGGCCCTGATGCAGATTTTACTGTTGGCAACTTCCTAAGTTATACCTGATTTAGCACCTATGTAATTTTATTTATTTATTATTTATTTTTATTTATTTTTATTGTGGCTTTATTCTATCTATATCTATATAGATATCTATATTTTTCAGACCAGGAATGTTTCAAAATGTAAATGTATGGTAAAAATATATTTCTTTCCCCAAATGCCCTTATTCTAGTTTCTGATATCATATATCTATCAAGGGCATTTCCTATTCTGCTACCCATAAGTCTTTATATGATATATCTGATCTGACAATACACACAGAAATTATTAGCTTATTTATAGTTTGCTTGGATGGGACACTTGCATTTAGTAGTGTATTAATATTCTACATGTGTTTACATTTCATGAAGGTTAGAACAGACTATCTTTTTTGTTAGAGTAGAAGTTGTCCTAGACTAAAATAAAATAGTATCCAGTTCAGGGCCAAATCAATAGCTTATATAATTCTATTTAAAATTGTCTCGAAGCATATGAGAATGTAAAACGGTGTTTTTAAAATTAAACATAACGAATGCTTTACTGTTAATGGTTTTTAAAGAAATAATACATAGGTTAAACATATTGTTCCTAGTTTCCCTTTCTTAAATGTGTGTAGGTAGACAATAGGTTCTTTTTTTTCTTTTTGCAAACTGAATATGATTGATAAATATTTTTTATAAAGAGAGAATTCTGCTATTAAAAAGATAAATGTTATCTTAAAACTGATGTCCAAATTTACAAAATTGTATAAAAAATATTAGACAAGTTGCAAATCACCAAATACTGTATAAATGTTTCTTTACACCATTTCCCCTTTTTAAACTTTAGCACATCCAGTCCACCCATTTGGCCAGGAAGCACCTTTATCAAGAGAAATGGAGCTCTTCTGCAAGGTAGGCCAAAGATTCTCTGTTACAATAATTGCCGTAACTTGCCCATTGTTTCAGGAGAAAAGCTTATTTATAGTGCTTTTATCCTTTTCCAGTATCTACATTCATATGTAGTATACTCATGAGCTCAATTTGTTTTACCATGAAATATTTTAATATGCTATGAATGCATCTCTTTTCCTCCATCCATGGTTCACACAGCATGATACCTTTCAACTTGTGGTGATGAATAATATAGTTTTGCTTCTGCATGTATCAGTGGAAAAATACTTCTAGCTGTAGTCGTGTGACAGCTGTATCTCAGAGGACAATGTACAGTGGTTGATATGCAAGACACAGTCACTATTTTCTATTACAGTATAATTATGCATATTTTTCTCCAGTTTAGTACTGGAGACAAGAATTGTTGTTCAGTAGTGAAGGAATGCTTGCAAGGCATGATTGTTCTCTTTATATTTGTTGGTTTTCATTTTTCCATTTGAGTAATATTGACTAGTTATTATGGAGCTGAACTTGGAAATTATATTAGATAGAATATGAAAGAGGTTTTTTTTTATTGTTGCATGCCACTTTTGAATCTTTGAGGGTTATGTGATCAGAATAATCGTATTTGAATTTAATTGTCAGTGATGGAAATTGATATTCTGTATAATTTGAATGCATTATTTAAGAGGAAATCTATTTATTTTTTGATGACTCTTGGGGAGTTAGTAAGTATCCAGAATCTCTCATCCAGTTACTACTGCTTCATTCATGTTCAGAACATAGAGTAAGGCTAATTTTCTACAGCTTTGAATATATTTTTATTTTCTGCTTTAATCATGTTGGTTAAAAATGTCACTGTGTCATTTTTAGTGGTTTCTATCTTTAGATCGTAGAATGCATCATAAGATGACTGAATGGATATAAAACTGAAAATTGGTACAGGAATAAAAGACACCAACTATTTTAATAATTACAGGAATAAAAGACACCACCTATTTTAGTAATTATTATTGTTAGTATATAATGAAAAAATACTGTTGTTATTTGAAGAGATATTAAGAATTCTAATCTATAGGTCCTAACAGAGAAAGACGTCTTATACTTCAAACTTTTCAGATTTACTAAGACTGCAATTGTCTACATGCTTATTGGGAAATATATTAATTTTACCCAGAGGATATCTGGATAAGATTATGATTTATGTATGTATTGTTCATTTGTCCTTGCATTATCATTCATCTTTTTATCTAGAATTTCTGTTTTAAAGTGGTATAAGCTGTTAATGATGTATTCCTTACCAAATATAGTTATGATCTGAATAGATAGAAAACAGCTCTATAAAAAGAAGAAAGAATATCTTAGAATAGCAAAATAGAAAAGTGAATAAAATAGTATTATTGGTGCTGCTTATTCTTGATTATCAGGAAAAGATGCATGATAAAATATGTTTTTTGTGAAATTTTGTATGACATAGGCTTATAGAACAGCATGGAAAGAACTCATAGATGAAAACAAGAGAAAACACTAAAATATATAGAGAATTTTATCAAAGAATTTAATAAAAAGTTTAATTAATTCAATATTTTAGGACATGGCATCTTAATAAGTTAGAATTTTAAATTCAGCAATGGAGTTGTTCTTGTTAGTAAACATTAATAGAAGTACCTTTGATATATTTCTTCCTTATGTACCTACATTTTAATAGTAAAGTGTTAGTAGTTGTCTGACCATTGTAAGATTAATCCATGAAGGGTTCATATCTCAATAGCTGTACAAGTAAGAAACAATAAAATGGCTTTGCAGTAACTGAGCAACTGAGTATATTTAGCTATATTTTTGTATGCATGAAAAGTTATGTCTGCAAAAAATGAACAAAACGTAAAAACAGTTGACCCATTGTAGCTAGATCATTTCTAGATAGTTGAGCTAGATCTACCTCAATTGACTATATGCATTTATTTCATTATGCTTTATCCAGGTTGATTGTAACTAGAGGGATAATGTGCTAGAATATTGAGAATTTCAATAATGTTTTTAGAATAGAAATGTAATGAAGTTTCCAGGTTGATTACATAGCTGCCATCAAACATGAGGATTTTAATTAACAAACAAGTTGTAACACATTGTCATAATAACCATCAACATCACAAACTGTTTCTTCCACTGGTTCCTTTTTAAATTGGTTTTGACTGCTCCAAATAATCTATAGCTTCACTATTTTGATTGTAGAAACTCTACTGTATATGCAAATAGCTTTTTATGACCTTGTGCAATTATTATAAATATTCTTGGTTACAGTGTATCTTAAAACCTTTGGTTTTATAATTCTCATTTTTAAATGAAACTTTTCAACAAAATCCTTTGGGTGTATAACTGGTTGCTTTCTAGCTATTACCCCCCCCCCCCCATCTAACTCATAGAAATTATTTCATTCCCATTTTTATAGCAGAAGTAGATTGTTTTAATTTGTTAATAATGAATTATTAATTGTGCAAACATGCCCAAGAAAAAAATAACTGTACATAAAACTATGTATAGTCCTAGTAATCCTTGAATGATTGCAACCCCAATAATGCTAACATTTCTGTGTAGCTGGATATTTTTAATTTCTGGAGTGTAATTTAGTGTTATCAGAATGTCATTTGCTAAATAGAACACAAGGTAGGGGTTTTTTAATCCAACATGTTACATTAACAAAATGTTCAAGATTTTGAAATTGTGTCTTCAACAAAATACAAGCAATGAGAACTTCCTGTTATAAAAATTAGATTCAGAAGAGACAAAGGAACCTAAGATCAAATTGCTAAAATCTGATCGTTTGTAGAAAAGACCAAGGAGTTTAAAAAAAAAATATTTTTGCTTTATTAAATATATTAAGGTTTTTAACTGTATAGAAAACAATAAACCATGGAGAGTCCTTAAAAACATAGGTGCAATGGATTGCCTGAATATCCAGATATAGCGGATATTCTGAATTTATATGGAGTTGAGAATGCAACAGCTAGAATAAAATTTGGAACAATTAACTAGTTGAAAATTGAAAAAAGAGTGTACCAAGGTAATTGGGAGGAGGTGTGTGGCTGCCTGAATGTTAGCTTCCATGTCCATAAAGTTTTTTGTTTTTTTACTGAGGCTTATATGCAGATTATTTCAGGAGAAATGCTGAACTATAAAAAATAGAAATTGTTAGGAGAAACATCAGCTGGTGATGCCATCATGGTTTTTCTTCAGTTCTAATTTATCAAAGTGAAAGCTGGATATACAGAAAAACTGAGTGAAAGGTGATGCCCCCTAAAATGGGGTGCTGGAGATAATTGAGAATTCCTTTGCCTATAAGAATAAATCACTCAAAACTAAGTGAAAGTGAAACAAGACTGCTCATTTCAGATCCTAATAATAAAGCTTTAATATTTTGGACAGATAATGCAAAGGCAAACCTCAATGAAAAAGACTTCGATGGTTGGAAAAATCAAAGAAATTTTTTTTAAAAAGCTGACAGAGAACAAGGTAGTTAGGTACTATCCTTCATAATGCAAGCATGAGCTTGATCTTGAGAATGCAAAGAAGCAATTACTGCAGGCAATTGTAGTTAAATTATGTCTGTTGGGTCAAGAAAAGTTAAAAGTGACTGATGAACAAGTATAAATTTATGGTGGTGGCCTTTAGCATAGCTCCTTTCACAGCTTTGCTCTTCCCCTACTTTTTATATAGTTTGAGGTATGATTCATATGGCTGCCCATCTTCAAACACAATTCTGGGCAGCTCACAATACAACTCCCAACCATAATGACCATAAAAATGCCACCAATCCCCATCACTTCAATCATCTCCTAGGGATGCTCTCAACAACCAGCCCAAAATATCCTCACTTTACTCCAGCATTTGGATAAAAAAGCACTTCCTGATGGCCTTGTAGAAGACTGAAAGGGTGGGGACTGATCATTGCACAGGGAATGGTATTCCATAAGGTAGGGACAACCACAGAAAATGTGCACTTCTGAGATCCCACTAGATGGCAACAGTTTGGGAAAGAGACCTGGATCATGTCTTCCCTATCTGATTTGGTGGGACACGCAGATACTCTCAGAGAGAGGTGATCATGCAGATATCCTGGTCCCATACAATGTAAGGCTTTAAAGGTGATAACCAATATCTTGAATTACACATGGAAGGAAATTGTGCATGCAACATATGCATTACTTGGGTAAACCTAGAAGCAATCAACAATTTGCACTGCTTCATTCTGACCAAGCTGTTGTTTCTGAGTGGTTTTCAAAATTAGCCCCACGTAGAGCATAATGCAGTAAATCCAAATGGGAAGTGAGTAAAAGATACATGACTATGAGCAAGACTTCCTGGTCCAGGAAGAAGCATGTTTGGCACACACGATGAATCTATACAAAGCCTCCCTACTCACAACTGCCACCTACTTGCTCATTAAGCTTGAGTTGTGAGTATAACACACACAAATTGTGCACCAGCTCAGTCCTTGGAAACACAGCCCCATTCAGAGTCAAAGATGTCTAGACTCCAAGGGGCTAAAAAGTCAAAGCTACTCCATTTTGCCATCCAAACTCTTACAGTCTCTAGGCACTCAGTCAACGCCGCAATAGCATCTTCTGCCTAGCAGGGTATGGATATTTATAGCTGCATATCATCAGTATGAATATCTGTGGGGTTGAAGGATCATCAGTTTCATGTATATGTTAAAGGGAGAGATGAGAAGTTTAAGTCCCGAGGCACCCCACACTGTAGATCCTAGAGCTCCCCTCCAACACACACCAATTGGAATCATATCCAGAGAAAGGAGGTGAGATGCAAAACAACTCCCAAACTCTGTAAATGGTCCAGAAGGATATCATGGTTGATATAATGGTGTTAGAAGCCACTGACAGATCTGGGAGAGCCAGGATGGTTGCATCACGCCTCTCCTGAGCCCTCCAGAAGTCATCCAGATGTGCAACCAATGCCTTCACCTCAACCCAAAGTGAAAAGGGTCCATATAATCCACTTCATTAGAGGTCCCCTGAAGCTGAGCACTAACCATTATCTCAATAACCGTCAAAAAGGGAAGGCTGTAGACTAGACAAAAGTTGTCTGATAATTTAGATCCAAAGATGGCAACTTAAGAAGAAGACATACCACTACCTACTTCAAGTCAGGCAATACCATCCCCTCCCTCAAAGAGGCAATAACCATCGCTTGGACCCAACTACTGGCTACCTCTTGGAAGACCTTAAAACAACCAAGAGCGGCATGGTCCAGAAACAGAAGCCAAGCTCATATCCTCAGGATCAATTGGCTCAAACTCCTTTCAGATAACATGTGTGTTGGTCACTTCTAAAGGGTCTGCCAATTCAGAGTCTGACTCTGAGCCAAGTGGGTGTTAGGGTTCCAACTAATACACTCATGGCAAACAGGTAAGATCAGCTTCAGTGTTGACAGGGGGGGTTCATTCCTAAGAGAGAACTGGAACAATCTCCTGGGTTTTAGGCCAGCATTTTCACCAAGTGAAACAAGTCCTATAGCAGATACAATAAGAAAAATTGTAAGTACACTTTTACACTCTTTTTGCCACAAGGTAAGTCCTAATATGGTTTGTAGTCTACAACTCTGTCTTCCTCCAGCAGTGCTGTAAGTGTATCTTTTCAATCCATATTAATCCTACAGAACAAAGGTGAAAAATGGGGTGTTATAAGACAGGGTGGTTTATAGTAGCAGCATTTTTAGCTCCTGGGAAAGATAAGGTAAGTCAAAAGAGTAGACTGCCATAAAATGAATACTTTTTCTCTTTTCATGCTGCAAACCAGGAAAATATATTAAGGCAGCCTGTATTGCTGGCATTTATTGAATTTTCAGCATTTGAAAATTAGTATCCACTTATCAAATTGATACACAGTTACTTTGAATATGGGAGAAACATTTTTAGTGTGTTTCAGAAATTTAGCTAGTTTTGTTTGTGTATCAGATGAATGACTTATTCCCTGTTAACATTCCTCAGGGCAAAGTTTACCATTTGTTTACTTAGCCTTGACAACTGATGGGAGTGGTATAGTACCTCAGGGTAGGTCAGAGTACAATATGAATGTTAGACTGGGTGTGTTTAGGCTGTAGTAAACTGAGTTTCTATATAATGTTCAGCAAAAAAACCCATTCTTGTTTTCCTGAAATGTACCTTGAAAAGTAAGTTTTGCTGATGGCAGTGTCCCTCATTCTCCTTATGCTCATCCTCTAGGATGTAATAATCTAAAGGGGACATGTAACAGCTAAAAGAAATAATATAGTTAGACCATGGAAAAGCAGAGATATATTTTGTAGAAACTGAATGTGGTATTTTTACCCAGCCCATACCCTTATAATGGTTCATGCTTTGTTAAGCTAATTTATCAAAACAATTCTTTTTAATATGGGGGTGTTATTGTTGATACACTTAGAAACTAAATGCAGAACGGAAATAAAAGAATATCAGTTGAATTAAAATATACAAAAATAGAAAGTAGACACAAAAGCTAGCCAGCTTTAACTTTAAGGGAACAATGGAATGCCCAACTTGGAACCGTTTTACCATAAAAAGAATAAGTAAACGGGCCCAATTACTAAACTACTAACAATATATAATTAACTCAGTCAACTAAAATTAACAAATGTAGAACATTAAAAATCATAGAAGCCTATCACTGGCAGTAGTCCAGAAGACACAGGTTCCTAATCAGAGGGGCCCCTTTATTTTTCATGTGTTGTCTTTGTTTCCCTTGGAGTGGGTACGTTTTGCTTTAGCTATGCATTCCAAGTACAGTGCTGTGACTTAATTACTTCTATCCCACTTTTATTATTTTTATAAATAATAATGGCATGCACTACATTCTTTCCCCTCTTGCTTTTCCTAGAGTAACAACCCTGTGAAATAGGTTGAACTGAGAAGGACTGGCCTAGAGTCACCCAGCTAGCTTACATGCCTAAGGCAGGACTAGAACTCATGGTCTCCCAGTTTCCATCCTGGCAACTTAACCACTAGACCAAACTGGTTCTCTGCAGTTGCACCCACTAAGGAGCTGAGAACCAAAGAGGCAGCTTACTCTCTCACATTTTTCTAAGACCTCAGAGCTTGTTTGGGCCAATTTTTCAAACAAGATTCAGATTGAATTTGATTTTGGTGTTAACTTCACTATGGTTGAATCTTTTTTGACTTAACTTTCTTTTATTTTGGTAAATTGTTAACACCAGCTGTGGCTTCCACTTTTGAAAAATCAAAATGCTATTAGCTGAAATTGTAGGTTATTCTTTGTTGCTGTTCCAAAAAAGGAGGGACAGGAAAGTTCAAGAGTTGATCATTTATGTGCATAATGTTTAATTATGGTTTAGCATTGCTTGCAAATCTTGCCATTGTACTTGGAGAGCCAGACAAATTAGACCCATAAAAGCATTAATCTGGGGATATTTAGGCTTCCCTTTGTATATCAAGTTGCAAGTTGAAAAATCTGGCATTCCTCATACTAATTTTAATAATAATTTAATTATAATTAATACTAAACCTGTGCATGACACAAATAACTGTAACATCATATAATAATATGATTTGGTACATTGGATCTAAGTTACAGTATCCGAGTATTCTATCTTCTATTTCTATTACATTTAAGTAAACAATGTAGCATTGTACTGAATATTTGTTGAGTTTTTTAAAAAGTTCATATATAGTACACCTGTATTTTAAACCTTGGACAAGAATGTAAGATATCAAGATCCTCTATCAATCAAGTAAGATGGATAATTTGTTGGAAATTTATCAATGTCCTATTTCCTTTATAATGAATCAGATTTGTTAAATATTTTTAGTGAGCCCTGAACCCCAAAAGCCCCCAAAGCATTTCCTCCTGGATAAACATTCTTTTCTGTCTTTTCATTTATCTACATTTGCTCACACACTAGAACTATCAAATCAATTAGTATAAATTGAACTTGTGATAGTTTTTCATTAAGGGAAGTATTATTTTGCATTTGTATATTTTAGAATAGCAATTTCTTAATAAAAATATTAATAAATTAATAAAAGAATTCTAAACAGTTTTTGGAAATAATTATATAAATAACCTTTCATGGGAATTAAACTGTTTCGCATATCCTAAGTCATAATAGAGATATCAACACTGAACTGAACCTGGTAGAGGCCATTTTCCTCATTCATCATTGCCACAATGTATGGGATTGGGGGAAGGTTAGAATGCATTACTAGACAGAACATTGAACTTTCTCATGAGAATCAAGGTCATCTCTTAGGCCAGGGGTCCCCAACCCCCGGTCCGCGGCCCGGTGCCGGTCCGCGGCCTGATAGGAACCGCAGGGCTGGAGAGGAGGAGGAGGAGGAGGAGGGAACAGCCCCCTGGGCAGAGGATGGCCGAGCGCGCCTCCAGCAGTTCCTTCCGACGGCCACCGCGGCGCACTTTCCGGGGCTTCCCGGAGGGGCCGGCATGTCAGCTGAGAAGGTAGCGTGCCTCATCGCACAACGAGCGAGCGGGCGGAGGACTCGAGCCTGCGGCTACCTTAAGCACCGCCGAGGCCATCTGGGCGCCACACACCCATCTCCCTTCCAGCCCCATGTGGTGCCCGGATGGTTTCGGTAGTGCTTAAGGTAGCCGCAGGCTCGAGTCCTCCGGCCGCTCGCTCATTCGCTCGCTGTGGGATGAGGCACGTTACCTCTTCAGCTGACATGCCAGGCCCTCCGGGAAGCCCCGGAAAGTGCGCGGCAGTGGCCGTCAGAAGGAGCTGCTGGAGGCGCGCTTGGCCATTCTCTGCCCAGGGGCTGCTCCCTCCTCCTCTCCAGCCGACATGCTGGCCCCTCTGCTGCTTCCCGGGGGGGGGGAGATAATGACAGGCACACAGAGGGACAGACTTAAAGAGACAGAAATAGAGAGAGGGAGGGAGAGACGGAATCAGACACACACACACACACACACACACACAAAGTGACAGAGATGGGTGGAGGGAGGAGAGAGACAGATACAGATACAGAGAGAGAGAGAAACAGAGAAAGAGAAAGAAAGAAAAATAGAAAAAGAAAGATGAATGGAGGGTGGGAGGGAGGGAGAGAATGAAGGAAAGAAGGGGGAGGGAGGAGGAAGGGAGGGGTGAAAGAAGGAAGGAAGGAAAGAAAGAAAGAAAAAGAAAGAGATGGAGGGTAGGAGGGAGGGAAGGAAAGAAGGAAAGGAAAGGAAAGGAAGAAATCTATTTTCCTATTTCCTTCCACCTCAAGCTACCTGTTTGGTTAACCAGGTTAAAGATCTATTTTTCTCCCAGTGATCATTTCAAAGGAATCACATCCTCTGCGTCATTTCCTGGATTCAAACCAGCATCCCAAAGAGTCATGAGCTGCCTTTATATATAACGAGTGCCCATAAATCCATTTTTACCATCTTCAGAAGACCAAAGACCAGCCAGAAATGGAAGGAAGGAAGGAAGGAAGGAAGGAAGGAAAGAAAGAAAGAAAGAAAGAAAGAAAGAAAGAAAGAAAGAAAGAAAGAAAGAAAGAAAGAAAGAAAGAAAGAAAGAAAGAAAGAACTTATGACCACTATTGAGCCCAAAATTTTGGAGTTTCACCACATTTTCCAAGTTGGCCACGCCCATCCGGTCACATGACCGCTGAGCCACTCCCACAAAACAGGCCATACCTTTTGGCTCTCAAAAGAAATTTCAGTAGTGGTACTGTTGATATTTGGCTCTATTGACTAATAAGTTTTCCCACCACTGCCCTAGAGGGCCAAGTGAACCGACTCCCCCACCCCGCATGCGCATGCGCCGCCTGTTCCCCCTCCATCCCTCCTCCTCTAGGCCAGCCGGTCCGCAGAATTTTCTTTAAAATGAAACCGATCCCTGGTGCAAAAAAGGTTGGGGACCCCTGTCTTAGGCAATGGAGAGAAAAGGAAAAGGGTGCCTGAGGAGCCCGCCAATTAATCTAATTGGCCAATGTGATTACTGGTTTTAATTATACTGAAACCGCAGGAAAGATTCAGAGTTGGTTTTCAACCAAGTGTACCGATATGATTTACCCAATAAAGAATGAGAAAGTGTCTGGCCTTGGGGTTCTCATTTGCTTGGGTTTGTTAGTCGGAACCTTGACAAGAGATTTGAGATGTTACAATTTCAGAAATTTGACACTTGTGGGGACTAAAGTTTCTAGGCAGAAAAGGAAAGAGGGGAGAGACTGTTACTTAGTGATGTCAGTCTCCATTTTGATTGTTAAGTGAGGACTACCTGTATTGGAGAAATACATCTGTTATAGATTGATGTTCCCAGTAGATTTGTCTGGATGTTGAGCCATGACAAGTGGACTTCTTTTCTTCTTTGGTGTGAAATGTTTCGCTACTTATCCAAGTAGATTGGAAAAGCTAAGCAGCAAAAAAAAAAAAGGGGGGGGGAGAAAAGTCCAAGTGATTCGACTTCCAATCATGGCTGTTATTTATATAAAATAAAAATGATTTCTTTTACAGTAATAATATCCAATTTCTTAATGGGATATCTCAGTATTTTCCCTTTGTCAGAAAGACAATATCCAGGCTTCTGAGATTTGGATGGAGAGGAAATATTATTATATTTTGATATTAATTTTCCAACGCCTGTCAAGCACAAAGAACCAAGTCCAAACACAAAGAGTTCAAATTTACTGATATATTGCTCAAGCCTATACACAGGAATCTTCTCAATTAACAGTTCATACCTGGATAAAATTAGATAAGTTTCAACAGCATTCAAGGGCAATTTGTCCTTCTGTGACTGCATAGAGACTCTAAACCTATTCCTTGTTTGACTCCTCCTTCCAGTCTCTCTCCTACAGTGCTTGACTCGAAGGACAAAAATGCATCTGGTTTGATGAAGATTAACAGGTATACTACTGATTGTTGTTTAGATGGGAGACCACCTGGCAAACGTGCAACGCTTTGATTTCTGTGATGGGAGAAATATATAATTTAGATATTACTAAATAATAAATTATACTCCTTTCATCAACATTGATATATTACATAAACTTTTGGTATTTATGCATCACTTCAAATAGAAAGAAATCATTCAAAAAGAGGGTGAAAGGTTGCATAATATTTACACATACATACAGAATTTAACACTGTTACTTAATTAGAAATGCTATACATTTCATCACAGCGGAGAAGATTATGGCCAAGTTTGCCTTCTTGGACTTCTATATGAATATTCACAAAGATTTTGCTCTCTCTTTTTTCTTGAAACTAACTTCAGTTTGACAATCTTTCATATAGAAGTCACCTTCAAATAGAGAATTGCCTTGCAGCAACTCCACAGAGGTGGGTATTTTATAAAGTTGGTCTCGTGGCTACACGCTATCATATGAATTTTAGACAGCTAAATCTTGTAGTACAATGAGATTTCCAAAATGAAAATAGAGTCAGTGATTGGAATTTTTATTTTAAATGAAATACAGTCACCCTACAATTCTCTTTGGAAAAATAACCTTTACTACAATTCTAGATTTGTTTTTATATTAGTTTGAATTGTTTGGCTTCTTCCCCAAAATCCCGGAATTAGGTTCTAATGGAATGCCAAGAATTTTGTAACAGATCTACAGCCATTTCTCAAAATTACAAGTGCCGAAGGGATGGTGAGGGGAAGAATGAACTTGGTATACATTGGTAATATGATAAATCTTGGAAAGTGAAGTAGCTAAAATCCCAAAGAGAGAAGTTTTCTAATGAATGCTTTAGCACTTTGTTGGAAAATAAGCTATTTTTGCCTCTCAGTAGCTTTTTCCCTATGCTCTTCTTTTTACAAATTAAGGTTGATATAGTCTGGGTAGATGATTAGTTATCTTCCTAGAAAGAATCAAGCTATGGATTGGCAGTATCCAAATCCTAAATTTGCTTTCATTAAAATAAAAGGATGCGATGTGATAAAATTCTTAATCTAAGCTTTTGAAGGTAGATTTTGTTCTCTTGTTGTTTTAAGGTCACTGCTTTGTTGAGCCTTTATTTCTCTTTCTCATTTCTACGACCCCTTTTTCAGGTTCTCTGACTTAAACGTCATGCAATATGTGTAACATGTTGAAGCTTGCTATTTTTATAAAACATAATAGTGAGCTAGAAGTCTGTCTAAACATTACAAAACAAACAATCACTTTGCATACCAGAATACCAGTCTTCTTGACAGAATTGTTTTTCTTGTGATGATGGTATGCAAATCTGTCTGTCTTAACTATCTATCATTGCTTGTTGTTTTCTTATCTTCCCCTTTAAAAATGAATATAGGGAAATAGCAGAAGTTTTTATTTCCATGTTCAACCACTTGTGGCTTACAACAACAACAACAACAACAACAACAACAACAATAATAATAATAATAATTTATTTATAAACCGCCTCCTCTCCCCAAAGGGACTCGGAGCGGTGCACAGGGAAATTAAAAAACCGATAATAGATAAATAGATAAAATACAAATTAAACAAAATTATCCCTGCGCTAAAATCCCCTGTATTAAAATTACGCTAAAATCCCCTAAAACCCTATTAAAAGAGGGAAGACTAACCAAGCAGAAGAAGTGTGTTTTCAGTTTTTGACGGAAGGAGCAGAGGTCCGTAGTTGTTCTAATTTCGGGGGGAAGGTCGTTCCAGAGGGCTGGGCCCGCCACAGAGAAGGCCCTTCCCCTGGGCGTCGCCCGCTGGCATAGCCTAGTGGACGGAACCCGGAGAAGTCCCTCTCTGTGGGAGCGGATCGGCCGCAGGGATGTATGGGGCAGGATCCGATCCCGCAGATAACTAGGTCCCATGCCATGGAGCGCTTTAAAGATGGTAACTAACACCTTGAAGCGCACCCGAAAGACGACAGGCAGCCAATGCAGCTCGCGCAAGAGCGGTGTTATGTGGGTAAACCTAGAGGTTCCCATTATTGCTTGCGCGGCTGCATTCTGGACAAGCTGAAGTCTTCGGGTGCACCTCAAGGGGAGCCCCATGTAGAGAGAATTGCAGTAGTCCAGTCGGGATGTCACGAGGGCGTGAGTGACTGTGCAAAGGGCATCCCGATCCAATAGGGGACGCAACTGGCGTACCAGGCGAACCTGGTAAAACGCCCTCCTGGCCACGGCTGTCACTTGATTTTCCATGGACAGCCGGGTATCCAGGAGGACGCCCAAGTTGCGTGCCCCATCCACAGGGGTAAGGTGTTCGTCCCCTATGGCCAGTGATGGAGTCAACTGGTTGTACCGGGATGCCAGAAACCACAGCCACTCGGTCTTGGACGGGTTGAGTCTGAGTCTGTTACTTCCCATCCAGGCCCGCACGGCTTCAAGGCACTGGCACATCACCGCTACGGCATCGTTGGGGTGGTTTGGGGTAGATATATACAGCTGCGTATCGTCAGCGTAGAGGTGATACTCTACCCCCAAACCACGGATGATCTCACCCAGCAGCTTCATATATGTGTTGAACAGGAGAGGCAAGAGGACCGACCCCTGAGGAACCCCACGTGAGGGGTCTCGAGGTCGACCTCTGCTCTACTGCCAACACAAATTGCGATCGACTGGAGAGGTAGGAGGAGAACCACCACAGTACGGTGCCCCTCACCCCCAACCCCTCCAGCCGATGCAATAGGATACCATGGTCGATGGTATCGAAAGCCGCTGAGAGGTCTAATAGGACCAGGATGGAGGAACAACCTCCATCTCTGGCCCTCCAGAGATCATCTACCAACGCGACCAATTCCGTCTCGGTGCTGTGCCTGGGCCGGAAGCCGGACTGGCGCGGGTCCAGATAATCAACTTCCTCCAGGTGACGGGGAAACTGTTGTGCCACTTCCTCCAGGTGACGGGGAAACTGTTGTGCCACAACCTTCGCCAGAAAGTGAAGGTTGGAGACCGGACGGTAATTAACTAATAATGCTGGGTCCAGAGAGGGCTTCTTCAGGAGGGGCCTCACCATAGCCTCTTTAAGGGAGGCAGGCAAGAAACCCTCACTCAGAGAAGTGTTGACAACCTCCTGGAGCCAGCCTCGTGTAACCTCCCAGGATGCCAGTACAAGCCAGGAGGGACACGGGTCCAATAAACATGTGGTGGCTCGCAGTCGCCCACGTAACCTGTCCATATCTTCGGAAGTAACAGAGTCAAACTCTTCCCACAAAACTGTCTCAGGACCTGCTTCGGGGCATCCCACTGGGCCATCGATGGAGACTAACTCGCTCTGAATCTGAGCGATTTTATCCTGCAGATAAATCCCAAGTTCCTCTGCTCTACCCTGTAATGGGGTTTCCCGCACCCTCTGTTGAAGGAGGGAGCAGATCACCCTAAACAGGGCGGCAGGGCGGTTATCTGCGGATGCGATGAGAGTGGCACAGTGATGACGTTTGGCCACTCTCAGCGCCACAAGGTAAGTCCGTAAATGGGCTCTCACCTGTGTTCGGTCAGATTCAGACCGAGTAGATCTCCATCTCCTCTCTAGGCATCTCTTGTGGCGTTTCATCACCCTTAGCTCCTCGGTAAACCAAGGAGCCAGGGTGGTTCGCCGCCGCAAGAGAGGCCGCAAGGGCGCGACCTGATCTAAGGCTCCCGTGGCCGCAGTATTCCATGCGGCCACGAGGTCCTCCATCGGGCGCGGGTCAGGGATACAGGAAGTGGCCCAAGCGCCGTCTGGAACCTGTCAGGGTCCATCAGGCGCCTGGGGCGGAACCAAATAGGTGACTCAGGTTCCGCTTACAAACAACTAAATGACGATAAGCAAAATCAAAGTTTTCAAATAAGCCAACCTGCAAAAAAAAATCAAAAACTAGAAACACTTGGCCTTTGATAGCTGCAGCAGTAATCTAAATAACAGCAACAAATAATTATGGGCAATAAACTTATTATTATATTTACAGACTTAATTTTTAAACTACATCTCTTAAATTGGCTCCTACTATACACTTACAATATATTTGATTTAAAACTTTAGATTGCCATAAAATCTCTATGATATTCCTACAAATTATTTAATTTGATTTATTTAAAACAACTAAGAAAGCATGCATAAAACCTTTTTCTCCCCCACACTCCCATCTGAGAACACATGAAATGAAAGTCTAAACTCCCTTCCTGGCTGAAGTTTATTGCTTCTACATTTGTGACAAACCTGTATGCCTAGAAGATTGTCCAGCTGACTTGTTGCTGTGAGATGATGATCTGGGATTACCTTATAGGTTAGACATAAGAACATAAGAACAGCCACCGCCCATCCAGTCCAGCATTCTGTCTCACACAGTGGCTCACCATTTGCTTCAGGGTATTCCCAAGCAGATCTCTTCACCTGCTTATGATTCCCTGCAAATGGCATTGAGAAATATCCTGCCTATGTCTCCATCCTGGAGGGTGTCCTTAGGCATCCATAATGATAGCCATTGATACCCTTGTTCTCCATGAACCCGTCTAATCCTTTCTTAAAGGTGTCGAGGCTGACAGCTGTCACCACTTCTTCTGGCAGGAGTTCCATAGACCAGTGATCCTCTGGGTGAAAAAGTACTTCCTCTTATTTGTTTGAGGTCTAGTTATCAAAAGTTTCATGTAGTGCCCCCTAGTTTTAGTGTTGTGCGATAGGGAAAACAGTTTTTCCTTTTCGACTTTGTCCACACCGTGCATGATTTTATAGACTTCAATCAGGTCACCTCTCAGGCGCTGTCGTTCTAGAGTGAAGAGGCCCAGCCGTTGCAGCCTCAGATGGTGAGGAAGGTGTTCCAGCCCCCTAATCATTCTGGTTGCCCTCCTCTGCACCTTTTCCATTTCCATAATATCCTTCTGAAGGTATGGTGACCAGAACTGTACACAATACTCCAGATGGGGCCTCACCATAGATTTATAGAGGCAAAATGACACTTGCTGACTTATTTTCTATACCGTTCCTAATGATCCCTAGAAATGAGTTTGCTTTTTTCACTGCTGCGGCACACTGGGTTGACACCTTCATTGAGCTGTCCACCAGGACACCAAGGTCCCTTTCCTGGTTAGTTGCAAGGAGTTCAGACCCCATCAGTTTATAGATGTAGTTGGGGTTTTTTGCCCCAACGTGCATCACTCTACACTTACTAATGTTGAAGCTCATTTGCCACTGGTTTGCCCACTCCCCCAGTGTCAAGAGATCCCTCTGGAGCTCCTCACACTCTCTCTCAGTTTTTACTACCCTGTATAATTTAGTGTCGTCGGTGAATTTGGCTACCTTGCTGTTTACTCCTACTTCTAGATCATTTAACATGAGACAAGGAAAGTGAACCATCCTATACTTGCCGGAATAGGATGCACCCCTATTGCCTGGGGCCTAATGGGAGAAGATTTTAGGGAAGGGAGCTAAAATCTTTCCCTTTCCTTTGGACATGGTGGATGGTGGATATAGAAGTGTTTAAGGATATTATATGGTTGACTGGTATTGAAATAATGAAATAACAACAAGGGCCTTTTAGATCTCAAGCAGCAATCAACCACAGTGTCTTATTGGCTGCCTGCAAGAGTGTGGATGAGATGCATTGTTGTGCCGTAGTTCTACCCATTCCTAAATTGGCAGTTTCAGCTTCTGTACCTTTGAGAGGAGTGACAACAAACTGATAGTTGCTCCAATATGGGGGCCCTCAGAGCTCACTCCTCTCTCCTATGCTATTTAATATGAGCATGAAACTGCTGGTAGAGGTCAACTATCTGTATGACTGAACTATAATGTTGATACTCAGTTACCATAGCTACAACGTAAGATGGGTACACTGTGGGAGCTCTGACGTAGTCTCTAGAGATGTGAGGGCTTAGAAGGGTTAAAAAAAAGATCATATTAAACCCTTGAAATGTATAGTTACATTGACTCAATCACAGCTCCAGTTTTAGCTCTAGATGGGATTCTATTTCCCTTAAAAGAATAGGTATGGACTTGGAGTGGCTCAGAGCTCTTGGCAGAAGAAAGTGAAAGCTATGTATGGAAGCTATTCAGAACCTGTCTTGTTCTGCATTGTACTTGGGTGTCTGTAATTATTTAGGTAATGATCACTCCTTGTCTTTTAAAAAAAAGAATTTATATTTTGAATTATTTACATGAATTTTTTAAAATAGTTCAGGTATGATGATCACATCAAAGAATAACCCTATGTATTATCTGTATTAACTATGTACATTTAATTTTTAAATTAAAGTTGTTCAGAGAGAATACTGCAGGATTTCTGACACCTGCATTTTACAATTAACAGCTTGAAGGCTGCTAAAATTGAATTGTATTTCAATGTATGTCTATATTTTATATTTATGAACTAGCTATCCTGGCCACGCGTTGCTGTGGCCCAGTCTGGTTAAACTACCTACCTACCTACTGTATTTCTCCTCTCTCCCTCTCTCCCTCTACCTACCTACCTACCTACTGTATTTCTCCCTCTATCCCCCATCTACCTACTTACCTACCTACTGTATTTCTCCCTCTCTCTCTCTCCCTCTACCTACCTACCTACCGGCCTTGGTTGCTTGTGTTGGCATTGGAGTTTGTGGCAGCAGAGAGAGAGGCCGCTGAGTCGGCAGCGGCCTTGGAGGGGAGGAGTTGGTGGCGGCGGCGGAGAGAGAGGCTGCTGAGGAGGCGGCCATCGCGGATATGATGCAGACCGCTCCACGTGCAAGTGACATGAGCTAAAAAGCGTCCGGGGGGAGGGGGGAGAGTGAGGGGGAAAACTCAGAAGAGCTGCACTTTTACATTTGCGTGGCATGCACCTGACACAGGTGCGACATCCACACAATCTATACATATCGTTGCTGTACTTCAAAGGAACGTTGTGTGAAAATTTGGAAGCGATCGGTGCAGTACTTTCTGAGATTAGCGGTTTTGAACAAACTATTGTTACATTTTTATTTATATAGATAATGATTGACAATTGTCCTGCATATACCTGTGTGGTGTGTATTTCTGCCAGAAATTGAAATTATACAGGAATAATATCAATGAAGAAATAGGTTGAGGTAAACTTAGACCTGGAATCCTGGCTAGCTTTGGAATATCAACCCTTCTCTTACATACCAGCAATCTGAAAAGGGTTTCCCTTCTATTAGAAAAGCAGCAGAATTGTGTTTACTGGATTTGCTGAGTTCTTTCAAATAAGAGCAAGACAGATAGATTCTGCTGTACATTTTATGTAATGATGAGTACATTAGGATTATTATGGCATCGAAGGCTGGATGCTTATCTAATAATTAAATACAGCCTAACAATTAATGTTTGAGCTGGACATGAAGAGTAGCTTTGAAACCTTTTAAATTTAATTACAACATCTGTCACAAAAGTCAACTCCATTCTAGTAATTGTGATTTGCCTATTTGTATTTACCCCTGAGTTCAGCTTCACTTACTAATTAGAGTGAATTTTGCTTCCCTTCCCCCAATAGTTTTCGTTTCTTTTCCCTCCATCCGTCTTTCCAGATTAAATTTTAGTGACTTGGCTGCATTATTGAGCTGTCTATGTCATTGTCAAAGAAACCCACATAACAGTGGGAAATGAAATAGACCATTACATTTATTCAGCATTACTAAAATACCTGGAGCTTGGGTTGCTCTCAGCTGAAAGGAGAGCAATGCCATAATATGATAGTATGATTATGTGTGTATGTTTGTAGTGAATGGCAAAGAAGTTACAGCAAGGCTAAAAACAGATTCAGTGTTCATGTGGAATTACCTCCTGATATTTCTTTGCTGTAAAATACAAGTTAAAAATATATTCTCTAAATTGTGTAGTATTGATCTAAGAAAGATTTTTAGGAAAGCCTGTAGAAAGGAAATCTATAAAGGATTGTCAGCTAAACCTTTTTTTAAAAAAATATGAGTGATATAAAAACTATATAAAGCATATTTATGTAATGTCCCCGTTTACCTTTCTGGGTATGCTATAAGCAAGAATAGCATTGTCTCTACCAAGACAAAAGAGAAAATAACAATTAGACTAAAATCACCAGCCAGTTGCCAGGAAAAAAAAAAATCAACCCTGACTGCCAAAATGGAAGGTTAGTGATCTGATGCCAGTCTTTGTGGATCAACTTTGGTGCCTTCCAGCTGTGTTTCAACTACAGAAATTGCCAAGCTTGCATGGTAAGAACAGTGTGGATACTAATGACCCTGTCCACAACGGTACAAAGTCTATCTCTGACAGTAAATACTAAGATAGGTTTTATCCAGCAAAGCAAACTGATCAAATACTGGCTGAGGAAAAATTCATGACTCTTCATTGTTTCTTAGAATTTGTATAGCTTTTACCTTGCACTTAGCTGTAAAGTATAGCATTCATTTCCTACAGTTGTATCTGCTCCTGGTTAACTGAATAAATAGTTAATGCTACTACATAATCACCTAAGTGCGCTTATTTGACTGGTACAGGATAGCACAAGAATACTTGCCAATGAAAAGGGAGGTAGTCCTCTGGTTTTCCATATAAATATCATTTTAATATAGTATCAGAGTGATACTTTGTGAGGAGATAATAGTAGATGACCATGTAGGTAAAAGTCATAGGTACTCCTTCAGTCTATCATTCCAAGAAATTCTGCAGAACAATACACAAAGGGCAAATTATGTGATTTAAGCATAATGACAGATCTCAGGAAGGCAGCAATTGAAAGTATTGTATAGGCCCAATAGACTGCCATACCAGTGAATATGTTTATTTCCTATTTATGGATCGGAGCAATCTTAGGAAATGACACTAACATACTATGTACTGTATTCTCTAAGTGTTGCAATTCATTTTTCATGCATAGGAATTTCTTCTCAACATTTCAGGTCATTGAATGGCTAGATACTAAATGTAAAGCCCCAGATTCATCAACTTTGTTAGCAAAACATCAATTTAATAGGGCATTATTTTGTGCTATTGATTGCAGGATATTAGATTGCTTATTTACAAATGGAAGCTTTTACTAATTGTCATTAACAGTAATGAAGATTGCACATCTGTTTTAAATTCTGCCAAGATTATAGGAAAAATGAAAGTCTTTGCTTGCCAATAAAGAGTTGTATACCTATGTACAATTCTTTCTTGGAACATTCCAAGGTAAAAACAGTATTGTATTGAGAATTTCACTTGACCCAAATCCTGCTGGTTGTTACAAGCAAACCGGGGATTTTGTGGTTTAAAATAAACTTGATTGCTTAAAAAATAAGTCACTGGAGTCTTTCATGGTTGACTTGTTTAGCAATCATCTAAAGTTTGTAATGAAACTGCAATCCCTGTTACACATTGAAACAACAATCCAAATTAACAGAAATTAAATAGACATCCATCTTTTTCTCTTCAGGGCAATGATGGAATAGCACAAAGTGAGCTCTTTTCTGTGCGTACTTACTGTGTTAAATTACTGGATTACTGTTGTATTATATAACTGTCCTATTTGCTAACAAGCTTTTTATGGCCAACAGAACTGAGAGATGAAGTTTTATGTTACTAATTAATAGGGGAATACAACTTGGAATATTTTATTTTAAAGTTTAAAGGTAAACTTTAGGGTCTGTGGTGATTGTCTGAATGCTTTTAAATATAAAACAGAAATGAAAAGACATTTCACCTATTCCAGAAAATACAAATTTTCATAAGGTGTGAGTTGTTTTTTCCACTGTGAAAGATGCTTGAGATAGCAGTCCTCTTGAAAATAATCTTGGTTGAAAGAAAGCTCTGTAATGTTTACAGGTATTGCAGCAAGGTTCATTTGTGTCACCTGACAATAATCATTACTTTTCATGGTAAAAAAATTCCCTTGGCATCTCAATAGTAATTGTAATGAATTTTCACTTGTATCACAGAAAAGCTGTGGTGGCACAGTGGTTAGAATGCACTATTGCATACTGACACTGCCCACTGCCAGGAGTTTGATCATGATTGGCTCAAGGTTGACTCAACCTTCTATCCTTCCCAGGTCAGTAAAATGAGGAGCCATATTGCTGGGTTTACAATTTTGTAACCCACGGAGAGGGCTGTAAAGCATTAGGAAGCAATATATAAATCCAAATACTATTGCTATCTCTGAAGTGGCCATAATGAATTCAGTCTTTTGTCAAGAAAAAGACAACTGTTTTGTACTGAATCAGATCCTCTTGTTCCTAAAGCCTAGAAATGGACAATATAACACACTGCACTTCGTCTTGAATTACAATCCTTCAAATCCCTTCACTTTTGCCAGTTGTGGCTGGAGAAATTGTGTTTCAGCAACACCTAGAAGACCGTACACTTGATTTAATCCCATTTTTCTTAGGAATCAACTTCATTAAAAGATGGATATTTCTTATGATGATTCTTGCAATAAATTGTGCGTCTCTGCATGGTAAACCTTTTAGAGTTACATCTAAGCAATACAGATTATATTTTATTGCATAAATATGAAGCATATCAAGAAGTCAATATGTAGACCATATATATATGTAGACCATATATATAGGTGTGCACAACATAATATAAAGAAGTCCGGTTGCTGCTCAAACATCTTTTGTGCTGGATTTTTCTTAATGTAATTTCCTTCAATAAAAGAATAGAAAGTATCTTCCTAGATCATTTTGCTTGGCAGCACATTCAGAAGACAAATGGGCTTTTTATTACTTCTCAGCTCTTTCTCACACAAAGACATATTGTACTTTAAAAAAAATCTTAGTTAGAAATGTCTCCTGTCAGAAATCATCAGCATTCTGCTTTTTTGACATGGCTGTAGTTGGTAATGCAGTTTTATAAACTTATTATACCAAATACAGCAATATTTCACAAGGATGAGCACCAGATATGTATTGTTTGTTTTTGGTGATGAGGTTTCTTTTATTGTTTCCTAATATTTATTGGAGGGAAAAAAGAAATGGCATAATGGGCATGCATGTAAGGATATCTATTAATGATCTCTATAAACATCTCTCTTCCAATATACTTGTAGAAATCACTTAATTTTTTTCATAGTTTATTTTATTATCTTGCACATTTAATCTGCATATTCCTAGTAAAATCACTCTGCAGCAGCATGTTCAGAGCTTATTGACTGAGTACTATTATTTCAGAAAAAAATCCCATTTTTATTTCCACTGTAACTTTCACCAAGGGGATCATGAATATAATCTTATATAAGATGTGTATATGTTCCTCCTATGCATACTTCTTTCCATACTTATTCCATTATTTTTGTTTATTGTTATCTTTTGTTTATTGTATTTGACAGGTTTCTATTTCTACCATTTCTGTTTATGTTATTTGCTAATCTGTTTTACTGTCATATTGGTCTCTTTAGAATTTCATGTAACTGAACCTCAATAAAAAGCCTCAATAGTTGGGGAAATGTTTAAAGTATGAAATAGTTACTGTATTTATTTGTGTGGGGAGAGAGTTTTTCTCAAAATAATTTATCTCTGAATTGGATGGGTAGTGTTAGACCAGTCTTTCTTAATGTTGTAAAGGTGGACCATTAATAAGCACCCCTCCCCCATTTAAAGTAAACTCCTTCGCCTGACTTTTCATGTTTAACAGTATTTTACATTTTTGGACAAATAGGATTAAACACAAACAATTTTTGTTTAAACAAAAACAATTTGTTTGTAGTGCTGTATAGAGTTATCCTGTGGTAAGATGTGGCCAATAAATTGGATAAATAAAGATATAATTCATGTACTGACAACTGTGATGTTTATTTGTTATACACTAAATAATATATGCAGTTTGTCAACAAAATAGCACTTTCAAATATAATAAGTTAATATATACATTTAAAAAAAAAAGAAATCCTGTTTCACCCCTGTGAGTGGTACATGTTTTCTTTAGAGGCCTGGAAGTTTGAGGATTCTGTGTAATATCGTAGTTGTTCCTGGCATTTCACCCTTCTGGAGCTTTGACGGTGTTCCTGGCATCAGTTGGAAACATTCTCCCAGTTTAAAGACCTGAGTGCTCCTACCACCACTGGAGCCACTTTGGCCTTTACTTTCCATGCCCACTCTAGTTCCTCCTTCAGTTGTGGTGTGTGTGTGTGTGTAAATATATAATAAAATAATAAGAGAGCCAGTTTGGTGGTGTGGTTAAAGTGCTGGCCTACAAGCTAGGAGATTGTTAATTCCACTTTAGGATGAAAGCTAGTTGGGTGACTTTGGGCTATGGTAGTCATTCTCTCTCAGCCCAGCCCATCTCACAGGGATGTGGTTCTGGAGAAAACAGGAAGGAGTATTATTTATGTTTGCCGCCTTGGGTTACTTATAAAGTAATAAAAGCACGATTAAAATCTAATAAATGGCTAATTAAGCATGAAGAATATCACAGTGGTCAGATTGAATTATGGTGTCCTGTCTGCTCTTGTTTAAATGGACGGATGTAGAATACACTTCCGGGGGGCGGGGAGAGACAACACTTATTTTACATGGATACTATGCATGTTAACAAAAAGTAGAAACCCAAACATTCCTGTTAGAAGAACTTCTGAAATTTATGTTTATCACTACTGAATCATGAAAGAAAATTAAGATACAGTTGACCATTGGTGTAGAGAATCATGCAGATCAATGGTGGAATTCAAATTTTTTTACTACCGGTTCTGTGGGCATGGCTTGATGGGTGTGGTGTGGCAGGGGAAGGATACTGTAAAATCTCCATTCCCACCAGTGGCGGGTTCCTACCAATTCGGCCTGGTTCAGCCAAACCGGTAGTGGCATGCCAGCCTGTGTCGCAGAACCCGCAGCAACCCAGGCTGGCCATGCCTCCAACCCAGTTCCCCTTCGCTGCAGTTGCCATCTCCATGTTGTTTTTGAGGTCTGTGCATGTGCAAAGCAATTTCTATTGAACTGCGCAATCTGTCTCTAGACAGTTTTGCCAACAGAGAAAAATCAGTTTTCTTCTTTTTACTATTCCATGATTACTTGTACCGTGTTTCCCCGAAAATACAACCTGTCCTGAAACTAAAGCCTTGGCACATTTTTCGTGTGGGCAAAAATATAAGCCCCCCCTGAATAATAAGCCCCCTGGACAACCCCCCCTCCAACCAGGCAAAGCACCGCTCACTGACCTAGCAGTATCCCGAAGGTGCCAAGCCATGTGGTGCTCTGCCCGCCCGCCCCCCCAGCTCCTGCGGCTTGGCACATTCATGGAGCTCTGCCTGGCTGGAGAGGGGGTTGTGCAAGCGCCTGTTCTGCCCCCAGCTCACATGCCTCTCAGCCTCACTATGCCCTGGGTCAGCTCTCCTTGAAGGACCAGGGCGGCAGTGCTGGTGCCGCCAAGCTCTGAGTAAAACTTCTTCTCCAGCTTCCAAACTCCGGAACTCAGCTTCTGATTCTTTCAGCAGCGGTCACTCTAGGAGTGTGCTCTATGGTTATGGGCAGGCTGCGTCTTCCAGCAGCCCAGCAACCCCAAAACAATAAGCCCTCCCTGATAATAAGGCCCAAGTAACATTTGGGGGGGGGGTGTCAAAAGAAAATAAGACCCTGTTGTATTTTCGGGAAAACACTGTAGTTAGGAAATCCAAATAAGCATTTTATGAATAAGACTTTATGAGACAACTCCTGTGTAGAAAATAAAGCAAAACAACTGTTTAGTTTTGGTTTTACAAAGCTTATTGGATAGATTAAAGCACATTTTGGTTGTTGCAGATAATACATTAGCAAGCAGATTGTACATAAACAATAGTATTTTACTCTAACTGCCTAATGCACATGGGTATTTCTTCTTTTTTTTCTTCTTTAAGTTAACATGGCTTTCTAAAGTATATTGTGGCATTTCTTTTTAGCCTGGGTTTTATATGATATAGTGCTTGTGGTATGTGAAATGTTACTCGTTGCCATGGCAATAGATAGCTGACCTAAACTGAGGAAGGAAATGATATGTCAGAAAATCTTGAACTGGGAAACGGCAAGGCATTGTGTTTCTGGGTTGTAGAAGTCCTTTGAAGGATCAGCCCAGCACATATACTGAGTCCATTTTAATGTGTAAGTCTGGCAACTAGTACAGTAGTGGTCTATTTTTAGGTTTTGGAAAACTATGCAGCTTGAAGATTACAGTTCTCCATTTTTACTGGGATGAAATTCAATTTTCAATAGACAGTGTAGCTGTATTATTATGCAGACAGAAAACATTATTGCAAAATCAGTCCATGTGGATGTAAAAGTATTTAAGATGAATATTTTTCCCATATTTAATTTCCAGAAATTTTCTTCCAAGATTAAAATCAATAATCTCCTTAAAAAGAGAGTAGTTTTTCTTAGATCTCTTATTTTGTTTTTTCCTCTTCACTTTATCCCTTACTTTCTCTTCCCTCTCCCCTTTTTGTGCTCTTCATAAGGGCTTTCCTTTTGAATGTTACCTATGTTTTTTTTTTAAATACTTTATAGAAAATTATTTTAATTATTATGACTTGTATGTATGTTAAAATATTTTGGCTCACTTTGACTGAGAGCTACAGACCTATAGTCATATAATGGGCAGGGTCCATTCAGGCCATCAAGTCCAAATCACTATCCCATCCCTATACCCAGCCAGTCAGAGCAAGCATATAATTTAAATTTAAAATAATTTAATTTAAAATATCCCATGCAAAAGATTATTTAACTTCTGTTTGAATAAATCCAAGTAAGGAAGCCTACCATTTATCATTGTATCTAGTTTCATTATGAAATTGCACTTAGTATAATAATATGGAATCTGCCTTTCTATTACTTAAATTAGATGTGTCACAGCCCATGGCCCATGGGCCACATGCAACCCTGGATAGCTAATTATGTGAATTATTATGTGAATTGTAGCAATATTAATACACATTAGCGATATTATGTATTTTATACGTGGGCCAAAACAATTCCTTATCAGGGACCAACCAGTGTCCTAACGCAATTAAGAGTCTCAAGCCATCCAGCAATCAAAATCCAGTCTTTTATTAGGAGAACCCTGTCAGTATTACCTAGGTAAGCCAACTCTGACTTCAACCCCTTCACGCCATGCCTCTGTCCCTGTTTTCCCTCACCTCAAAGTGTGTTACTGTCACATTCCCCAATGAAGTAATTTCATGGGTTGCAGAAATCACTCCCTTCCAGGCATTGCTGGTATCCACAGAGATGGCCTTTACTTGGTCAGCGAGAATGAATCTTGTTATGACTGAGGAGTAAATCCTCCTGCCTATGCAACTAGGGCGCAGGTCAGGGAAGCTTCACAAGTTGACATTCCTCTTTAATGCACCCCAGGCAAGCCAAAAGGTTGGAAACCCAGAACTTAAATCCATTAATCTGTGTCCTGCACTTTGGAATGAGAAAGAATAATACTTGTCTTTATTATATATTGCTCTTTTAAAATTATTATAAAAGTTCTATTATATCCTTCTTCAATTGTCTTTTTTCACAATTAAAAATATATTTACCTCCTTCAGAGGATTTAGTTCATTTCTCTAATTCCTATTACAGTTTCTAAGGATCTGTCTTAAAATGAGTTCCACTTAGTAGGAGTGATGGAGTTTGACCAGAACAGAAAAAATCAATGCTTGCTTTTCATTATTTGGATATTATATGTTGTAGTGTCTTAATATATTTTTCAAGTATGATGAGGAACCATTGATAAGTAAAAAATTTATAACCATTGATCAGTACAATTTTTGAGTAAACTGCCTATCCATTTAATTGTCAATTATTGGCTACACTAATCTGACACTTTATCAATTCTCCAGGATTTCTTAAAGTCAAGTGTTCAACTAGGCCATCAGCCACGTTCTTCTCTACCCTCATCTGCATACTAGAGATTCAGATAACTTTCTTCCAGTATTAATTTACATGCTACTAAAACTCTCCTGTCTGTTTCTAATCTTCAGTTAGCTGAAATTGTACATCACAGGACAACAATTTATGAATCAAGATATCTAAAATGCATTAATTTGAAGAATGAATACAAAACCCAGGAGTCATTTCTTCTATGGAATTGACATTTCTTAACACTAGTACTCATAAACATGGCCTTTGCGGTGTAACATCAGTTGTGGTCACATAATCATGATTCCCAATGTTCCCTGCTAGTTTCCACAAGCAAAGGCAATGGGGCAGCCAACAGAAAGTCTGAAATCACTCCTGCTCGCCCTTCTTTTTTACCTGCATGTGGTCATTTTGTTTATCTCTTTAGCTAAGTAAATATTGACAAAGGATGACTCTAAGGATTCTTTACTTGTTAGGATCAAGTCAAGGACAGCTGATTCTATTTTCTGCCTTCTGAAGAAGAATGTTATCAGCCAAACAAATCATGCATTTCTTGGAAGAACTTCATGTGGCAAAGTTTGTCTTCCAACAGTTGTTTAGATAATTAAAACTCCATTTGTTGCAAATTCATTCGTTCTTGAAAAGTCTGCAGTTTGCTTTTAGAAGGTATATCATCAACATCTTTTTTGTTTAGAAAGCAATACTAGGCATTAATAATGATTTTGTTTTTCCCCTTCAAGTATTAAAAATATATATATTAAACTCACCATTACAAAATCAGAATTTGTAGAAGATAAACAGGCTGACCCTGAGGGAGAGGTCAAACATGTCATAAGTCACAAATCCATGCAAGCTTGCAAGAAATCTAAGTTGTTAAGTATATTTTATCAGTTGGCCAATGCTACTCACTTGGTACCCCAAAAATGCTGTATGATGGGAACTGTCAGAGAGTGGAAGCAGGGTAGACCTTACAAAACTTGGTGTCACGTGTTAAAGATGACTTACAGAAAATGGACATCAAATGTGAAAATGCCAAAGATATCGTCATGGATAGGATTCATTGGATGAATCTTGCTGCCTGTACGATTTGCACCAAAGAAACCAATGATGATAATGATGACTCAATTCAAGAGGTTTTCTTGTTTTTTTCTTTCTCTAACTCATCCTCATCCTCTACAGAAAGATTGCTTTATAGTGGCATTTTAAATTATACAGAATTATTGAGAAGTGAGTTAAAATGAAATCCATTACATCATGTATTTGTATAATCTATGTATTATTGAAGTGCACTTTGGGAGCATCTGTGGTCTGTGTTCAAAATATCCAAGACTGCTTCTCAATCAAATAAAATACATTTCTTTTAAGGAAAAAGAAACTATCACATCTTTTTCAATACAATACAATAGCAGAGTTGGAAGGGACCTTGTAGGTCTTCTAGTCCAACCCCCTGTGTAGGCAGGAACCTTATACCATTTCAGACAAATGGCTATCCAACATCTTCTTAAAGACTTCCAGAGTTGGGGCATTCACAACTTCTGGAGGCAAGCTGTTCCAGAGGTTAATTGTTCTAACTGTCAGGAAATTTCTCTTTAGTTCTAAGTTGCTTCTCTCCTTGATTAGTTTCCACCCATTGCTTCTTGTCCTGCCCCCAGGTGCCTTGGAGAATAGTTTGACTCCCTCTTCTTTGTGGCACCCTCTGAGATATCGGAACACTGCTATCATTTCTCCCCTAGTCCTTCTTTTCATTAAACTAGACATACCCAGTTCTTGCAACCGTTCTTCATATGTTTTAGCCTCTAGTCCTCTAATCATCTTGGTTGCTCTTCTCTGCACTCTTTCCAGAGTCTCCACGTCTTTTCTACATCGTGGCGACCAAAACTGTATGCAGTATTCCAAGTGTGGCCTTACCAAGGCATTATAAAATGGTATTAACACTTCATGTGATCTAGATTCTATCCCTCTGTTTATGCAGCCTAGAACTGTGTTGGCTTTTTTGGCAGCTGCTGCACACTGCTGGACTATGTCACACATCTGTGACATAGAACAATCTTAACTTGAAGAGATTGACAGATTATTGAGCACTCGCAAAGCCCTGCTTGTTTTTCTGGACAAAACATGAAATGCAAAGGGAAATTGGCCTGTGAAATTATTCTCTCTTGAAATCTATTGAAGAGGATTATATTACAGGAACACATTTTAATTAGTTTATTAATATGTATGTGTTTCTGTTTGCCTATGAAGGGTAGGTTTGATTTTACATTAATGCGTATTTTATTAAAATAAAGATAATGTGAAATATGGCAATAATGTCCATAGCCCATGAACGTTGTTAATTATGGAATAACAATAAAACCACAAAATGCCTCTAGTATTCTAAGCAGAAAAATCCCTAGTTGGAGAAATGTAGAAAGGATGATTGCTGATTTGCAGTAAATACAGATGTTATGTTCCTTATGTCCAACTGCTTCACATAAACACCTTGGGGAAAAGATTGTACAATCACAGTCAGCTAATAGAATTTTAAACATGTCTGTACTGGAAAAATGAAGTGCTGTTTAGGCACAATATAGGTAATACAGAATGAAAAATGCAGTAATGATATGTAAAGATAGCAAATGCATTCAAAATATAGAGGGTTACCAAAATTTGGCATTGCTCTGATGGCGAACCTATGGCATGGGTGCCACGGGTGGCACATGGAACCATTTCTTAGGCCACGCGAGGCATTGCCCTGTCAGCTTCAGTGTGTATGTGCCCTGGCCAGCTGATTTAGGCCTTCTTTTGAGGCTGTTTTTGCCCTCTGGAGGTGGGGGAAGGCTGTTTTCACCCTCCCCAGGCTCCTATAAAGCCTCTGGAGCCTGGGGATGACGTAAAAAGCATGCCAAATGCAGGGGGTCATGCATTATGGATGTGGCACACCTGTGCACATCACCCCTGCACTCCCCCTGCTTTTGGCACGCGAGCCAAAAAAGGTTAGCCATCACTGCCCTATACCATTTCAGACAAATGGCTATCCAACATCTTCTTGAAGACTTCCAGTGTTGGGGCATTCACAACTTCTGGAGGCAAGTAGTTCCACTGATTAATTGTTCTAACTGTCAGGAAATTTCTCCTCAGTTCTAAGTTGCTTCTTTCCTTGATTAGTTTCCACCCATTGCTTCTTGTTCTGCCCTCAGATGCTTTGGAGAATAGCTTGACTCCCTCTTCTTTGTAGCAACCTCTGAGATATTGGAAGGCTGCTATCCTGTCTCCCCGTCCCTCTTTTATTAAACTGTATTTCTCCCTGTCTCTCTATTCCCCTACCTACCTACCTACCTACTGTAATACAATAATACAATAGCAGAGTTGGAAGGGACCTTGGAGGTCATCTAGTCCAACCCCGCTGCTCAAGCAGGAGACCCTATACCGTGTCAGACAAATGGTTTTCCAGTCTCTTCTTAAAAACACATCCGGTGTTGGGGCATCCATAACTTCTGGTGGCAAGATGTTCCACTGATTAATAGTTCTCACTGCCAGGAAATTTTCCCTCAGTTCTAGGTTGCTTCTCTCCTTGATTAGTTTCCACCCATTGCTTCTTGTTCTGCCATCAGGTGCTTTGGAGAGGTGGAAGGGACCTTGGAGGTCATCTAGTCCAACCCCGCTGCTCAAGCAGGAGACCCTATACCGTGTCAGACAAATGGTTTTCCAGTCTCTTCTTAAAAACACACCCAGTGTTGGGGCATCCATAACTTCTGGTGGCAAGCTGTTCCACTGGTTAAAAGTTCTCACTGCCAGGAAATTTCCCTTCAGTTCTAGGTTGCTTCTCTCCTTGATTAGTTTCCACCCATTGCTTCTTGTTCTGCCCTCAGGTGCCTTGGAGAATAGCTTGACTCCCTCTTCTTTGGGGCAACCCCTGAGATATTGGAAGACTGCTATCCTGTCTCCCCTGGTCCCTCTTTTATTAAACTGTATTTGCTGTCAGATGGGTGGTTCTTTGTTACAGTTTGGTTCAGTTCATATTAAACAGTTTAAGGCAGCTGCCTGCCTCCGTGTTTTTACCTCAGAGAGAAGTCTTGAGCAGTACTTCTCCCCCCCCCCTTCTCTCTATGAGCCACCTGGGAGTTTGCTATCCTCTGTGCCTTTTTGGCCCTAAGAGGCCTCCGTATGACAGTTGAAAAGCAGTTTAATGGGCGTGGCTACAGGGAAGTGAAAACACATTTCAGTGCGTACCTTTTATTTGTGTGTAACTTGCACATGACACACGTGTGCTAGGCACAAAATGAGTAGCTATTCTATTATCGGAAGTCCTTGGCTACATTGTGTGAAAGTTTGGTGTAAATCGGTCGAGTAGTTTTTTGAGATTAGTGGATTCGTACAAACTATTTTACATTTTTATTTATATAGACTAGGTAACAACATGTAACATTGTTTGTGCTTTTATTTTACTGGCTATTTCAAGAACATTTTAATTCCACAGGAAAACATTTTGTAAGATCTCTATATCAAAGTCTAAGCTTAGAGATTTGTATAGAATATTTAACCTACATTTCAAGAAGTGCTGAAGTATCTTTTTAATCCATTTTTTGCTGGATAACTATGCAGCTATTAAAAATCAGAAACATAACTTTTCTTTGTGCTCTGATATTAGGGCAAGTTTGATGCAGTGTTTAATGTGCTGACTTAGAAACTGGGAAACACAGTTCACATTGTTATGAACATATAACAATAAGCAACATCTGCCTGTCCTTGCAAAGAACTCAATAGGTGGATAAAAATGCTGAATCCAATCTAAACAGCTGGCTGACCATGTGACCAATGTGATAATAATGAAGTTAATAACAGAGAATAAATGTTGTCTCTCAAAAAAAAACTAAAGATATAGTGGACCATCTAGTTAGCTGCTGCAAATAGATTGCACAGACTGACCACAAACAACAGTATGACAAAGTAAGCAACAATGGTTCATTGGAATATCTGCAAAAAAAATCAATTTGCCTGCCTGACAGAATTTGTGAAGCCATAAAATAGATAAAATAATACAAAATGAAGAAGCTAAAGTGTTCTGGGACTTTATAATTCAAGCAGACAGGCATCTGCCACGTGACATCCAGACACAACAACAAAAATGACAAAAAATCTGGATAGTAAAAATTGCAATATCTGGAGATAGGAGAAATAGAAGTAAAATGATTATGGTAAAATAAGGCAAAATAATATCAGTAGTAATAGGCACGTGTACAATTCCAAAATATCCGGAGCATCTCTTGAACACCATTAGTCAATTGCAAAAAATAGCTTTACTTGGAACAACTTTTGACAGATACCTTTAATATTATTAAATAACATCTGTCTATCCAGGTCCTTAAAAAGGATAGGTGGACAAAAATGCCAAATTCAGTCTAAACATCTGGCTGACTGCAATCAACCAAACTAATGGTGCAGATGTCATAATGGATCAATTTGAAGAGTTGCTCAGAACATATTACAGTTCTACTTAAAAATTATTTTCCAGTAGAAAATATTGTTTATATTAATTTCTGTCTATGTAGAAAAAATACAATCAGTTAGGGAGTAGTTTCTTCCAGCCAAACAATTTTTAAATTAAAATGATATTTAAATAGCCTTTTTTCAGGTATCATTTGGGACTAATTTCTTTACCTAGCGAGAGAAGATATAGGTTTGCTACGTTTGTCTTTCCTTTCAAACGAAAACAGATTCTGGTTCTGATGTATGAAATTGTTTTTAGCATTTAATTAATAGAATGGTGGAAGTTTCACCAACACCTGCCATTTTTAAAGCATGGGTGATGCTGCTTCATATAATATGCAGGATTTTTGCTAATTAATGTGTTGAATTATGGATTTTTTTCTTTTAAAAAGGTTTAATAGACAACTTGAGTTTCAAGAGCTTAATGCATAGCCATTGGAAACTAGACAGATGCTTTTTGTATGCAAAGGAATGAATGGAGGTATATAATGCTTGAAATAAATTTAATGCTTCAGCATGACAATGCTGGTTATGACCCTATGTAAATATGAAGATTAGCTTCATTAATGCAAGCCTTGTAAATTAAATGTTTCATACAAAAACAAAACAGCCAGTCCTTTGTTAAATAGCCAATTTAAAAGTGCTTTTAAACAATTATAAATCTGAATAGATTCAGTGTTCCCAGTGTCATCAAATATGATCAAGATGTACTAAGCATGGAAAGACTGGCATTTATCTGAAAGGAAGAAAACAATTGATTCAACAATTGAATTGAAAACAATCCTCTCTCAAGGAAGGCTAAGCAGAAGGAGTGTTGCAAACAGACAAATCTTGTATTCTTCTCAGTTTCCCTGCCATCAACCTAAGTTGCCATCTCCCATTGAAACTAATGCTGGTGATTTTTTTCTTTCAACAAATATGTGCTTATGACACTTTCATGTTTGTGTCACACACACACCCAAAAAAGGATAAATATGGATTAATAGTTAATGAAATGAATAAATGATTAACCATTTAAACATCTGCATATAAGCAGATCATTCTTTCTCAGACACAGGGAAATAAATGAAATCTACACTAAACAGAAATGAATAGAATGAATTACTAAGGTATATTTTTCCCAGTAGCAGCTACTTTTTTGTAAGCATGCCATAGAAATGCTGTATTAATTAGACAGACAGACAGATAAAGGCTTCAACAAAGAGTACAATAACATTGTATACCCTATTAAGACAAACAAGAAATATTACAAAAGCAGGGGGTAAATATATGTTTCTGTGTGTTTTTTTTAATGTATCTTTAGCATCCCATTCTGAAATGTTAGAACTTTGTTTTGAATGCTTTCATTGATGATAATCTTCTCTAACCTGAGATTCTTGAAGATTCACATCTGGTTAATTCTGCAATTTGGAAGGGAGATTTACAGGATGTATATTCCCAGAACTGAAATATTTTGTATTGATGCAGCCACGGGATGATACCATCCCTCAACTGCTTCCTTAATGTATAATGTTTGAGTCATCTTTCAAGATAGAAAAGATGCTTAAAATGACCATATAATTTACATTCAAAACATAGGCCGTTATGTCCCATAAAACAGATTAAAAAGGGGGAGAGAAGAAGCCAGTCCTTTGTTAAATGTAGCCATTGATTTGAGACAAGTTTGATTACAAAAACTAAATAACAACGTGTCTTTTCTCAGCCAAGATTTGGCTTGCTTATCTCAGAAACTTCTCTGTTCAAAAAGCAGCTTGCTCTTTTTTTTTTTGTCCTCCATTGCTTTCTTGCAAAAGGAAGGTGACCTCACAATTTGAAGCCTATTAAATGAACTCCAGTTGGTTATTTGCTGTTTAGTTGTTGTGGGCAGTGAAAGCAAAGTTTGTGAAAACGAAATTACCCAAATTGAAAGATCAAAACCCTATGCCAGTTGTTTCATTCAAAATTTGCCCTTGAGGTTATCAAATAATGGCAGGGATACGCATGTGTGCTTCTGGGTGGTTATTCTTTCTTACAATGTTTGTAGAAATAACGACCCTTTCATTGCTACTTCAGCTATTTCAACAATAAAAAGAATAATGGAGTTACTCATGAATCAAGTTCAACTTCCATTGTGACTACCTGTGTAGTTTTCTTGGGAGCAATATGGATGTGGTTTTCTATTAGCTTTTCCAAGATTTTTTTTTTAATTTCCCAGTCTAACCAATAGCTGTAACATTTCACAGCCTTGACCTTTCATTCAAGTATTAAGCAATTCTGATTCTGCTCAGGACAATTGTCCATGCAGTGTTATACATCATATTAAACTGTTCTTTGTCTTACCCATAGTTCGTTGTTCTTTCTTGAACTATTGTGGATTGGTTAGATTGAATACAATCAAAGCTTATATTGCCAGTTGAATCACATGCTAAACTAGTTAGTTAGTGTTTCAAACACTGACTAACTTCTCTAAAACTAACTACAGTTTATTTATTCCCCCATGTTCACATTAAATCAAAATCAAGTCTTACTATGCTTAATGTAAGTATGAACCCAGCCACAAATTTGAATAGCTTTTAAGCCATAGGGAGATAATGGTATCCCTAGGTTGTATATAATACCTACTTTTATATTGAGCTTCTGCACTTTATTATTGGCCTGAACTTTGTTAGATTCAGATAACTGCCAATCATATTTTAAAACTTTAGGTTTTTCTTTTTTCCTATCTGATAAACAGTATCTTATTTTTACTTTGCAGTTATTATTTGAATTTCAAAGGTAATAATTCTTGGTTACCTGTGAATTCTTATAACACCAGTATATAGCAGATTTATATGTGAACTGAATAATATTATGAATGAAGTAAGGCCAGCAACAGAAAAGGCAGTAGAATGAAGATGCTAGCAGGCTATTATTGGTTTAGTCTCCTGCATAAAGTAAGGACAAAAAAAGCCCCTGGCAGTTATGTGAAAAGTATAATTTCTAAAAAGCATTGGCTGGCAAAGTAGTTTTTTTTCTTGGTGATTTTGTGGCTTAGAAAGACTGGAAGAGGAAACCTAATAATTACTTTATAGTATCTACAGTAACAATGTAGCTAAATTCCACATAATTGAAGTATTTTAGATGTTTAGCTCCAAACCTATAGTATATTAAATCTATCAAAAAGGAAAAGGAATTGCTCATGGCAGGCAGATTCTCTGACATTGTAAGGATATCCCTCTCAGTGTCTGAAAACCAACTGGTATTATCTCTAATACATTTAGATTATAGATCCCTAATCAGTGGTCATGTTAGCGGAATCTTATGGCATTATAGCCCAACTCATCTGAAGGATCTCAGTTTGACCAGCTCCAGTGTAACTACTTTCCTGATATGCTAGACGTGGAGTCATTAAAGGTAAAGGTTCCCCTCCCGCATATGGGCTAGCCGTTCCCGACTCTAGGGGGTGGTGCTCATCTCCTTTTCAAAGCTGAAGAGCCAGCACTGTCTGAAGATGTCTCTGTGGTCATATGGCCAGCATGACTAAACACCAAAGGCACACAACCCTGTTACCTTCCCACCAAAGGTTCCTATTTTTCTACTTGCATTTTTACATGCTTTCAAACTGCTAAGTTGGCAGAAGCTGGGACAAGTAATGGAGCTCACTCTGTACGCGGCATTAGGGATTCAAACTGCCAAAACTGCCTATCTTTCTGATCGATAAGCTCAGTGTCTTAGCCACTGAGCCACTGTGTCCTATTATGGAGTCCTTAGTACCAGACAATATGATGTATAGGCCAGGCCATGATAAGGACATATGGTCCTACTCCCAGTTTCTACCGACTTAATATGGCAAAAATTGCCCTATTGACGCTAAATGCTCTAAGAACATAGGAAGAGTCTTGCTGAATCAGGCCATTAAGGGAGTTTATTGTTCACAATGTTCACATTATGTGCAGTGAAGCAAATAGGAGAAAAATATATTTTTTTTAAAAAAGAGTTAAAATTGACTTTTGATAAGCTAGAATGCAGAAACAATGTTGAAAAGTCTATTTTTCTGAGACATGGCATGGCCTATGCATGCCAGAAGCCTTTCCCCATCAAAGAAACTATATGCTCCCTTCCCAGAAAAGGAGCAGGCAGCCTTTATATTTGGAGTCTGTTAAATGAACTCTAGTCATTTATTTGCTGTTTAGTTGTTGTGGAAGCAAGACCAAAGGCTGTAAAGAATGTAGCCAAACAAAAGACCAAAGTCCTATCTAGTCCAGCATTCTGTGCCACTTAGCAATCAGTCAGATGCATTCAGGAAATACACAGGCATGGACACAAGGATGATAGGCTCTGCTACTGTTTCTCTCTAGCAGTTGATTAGTTAAGAATGCTGCCTTTGTTTTTTTCAGATAGCCATTGATAACATGAGTGATTGAGACTAGAAGTGCTTAATACTGTATCTCTGTTGCCACTGAATTTGTCCAGTTTTATTATCATCTAAATTAGTGGCCATCAATTACATATAAGAATCTTTTGTCACTCTTGAACCTACATTATGTTTTAATGGATATTGTTCTTAATATTCAAAAGGGAGCAAAACTTTCCTTTGATCGCCTGTTATATACTGTTTATGATTTTATGTTCAATATTTCCACTGTATCTGTCATTATTCATTTTCTTTGAAAGCCAGAAAGTTCATAGGGGAGTTATTTGGATGCATAAACACAGCATTTTGTTTACACTTATTTTCACAAAAATATGTAATTCCTTCCAAACTGCAATCTAATCTAATCTAATCCAGGTACTCAACCTATCTGTTGTAGTTGGAAAAAGTGAACCTACATTGGCTGTTCAAAAAGCTGACACCTAGGCCCACGATTCTACACCATCATGGAACATAAAGTACAATAGAACAGAACAGAACAGAAGCTATCTGCATGTCATGCCCCCAGGTGGAAACAGATCTGAAATAGATCTAGGCATACAGCTTCATCCAGGAACATGACATTGTTGCATCAGAATATTTGTAGTCATTTTGGCCATGAATGGAATATTCAAAAGTAGCCTGAAAATATTTTCAGTGAGCAATCTAATGTTAGCTTCCTCAGGAATAAATATATAAATGCGTCTTTTATAAGCCTTTCCCCTGCTGAGGAAGTTATTAATATAAAATGCAACCTCTCCCTTATCTAGCCAGTACCAGCCAAAAGGGAGCAGGACACATTGTGGTCCAAATTCGTCCATGAATCCTGTTCATATCCTCAAGGACAACAAACTGGAAGTGATTCAACAATCTCTCACACTGTTGCCAAATTTTGTGTTGATCTGGCATTTTGATGAAGCGGTTAACATGCTGGAGTAGAAACAGTCCGGGATGGTGAACCTATGGCATGTGTGCTGGAAGTGGAACACAGAGCCATCTCTCCAGGCACACCAGCCATCACCCAATGCTCTTCTGGGTTCCAGCGCACATGTCAGCTGGTCTTCGCATTCACGGGAGCACTAGAAACCAGAAGAGCAGCTCCCTGGTGCGCCAGGAAGCTGAAATTCTGGTTTCCGGCACGCGTGTGCATGCTGGCCAGCTGGTCTTTGTGTGCAATGCACGCCAGAAATCAGAAAACCAGAAGTTTGCACCAGGGAAATGCTCTAGATTGTAGTCCGATGTATAGAAGCCAATTAGATGCCTTTGAGCCCGTCACAATGTTTAGTCCAACCTGCCTCAGATGAGCTCCTGAGTGCCTGGATTAGATTAAATGGTAGCCTGGATGGAATCATATAATTTTTCTAAAATAAAATAAGTGCAAAAAAGTGCAAGCAGAATAGAATCCTCAGCCTAATTCATTCACCTCCTTGTTCATGTATTTTCCTAAAGATCTACATTGCAGTTGATAGTAGCTACCTTACAAAAAAATATGGAAGTTTTTCCTCTGAAGGAGAAGAGGATATCAGGATTGTCCGGCATGCTTTAGTAAATACCAACTCTCCAGTGCTTTGTCCTATGCCCTGTGCTAAAATTGGCAAACTGCCCTTAGTATTGGAACATTTCCAAATCCCTTGGAAGAATTGACTATTAATTACTAAGTCTTTTTATTCATAATGTTTCAAATTTTGAATTGTTTTACTCGGGAGATTTATTTAAATTTCAAAGTTAAGTGCTTTAAGGACCCAGTACCGTAATACAAAAATCAGTCACTCTGCCCAATACTGAGTGCCATTGGTTATTGCATTTTAGATGACACATAGCAAAGCAGATACACATCGCAGTGATTTTAACAGTTGGGTAGAAATGAAGTGGTCTGAAAGTAGCATCTTCTCTCTGTTGTGCTATATTTAGATATGCAATGCACTCCTGTGGCAATTTTAAAAAATGAATACAGTTACCCAAAATAGAATCATTCTCAGCCTTCAAATGTGTGTTTGAGTCATTATTTTTAAACCTAAGCTGTAATTTTCAGCACTTCTTAAGGGATTTAATATTTATCCATGTTTCCATATTTGTTGAAAGTTTTCAGCGAAGCTCTGAATATTCTAATCAAAATAAACTCCCAACATAGTAAAACAACAAACCCATATTGCCTGGTGTTTGTTAATGTGAGGTTCATGAGCTGAAACTAGTATATAGCTATACAAGTCTATTGTTACATTTTAACTAATGCTGTAGCATGTTGGGAATGGTCAGTTTCCCAAATCATTTCTTGAAGTAGTCCTCTCTGCCTCCTGAATGGCAGCCCATATGTGTGTAACTGTGCTGGTAGGGAGAAAGAACTTGCATATATTGTACCAAGTTCAGGCAACAGCACCTAGAAGATAATTCAGTGTAAACATTGCTGAAAAGACATTTAAGTGGAAATTCCATGGACTCCACTGTAGCATTTTATATGTAAGTTAAAATATATTTATTTATTTAAACTTTATTATTTATTTACATTGAAGTGGTTTGGAGTGAATATCATCAATGTGCTATAACAGTGATGGATAACCTTTTTGTCATATAATGCAATGTGTGCACGTCACACATTGCATTATATGTCCTGCCCCCCTGTGTATGAAGACACGACACCCCTGTGCCCTGTTTTTGGCCCAGCAGGCCTCCCTGCAGCCTCCTGGAACCATGGGGGGCATGCTCTCCCCATCCCCTGTTCATGCACACGCACCTCCTCCCCCTCCCCATGCACGCGCATCTCCTGCATGCACCCCACACATGCATGACAGAGACCCGAAAATCAGTTGGCCATGCGAGGCACATGCGCAGTGGAGTTGAGCTGGGGTGACGGCTCACATGCCCACAGAGAGGGTAACATCCAACTTTATATCTCTACCCCAAGTTATCTGAGTGACTCCACTTCCCAGTGCCTGGAAACTATTGGGGCCTAGATGGGCACAATGGGCATAGACTCAACCCAGACAAGACTGAACTGGCTTTGGGTATTTGGGTCGTCTGGTGACAAAGCTTTTCCACCTTTGATCTTGGATGGGTTGGCACTGCCCATGCGCAATTTGGAGGTCATTTTGGACTTACTCATCCTGCTAGAAGAGAAGGTGGTAGTTGTGGCGAGGAAAGCATTTGTACAGCTTCAGGTTGTACATCAATTGCGTTCATTCCTGGACTAAGAGGCTTTGCACGCAGTCATCCTTGCCCTTGTGACCTCTTGTCTTGACATATATAACATCACTATTGTGTGAGCTGTGTATTTCTGGAATGAGTTTGAATTTCTGGAGCCAACCGTTCCAGATAAAGTCCATCTCTGGTACTGAATGGAGTTGTATTTCCCTGTCCAAATTTAATATCAGGCCTGGGCATATAACCAAGACTTCTTTACAAAAGGCCCACAGGGTTGAGGCCATCTTAATCTCTGTAGGGAAAAAGTTCCAGAGGCATGGGCTATGACAGAGAAAACACACCTCATAATTCCCACTAGCTGACATTCCTATGCTGATGGGACCTGAAGTATTTCCAACCTGCTGGACCAAATTGATTTGGTGGAGATAATGGTCCCTCAGATAGCACAGTCCCAATCTAAGTGTATTAAAATTGATAACCAACACCCTGAATTGCACCCAAAACACACTGGCAACTAATGCAATTCATAATTCACTCACCAGTCCCTGAGTCTCTGCTGCAGTCATCGGTGCTATTTTCATCTAGCCATTTACAGTTCACCATACCTTCCCCAGATGTTCTAAGCCATTTTCCTTTCACCATATTTTGGAGACGCACTGGAGTAAAAGATGCACCAAGATTTTGAAGAGGCAATTAAAAAAAATTTTTTTTTGCACTCTGCAGACTTCCCAAAAATGGCCCGTTTTTTGCAAAAACAGGACATTTTTTTGTCTAAAAAAAGGGCATTCATAGCCTTTAGGAGACTTATAGCAAAAACAGGACATTTTTTGTCAAAAAAAGGGCATTCATAGCCTTTAGGAGACTTATAGTGTTCCTGGGAGCTGGGGGGGGGCAAAATCATTTTTCACTCATTTTTGCCCTCCCCAGCCCCCAGGAGCACTCTATAAACCTCCTAAAGGCTATGCACAGCCATTTTGGTGAAGGGGGTGGGTTTTCAGGAGGCAAAAAATGCTGTATTCAGTGTATAAGTTGCACCCAGATTTTCAGCCTCTTTTTTGAGAAAAAAGGTGCGTCTTATACTCCAAAAAATACTGTAAATGACAATGTCAGATTTCAGAAAAAGCTGAATAAAGACATTGATGGACTGTTACAAAAACATGATTTAAATTAATTTCACAATTACCATATATTTAATACTTTTTTCTTCTGTCACAAATTTTAGTTTGATAAAATCTTTCAAAAGGGCTCTGGATTGAGAATTGGGGTATTTGGGCTTTGGGTACAGTTGAGAATTTTGCTGGGGGGGCATGTACATCCTAGCTGTAGACTCTTCTACAAGGAACTCTGACACACACATGGCATGTTTGGGAAGCTTATCTTCAATGTGCCAACAAATAGCCTCAAAAGATGCTATGATTTCATAGCAGTCAGAAGCAAAATTGTCAACATTAATTTTAATAAATATATTATTTATGATTGTATTACCTATGTTTTATTCTCTATAAGATGCCCAGAGTTATTGGCAAATTGATGGCTTTAGAAATTGAAATTATAAATATATAGGTAATCCAGTCAATTTGCCTTATAGCGAGAAGACAGCATGGATTAACATTTTATTTTATGCAGATAACTAAAACAAGAAACCCATATGTTTTCCCAATTTATGGTATTAGAACCAGGATCATTACAGCCTTTGTCCTTGATATCTATGACTGGCCAAGTGTTTCTTTCACCTTCTCTGCATGCCAGGGTAACTAACCAAGTACACTTGCTTATAAGCACCCATTTTTCAATTTTTTGCTAAGTTAACACATGGATATTGTCAGGGCTAGGTGGAAAGCAAACACTTATAACACAAGTGGCAAATAAAAATTTACTTGCTTTTTCATACTTTGGAGAAATTACTGGGAGTGCATTATTCTTACGAACAAGATTGGTAAAGTTGATAATAAATTCAGTTGCCGTAAAGTTGAGCTGAAGCAATATGTCAGGAAAAAGATTGTGCTTAATTTCTTCATGTTGATAATGTTGCATAGATAGCCATAATACTATTCACTTCTGGAATAAACAATATTATGTAGAGCACAGAAATTTGATCTAGGTGCTAGAGCAATCTTTCCTTTTGAATCTATAGCAACGACTGGTTTGGCAATTAAGTGAAAGGAGTTTATTAGATGTTACAAGATCTTCCAAAATTACATTTGTGAATATTATAAAACCAATTAGAATCAATTAATATCAGAAATACAAAGAACTGAGGTGCCTTATTTGTAACACAGGTGGAGGAAACTGAACATAGTAAGCTAGTTAGGGATAGTGAAAGAATTGAACTGGGGAAAAGCCTAATCAATTCAGAAATAAACCTCCTTTACTAAAAGGAAGACTTCTGGCAAACCCAATATACAGTAAATGCTGTTAATGAGCATGAAAGGAGTTATATAAATAGACAAAATCTGGAAGAGCCAGTAATTTGCAGAATGCCAACAATTAATTGCCTACTGAGATGGATAAGACAATAAAGATAAGTACTTCAGGAATTTGTAAGACTTGCAGAAGTGCATAGAAAGAAAACAACCAATTAGAATCAAACCTAAGACCTTCAGGAAAACCCAAGATGCAACCTACAGGTTTACACCAAATATCCTTGGGTTAAAAACAATTGTGTTTACGAAGATATTCATGGAATTTTAAATTTAATAGAAGAAGTGGAATGCCCAGAGGATGGTTCAAATACTTCAAAGAAAAGAAGGAATGGCTAGAGGCCAGCAGAGATACGTTATACCTCAACATTTTGTGAGAGGAAGTAGACAAAATAGTCATCAGAAACAAATCCAAATTTAATGAACAGAGTTAACAAAAACCTAACATGAAAACAACTACAATTAAATGTGTGGCCTTGAATAGCAGTAGCACTTTACCGCTTCATAGTGGTTTTACAACCCTCTCTAAGCAGTTTACAGAGTCAGCATATTGCTCCCCAACAATCGGGGTCCTCATTTTATCCACCTCGGAAGGATGGAAGGATGAGTCAACCTTGAGTCTGGTGAGATTTGAACTGCCAAATTGCAGGCAGCAGAAGTAGCCTGCAGTGCAGCACTCTAACTACTGCACCACCTTGACCCTGAACATTGCTGTTTGGACAGGCAAATGAATAGATAGGGATTTTTTTTTTTCATTTTCTACAAGGTAATATGATTTTTCTTCAGAAACTTGGTTGATGGGAAGTAATATAATAGCATAACTTGGCTATAGGTGTTTTTATAAATGGGTCAAGAGGGATCAAAAGATGGGGTATCCTAATAGTGCTGAATGAAACTAGTCGCACAACATTTTGATGTGAGAGTAGAAGAAATTAATCTAGAAAATTATGATATAGAGGAAATTAAAATACTGAGGCTGAAATCTAAAGGGAGAAGGTTAATGTGTGTTAACATTTATCTGCCTCTCAGACAACAAGTAAATTGGGATAACCTGGAACAGTCTTTAGTTGATGTGTTACATCAGCTCACAATTTTAGATTTAACTAGTTGTGAAGATTGTAATGCTAGTATCAGCCCAAGTTTGGAAATGTTGAATTTAAGATAGAAGTTTGTTTGAAATGGAGGCCATTTTCCATTTGGGACATTTATCACACATATTTCATGTCAAACATGAAAAATGGGAGTGGGGGAGTAAAAAGCAATATACCAATTAATTTAAATGGGGGGGGGGGGAAGTAAACATTTAGTTGCCAATTTAGTTAACACCACTAATTGTATCTCAATGTATCTTTATGTCTCTGCAAATTAACCTTGCTTTTGTCACATCTAAATATTACTTTATACATTACTTTCTACAAACCTTATCACCTATTTTTGAGAATCTCAACCCCATCCACCATGACTTTCTATCTTTCCGTTCCTCTCAAGCCATTCACTCTTCCTTTGTTTCCTTGTTGCAATTCATCCTCATTCTTTAATTAAGCTTCCTGTCAAGTTACTAGACTGACCTACTTGTTTTTGTTTTTCACCAGTTGTATTTTAAAATAGTTTGGTCGCTTTCCCACAAATGCAAATGAAGGCTACTTTTACCCAAGCATTTTACACTGTGCAAGCTAGAAACCACCTTAATCTAGAAACCACATTGCAAGTTATTGAAGGCATTATATTGTCTTTCAGTGTTTTTTGATAAGGCTTTTGGGGAAAGATATTTTCTACTAAGAGCTCTATTCTGTGAGAAACAGGATCATAGCAGGGTCTTTTAGTTTCTGGTTAAGCTGGGGAATTTTGACCAGCTTCAGCACCTGACAAATTGGGGGGGGGGGGGGGGAGAACAACATCCAAATAAAACTGCCACTGTTCGTGACTGTCACTGTGTCTGGCTGGCAGAAGTCCATCAAGACTTGATGCCTAGAGAGAGAGAGAGAGATGATAGCAATGCTATCTATTTTGAAAGCAGCCATGTCACGTTAAGTTCTCTGAATAACCCAATGTCATTGCAACTAGCTATTATAAGAATAGTGAAAAGTTGGTGATAGAGTTGCTTTGATTTTGCTTTCCCTTCTTAACCTTTTTATCTTCTATGTCATAACTATTTGGAGTATAAGTTTGGAGTCAGATTTATTTTGATTATATGCCATGAAGTTGTTAACAATTCTTAATGACCACATAGATAAATTTTCTCTAATATATTTTGTAAATTGCTTCTCAACAAGCATGTTTGAGAGGGAAGACGTCCTTTTCAGGATAACAATACTAAAATAAGAATTGTTATTATGCTAAAATCAATTGTTATTATATACACGCCCCCAAAGAAACCAAGCCACAAGCATTTAATGAGATTTTAAAAGTTGAGATAACATCTAAAACAAGTGCAATGTTTTAAGCACCATATTTTTCGGATTATAAAATGCACCAGAGTATAAGACGTACCAAGGTTTTGAAGAGGCAAATTTTAAAAAGTAGATCGGTAGATAGAGAAGGAGAGAAAGAAAGAAGAATACAGTAGGTAGGTAGGTAGAGAGAGAGAGAGTAGGTAGGTAGGTAGGTAGGTAGGTAGGTAGATAGATAAAGGGATAGATAGATAGATAGATAGATAGATAGATAGATAGATAGATAGATAGATAGATAGATAGATAGATTGATTTAGAGAAATACAGTAGGTAGGTAGGTAGGGAGAGAGAGAGTGTAGGTAGGTAGAGGGATAGAGAGAGAGAAATAGAAAGAGAGAGAGAGAAATACAGTAGGGAGGGAGGGCAAGAGTAGATAGGGAGATGTTTCCAGGTGTATTTATCCATGTGCTGGAGAAGGAAATCGCTGACAAACCATAAGACTTTGTTTTTGCTGGAACAGCACTTGATCAATGTAATTCTCATCAGTTAAAGAGCTTTCCCCCAAAAAAAGTTTTTGCACTGCGAACCTCCCAAAAACGGTCAGTTTTTCGCAAAAACGGTCCCTTTAAAAATAAAATAAAAGGCATGAATAGCTTTGGGGGGGGGCTTGCAGAGTGCTCCTGGGGGAGCAAAAACGAACAAAAAACGGCCTGTGTTTCATGAAAACGGCCCTGTTTTTTGTCAAAGAAAATGGCATGCATAGCCTTATGGAGGCTTATAGAGTGCTGCTGGGGGGGGGGAGGAACGGCCCATTTTTTTGCTCATTTTCACCCTCCCTAGCCCCCAGGAGCTCTTTGAAAACCTTCATAAGGCTATGCATGGCCATTTTGGTGAAGGGGCGGGGCTTTGGGAGGCAAAAAATGCTGTATTCGATGTATGAGACGCACCCAGATTTTCAGCCTCTTTTTTGAGGGAAACAGGTGCGTCTTATACTCCAAAAATATGGTACATCTTGGCTATTAATGTTCTGTATCCTGTTCAACCTGTTGATGAAATCAAGGCCTACAGATCCTATTATCTCCCATGCCCAACTGTGTGTTGCCATGCCTTATATTTGAATCACATAGCAACGGTATTTGTTTTCTCTAAGTTTGTTTTATCAAACATAAGAGTTTACCTGGTTACTCTAAACACAATTGGCAAGAGCAGATTGAACTCATGGACGTTCTGTTGGCATTAGGAAGAGAAGTCTACAAGAAAAATTTCAATCCTTACTAAATATAAATAATCCAGTATTCTTGCTTCATTGGGTTTTTTTCCGATTTAATTTTCTAACCTCACTTTTTTCAGGCAGAAAGATTTGAGGGGGAACAGCATCTTGTCTGCATTTTTGAACATTCCTGTTTTCCTGGGGTGGACAATTTTTGGGTTGCATTTAGCCTCACTAAGCTTTTCTTACTTTTTTCATCTTTTGATCTTAACAGTTATGCTGTATTTTCCACATGCTTGTCATCTATTGAAATTTGATTATGCAGTCAGAGGAAAAGGCCATATATGGAATTTAATTATTGCTTTCATGAAAAATCACTTGGTAAATTTCTTGGGTGTAACTGTCCAGAATAATGGAAGTAGTTTAACAGAAAACTATTTCACATAAAATTACCTGAAGAAGCAGCTATGTTATAATGCCTAGGAAATATCCCTGATAATCTGATCTCTGCTTTTTGATCTAAAGTATGCTGTTGTTTGAAAGGAGGGGAAAAAACCCTAAATTATCACATTCAGAATTAAAGTTGTTTGAAATAAATAATCCAGAGTTATTTTTTATACTAGATTTTTCTACCCCCTACTGGACATATAGAAAAGCAAGACAGTTGTGTTTTCCAGAATAGCAATTGGCTTCTTCTGTTAGATAAAATAATTTTAAGTGTTTGCAATTTTTTAGAGCGTTGAAAGAGTCACCAGGAATAGTGGAATATTTCTTTGCATTGAAGCTTCCTTAATGCATTTTATTTGCCTCCAGATAATTGTTAAAGATTAGCATTCATGTAAGAGAGAATTAGTGAAATCAACATTCTGTTTTTATATTACTTCAAGTAAATTTTATTAAAAGGTTTTAGTAATAAACAAGTCTGGTTTCTTTTTTATTGTTTATGTCACCTAAAATCATATATGAAGAAAAATGTAAATTGCATTTTAATTTAGTGTTTTTCTTCTTGCCCAAAAAGGCTATTTGCAGATTTAGATTTTTTAATTGTTTTAATTAATGAGTATGTCCATGCAATGTCTATTTGCATATTCTTCTGTTCTAGATCTTACCTTAAATCTATGGAGAAATTACTGACATAACACTGTAAATTCTGGAGATGGGCATGTGGGAAATTAAGAGTTTCACTAGAAAACTATAGAAAAAGAATGCTTTCTCATCCAGCTTTATAAAAATCTTATGAAAAATTTACTAGCTCTAGTGAATAATCTACCCTGTTTCCCCAAAAATAAGACCTCCCTGGATAATAAGTCCAATCGGGCTTTTGAGCGCATGCGCTAAAATAAACCCTCCTCCAAAATAAGCCTTCCCTAAAAATATTGCAACACAGCAGCAGCCAGGAGGTGATCACGCTCACCGCCTCAAAAATAATAAGACTCCGTGAAAATAAGGCCAAACAGTTATTTCAGGGATCAAAAGAAAATACTTTCAAATGTTTTAAAGAATAAATATTCTTATTTTGGGGAAAACACGGTACTACTAGAACTGAAACTAATGTTGTTCAAGCAAATTACAAACAAATTTATAGTATCTCTAAGATGAATTGGATTATCATTGTCTAAAAAGGTTTTCCATGTACTGTACATTTTTAAATTCCCTTCTTGTATACAGAAGGTTTGAATTGGTTTGATAACCATTAATGTTTCAGGACAATTTTTTCCTGGTTCAAATAATTTTTGGAACAAAGTATGTGTAGGAAGGAAATATTGGAAAAGTCTACATCAACCTTCATCTTACAGATGCAGGAGTATCTTGACTAAATTTATGAGATGATTGTTTTTTAATCTGCTTCAGAGGATTAAAAAACAATTATTCCAACCCAATAACATTGTTTTGTGGAGAATACTAAAACTTCTAAAAATATGCATTTGCATAAGTCCATACCTAATATCCTCAGGCTTCAGTAGCTAAACAGCCATATAATAGAAAGAATTTGAAGTGCTCCATTTATAAATGGGCTTTAATCTCCATCTGTATCTATAAGACTCTGTATTTCATCCTATTGTTATTTATTGAGAACTTTACATTTCACAGGATTAAAAACTGAAGAGTTCATTGACCTGCCTGTAGAGAAAGCTATTGGGAAATGCTGTAGCTTTAAAAAAAAGTATTAATAAATTATTTAAAAGTTTAGTGCTCTCTGACTCAATCTCAAGAAAGACTTTTTAAGAGTACAACATTGTAAATTTTAATCGCTCAGCAGCATTTGATATTCATGGAGGTGCAATGGTTCAGTGCTTAAAGATGCTGAGCTTGACAGCTGGAAAGCTGACAGCCCAGGTTCAAAGCTCCCATTACTTTCTCCAGCCCACCTGGCAGTTTGAAAGCATGCAAATGCAAGTAGATAAATAGGTACCACTTTGTAGGAAGATAGCAGCATTATATGTTCTTTGGCCTATAGTCATGCTGGCCACATGACCACAGAAGTGGTCATGTGGCCAGCATGACCACAGAAGTGACAACAATGGCTCCCTTGGCTAAGAAACCGAGATAAGCACTTGCCCCCAAGGGTCAGACATGACTGGAAAGGAAAAACCTTTGCTTTTACCTTTATTTGATATTATTAGAGAAGGGAGTGATCAATCAGAGAAGCTTCCTTTATGCATTTGATGAAATATCGTACAGTTGGTTTCCATTTAATGACCACCTATTTAGTGACTGTTTGTCTATATGACAGACTGTTTGTCTATATGACAGACTGTTTGTCTATATGACAGTACTGAATGATTGGTAGTTATAACTGGTTCTCGTACTTAAAAGCTCTTGAAGATTCCTGTAGTTGCAATTTGCCAGCTTCCAACAGACAAAGTCAATAGGAAAGCTGAAAGGGAATCAGAACAGATGATCCTTGTTTAATGACTACAGCCAGGACTGCCTGAATTGCCATTCGACTTAATGAGTGTGTCACTTAACAACAGAGTTTTTATTTCCAATTAGCATTGTTAAACTAAAACTACCTGTATAAATTTAATGTAGCAATATTTTTATTGTCTAAAATATTGCCAAAAACTTAAGGAAAGTTTGCCGCCACCATTACCTTTGAAAGCCACAAGTCATGGCAGTGAACAGGCTGGAACCAAAACATTTTGTGTATGAGAGTTACATGTGCATGTCATTTGGGTTATATTTGATTTCAAAGTTCAGGGAATTATGAACTCTCAAGTTGCTGGGAGTTGGGCAGCAGATACCCCGTTTCTCCAAAAATAAGTCTTTCCCGGATAATAAGCCCTTCCTGAAAAGATTGCAACACAGCAGCAGCTATGCTTGCTACCTCCTGCACCTCAAAAATAAAAAAGACCTCCCTGAAAATAAGGCCAGGCGCTTATTTCAGAGGTCAAAAGAAAATAAAATCCTATCTTATTTTGGGGGAAACTCAAATTTGTGTGTGTGTGTGTGTTAGTTTTATGAGCTGATCATTACATAAATCAGGGAGACTAACATAAAACTAACACACATATTAAAAAAATCACACAACGGAACTCATGGCTTTCTGTCTAGATCAGGCATGTCCAAAATCCGGCCCGGGGGCCATGTGCGGCCCGGGGGTCGGTTTAATACGGCCCTCCAACAGCCCTCCCTGCTCTGTATAAATGTGGCCCTCCCTTCCTCCCTCTGTCTCTGGGGCTTTGTGGCTGGGAGGGAGGTGGACGGAGGTTACGGACGCCTCCTCCCGCAGCGGGCAAGGGAGCAGGCGGAGTGAGCACCCAAGGCTACCGTCATCTTAAGCACCACGGAGGCTGTCGCCCGGCAGGGGCGTCAGGCAGGGAAGCCGGTCGCGCCTCCATCGCTGCACGTTCTGGGGCTGCGAAGCTGGGAGGGAGGTGAACGCGCGGCCCCAGAACGTCCGCTTGGCGCATTCACCTCCCTCCCAGCCACGTAGCCCCAGAACGTGCAGCTCCCGCCGCACAAGGTCGCCCGTCAGGGGCGTCAGGCAGGGAAGACGGACGCGTGGCCTCAGAACGTAAGCCGTGGTGCCTGCCGGAGGGAGCCGCGATGGAGACGCAACCGGCTTCCCTGCCTGACGCCCCTGACGGGCGACAGCCTCGGTGGTGCTTAAGATGACGGTAGCCTTGGGTGCTCACCCCGCCTGCTCCCTCGCCCGCTACGAGTGGCGAGGGAGTGACTGACAGACACAGAGAGAGACAGAAGGGGAGGGAGGGAAAGACAGAAAGACAGACAGACAGAGCGAAAGAGAGGGAGGGAGGGAGACGGAGAGAGACACAGATAGAGAATGAATCGGAATCGGATTGAATCGGAGACAGACGGGGAAAGAGGGAGAGACAGACATACAGAGAGAGGGAGGGAGGAAAAGAATCAGAGAGAGTGACACACACAGAGACAGGGAGAGACAGAGAGAGGGAGGGAGAGACAGATAGAGACTGATTAAGTGAGTGAGAGACAGACAGACACACACACAGAGTGACAGAGAGAAAGAGAGAAAGAAAGAGAAAGAAAGAAAGAGAGAGAGAAGGAAAGAGACAGAAAGAGAAAAAGAGAGAGAGAAAGAAAGAGAGAAAAAGGGAAAGAGCTAGAGAGAGAGAAAGAAAGAGAGACAGAAAGAAAGAGAAAGAGAGAGAGAGAAAGAAAGAGAGAAAGAGAGAGAAATGGAGAGAGAGAGAGGTAGAAAGAGAGAGAGCGAGTGAGAGAACGGGAGACAGAAAGAAAGAGAAAAAGAGAGAGAGAGAAAGAGAGAAAGCGAGAGAAATGGAGAGAGAGAGAGGAAGAAAGAGAGAAAGAGAGAAAGAGGTAGGTAAGTTTTTTAAAAATTTATTTTCAATACATTGTGAAAACTCAACTGTCAGTTGATCTTAATGTTATGAAATGAAAAGTATGTCATTTGCAATTAACTTGGCATAAAATAATTTATTTGCATTTAATTGTAATGGTTCAAAGAATGTTCGGAAAAATGTTCGGCCCTCCACCATGTTCACTTCATCCAATCTGGCCCTCTTTGAAAAAAGTTTGGACACCACTGGTCTAGATTGTCTCTGGTGATGAGCTGAAAGGCAGAAAAGGAAAGCAGTATGCTTCCTCCCTAAATTGGGGCCCTAACAGGGTGTTGTGGAACAATTATATACATACATACATGCATGCATGCATGCATGCATGCATGCATGCATGCATGCATACATTTTCATCCATTCATCATCTATTGCAACCAGATTAAATACAAATAAACATTGTGACACTTTTAATATCTTAAAAACTACACTCACATTCTTATTGTAATCTTTATAACTATCCTAACTATTCCTTGTGGATTACAGAGAAAGGTGACTTAATTAATACCCTTGAGTGAATTTATGTAAAGATAAGATTTGAACTAGGGACTTCCTGCTCAGTCCCTGAGCAATTATATTATTGATTTTAAAATACTTGGCAAGTGTTTTTAATTCAATCATTTTCAGGAACCTTTTAATTATATCCTAGATGTTCTGAATATGCTTGCTGTAATCATGAGTTTGAATACTTCTTGTTTTCTTAAATGCATTTTTCAAAAAGATAAGTGTCTTGGAGGATTCTGCCCTGTATTCAGGTAATCTTTTTTAACTTCAATATTCAAGCAGCCACCTCCGGTTGTAACCATCCATTCATTACTAGGGGGTTATATTGAGTTGAGATATCATGTGATTGCACCAATTTATGATGGCAATCTCAGCTCTTCCCTTAGTGGTCATTAACTGAGAATTGTGGATTGTTAAGCAAGTACCCACCCTAATCCAAGCCAGTCCAGGCTTGGCCCCTCCCACCCCATGCCTAAGTATGATAAAGGATTGACTCCAAAACCTACTACCTGCCTGTTCCCTCCAGCAAGCATTCTTTCACCAGTTGCCTTCTTTCCCCATCTCAGCAACACTAACAAGCATTCACCCATCAGTCTTCTCTCCTCAGCCTCACATGGCTCTCTGGCCCAACCTAGCCCAGCAAGCTAGCCAGCCAGCATTTGTTCACCCAGCTGCCTTCTCTCCCAGTCCCATGCACCAACCTTTTACCATCTTCTCTAGTGAATTTCCTGCTTTCATACCTTTCTTCCTTATTTCCCAAGTAGCACTGCCTTTGGAGATCTTCACTGTCTTTGGAACACTTTGTTTCAAGAGCAGCATACCTTTGCTGAAGACAGCACAGCCTTTGGAAAACTGTCATCATCCATAGGTACTCAGTAGAAGCGATAGTGAACTGGATTGGACCTTGGTAATAAGAGGAGCCACTGAATGGTTCTTCAACTCCTCAGAACTCATCTCCAGATCAAGAAAAAGACTAGGATCACTCCATATAAAGTCTTCCCACAAAGAGATCATGAAATAGAGCTGAGAGTCACCTTTATGAGGGAGATGGGTGGTTTCTAAATATAAATAAAAGATTTATAAAATAGTGGACTCTAGCTTGTTTGAGAGCTCTGGGGCCCAAGAGAAAATCATCCAGGCCTATGTATTGTTGAAGAAGAACTTTTATGAAAGCCATTCTAGAAGCATTAATACTCTCTCATTTGGACCTGAGAGTTGCTTTTCAAGAAAGGATTGATAGCTTATAAATTTGGTGTCTTCCCAGCAAAGTAGTTTGTTTTATATACTTCTCGTCATCCAGTTGGTATTGTGCTGCAAATCATAGAATGTTTTTTGCTCTTGGAAGCAACAACAACTAAAAATAATACTATCTTATCTTGTTTGGGTATCTTGTTTCCTGACATCTTGTACATTTTAAGATTTTCATCTTTAAAGGTTTGATTTTGCAACAATATCCACTAATAATTCTGCATATAATTGGAAAATACTTTGATTGGATAAATATATATCAAGTTTGAAAAATATTACACTTGTGACTTTATATATCAAACAACCTAATTTCAGTCAGTGATTCAATAAAAACAGTTTGAAATTCAATTCTATCTTGGGAAAAAATCTTCAACTATCATTGTGCAGAAAGTTCTGCAACTCCTGGGGAGATCTTGAACAATTCCATATCAACTTGCTTCAGATGGGTACATTTCAGGTTTGTTGGGATTATATCTTTCAATCAGCAGTCACATTTTGATTGGCAACATTTGGGGATTGTTCTTTTATATCTCTAAATACATTCAGAAACATGTGGCATTGCAGTCAGAGCTGTATAGGGTGTGTGTGTGTGTGTGTATTGAGACACAGTCAGACATGGCATACCCGCATACATAGTATAAATAAGTAAATATCATCACTTAATTGTGTTCTTATTCAGAGCCAGCAGACCAAACATGACTTATTTTGGAATGGAATAAATTATTCCTGTTTCCCTCCCTTTCAGTTTTTTGTGATACGTTTCCATCTAGAACAATTGATTTTTGAAGTTCTGTTAGCCTCAGGGAATTTCCCAAGCATATGAATACTTTGCTCCTTCTTTCTCAGCAGCCTTGCCTTGACTCAATTTCTGTTAGCACAGGGCATGAGTTTACTGTTTAAAAAGGCATAATCTATAAATGAGGGTAACATGACCCTCAGAGAAATACAACCATAAAAGGTAACATGTGTGGAAGAGGGGGGTGTCTCTCTCTCTCTCTCTCTCTCTCTCTCTCTCTCTCTCTCTCTCTCTCTCTCTCTCTCTCTCTCTCTCTCTCTGAAATAAAAGGAGGAAAGTAACCATTACAGCCTCTTACATTGTACCTCCCAGTAGATTGCAGGGTTTTATATTTGATTATATTATTGCCCTTGAAATTGAACTGCATTTATAACATATGTGAAATATGTATTTTTAACACTAAAGTGTAATTTTCCAACATAATATCCAAAATAAAGTGCCAAGAAGCTATTAACTGCAAATTGAATTTTGTGGTATGTAATTTAGTTTCAGTAGTGACAAGTATTTTTCTCTTTTTCTCCCCCCCCCCACCTCAAGAAAGAAAGAAAGGAAAGAAAGAAAGAAACCCATTAGTCATTCAGTTTAGCAGCACAGAGGCAGCAGTCAACAAGGGTGTTGCATTCTGTGTCTGCTTCAATTGCACACTTCATTTATTTGAACATGGCATAGGCGGCTTTCTCTGTCATGCAGCATCACTACACTATTAGTGAGTTTCGCCCCAGGGCAGCTGGGACGCTTTGCTGGGGCAGATGTTCTTTTCAGCTTATTCACTGGCTGTTCTTGGTTGTTTACTGTTGTCATGACAACGTCTATTTCCATAGCAGCCATGTGGCCTCCTCTCAGAGACTAAGGAATATAGTTATAAAAGAATCATATTTTGCTCTGTGTCTCTTACTTACCATCTGTCAACTAACTGCATGTGATGGATTCAAAAACTGATTAAGGATAATGGCAAGCCCTCAGTGATAATTTATTAGAAGTAAAACTGGGCCTTATGCAAATGTCTTTGTTGCCTTCAGGGGCGGCTCTGCTTTTTTATATACATATTTTTCAGCTCTGTATACTGATTTTTTCCTTTATTAACCCTTACTGATGGGAAGTGGGATGGGAAGTCTCTGAATTTATATGCAAAGAGAGGTAAAGCCTCTTTTCAAGTGAAGATCAACCTCTAGTGTATTCAGAAACACATTAGTCCAGGTTTTGACAATAGCAGCATGTATACAATTGTGTAAAACTATTTGGCTTGTACTCCACCTCTAATATATATGGCTTGATAAGACAGCAATCAATTTAGCCTTTGTTCACTAATGAATTGCCATACAGCATAGTACAGCTCTTTTAACTTGCATCCAGACAAAAGCTAGGTGGTTGGAGATGAACGAATGGTTGGAGATGAATGAAGATGAAAGGTGGTTAATGATGCACCTAGACTTTCTAACATAATTAGCTAATTAATATGATACGGTCTATATCATGTCTCACAAACCTTAACATATACATTCACATATAATACCAAAAGGGAAAAAATATGGCCTAGAAGCAGACTAGTGTTATTGGAGAAAGGAATCAGACTGGATCCTAATTATTATTATTTTTTTAAAAAACCTTTACCTGCATATTTGAGAGGATTAAGACACATTGCAGAGAGCCTCTTGGCAAGTGAAAGTCTTTAAAAAAAACAGCTTTAAGGTGCCCTAGGACAGGGGTCTGCAAAGTCGGCTCTTTTAAGACTGGTGGACTTCAACTCCCAGAGTTCCCCAGCCAGCATAGCTGGCTGGGGAATTCTGGGAGTTGAAGTCCACCAGTCTTAAAAGAGCCGACTTTGCAGACCCCTGCCCTAGGACACTGTGTGAATGTGAAAGCAATAAAACCTGACAGAGATCTCTGCAAAAATTGAAAGAAACTATAGCATAGTTGATAAGTTGAATTATGATAGTATGCCCATTTGTTTTGTATATTAGGACTTTTCTCTGGGTTTTTTTTAATTTAATCTTTTTAAATCTTTTAGCAATTCAGTTCATTCTGTCAAGTCATGGGGATGGGAATTGGCCCATTTGTAAAGTAATGTATTTATTGGTTGATTTTTCCAGATCCTGACATTGATGCTGCCACTGCCATGATGCTTTTGAATACTCCCCCTGAGATACAAGCAGGTTGTGAGTAGATATTTCTATAGCCTATAGCACCATAGATATGTAAGCCTAACTCTCTTTCATTAGTACATAGCATATTAGGTTTAAAAATAAAACTAGTTGGAGAAATCAGATTTCTTAGCTAGACCCTTACTAACTCTCTTATAATACATAGTGTTATCTGGGTAGATGTTCAGATGGATAAGTTTCTTTGAATACTGAACTGTCACAGTTGTATATATCTCATTCACAGAAATAATGATCTATATATGCAACTGTAATTCATATAATAATAACATGATAAGCATTTTTCTCTAGGGCAGATAAGAGTTGTAGAGCCAACAAAAAGCTTTGGTTTTGATTTGAATTTATTTGTGGGGATATCTGTACAAGCATCAGGTGTTTTAGAGATCAAAACTTGAAGCAGAAATAAATAAAAATATATGTAGTCTACCAGAGTTACATTTGAATTAATCAGTTTAAAAAATAGAAAGGTGGATTTATCATAAGGAGAGTTAAACAGACTTTAAAATAACAAAACAAGAGAAGCTCTAGTTTCCTACTCTAGTTATTTACTCTCATACTGGAATGTATTTTACATAGAGAAGGCTTCTTAGCAGATTAGAATTTCATTTTTACCCATTTTTAATAATTGGTACCTATGCTTAAAATACAGAGTCAGTTTGGTGAAGGATTAAAGATTTTAGTCACAGAATCAGATGGCTCACTTAGGCCATTCCTTCCCTCTGGACCTTGAAAGAAGGCAATGGCAAACCACTTTCAAAACTGCTCTCTAGAACAGGGGTCCCCAACCTTTGCAACTTTAAGTCTGAAGGACTTCAGCTCCCAGAATTTCCAGCCAGCAAAGCCTTCAGACTTTAAGTCCTTCAGACTTAAAATTGCAAAGGTTGGAGACCCCTGCTCTAGAAAACCTAATGAATTTATCCTTGCAGACTAACTTGAAATTAGAAACAACACATACAAAAAGCAAAACCTCAAAATGCATATATGAGAGGGAGAGGGAAAGATTGTGTGTGTGTGTGTGTGTGTGTGTGTGTGTGTGTGTGTAGAATCTTTGTGGTTCATTATCTACCACAGTGCTTAATACCGTATTTATCGGCGTATAACACGCACAGGCGTATAACACGCACCTTCATTTTAAGAGGGAAATTTCAGGGGGGAAATTTAAATTTCAAATAAAGAACTTTGAAGCAAAATAAGGGTAGCTCAGAACTTTTTTTTATTAATATTATTACCACTTATAAGGTAAATAATGTAAAAGGAAAATGTGGTGGAACTCACTTAACGACGGCCTTGGTTAGCAACCAAACTTTTAGGCTCAATTGTGGTCATAAGTTCTTTCTTTCTCTCTCTCTCTTTCCTCCTTCCCCCCTCTCTCCATTTCTCTTTCTTTCTCTCTTTCTCTCTTTTTCTCTTTCTTTCTCTCTCTTTCTCTTTCTTTCCCTTCGTCTCTCTCTTTCTATCTGTCTCTCTCTCCTTCCTCTGACCATCTCTCTCACTCTGTGTTTGTTTGTCTGTCTGTCTGTCTCTCACTCACTTAATCAGTCTCTATCTATCTGTCTCTCCCTCCCTCTCTGTGTGTGTGTCACTCACTCTGATTCTCTCCCTCCCTCTCTCTGTCTCTGTATGTCTGTCTCTTCCTCTTTCCCCCTGTCTGTCTCCGATTCATTCTCTATCTGTGTCTCTCTCCGTCTCTCTCCCTCCCTCTCTTTCTCTCTGTCTCTGTCTGTCTCTGTCTTTCCCTCCCTTCCCCTCTGTCTCTCTCTGTGTATGTCAGTCACTCCCTCTCTTCCCTCTCCCCCCGCCCCAACCCGGGAAGCAGCAGAAGGGCCGGCATGCCAGAGGTTACGGACGCCTCCTCCCACAGCGGGCCAGGTCGCCCGGCAGGGGCGTCAGGCAGAGAAGCCGCGCGCATCTCCGCCGGCTCCCTCCGACAGAGAGGAGAAACGTGTGCCGTGGTGGCTGTCAGAGGGAGCCGGTGGAGATGCGCGGGGCTTCCCTGCCCGATGCCCCTGCCGGGCGCAAGGCTCTGGGCTAGCAGCTAGCCCAGAGCCTTGCGCCCGGCAGGGGCATCGGGCAGGGAAGCCCCGCGCATCTCCACCGGCTCCCTCCGACAGGGAGGAGAAACGTGTGCCGCAGTGGCTGTCAGAGGGAGCCGGTGGAGATGCGCGGGGCTTCCCTGCCCGATGCCCCTGCCGGGCGCAAGGCTCTGGGCTAGCAGCCTTGCGCCCGGCAGGGGCATCGGGCAGGGAAGCCCCGCGCATCTCCACCGGCTCCCTCCGACAGGGAGGAGAAACGTGTGCCGCGGTGGCTGTCAGAGGGAGCCGGTGGAGATGCGCGCGGCTTCCCTGCCCGATGCCCCCTCTTTGGCCCTTCCCCCCGCCCGTTCACTTGCTCCAGGGGGCTGTGGCTCCGGCTCAGCCACAGCCCCGGGCATTCCCCTCGCCCATTCGCTCGCTCCAGAGGGCTGTGGCTCCGGCGCAGCCACAGCCCCGGGCATTCCCCTCGCCCGTTCGCTCGCTCCAGGGGGCTGTGGCTCCGGCGCAGCCACAGCCCCGGGCATTCCCCTCGCCCGTTCGCTCGCTCCAGGGGGCTGTGGCTGCGCCGGAGCCATCCGGGAGCCGCGTACATGCCGTGCCCTCTGCTGCCGACCACTGTAAAAACATGGCTTCGGCGTATAACACGCATACATCATTTGCCCCCTATTTTCAGGGGGGGAAAGTGCGTGTTATACGCCGATAAATACGGTAGTTATTTTGTGGGCAATTATGAAGTTGATACCAGCACACTTTAAAAATACATTACTAATTGTCCATCATGACATTTAGTAATCTCATGGTATTAAATTGAAGGGTATATCCATTGACATGGGAGCAAAGCATTTTATAATAGGTGGCCAACTGAAATAGTAATTTCCACGAATAATATTCTTCACTTTGGTTTTTAAGATATATTTTGAGTCTTTCATTAACTTTACTGGAACCCCTAAAATAATAGTTACTAGCTATCAAGGACTATCATAATGTGTGTGCAAATGGGCTGGTGTGCAGGTTGATTCTCCCTTTTCTAAAACATTAGAAAGTAGCTGAAGGCAGCACAAGAAGCAATGGATGGAAACTAATCAAGGAGAGACCCAACCTACAAATAAGGAGAAATTTCCTGACAGTGAGAGCAATTAATTAGTGGAATGGTTTGCCTTCAGAAGTTGTAGGTTCTACATCACTCAAGGTTTTTAAGAAGAGGCCACTTATTTAAAATGGTATTGTCCTGTGAAATTGTCTGGGCAAAGAATAAAGCCTGGTCCAAAGTCATCCTGTATGCTATATTTGTTTCTCCTAGTCCAGCGATGGCGAACCTTTTTTGGCTCGCGTGCCATAAGTGGGGGGAGTGCAGGGGGGACGTATGCAGGCATGCTGTACCCATAATGCAATGTGCGATCCCCCCAGTGCACATGCACGCCCCCCCCCCATATTTTACATGCTCTTTTCACCCTCCCCAGGCTCCAGAGGCTTTATAGGAGCCTGGGGAGGGTGAAAAGAGCCTCCCCCAATCCCCCCGGAGGCCCTCCGGAGGCTTCAGCAACCTTCAGGAGGCTTCCCTGAAGCCTCCGGAGCACTCAAAATAACACTCTAAGCAAATTGAACGTCACTTCTGGTTTCGGCGGCGCATCATTTTGAGTGCTCCGGAGGCTTAAGGTAAGCATCCTGAAGGTCGCTGAAGCCTCCAGAGCACTCAAAATGACGCTCCAAGCAAATCAGAGGTCACTTCCGGTTTCGGCGGTGCATCATTTTGAGTGCTTCGGAGACTTCAGGGAAGTTCATGAAGCCTCCAGAGGGCCTCACAGGGGGGAGGCTCTTTTCGCCCTCCCCAGGCTCCTATAAAGCCTTTGGAGCCTGGGAAGGGTGAAAAAAGCCTGCAAAAAAGGGCGAATACAGTTGGCCAGTGCACACATGCGCGCTGGCCAGCTGACACGGCATCACCTCACATGCCCTGACAAATGGCTCCGTGTGCCACCTGTGGCACACATGCCATAGGTTCGCCATCACTGTCCTAGTTATCATGATCATCTTTCACTGATTTTGTCTTGAATCTATGGGTATCCTTTCAGAATGGTAAAGAATAATCATTGATAGAACAGAAACTAAGTTAAATATGGCCTTAAGCAGCTTACAAAGAATCAGAGAAAAAAAGTGTCAATAATATAAATGTTCCATAATAAATATGCCTTTTAAAATATAAAGAAAAAAAGTAGCAGAAGCAACTCAATGCCATAAAATGTTCCATAGCATAAAATGCATAAATGGGAGATTGTTCAGAAGATAATAAAGAGTTTTTTTGAAAGTATCAGAGAATATAATTACTATGTATGTGTGGCCTTCCAAAATTAATTAATTAACCACATTTCTGCAATATCAGAAATTTTTCATTACAGAACCAAAACTAACAATAAGGTAATTGGTTCATTTAGAATATTTTTCTCTATAGCTCATCAAGTAATTATCCAACTGATACAGAATGTTATACAACAAATATGCATTAGTTGCTTGAACAGGGATTTAAATTTCACTAGAATGCTCTGTTTAAGTTTATCAAAAGGACTACATTTATATTTTTCATCATTTTAAACAAAAACACAATATGGTATTCCATACAAATCGATAAATAATCATCTGTTTATTAAGGTTTCTTGGTAATGACTAGTATAAAAGGCACTATCTTCATCAAACTTATCTTTCCCTGTATAGAGACTTGGTTTCTCTCAGTTTGTCGACTGACCTCATTAAGTTCTGCATATAATCAAACAGTACAATGGGATTGAGGGAATCAGGATTCCATGCTGCTGTATAATTGTCGTCTTTATTGCATATGATAAGGTATTCTATGTTCTTTGAGTTGGAGCAATTTGGGAACAGACATTTTGGGTTTGGACGAACTATTACTTCATCTTACAAAGTTTGCCTTTGGCTTTTCCAATCTATATGATTGTGATTGACTTACTGGTTTCTATGGAGAAACATTTTCACTTCCTTATATTTTTCCATATATTACCTATTGATGTTTCCATGTTAGAGAATATTCTGCATCTAAATCAGCTGTTGAGACAGATTACGAATGCATGCAGTCTCATAGAGGGATTTCTGAAGATACAGGTATATGATGTGAGTTAGACCACATTTTAGGTAGGCACATACCCAATTCTATATTTATTTATTTATTTTTTACTTATATTGGCTGATGTTCATATGAAGCCACTGTATTTCATAGCGTCTTGTATCTAAATGAAATTCTAGGGGAGTTAAATTTCTGTGGCCTAAAATCAGGCCATTGTTCTACTATTTTTATTGGGCCAGACTTTATTGTGATAAGTCCAAGCACGAGTCCAACAGTCCACTGAAGTTTCCCTCTTCTGTTTTGTTTTTTTTGTTTAATTTGATAATAGGACCAGCAAATCTGTAAAATAGGGACATATTAAAAATGGAAAATCTGTGTACTTTTACCACACTTTTTAACATTAGCGGCTGGAATTATTTAATATGAACATGGCATTCTCTTTTATTAATATAATGGTTAATAGTTAACAAAAAATAAAATATGAAGTGTGACATCATTAAAAAGGCCTTAATTTTACGTAATGAGCTCTTCATTGTGTCTAATGACAGGGCAAAAAGATTCTTACGGAAATCTTAACATTTGGATAGATCAGTGATGGCTAACCTGATACGCCAGTTGCGCCCCTTTCTAGATCGAGATGCCCTACGCACGGTCACTCAAGCCCTCGTTATTTCCCGCCTAGACTACTGCAATGCCCTCTACATGGGGCTCCCCTTGAGGTGCACCCGGAGGCTCCAGCTAGTGCAGAATGCAGCCGCGCGGGGGATTCTGGGAGTTTCTCATTACTCCCACGTAACACCTCTCCTGCGCGAGCTGCACTGGCTGCCTGTGATCTTCCGAGTGCGCTTCAAGGTGGTAGTTACCATCTTCAAAGCGCTCCATGGCACGGGTCCTGGTTACTTGAGAGACCGCCTCCTACCACATTCCTCCCTCCGACCTGTCCGCTCCCACAGAGTTGGCCTTCTCAGGGTGCCGTCAGCCGGTCAATGCTGACTGGCGACCCCCAGGGGAAGAGCCTTCTCTGTGGCGGGTCCAACACTCTGGAACGACCTTCCCCCCGATATCCGCACCATCACGGACCTACGCCTCTTCCGTCGGATGATAAAAGCTCATTTCTTTCATCTAGCTGGCCTGACATAGATTAGGGAATATTTTAATTCGTTATTTATGGGTTTTAATTATTTATTTAAATTTTAGCACAGCTCTACTGGTTTAATTGTTTTTTATATTTTGTATATTGTGGGGTTTTATCTTTCTGTGCACCGCCCTGAGTCCCTTTTTTGGTGAAAAGGGCGGTATATAAATTGAAATAAAGTAAAAGTAAAAGTAAAGTAACCTTTTTCAGATCACGTGCCAAAAACGGGGGGAGTGCAAGGGGGGTCATGCACAGGCTTGCCCACACCCATAATGCTATGTGCACCATCCCCTTTCGCATGAACACGCAACTCCTGCCCTCCCTGCTTTTGGCCTGCGATGGACCCATTTTTCACCCTCCCCAGGCTCCAGAGGATTTCTAGGAGCCCAGGAAGGGTGAAAACACCCTCCCCTGCTTTTTCTCGAGGCCCTTCAGAGGTTTCAGGAGGCTTCCCTAAAAGGCTCCAGAGGGCAAAAAACGGCCGTACGGCTAACCCAGAAGTTCAGGAACAGTTACTTCTGGTTTGTCCTTGGGTTCAGGGAAGCCTCTGGAGGGTGAAAAATGACCAAAAAAGAAGGCTGAAGTCAGTTGGCCAGCGTGCGCATGCGTGCTGGAGCTGACAGGGCAATGCCTCATGTGCCCTAACAAATGGCTCTGCGTGCCACCTGTGGCATACGTGCCATAGGTTTGCCATCACAGGTATAGATCATTGGCACTTTTGTCTCTAAAATCAGTGATAGTAAGGAAAAGGATATACTGTACCAGTGTTTTCACTGTGATATTTTTTTAAGTGAATATATAAAGTATATTCTCTATTGGACTTTTGGTTTGCCCATTAATAATGTTTGCAAGGACACATATGAGCATGCATGTATGCTCAATAAAATATATTCTAAAGTCATGCCATAATATTCAGATAAAGGGTTTAAGGGTTTTCTGACCTATTTTTAAAGTAAAGTTTAAACTATTGCTTAGTACAGATTACATCTCTGTCGCGTTTATAAAATAATGGATTCAGAAGGTAAAGGTAAAAGACCCTCTTTCAACCATCATGGTTAATTCTGCTGTGGGATTCCTAGTGAGTTGAATAATGTAAAATCAAAGTGTGGAATACTTAAGGTTGAAAAGCTTAGCCAAAACTTTAGATGTGTTCTGAATGCATTTGAGGACTAGGTTTTTGCTCTATGGTGCACTGTTTCATTTAGTTAAAGGTTACAGGAATTAGAGTTTCAAGGTAGGTAGGTAAGACAGAGAGACAACACAGACTTGCTACATGCAGAATAACGCAAACAACTGAGAAAGGATCGTGGTTCAATAGAGCCACAACTATGAGAGTCAATGAGAAAGATAATAAGAGATAGCACAGATGGAACTGACTACCAAGGAATAAAAAGAACTTAGCAAATGCAAATAAGATGGGGTTCCTGATTAAATTGATTTAGGAAGTTGTCTGGCATATTTCTCTGGGCACCTCCCAGCTGCCAATATAGTTCTGTGTTTCCTCACCAGAGGAATTCCTTCTGCCTAAAAAAAGCATAGTAGATTTATAGGTAAGACCCAAATTCCACATTTTTGAAAAGTATTGTACTATGAAGCAAGGCCAGAGACTTTTCCAAACCCATGTCTTTCCAGATATTTGCTCTACAACTCCCCTTTTACTTGATTTTGTGGTATGCCACTTGAGGTTATTTTCTCTTTCATTTCTTCCTTATGAAAAATGATAAAGTAACAATTCTCAGGGAAATATAATGACCCAAAATGAGACAAAATCAAGTTCTTTTTAAAGTAGAATTAGTCAACCTGGAGATTTTCAGATGATTCAGGTTTCAGTTTCCATTCACCAGCTTTCCAATAGAAGTGAACTGTAGAAGTTGGGAGAAGACATGACATTGTTTAGCCCTGATCTAGAATTGCTTCAGTGTAATTACAAAATAAATTTCTAGTAGATAAATTTCTTCATATAAGAAATTGTTATGTTAAATTGAGTCATCTAGTCTGTTCCCAACATTTGTAAGCTTTTACATATATCTTTTAAACAACTGTCATGAAATGAATAGAGTAACTTAAATGTGTGAGAGAACCGCTACTATTGGGAGTGGTAAAAGTGTTTGCTAGACTGTTCTCTGGCTTTGTATTTGTGGGCAGTGGTAGTAATTTCAGTGAAATTATTGTTTCCATAGAAACAAGATGTTTATGCTACTTGCTCTTTTATCCACTGTGGGGAGCTGCTGTCTCATGTTTGAGATATGCCAAGTATTAAATGATATGTAAATCTCTGCTAAAATACAAAACGCATTTTTGTTTATTTTAAAGTTAACCTTATTTGTGCAAAATTAATGCAAGATACTATTAAAAGCATTTATAAATTCAGATCCAATAACCTCATTTGCAAACAAATATGAAATATACTGTAGATAAATGGTATAAATATCCAGACATGCTACTGATGCAAAGTTTCTTGGGATTGCAGATCACATTGCAAGTTAAAACACAGTATTTGAGGAAGATGTATGTTTGTGAAGAGCCTTAATAACGACAACAACAAAAAATGGTATAGGAGTCAGTCTGTAATTAGGGATTATTAAGTCTTAAAAGGAAAATTCTAACTTCAGATAGTTCACATTTGAGACATAAATTTGACTATAAAATTTTATTCTGCATTTCATTGGTCTACAAATCTTTGGCTAACTATAAAAATAATATAACATTCTCATTAGTTTAATCTTCTTAAGTCTAGTCAAATATTATTAACAAATTGAGAGTAGGCCATAATGGGCTTCCATTTCATAGAACAAGGGACAATAAACCATTGAAATGGGAAGCTATATTTGCACCTAGAAAAAAGAAATCCAGTTTTATTTTATACAATTCAGCTGCCAATCTGTATCAGTTTGACGAGCAAAATTGTGTGTTGGGGGGGGGGAGGTATTTTCATTATGGAACAAAAATGAATAAATACATTGATCAAGCTTTCCTTCTATCTTTTTTTCTGTCTCCTGCAACTAAAAGCCCTGAAACATATATAGGTATATTTGTATAATAGAAGTACTTTTGCAACTTTTTTTCCCCATGGACATATTGCCACCTAATTAGAGTATTTGCATTGGAAAATGTATAGTTGAGATTCAAATGTATCCTGTAAAAATAAATACAGTATTCCTTTGCCTAAACGTTTTCCAATTAAATGAATTCTGGAAAAGCCATGGTTTCAATTTGCAGGAGATGTGGGGCTCCTACAGACCCTTCTCTCCAAACAGGCATAATAATGTGAATGCGTATATCTATTTATTTTTGTTATAAAATATTTGAAAAATGCAGGGCTTGAGGTTGATAAAAATGGGTAGGATATGTGTGTCCTGCTCTCCATGTAGCTAGAATTTATTAATGGACATTATATATTGTTATTGTGCCTTGTCATTTAAAGAGACTGAAGGAATTAGACCATGGTTGTCCAGTCTTTTGACTTCTTCGGCCATACTGAGTCAAGAGAAATTGTCTTGTGCTGCATATAAAATAAATAATACAGTTAATGTACATAAATAACAACATTTATTTTTTAATATTTTTATTATCTTGTGGGGCCACATTACTAGCAGTGAAAGGCCGCATGTAGCCTATGGGATGAACATGCTTGGGTTAGATCGGGGTAGTCAACCTTTTTATACCTACCACCCACTTTTGTATCTGTTAGTAGTAAAATTTTCTAACCGCCCACCGGTTCCACAATAATGGTGATTTATAAAGTAGGGAAGTCAACTAAATTAAAAAAAGGAAAGTGCTTCAGTATCAGACAAAACCCCTACCGCCCACCATGAAAGCTGGAACGCCCACTAGTGGATAGTAGGGACCAGGTTGATTACCACTGGGTTAGATTATGATGAAAACCTTGGCATATGGAAACAGAAGAGTACCTTACTGTACTCTGAAACAGTAAGAATATCTTACTGTTTCAGAAGATATTGATTCTAAAAATAGTATATACAAATGTGATACAAGACATATTATACATTTGAGTGAGGCTAGATTGGGAGGAATTTTTTTGAGATAGTCTTTTAACCGTAAGGTAGATATTTGAGGAGTTCTGCTACAGTCTTTTTTCATTTCAAAATATATAAAAACAATGTCGTCCATTTTAGCAGTTATTGTAAGGGAACTTTGAGTCCAAACCAAAGGCCCGGCAATTGGAACCTGACCCAATGTACTACTTATTCTCCTATTTAGAAAAGAAATAAAGTAATGTACAATGAGTTAATATTCATAGGAGTAGCCTTTATCTCTGATAAAGCTCTTGTTTTTATGTATTAAATGACAATTGGGAGTTAACACTGTTTGGAAAAGAGGAAAACTCATTTTAGAAACTTCCATAGATATATAATTGCTGTTGATATTTATTTATTTATTTGTTTCTTTGTTTTAGGAAATTTATATTGCCACCTATTCACACATGGCGACTCAAGGCACCTTACAAGAATATAAAAACCTCATATATAAAACAATAAAACTAATAAAAGAGAATAATCATATAATAATATAAAATAATAAAATAACCCTCCCCGGGCGACAACACATCACATGAGCCATTTAATGGGCTCCATCCCTCTCTGTATTCCCCAGGTCCGCTGGCAGAATTAGGTCTTCAGTGCCTTCCAAAAGAGTGTTAGAATGAGGGCCATTCTACTCTCTGGGGGAATGATGTTCCAGAGAGAGGGAGCCACTACCGAAAAAGCACTTCTTCTGGGCCCCACCAGGTCTCCCTAGGGGAAAGGACCCACAACATTCCTTGCCTCCCTGCTCTGGTAATATAATACAGATACAGACCTGGGTATTTAATGGTCCGTGGGCTACATCCATCATGGAGGCTGTCCCTGTCCAGCCCACAGGGTTAGGGGTGAGGCTCATTGGGCAGAGCAGCAGATAGGATCAGGTGGAGTCAGCAATTCTCCACAACAGTTCCAGTGACCCCTTGAGAAAATGAATTGCCCACCCCTTATATATTTCAAATTTAAGATAATAATAATAATAATACTAATAATAATACTAATAATACTAATAATAATAATAATAATAATAATAATAATAATAATAATAATAATAATAATAATTTTAATACTTATACACCGCTCCCTCTCCCCATGGGGACTCGGGGCGGTGCACAGGTAGAATAAAAACAATAAAAAATATACAAACAGTTCTAAAACCAAATTAAACTTAACCTGTGCTAAAATTCCCATAAAACTAACTGCTAAAAGCTACCCAATAAAAACCCCAAGACAGGGAGACTATCCCAGGCCGGCCAGACAGAAAAAGTGAGTTTTTAATTTAAGACGGAATATAGTGTTGTGTGATTGTCTCTTCATTCTCTGTAAAGTGTCTGAAGTTGTTCATACTGAATAATTCCCTAGATATGCATATTTTTAATACATCATAATTGTCCTTTGTTTTAAATTCCTAGGCAGTATGAAATAAAATTAATGTGGCTATGAAACAAGAGATGTGGCAGGCTTAACTGTCCTCCCAACTTGTAAATAAAGAAAACTAAAAGGCCAAAAAAAAAAAAAATCAGGGTTCATGGACACTAAAGTCACACATAGGCTTAAAATAGAGTATATTTTTGTTAAGCTTAAGGGCATAGTTAGCAAAGGCATGAAACTTAACATAAAATTTAAATAATTATATTTATTTCCTGGTTTGCTGAGGATGAATGAGTGAGTTTGTAAAAACTTTAGCACTTTTTTCTTAATTGGTGATGTTGGGTCAAAAACTTATTCTTACTGTACTAGTAAGCATTTCTAACCACCAACATGTTACATTTTTGTCAACCCATCCTATTATTCATGTGCACATATAAAATGAAAGAGAGATTTCCTAAAGTTATCAGATCTTGCATGCAAAACAGGAATCAGCATATGTTGGGTGTAGCATTTGAGCATCCAATTATATTTTTGTTAGTGCAGTGCCATTATTAGATACAGGCTAAACATCCATAAGCTGAAAATAGAATATTAGCAATTGCCATCATGAGGTAGGAGATATCTGCTAGCTCTTCTTCCTAACAATATCCTTGATATATTAGTTAAATACGTAAACATTTACAAAATACAGTAATAATTCTGCTGGAGCAGATCAAAGATCTATCATTTGACAGTGGCCATTCACATGCTTATCAGGAGCCTGCAAGCAAGGGTGAAGGCAGTAGGACTATCCTGTCAGTTGCACATCAACAACTGATTAGAGGTAGATGTCTTGCTGAACAGCGTGGTATGAATCTATATAGGCTTCCCACACTTTTGAAAGTTGTTATATAAATATTAGGATAAGTTTCAAAATAATGTAACAATGGAGAAAAAAACAATTATACTTTTGTAAACACTGTATTTATATAGGTTTTCTTTCACTTTAATTAGATCAAATTACTTATATACTTTACATACAATTTACTGTATGAACTGGAGTGAAAAACAAACCACAGTAATGTGTTATATACATTTAAAAGATTAAAAATTTGAAAATATTAAGACAATTGGTGTTTTAAAAGTCAAGAAATTGTATACTCTCTATAGATTGTGAATACTGATTTCTCCTTTCTTTTGTGGCCCTTGGAAAAGTTATTGCAGAGTTTGCAGTATTGTCTGGAATTTCAAAGATTTGCAACTCTTAATATTTTTCCTGTCATGGGAGAATAATTCTGAATCTATCCCTATTTCAGGAGCCTTCAAAACATGCCTATTAGATAGACCATTACTTTTAATCCCCATTTGAGGAAAGAATATTGCTGCCAAGAAAATGTACACTATTGCAAAATTCAGCTTCTCATTCTGTTTTTTCTAACTAGTTTAGTAGCATCAGTTCTGGTTATGATTTCTTTTTGAAATACTAGGCAGGGGTCTTTCCCTTTCTAAAAAGATTGCTTGTTAAAATAGATTATATCTCAAATTTTGGAATATACGTTTTCTATTCCATTGTATCATGGCTTCTACCAAAACATCTTACCTTAGATCACTTGGTAAGTATGTTGCTGAAATGAGGTTTGGACCAAGAACATTTCAACTTGTCTTCTTAGTAAGCATTTTTCAGCAACTTTTCACAGTGTTTGTGACTATACTTTGTGCATGATATATAATAATGTCTTCCCCTGTATGTGAATTTAGGAAACTGGCGACTCTAATATAAAAATTGATAGTTAACATTCAATTTTAATTGTATTTTCTTTTCTTTCTCTTTTCATTTGTCCTCAGTTCCCCCTGGAGTGATACAAAATGGAGCTCGCATTCTGAGTAGAGGAATTTTCCCAGGAGTTAGACCACTGCCAATAAACCCTATTGGAAACATGGCTGCAGCAGTAAGGTAAGAGTTCTCAAGTGCAAGATCAGTAGCCTTGCACTTAGTTGTGCAACAGAGTCAGTTGGATCTCGTCTGTAATTTCTATCATGTCCCAAGATTATGCGCTCTCTGAAAGTCAAGAAAACCAAGAATCTTCAAATAAAAACTCTCAAAGGATTCTAATATATTTTCAATTGATTTAGTAAATTTGGAGACATATCAACGTGACTTAGACTCTTCAATTTCTTTTCAGGTGAGACCATGACAAGACATTTCTCTGTGACTTTAAAGCTAAGAATCAATGTTCAGATTCATGCACAATATTCCATACAAATCTGTTCAATCTGTCCATATATGTCATAACATATATAAGTTGCAACCCGTCCATCAGTAATTGCAACTTTGGTAAAATATTAAATGGAAGTCTGCATTTTAAATTTTTAAAAGCTATATTGGATTATAATTCTTTATAGTTATTGGACTATAATTTATGTTTGCTCATATTAGCCTCTTTTACCATTTCAGTACCAGCAATCAAGTCATCTGAAATGAAGAAGATAGCAGTCCCATGATCTATGTGACTGCAACATTATTTACCGTATTTTTTGCACTATAAGACACTCCAGACCCTAAGACGCACCTAGCTTTTGGGAAGGAAAACAAGAAAAAAATGTTGGGTTTTGGCAACATTCGCTCTATAAGACGCACAGACATTTCCACATTTTTGAGGGGAAAAACTGTCTTATAGATCAAAAAATATAGTATGTACAAATGACTTATTTGGTTGCAACATGTGAAAATATACCTAATTTATATTTTAACTGATACTGAAATTCTCCTAGATTACCATATTTTTCAGAGTATAAGACGCACCGGAGTATAAGACGCACCCAAGTTTTGAAGAGCAATTAAAAAAAAAAAAGTAGGTAGATAGATAGAGGGAGAGAAGGAGAGAGAAATAGAGGTAGGGAGGGGGGGGAGAGAGAGAGTAGATAGGTAGATAAAGTGATAGAGAGAAATAGAGAAAGAAATACGGTAGATAGGGAGAGGGAAAGAGAAGATAGGTTGATAGGTAGAGGGATAGAGAAAAATAGAGAGAAATACTACTGGGGGATAGATGGGGGATAGAGAGAGTAGGTAGGTAGGTATATAGGTAGATGGGGGAGAGAGAGAGAAATACAGTAGGTAGGTAAGGAGAGAGAGACAGTAGGTAGATGGTTTCCAGGTGTATTTATCCATGTGCTGGAGAAGGAAATCACTGACAACCTGTAGCAACTAAAACTTTGTTTCTGTGGGCACAGTACTTGATCAATGTAATTCTCAGCAATCCCTCTTAACTAAACAGCTTTTCAAAAGGAAAAAAAAAGTTTTTGCACTCTGCAAACCTCCCCAAAACGGCCCGTTTTTCACAAAAACGGGCCCGTTTCTTTTCCAAAAGAAGGCATGAATAGCCTTGGGCAGGCTTGCAGAGTGATCCAGGGGTGGGGGCAAAAACGAGCAAAAAAGGCCCGTGTTTCATGAAAAGGGGCCGTTTTTTGGTCATAAAAATAGCATGCATAGCCTTATGGAGACTTAGAGTGCTGCTGGGGGCTAGGGGGGCAAAAAACGGCGTGGTTTTTGCTCATTTCTTCCCAGCCCCCAGGAGCTGTTTGAAAGCCTCCATATGGCTATGCATGCCCATTTTGGTGAAGGGGCGGGGCTTTAGGAGGCAAAAAAAATGCTGTATTCGTTTTATAAGACGCACCTAGATTTTCAGCCTCTTTTTAGAGGAAAAAAGGTGTATATCATATACTCTGAAAAATACGGTATATTGTATATATTTCTAATGCATTGCATTTTGCAGTTGTAATATGCTCAAGCCATTTATTGTCTTAACTATCTAAATCAGACATGTCAAATGTACGACCCCGTGCGCCATATTTGACTCACAACTTGTTTAAATTTGGCCCGTGGGGTGCCCTGGAGATGGCGAGGGGCCGGCCCCTGCCATCTCAGCCCTGGCCTACGACAGCCCTCAATCAAAGGAAAAACCCAAATCCAGCAGACCAGAAAGCAGCCCAGTCACCGCACCCTTCCGGTTCCTTCTCGGCCTCTGGGCCCAGACATAGTTGCTTCTTCTTGCCATAGTCATGGCTGGACTTGCAATTACATCCACCCACTTCGTCCTGCAAAGCAGGGCTCACCCAGCACCCTCACCCAGCACAAGCCAGGAGCCCCGACTAAAAGCCGAGTGCTCCAGCCTCACCCTCTAAGGAAGGGAGCAACAGCTGAGGCTACATTGTGTCTCTTTGGTTGAGGTTCATTGGGTGACACCCTCCCCTCCCCCATTGAGCCTGGGTTACTTACCTCTTGTTGCAGATTTTGTCAAGAGCGCTCAAAAGCTGTCTCAAATTTACTCTGGAATTTTGGGATTGGAAAGCTGAGCGGAAGCACCGTATTTGTAGGCATCAGATGCACCTGCTTCCTTCTACCCACCCACCCACTGGCAGTTATCTCCTTCAGAGCCTTCCTGACCCTGATGACAGCCTCTGAAAAGTGCTATTTTATCTCCCATCACTCTTCCTCCTCAGATCTAACACCTCTTTCCCTCCTACCACCCCCACCCCCACACACACTTCTAAGGACATAGTTTCTGGTCCCATAATCCTTATTGCAATTTTCTGAACCTTTCCTATTTCTCTAATTGTATGAGGAGAGGACTGAACATAGTACCTAAAATATGGCCTGTCCAAAGTAGAATAAAATAAAATTTCAGGTTAATTGGAAACCATACTCTGTCAATATTTATGTTTTCATGTATATACTGTCTTTCTGCCTGAAAAGAATATCAGACTTAGTCTCATTCATAGTAGAGTTCATAGGATAGAATTTGAAAGATAAGGAAGGCATGAAAATAAATGAGCAAAACTGAATGCATAGAAAGTAGAATAGATGAGATAAACTTTTATAAATTATATTTCCATTGCCCAGAAGCTGGCAAATAGACAATTTCAGTTTTTCCAAAGGAATATTTCCCTGCATGTGCTTTACTAGGTAGGACCATATATAATTATTCTTGATTGATTAAGTGCAATCAACTTGTTTCAATTTCTAGAGACTGCATCAATTTTCTCCTCAATTATCTATCCGTAACCCAGTCTTTCAGATTCCAACAATGCATTCATTGCCACTGTAACTGACTCACTTCATTTACTATTAGTTGTCATCTTCTCTTTCCTTCTGCCATTCCCATTAATAGAGTCTTCTCCAGAGAACTAGATCTTCACATAATGTGTCCAGAATAGGATAATTTGAGCCTGCTCATTTGGGCCTTGAATGAGAACTCTGAGTAGATTTCTTTTCTTGACCATCTACAGGAGTCTTAGGAGTCTTTGCCAACTCCAAAATTCAACAGTGTCAATACTCTTCCTATCCTGTTTCTTCAGCATCTAGCTTTCACTTCCATAAGTATGGCTTGTCCAATTCTGATATTTGTAGGAATAGGTGCATCACAGCATTTGAATGTATTTTCTAAGGTCTCCATGGCTGCTCTTTCAAGTGCTAGTCTTACCTGTTGTTTCTTTGCTGTTGATGGTTGACCTAAAAGATAGAAACAATCCATCACTCCAGTATTTTCATTGCCAATTCTATAGCTGGTTGTTTTACCTATTGTCATTAATGTGTCTGCTTTATATTTAATTTAGTACTATTTCTTCCCATCGTTGTTTATTTTTATTACTAGAACGTGCAGTTCCTTTGCATTTTTGTCTATCAAAGAAGGTAGTGTCATAAGCATAGCACAGGTTTGATGTTTCTTTTTCTAACATTACTTTTGAACTTTCTTCCTCTTAGCTTGAGTTTAAGCCACGTGTTCTTGATTTATGCTTAATGTTGATTACACTACCCTCTAGAACATTAGTCATTTAAATATATTTAAAGGTTTTAAGTATCTGTAGTCCTAGTGTTTCCAAAAAAGAATGCAGGGCTTTTTTCCTGCCACGACCATGTGAATTATTTAAAAAAAAAGATATGAGGCCTTAGTTGCTGCCTGAAGTGGGCATTGATGTGGGCCTCAGATCAAAATGTTCCTTTTCAGTCTCTCCCCTGAACATTAAGCCTATACTTCGTCTGAGGAACCCTTTCTTAGCTTGTGAAGGCCTCCTGGGATGTGGTAGCTCTGTGAAGTAGTATTGATTTATTTAGGGGAGAATTCCACCAATCTTGAAGGAGGCAGTGGTATATATCCTCCTCAAGAAGCCATCACTAGATCCAGCACTTCTAAAAAAAATTTATTTATTCTCCAACCTTCCATTTTTAGTAAAATTTGTTAAGAAGGTGGTCAGATTACACTTCAGTGATCCCTAAAGAAAACAAGTTATCTGGACTCCGTACAATCAAGATTCACAATGGGACATAGTATGGAGATATCATTTATTGCACTTGTGGATGAAATGACCTCTGATAGAACATGGACAGTGCTGTAATCTCTCAGTTCTTTTTGGTATCATTAGAGAACAAGTTTGATCCAGTGATTAAGACACCAGACCAGGAAACAGGTGATTATGAGTTCAAATCCTGCCTTAGCCATGAAAGCCAACTGGGTGACCTTGGGCCAGTCACACTCTCTCACAGCCCAACTCACCTCACAGGATTGTTGTGGGGAAACTAGGACAAAAGTATGTTGAATACGTTCACCGCCTTGAGTTATTTGCACAAATAATAAAGGCAAGATACAAATAAATAAATATTTTAAAATACCCTCAATCATGGTATCTTTCTGGATTGCCTATAGAATTAAGAATCGGGACTCCATATTCTGGTGGTTCTTTCTGTGGCCAATTCTAGTTAGTATTGGCAGGAAAGAGAGTCTGAACCCGAGGCTCCTGTTGTGTATGATCCTACAGGGCTCATTGCTCTCCCTTTTGCTGTTTAACATCTATACAAAGCCATTGGATGAGGAAATCCCATCAGGTTGGAGTTCAATGTCACTAGTATGCTGATGATACCCAGTTGTACATTTCAGTCTCAATTCAGCCAAGTTGTGCTCTTAAGTTCTTGTATCAGTGTTTGGAAGTTTTCTAGATGGGGAGGACAAACTCAAGTTCAACCAAAGCAAGAACAAGTGGACGTTTCAACTACTGGAAACTGAGTCTTTTTATATTTAGTATTGAATGGAGTTGTACTTTTATATTCAATGCAATTGTACAATTCAAGGATTTTCCTGGAGTCTTAGTTCCTGCTAGAGGAATAGGAAGACCTTCACATATCTTCATCTTGAGTACCAGTTGCACTGATTTATGGACCGGGAGGTCTCTGGACAGTTACTTATACTTTAATTAGCTTTATGATCACCTTGCTCAACAACCACATTCCTGGTTCTTCCTATTGTGATTACCCAGAGCACAGAGAAATTTTTGTTAGATCACATGGCACAGTTGAACATAGCAACATATTTTGGTTTACTCTTCAAGTCTTCTTGGCAGAATTGTGTTAAATTTTTTATTTTTGTTGTGGCTGAATCTATTTCGAGCTTATTAGCTCTCATCAGTTGGCCATACCCTTTACTGGGATTCGAGTATGCATTACAGCCCCGGTTCGAATCCCAGTAAAGGGTATGGCCAACTGATGAGAGCTAATAAGCTCGAAATAGATCTATCTTGGTCTCTCAAATTTAAATTTATTGATCAGCTCATAAAACTAACACACATATCTAAAAAATTTACACAACGTAATTCATGGTTCTCTGTCTAAATGGTCTCTGGTGATGAGCCGAAAGGCAGAGAGGGAAACAGTATGTCTCCTCCCTTAATGGAGCCCTAACAGGAAGTTGTGAAACAATTATCTATACTAAATACTCCTGTCTTAGCTGATGCAATAGGTAGAGCCGGTTAGGCTATATTACTAGGCTTCTGCCTTGGATGCATTACAGCCCCGGTTCGAATCCCAGTAAAAAGGTATGGCCAACTGATGAGAGCTAATAAGCTCGAAATAGATCTATCTTGGTCTCTCAAATTTAAATTTATTGATCAGTTCATAAAAACTAACATACATACATACATACATACATACATACATACATATATATATATATATATATATACATACATATATATGCTGGCATTGCTGGCTTCGGGGATTTTCCGGTGTATACAGCATGGAGATGTTATTGCAACGTTTCGACAAGATCTCACTTGTCATCATCAGGCAGACAGAAGCCTGCCTGATGATGACAAGTGAGATCTTGTCGAAACGTTGCAATAACATCTCCATGCTATATACACCGGAAAATCCCCGAAGCCAGCAATGCAGCATACCTACACCCGTGAAAATCTACGAAAACATACATACATACATACATACATACATACATACATATATATATATATATATACACATACACATACATATATATGTGTGTGTGTGTGTGTTAGTTTTATGAGCTGATCAATAAATTGTGGAAACAATTACATATATAAATATATTTGATACTTGCTTTCACTAGTTACCAGCATGGGTGTGTCTGTGTGTGTGTGTTTGCATATTGTACATTGCATCTTTTTGAGTGGGTAAGCATTTTTGGACTTCTGCAAACATATTTGGAGGTTAATTTTATGTGCTATTGTATGTGATGTCAATATTGTCAATATTTTCATATCCATATTGCTGATGATCATATCTTTTATTTCATTACCATGGCATGCTTAAGTCTATTATAAACTACTTATGGTTTTGGGATATGGGTGATGTGAAAATACATGTAATAAATAAATATTGAAGGTACCATTGCAAAATGGCTGCCATGGAAAAGTAGGAGTAGTCAGGAACTTGGACATACATCCACAAGTTTTCTAGTAAGACTTTTTCATTTTCAGTTCACTTTTGTCCTCATTCATGGCAAGTGGGCATTTTTAATTACAATACAATACAATACAATACAATACAATACAATACAATACAATACAATACAATACAATACAATACAATAGCAGAGTTGGAAGGGACCTTGTAGGTCTTCTAGTCCAGCCCCCTGCGTGGGCAAGAACCTTATACCATTTCAGACAAATGGCTATCTAACATCTTTTTAAAGACTTCCAGGGTTGGGGCATTCACAACTTCTGGAGGCAAGCTGTTCCAGAGGTTAATTGTTCTAACTGTCAGGAAATTTCTCCTTAGTTCTAAGTTGCTTCTCTCCTTGATTAGTTTCCACCCATTGCTTCTTGTCCTGCCCCCAGGTGCCTTGGAGAATAGTTTGACTCCCTCTTCTTTGTGGCACCCTCTGAGATATCGGAACACTGCTATCATGTCTCCCCTGGTCCTTCTCTTCATCAAATTAGACATACCCAGCTCCTGCAGCCGTTCTTCATATGTTTTAGTCTCCAGTTCCCTAATCATCTTGGTTGCTCTTCTCTGCACTCTTTCCAGAGTCTCCACGTCTTTTCTATATCGTGGCGACCAAAACTGTATGCAGTATTCCAAGTGTGGCCTTACCAAGGCACTATACAGTGGCATTAACACTTCACGTGATCTAGATTTTTCCAAGCATAGCTCTGGGATGTAACAGCCCACCAAACCTGCCCCCCACCCAAAGCTTAAGGGAACTACTGGGTTCAAAGACATTTTTCAAAATAACAGTTAAACTGTTTTTGTGTTAAATATTTTTTCTAAATTATACTCATGGAGTAGGAAACCTGGGAAACACTAGTGAAGGTGTCTGTTGAGCACATTAGTTCCCACAAGCCCAGCATTTGCATTTCAGAGTGACCTCATTTGGGAAAGCTTTTAGGCAGCTTTTCCTATAAATGCATTTCATCTGTTGAACACACTGGGGGTGGGGGAGGCTTCTATGCACTCACAAAAAAGCAAGGACGCTCTCGTTGCTGATTTTTGTGGATGTGCAAAGATCTGGTTTTGAAAGACAAAATGGTATTCAGTCCCTGCATGGGTGCACGTATAGCACCTATTGAGGAAGATCTTAGCTTCTATGTATCTCTTTACAAGGTCATGCAGCGGCAGCTGCTCATAGTTACTTTTAAGGTACTCCCAATAGATGGTATGTGCGTCCTTTTGCGTGCTTTAAATCTATTTTTCTTCTGATTCAGGATTTATTATTTATTCTTCCAGAACCTTGTATAAAGGTTTGTCTTCCTCAATGTGCTGTCATTTTTTTTCAATTAAAATACAATTTGCATTTGAGGGAATATTTTAAACATATCCATTCAAATAGGTTTGTTAAAATAAAAATACATGCCATGGCGTACAATTTTTCACCCCTTATCCCCTGCCTCTTTAGTTTTTTTCCTTTTGGAGCAAAACCTTTATTGCTAATACCCTGTTCCCCCAAAATAAGACCTCTGTGGGTAATAAGCCCAATCGGGCTTTTGAGTGCATGCACTCAAATAAGCCCTTCCCCGAAAATACAGCAACATAGCAGCAGCCATGAGGTGATAAGTAATAATAAGACCGCCCCAAAAATAAGGCCAAGTGCTTATTTTAGGGGTCAATAGAAAATAAGACCCTGCCTTATTTTCGGGGAAACACAGTAGTATGCAAAGGCTCAGGTACATCTGTTTTGCCAAGTGTTAGGGCAGTGATCAAATACCCAGGCAATTGCTTCTTTTGACTCCTGAGATATGCAGCATATCAGTGGATAAGAAAATGTTAAATGTCATTATTAGCTCAAACAAACAGATTTAAAAGCATAACATGAAAAGGATACATACCAAGCAATGATGGTGATACCCAAATTTCTTGTAAGCTGCCAGCCGAGATACCCCAAGAGCAGCTAGTTTCCATGTGCCAGGTCTCTGCAGAAGCTCACAACAAACAACCCCAATATTTTTATCAAAACCTGACACCATATCTTCATGACCTTGCTAGGGTCATGAGACTGCAAGATCTGACCCTGACTTGGCAAGTGACTCTGGCATGGGAACTGAAAGTCTGAGATTTTCACAAATTGACAACTATGTGAAGATTCTCCCTCCTTTTTCTTTATTCAACAAGAAAAAGTGAAAAACAAGCAGATTAGCTCAGAACGAGCTCTAAACTGTTAGACTTTTCTTAATATGAAGGAGATATCAAAATAAATCACTAAAATCCTCAAACTAACAATGACTTTTCGCAACCCTACTACAACATGCAGACTCTTGATTGAGCTATATACCCCATCTTTATTCAAACCAATGAAAAGGAAGCATTTTTTTCATAAACTGGGTATAATGTTATCATTTTTCTCAAAATGTCAATGTTTCATCTTGAAACATTTTTTTAATTTTTTCTAAATTTAGGCATTTTTTAAAAATATCTTCAATTTGCTTTCTCTTTAAAACCTCACTAAATGGTTTTAAGGGAGTGCCAATAAAATTCTCCACTGTACCATATTGCTTTGAATGTATACATGAATGGCATCCTTTAATTTTAATTTAATTTCTTTAACCAATTTCATTGTATTTGTTTTGTACAATGAACAATAAAGACTGTATATAATTATTTGGCATGATTTCATCTTAGTTCTTGCACTAGTAACACTGTCTCGTGGTAAATTCAGCTGACTTCCTGCACAATCATGAATAACATTGCATTTAGCTATTATAACTGAAGGAGATTCGCCTTTGTCTTTTTTCACATACTGAGATCTGCATAATTTATCATCCATAGATGATAAGTTTCCTTTATATAAACCAGGAGTTTTAGAAAAACGTTTGGTAAGATTTTAGAGTTTAGCCATTTGTAATTGAACAGGAGCTTTTTCTCAAGTTGCACCAGGACTATAAATAGAACAATAGTTGAAGAAGCAGTGTTTTCCCCCCATGGCTAATTATTATAATACTAGACAATCCATGATTTGTTGGGTCATTGTTTCAGAGATACCAAACACCTGCAAAACCTCACATATTGTCCTAACCCTTGTTATGCCATTCTTGTGCACAATCTCCCTGACCCATGTTGTGTCCCTTATGTACTGTCTTTCAACCGTACCAATCTGCAGGATGTCTCCCATACACTCTTTCCAATCCATATGGTGTCTCTTATGTACTCTACTCCTTATGTACCCTCCACGACCTGCATGGTCCCTGTTGTGTGCTTCCTTGCATCAAATACATTCGGTGCCTCTCATGCACCATCCACAATCATCAAGGCACCCCTCGCACTACCTCTGATCCATGTGGTGCCTCTTATGCACCACATGAATAAGAGGCATCAGATGGATCATTCACTGCCCTTGCTCCCCCCCCCCACCTTACTTGCCTGCCGACCTGCAGCTTCTAGCTTTCTGCTGGCTTTCCCGTTGACTTTTCTTGTGGGAAGCCAATAATTGTGCTACAATAACTTGAAACCAGTAACATGGAAGATACAGAGAGGCTTCCGTTTAGGGAATATTGTCATTAAGCACTTTGAACATTGCTACTCAATATTTTCTGGCTGCAGAATCATATTTGGCCTTTTGAGTGTTATGCCAGAGGCTTGACTCAAAGATGGAGTAGTATAGGATTTAAGTGAAATTAACAGTAATGAATTTAGTAATTGAAATTAAATGCATATCTAATAATTTTGCTTTCTGACACATTAAAAATCAGAAGTTCCTTGCAATTTTTAGATGACCTCTGAAGGCTCTATTTAAAGCAGTGGTGTCAAACTTGTGGCCCATGGGTCAAATGCGTCACACGCTGACCACGCTCATGCCCAGTTTAGCAAAGAGGGTAAAAGTCATATGACACGAATTTGACACCCTTGGTCTAAAGTGTTACAAAACTATATGCACTCCTAGTCCTTGGGCTTAAGACAACTATATTGGAAAAAAATGCTTGGATTTCAAGATTGTTAATTCTGTATGTACAACTGCATTAGGTTTTGAATGGTAGAAAATAACAACATGATTGAAACAGCTAGTCTAATGTTTATCCAGTCTTGCCCTACAGCTTATAGCAATAGCTCATATAGGATAGATGCAGCTATGAATTACCCAACTTCAGCCTTAAGTAACACACACCATTATAATGAAACTTAATGTAACTCTTCTTCAATGAAGTATCATTGAAATACCTTGTATTTTTAGCTCTCCAGTGATTACCTACAGCATATAATCTACTCAGCATTGATAATCAAGTGTGGCAGACTTAAGGGCACCTGTAAATAACAGGCATCATGTTATTAAAATGTCACAGCAATAATTTATTTCCCCCCCTTGCATTATAGTAGCATTCTTCTGAATTAAAATGAAATTCTCAAAATGAATTATTCTGCATTTTTATTTATCATTTTGTATAATAGTGTATTCAGTGGGAGAAAAACAGTTTTGTCTAGAGATGCTATTATCACTGATACCTATAACCATCAATAATGAAATTTGAGGAGGTGCTTTAACAAATTTTGCATAGAATTTCCAGCTTTTTGTGTAGGTTTAAAGTGTAAATCAGAATTATGCAAAACTCCTTCTTGCCTCTCTGGAGTGAAGTTGGCTCCCACCTTCCTAACCTTCCACAAGAGCTTGTAAACCTGTCTCTGCCATTTGGCCTGGGCTCCAATTAATTACTTTAATCTCACCTGTTTTCCTCTGATGTACAAAATAAGTCCCATGCGGTTATTCAATGTGCTCTGCATGGGGCTGACACGGGCAGCATATTCAGATGAACGACTGCAAAGCGCTGTAGACAGGGTTGCTTATAGACTATTTGGAAGCTTCGGCTGGTACAAATGCATTGCCATGGGCATTTATGGGTGCTAGTCATTCAGCACATCTGACATCTCTGTTTTGTGAGCTGCACTCTGAACCTGAAAGTTGTCCTTTCAGGTTCCGTACATAGTGCTATAGTTATCTTTAAAGCCCTTCATGGCTTGGGACTTGGATACTTGTGAGGCTAACTCTCTCTTGTATCTACCCAGCCTGTTAGATCCCATAGTAGAGGCGTGCTCTGGGTACCATCTGTTAGGGGGTGTCATTTGGTGGAAAGAAATGACACCCCCTAACAGATGGTAATGAAAAGAAAGTTTTATATCATGGCACCTGTCCTGTGGAACAACATTCCCCTGGTGTTTAAGGACTTGCCCCAACTCTACTGCTTTTCATAAGACCTTGAAACCCTGGTTATGTCATTGAATCTAGGATCCCGGATGTGTGGCTAAGTTGATATCAACCATTATGTTCATTATTGTTGGTTGAATTTTCTCAATTGCTATAGATGCTATTTATGATGTTATTATATGGTGTTTATCTTGTTTTTAAGTATGATTAGATGCTTGGATCATGTATAAGATAGGTAGAATAAATAAATTAAAAAATGAACTTCTCCTTTTATCCTAACAGCCAAAAAGGTTCATAAGATTATTCTTTATCTCCATTCATTACTTCTTTATACATGAAAATCAAAATGAATTTAAATATGACTTTGTTCTATCTTAGTCTTCTCAGTTAAATCTATCCTTCAAATGATTTGACTTTTTTGAAAAGCAGATTAAATCTTATGCGCCTAATGATAATAATGATCTATTTTGCCCTCAGCAGGCCATCCAGAATTAATAGCTCACTGCTGCTGGCAGAGTTAATGATTCTGCTCTCCTTAAAGTTTTAAGATTCCAACAAATACTAAGAAAAGTACCTAGTTTACCCATCTCCTTCCAGCATTTTGATGTCTGCCATACTTGCTTATTTGCTTGTTGTCACAAAAAATGCAGGTTTTCAGAAGAGTTTGACTATGCTTTTCTTTTCCTCTCTCTCTCTCTTTTCCAGGAATGGAATAGCAAATTGCCGAATGAGGACAGATAGCGAGCAGTCGGGTGGTTCTCCATTGGTGAGTGGTGACCCAAAGGAGGATCATAACTATAGCAGTGCCAAATCTTCCAACCATAGGAGCACATCACCCACTAGTGATTCTGTTTCCTCTTCTTCTGCTGATGATCATTATGAATTTGTCGCAAAAGGCAACCGGGACAGTAGTGAGGGCAGCGAGGTCAACTTCCATAGCCACGAGAGCCATAGTGAGGCAGAAGATGAAAGCAAACGGCAAAACCGAAAAGAGACCAAGGATTCTGTAGCTGATAGCGGGGTCCCCTCTCAGCACAAGAAACGTCAGCATTTATTGAAGGCGAAAAAAGTACCGAGTGACACACTGCCTCTTAAAAAGAGACGCACAGAGAAACCTCCCGAGAGTGATGATGAGGAGATGAAAGAAGCTGCTGGGTCACTCCTGCATTTGGCAGGAATTCGATCTTGTTTGAACAACATCACCAATCGGACGGCAAAGGGACAGAAAGAGCAAAAGGACACGACGAAAAATGAGAACAAATCCATTGACTGAACTTATAAAACAATTTTGTTTCAGCACGTCAGGTGAATTCTAATGATTTGTGGCAATATCAGAAAATATTTTCTTCAGTTTTTTTTTTCTTCTCCCATTTTTTTTCCTTTTTTTTCTTTCCCCCCCTTTTTTGAACCTAAAATATTTGTGTTGTATTTTTTTAAAGGAGATTGAAGCCATAGAACTCATACTGATACTCATCTAATTTTACAAAAGCTTTTCATTACATGAAGACAAAAATAAGTAAAAGCCAAAATTGCCATTGCTTTCTCCAGTTCTGTCAGAAATGCATGGTTGAATACGCTGTGATACCACCAGTTAATGTGAGAAGAATAAAAATTGGCACTTGAAAATACATTATATAATGAGAAATTGAATAATATGGTAGATCCAGGCCAGGCTCTTAGAAAAATAATTTAAAAGCCTTAGAATTAAATGAGAGAATGTATGTATGTATGTATGTATGAATGTATGTGTGCATGTATGTATATTCCATAAATTTGAGGGAAGTCAGAGGCCCATCTTCAGAATCAAGAATAAGATAGTGGCATTTGCTTGCATTTGTGCCATAGAAATCTTGGAATATCCACTAAAACAGCTGCTCATACAGTAATGAATTACTTAAGCTTCATGTACTGTATATGGCTCATAATGTGAAGACTTAATACTTAACTTTTTAAATTATGGAAACTGAACTGTGTATGCAATGAGTTTCAATAATATAAGGAGAAAAGGGCGGAGGGGGTTGGGGGGATTAGTGATATTCTTTAATCAATTAATTGTCTTCTATATTTAAATTAAAAGAATGTTTTTTAAAAAGCCATAAGCCTGAAGATTGGCACTGCCTGCAAAAATATTATGGGAAAACAAGCTATGAGTTCTTAACTGCCTGAGTGAAAAGCAATCAAATCTAAAATAAAAATATGAGTAGATATTTAAAGAGGATCAAAATGAGGAAACCTTTTTGATAGGATAAAAAAAATTGATCTCATGAGAAGAGCAAAATACATATGCTACAAAACCTGTCATTAGTATTATATTACATTTTAAAAAAACAAATATTTGGTTGGACAAGAAATCCTAATCTTAACTAAAACTGTACAGTGCTCCTCAAAACACTGTACCTGTTAAATAGCCAGGATACATTTGTGCAAAAATGACAATATATTTCCAGTTATAACCACTGTAGCCAGATTCACTGATCCTGATTCAAATTGCATGGATACATTTCCGGGAGGGGCTCAGGAGTACAAAATAAAACCCCCCTTTTTAATTCAAAGATAACAAAAGTTCTTGTAAGGTAAATAATGTATTTAGCATGAAGCATGAATTATTTTCATATAAATAGAGAAAAATAGAGAAAAGGCTATGCCTCTAATTTTTAAGCCAATAGGCTTAGTTTTGGTTTTTGGTTTTTTGATTTGTTTTTTATTTTGTTTGGGAAGCAGGTGTTTTAAGGTTTAACCTTTTTCAGGGACAAATACTGACTGTTGGGGAACTTATTCTGCAATATTAAAAAATAAAACTTCATGCTCGGGTAGGGCTTGGATGGTTGAATTATATTGCCTTGTCTGCACATTCAGCCCCCTTTCCCTACTTCTCTGTTTTTTGAAGATGTTTGTCCTTTCTTTGTCTTTACATGTATTAACATTACGCAATAATTTTGAGGGCAAAGCAAGTAGTGAGTGTGTATGATTAAGACTCCAGGAAAAGACTGAATTTACTGTATAGATGGGAAAGAGGAAACAATAGACAATTCGGTTTTGGAGAGATTGTAACCAATGAGATACACAGATATGCCAAGAAGGGATAAGTTTTGAAAGAGCTTTCATTTGTGTTCACAACTTGACTTGAATACATGATGGAGAAGCAACTTTGTTATGGCCATACCTGTTTTGCAGTGGTAGTCCTGTAAATGGACTGTAGAGATTATAATAAGGCCAATATCCCATACCACCACCACCCCAAAAATACCAGTATAGACAGCCATAATCTTGAGATTATTAAGACTTGTAGATTGGGTTCCACATGATTTTTACATGATCTTGTCAAGAATCCAGATTCTGCAGTTTATAAAATTCCTCTTAAAAATGTGGGAGCTACAGTTAGATGAACATTCTAGGAAGCCCTCCCAAGAATAGTATCAGGAAGGCAGCTCTTTTGATCTTAGCTGCTTTACTTTAAATAAATATAGCTTTATAGTAATGGAAGCAGTGATGTTACTGACAATGTTTTAAGGTTTAAAGATTAAGATGAGTTGAGAATAGTCAGTAGCAAGAAACTGAAAAAGAATTCGAAATATCTTTAGCTGTTATATTCTAGGAACATGGTATCCACTGATGCAAACAAATTTTTAAAATAATGTGTGCCAAATCAGTCTTGAGCTAACAAAGGTTTGAGAGCAAGTTCAACCTCTGCATTGCCTATCAAGACACTTTTTTGTGTATTCAAAAATTAGAATCCCTATTTCTGCCTTTACCTTCTGAAAGAATTGATATTTGCCTAAAAAGCATCAATAATTTTAAAAGTTAATGAAAAGAAACCACATTAGTGAATTAGGAATTTTCTCTTCATAGAAGAGTGCCATATACATCTTGCCATGGGGTCCTGATGAAATATAAAATATGTTATTGCTATTTATTGCAGTAGAATAATTATTTCACAGGGAAGCTGTTTTAAGTTGTAGAGTTGGAAGTTGGAAGGATTCCGAACTCAAATTTTTATTGCTTAGGCCAATGTTTTTGACATTTGTAAAACAATGTCACAATATAAAAAAAGAACTGAAGTTATATATTATAATATTGAAATTATATTATCCCACACAATTCTATCTGAAGTAAAGCAATTTGTCTACTAAAGTCAACAGAAATGTACAACATGCTTCCAACAGGACTGTATCCCACTGACTGAACATCAATAATTTGAACTTCTCAAATAAAAAGTAATGTGCTGTAAATAATTTTAACTATTGAGATACAAAAAGTGATAACAGTTGATATTTTTACAAAATAAGGCAAAATTCATTTGAGGTTGCAAGTTAAATACCTAGATTTTTTTAGAAATTATGGAAGATTTGCTAAGAGTTTGCCTTCTCAGTTGTACAGCCACAATCAATACTTTAAACAAACTCCACAAAACTATTCTGTTGTGCCAACTTATCTTTAGTGCCAAACCGAAAATAAAGCAGGTGGACCCAAGTTTAAAACATCAGATACTACTTCTATTCATGGTGAAATCCATGTTGAGCCCATCCTTATTCTTACACTTCAGGCATTTTGAAATAACTGGGAGATGTAAGCAATAATAAACAAAACATCTGTTTGGTCTTTCTCTGCTCCCACATAGAGTACTAAAAATAACTCAGTAATAATCCTAACCCATTGTCATTCAGGCATAATTCTTCAAGCTTTTAGGAATTGTAGATCTCACAGCTGCATTCTTCTTGTATGAAGGTCTTTAAAATAGCATAATCTGAGACACTATCTCAGAAGGCCTTGAGCAAAATGCAGCAAGTCCTGTGCTGTATGCATTGTGGCAAAATGGCAAGGATAATGTGTATACGTACTTACAGTAACATATACGTCTACCTTGTTGTTACATCGTTCTTAATTTCTTTGGTAATTGAGGCAGCTTTTATGTTTTGCAAATAATTTTTGTAGGAAGTGTGGATTGTCAAAAAATGTGTAAGATTTTTTTCCCTATCAAATGGTGAATTGTTTACTTAACATTTCTCCTTCCATAAATGAAAGGGCTTCCTCTGTCCACCAAAAGCTTTTGTTCTAATAGATGGTTTTAACAGAAAGGAAAAAACAATTGTGGTCAATTATCCAGCCCCTTTGTAGCTCCAAATATCATCTCCCACATTATGCTGAAAAATCCTCCAATTTTCAGAGATTGCAGCTCTGGCACGGGAGAAATTCATTTCTGTTCCTCTTACTTGCTATCGGGATATCCTGAACAGTTATCAGAGGTAGATCCCATTGATAGGAATAAAATTTGGATTCAAACAGTGTCAGCTTGGATTGTGATTTAGTTCTCAGTAATATTTTGTCATAGCAGACAGTTGCAGAATTTCTTGTCAGCAATCTAGGTTTGCTATTAAATTATTTTAATGATAAACTTTTACAAGCAGTGTTTTAATTCTGAACACTCCAAAGTATGTAGTTCTTTGGTGACTTCTGAGTACCCGTGTTGTAACTTTTAACATAAAAGAGGTTGAACATAGTTCTGCTGGAATGGAGGTCTGAATCCACAATGAAACTTAATTGAGACGTGATGTGAGGATATCCATATGTCACTCCCTGAAAAAAATTAGACTTGCATCCAAATGATTTAGAAATAAAGTGGGACTAGTAATCTACCGGAACAAATCTTCTGAATTTTAGATCAGCTGTTCAGAATGTGCCAGCTACAAATCTTTCTTGGAAATTGCTCTCGGGATTGTTCTAGCTGTATTTCTGTATAGCATTGGATTGGTGGCAACTTGAAAACTTTCATGGGTGGTTATTAGTGTCTTATGTCACAGAAGAGAATCTGTTTAACTGTATAAACTTGTCAGCAGTTGTTGCCACTCGGTTCAGATAATCTGTCTTGGAGAACAGAAGTGATTTGAAAGCCATTTTTCTATGACAAATGAAAGTACTTCTTCAATAGAAACAGTATGCTGTTTCTTTATACAAGCAGGTTCTTGCTAGTCTCTGTCACCTTCAAAAAGGCAAAACAGATCATGTAGAGTTGAAGTTGGTTTCAGTAAGAAAATTACCGTGTCGGAATTCAGTGTCCTGGCTACTAAATTATTTTCAGGCTAAACGTTAAATGTTCCATTCACTGCAGAGTCAGTTATTCTTTTGGTTGTGTTGTAGTTAAGTTTGTGAGTGAATTTCATGACACTGCCTGCAATATATAAAACACTGTTATGCACATAAATGCAGCACTGTGATCTAATTTAAATAACTTTATTATTATTTAATATGTAATATATGTTAATACTTCAGTATGGAAAGAACCATACACAACCTCTCTGACTGTCTGTTTTTCTACTATCAGGAATTTAAAAACATAGTTAGCCACCTGTATTTTACTTTTCCTGTGAATCTATAGTCTTGGTGTAGGGTTTTTTTTAAGTTGAATTTTATAAGTATTTACTAAATATTCTATGCTATCACATATATAAACATTCTCATACTCATTTTTGTGTTTCTTTATACAAACTTCCCTTCTGATTGTAGTTCTAACTGGAAAATTTGGGTGGAGAGACTTTGGTAAGCCAGGGATAATTTTTCCCCAAACTCTTCTTGAATCAAAATGCAAAATTGTAGATGTGAAATTTTTATAAAATCAACTATGTCTGTGCAATTCTTCCATAACTCAACATGCCAGCACTACTTCCCTAACCAAAAACTATCTTTGAATTCAATCTCTGGTGCTGTATTTTGCTAATATTCAAAATTTAAAAATAAATGTTTTAAAACCATTTTTTTCATAGAGCTCCTTATGCTATTTTTTCAATAAAAGTATTTGAAACTATACTTACCTAAAACAAAATTTATTTTTGAACCTATTTGCCAATGATAATGAGGGAATGCCTCTGTTTTTTTCCCCCAATTCTGAATGAGAACAACCTGAAACCCAGCATCAACAAATATACACCAAATACCCAGGTTTAAGCTTTAAAACAGAAGTAAAGTCATATCTACCAAACAACCTTTTGATTATGGAAGAGCAGCTAAATCCAACCTCTCACCCAAAAGACAATTGATAGAGATTGAATTAGAAAGTAGGAGTTGTAGGTTTGCACACATATTTTCCCAATAGATTTGTGTGCAGAAGCTGAAAAAAGAGATTTGGGTTGCTCTGTCCTAATGTCTATTTCTGAGGAAAAGATCTGATGGCTGAATATATCTTACAGGTTTGGATTTCTTCTGGCTTGGCTTGACACTGATTAACTTTTTCCCTTCAGTACTACTATTAAGATGAAAATGTTGGTGCTTGGAGTTCTGTTTTAATACTTTCATTAATTAAGTTCAAAATCAATCGATTTAGCCTGGTTTCACTTTTGTATTATACACACTCACTACTTCAGTCTGCCTTGGGGTCAAATGTTGGAAGAGATGGGGTAGGGAATGATTTCTGTGTGTATGAAAAAGCATTATGGATTTGTACATTTTTATACTCTTCTGTAATATTTTTGAAATATTTTTGTTCTGCAGAAAAAAAAGTGATGAAGCAATCAAAAGACCAATATATACAATATCAATGCTTTAGGGGAGGGTCATGAGACCTTCATTGGCCAATAGGTTAATTTAGTACAGCAATAAGCCAATTATGTTGTTTTGTTTTTGTTTTCTGATTTTATTCCTCTTTTCCGCGAAAATGCTGTACTAGTTGAATGGAACTGCCAGTTTCTTTAATATAAGTGAGAACTGTGATGGGGGACATAAACAGTAATGTTAAGTTGTATTTGTGTTTACCTAAATGAGCAGTCAAAAGGCAAGTGCAATCAGCCAGAAATATGGAAAAATGTTGATCTAGAGGCATACTTGCATTTTATGTTTCTTGATGTGTAATCATATTGCCAAAGACAAACTCTTTCATCAGTTATTATTGTAAATAACACCCTCCCAAAACCTTCCATAAAGTTTCTGTGATGTATTGTCTTCCAGTTGCAATAAAAACTACCGAGTTGCATCAGTTGAATAACTGCAGTTATCGGTGTTGGCTGTTATTTATTTAAAACTTTACAATGCAATACTACTGAAGCAAGTATTTTACTGTGATGTTAAAAAAATAACACCAATTGTAAAATTGCACTTTCATAAGAAGCTGTCTTTTTTCAGGTAAGACTTCCTCCAGCTTTTTGGGGAGGTGGGGGCACCATTCTTTACTCTGATGGGCAGTGGCTCTTATCAAATTAACCTTTTAATTAAAGATTTCAGAGACAGAAGTAGGAATGTTTGGTATATAAAAAGCATGCTATACTCTGATCTACCTTCATTCTCAAATTCAGCACATTTGCAGTCCTGCATACGTATTTGTGCTGAGTCTAATAAGTCACTATGAAACTGTGCAATATTTGATGCCTTTCAAAAATATAAATGATGCTGCACTTAAATGGTTAGATGGCTAGACCAGGGGTTCCCAACCCCTGGTCCGTGGACCAGCACCAGTCCACGGCATGCCAGAAATGGAGCCATGCAAACAAAAAGCCCCATCCATGGGAAGCAGGCAGCACACGAAACCACAGCCAAAGCCTCCAGCCCACGCAAAAACCTCTCTCCATGGAACCAGTCCCTGGTCCCCAAAAGATTGGGGGTCACTGACCTAGACATTTGTATTTGAACATAGATCTTTTTAACATTTATATTTTAATGCTTTTCTAATCCAGGTGAAATATTAATATGTGTTGCTAATCTATGTATGATATGCCATATGCTAAATAAATAATCCTGGTGAAGCCATACCATTGTCCTGCCTGTGACATCAGGTAAATATATACGTCTATGCTAATACTGTAATCACCTTTTAACATTGATTCTGGAATATATACAGTTACCTCATCAGTAAAACAGTGGTTTCCTTTAACAGAATCAGTTAAATAGCTAACAAAAGGCAGAGTTTAGCGATCCAATATTAGATTTGGCTTCTTACATGAATTACTTCTGCTCCCATGTTCCTCACAACTTTGCGGTGGATTGGACTGAAAGAATCGCTGACCAAAATTCACCCAATCAGTCTGGCCGCAGAAGTCAGGTGGGTCTCCAACAGAAAAGGTGCTCAAGATTCATCAAGCCTGTAGGTTGCCCCAACAACATACTGTACTGGAAGGGTCTCGAACCTTGGCAACTCCTGCTGTCCTGTGCTAAGAATGCTGTGATTTAATATTCTTGCATACGACATAATTTTAAAAGGATGTTATGCTAAAAGAAAAAGAAAAGAAACCTCATAAAATAAAAAATACTAAAGAAAAAACTATCCCTCCTCATGTTGTACAATTAGATTCCTGGCAATTAAGTCCATTTATTCAAAATGGGAAGAAAAAGTAAGAAAAGCTGTGGACTTCACATTTCTATATATTCCTCCAAAAAAGGAATCTGAAGGAGCTGGGTAGTTAAGAAATAGGAAATACTGTATATAAAAAGAATTTGTTCACATAAAGAAATAGGTGAATTCTTCAGAGATTGCACATTTGATAGAGAATGGATGTCTCGGTAAAATCCATTCATGATCACATAAGCATACAACATGCCAATACTGATGTATGCCAAAACGTGACCTCTGTTCTAGCAATATCAGTTGAAGCCAGTTAAAACATGGACCTAATCCCTAGCCCTAATGGGAGATCCAAAGGATACCATTGGTGTTGACATCAAAGTTGCTTCAAGATCCAGGAGAACAACAGCACCATGCTCTTCCCAGCTACTTTCCAGTACAGTCACTTGCCAAGAGGACAAAGCAATTTCAATGCCAAATTCCAGCTGAAAGCCTAATTGAAATAGATCACAACTAGTTTTTCATACCTAGCAATAACACTTAGGTTTATATACATCTTCATAGTACTTTACATTCCTCTCTAAATGATTTACAGAGTCAGCATATTGCCCTTAACAATCGGAGTCCTCATTTTACCAAACTTGGAAGGATGGGAGGCTTGAACCAGTCATGATCTAACTCCTGGCAGTGGGCAGAGTTAGCCTGCAATACTGTATTATAACCACAGTGCCACCAGAACGGTATGAGTTTGGGTTGTATAGGATCAGGAGAACATTTCATATATATCTCCAGTTAGAAGTCTGTGGGATGTATGTAACCTACATACCATAGTGGGATTGCCATGCTTTTGAACACCATTAGATGGCAGCAAAGACAAAATGAAAATTGACTCCTTGTTGCAATCTGGATTTTTGTAAATGAGAAAGAATAGTCTTATGCACATAGCTACAGAGAGGAACCTTTCTTAAAGTGACCAGATGAGTTTATTGTTATAGTCAGAAGTGCCAATTGCAGCTTCTCACATGCCTAATCACTAAATGACTAGGTCATCTTTCAATATATCACATATTGATTGTTCTCAGAACCATGCAGGCCAAGATGAACTGCCTTTTCTTTCTATTTTCCATTTGAAGGCAGAATGTCCTGTTCTAGCCAGTTGTCAATCTCTATGCAGGAGAATGTGGATCACATCACTTGTTACCACTGTTGCAGGAGCATTGGGGATAACAAATTGTTTGTTCAGTTCTCTTGACAACTAATATCTGGCTTGTAGAACAAGTGTCATTAGGAGATTTGCCAGCCCATATATTCCAAGGAATCCCCAAATAGGCTTTCATTAGTTTCTTCTTTATCTATCCACATGCTCACTCTTATATACATCCAGCCTTCAAGAATGTAAACAGTAACAAATGTAAATGTAAGTAGTTTATCTAGTCTCTTGCGCATAATATTGAAAATGTTAATAATTATGAAAATTTTATCCCCAATTTTATTTTCTAGATTGACTCCATCAAGCAGGCTAGAAAATGAAAATGGCAAAATAAAAAGATCTTAAATATTAATTTTCTCCTACATGATCCCTCAAGATGTTTCTCCAGCTTTTTTTTCCCATGACATCATTCGGATGGGCAATGCCTCTTATCACTTTTTGGGGGGCTATCATGTTCATCTTCGCCAGCTAGCATGATCATCACTGTAGCCCATCAAAATACTGAAGAGTGGGGGGGGGGGGGCATTAGGTTGAAGAAAGTTGTTCTATGCTAATTTTTAGGTGGGAAAAGAGAAGAGTATTAACCTAGGAATGTTAACATGGGAAGTATGGGAAGAACCTCATATTTTGCAAAGCAGAATAAACTTTGACAGTTAAGTAGATGAGAGGTATGACCTTAATCTGCTCAGAGTCACCTTATTGGTAAGATAGATGGCATATAAATTTAATGAATAAATAAATAAATAAGCTTCATCCTCGCAAATAAGAACTCAGTGATACAACTTTAGACCTTTATTATATTTATATATAAAGATTTCACCTTTTTGGAAATTATTTTGAAAAGTTGTAGTTTTTATGAAATTGACTTAATTAGAGACTTACAGGAAGTGAGTAGACTCTCAATGGAAGGATTTAAAGAAGTACATTACTTAGAATGTATGATAGGTAAGGAGGAAGAGCAAATATAATTGACAATTGGTATTTTTAGTAAAAGGTGAAAGGCAGGAGAGAGTTAGGGATACTGATACTAGAATAGGTCAGGGTATAGATAGGCACTCTTTAATTTTGCCTCTGGCTATTTGAAGATATTAGTGCAGCATGCTGATCCACTACTCGTCAGTTGAATACCAGGTATTTCAATCTACTGAATTGTTCTTGTTCTTGTTGTTTTCCAAAATAATTCTCACCTGAAAATGAAAAGGCAAAGGTTTGCTTGCTTTGCCCAGACAGGAGAAAACCTTCAACCAAACTAAAAGTGCTCTTTCAGGAGAACACCCTAGCATGGCACATGGCCAGCTAAAGGAACAAGGATTGGCAGGAGGCCAAGAGAAGGCCTAGGCCAGTGAACCCGAAATGTGACCGCTCACCTCACTGCAGGGGTAGGTTCCAGCAGTCACTATTGCCAGTTCGCTCAATGGCATACCGCACACACATGCACAGTACAAAAAGCAAAAAACAAGATGGACAAGAGAACTGGTTTGGGGTCATGGCAAGCCTGGGTGGCTGCCAGTTCCAGCGACCCAGGCCACCAAACCATTACCGGTTCAGGCGAACCGGTCCGAACCGGTTAGGAACCCACCACTGCCTCACTGCAATGGTTTCAGCATGACTGTATGAATTCAGTTTTCTAACACCCTACATGATAAAATTCCCTGTATGATTAAAATATATGCCATGTTTCAGACTGCGAGATAATTATCTCTTTTTTTTGCTTTTTTTTTCTTGATGTTTCATTACTCTGCAGATTTCTGAAGAGAACTTTTACAAGAGAAATGATTGCTACTGAATTTCAAATATGGGACGGGCAGAAGTCAGTTCTCAGGTCCCCAAATACTCACAATTCAGCATTACCAATGTTGATAGAAAACTGACCCAGAGGATGTGTTCTATCAAAAGGGCCTGAGCAAATTATTGTGACTTGATGACATCTGAAAAGTCACAACTCAGTGGGATGCCAAACGCATCCAATGAAATGTGAAAATTAGCACTCTCTCTGAAATCAGAGCTTTGAAGAAATGAAAGCAGGCTTAACGTTCTAAAAATGAAAGTGCTGGTGTCAGAAAAATGCAAACAACAAATCAAGACATGGGCTGTTTTTTTTCACAGAATTTCCAAATTATTCATCACTCAAGTCTTTTACTTTGGTCCCCATTTTTTTGAATATTTTTTTCCCTTTGGAATGTGTCAGATTTGCAACATTCAGAATGTATTTTCAAAAATATTTTGTAAGTAGACATTTAGGTTGTAATCCTGCTCTTGGATACGCTCTAAACAAATTACAAGGATTATGTTTCAGTTTAGAATACTTAATGCATCTATATATTGTAAATAAGCAGGCTATACATATCTTATGGCTAATATATATATATTGTATTCGTTCTCTTCTGAAGAATGTTCATTCAGAAAACATGATTAAAATTATTTTATTTCACAACATATAGGCAGATTTAACCATAGTTTCATTTGGGAAAATGTGACAATCCTAGACCAGGCCAAGTCCAAAAATGCCAGAGTTTCTAGAAATCTGGAACTCTGACAAATCAGCCACCAAAAGACACATTAATGTCTAATTAATAACATCTATAGATTATGCAAAAGAGACAATCAACCAGCTCAAAAGAGAAAAAGACTCCAGCACCTCTTCAGCAGTAATCAGCACCCAGTTCTATTAATCAGCATAGATCAACTGAAGTTAACTCCAAGGTTAACTTCAGAGCAACAATCAAGTAAGCAATACCCCAATCAAGAAATGGCAAAAGACCCAACAGTTAACAGCCCAACCAAAGAATCTCTACGACCACCCCCACCAACACTGACAGGCAAGCTACCAGAATATAAACTGACAACAAAGAGCACTCCTTACTAGCACTGAGGATGTTATCTATTTAGGGTAATGAAACATCTGCAAGAAAACAAGCAAACTCAGAGCGCACCAAGGACCCCTCATTTCAACCCTGAGTTCCAGCTTATTGGTTTACAAAATTTACATCATCATGCTGGAGCATTCTTTCAACATTATGCTCATAGCAATACTTTGGGGTCATCAAATCTGTGTGTTTTAAATAAATTATAATATACCATATTTTTATATTTATTTATTTATTTATTTTTCACATTTATAACCCGCTCCCATCTCACCACAAAGGGACTCGGGGCAGCGAACAAAGAATTACATCAATAAACATAAATACAGAGATATTAGGTGCCTGTGTTGTGACCATTTTAAAATCCCCATTTACAACTGGCGGTGCTGGGGTTACGCAAGGCCGGCTAGTTGGAAGAGGTGAGTCTTAAGACATTTGCGGAAGAGGCGGAGGTCAGGAATGGTACGGATTTCAGGGGGCAGGTCGTTCCAAAGGGCTGGTCCTGCCACAGAGAAGGCTCTCCCCCTGGGTGCCGCCAGTCGACATTGCCCGACCGACGGCACCCTGAGGAGGCCCTCTCTGTGGGAGCGTGTCGGTCCCAGGGATGTATGGGGCAGGAGGCGGTCTTGCATATACCTAGGTCCCGAGCCATGGAGCGCTTTGAAGATGGTCGTTAGGACCTTGAAGCGCACCCGAAAGACCACAGGAAGCCAGTGGAGCTCGCGCAGGACAGGTGTTATATGGGAGTGTTTGGGTGCTCCCGTAATTATCCGCGCAGCCGCATTCTGGACTAACTGTAGTCTTCGGGTGCATCTCAAGGGAAGCCCCATGTAGAGAGCATTGCAATAGTCAAGTCGAGATGTGACGAGTGCTTGGGTGACTGTGCGTAAGGCTCCCCGGTCCAGTAAGGGACGCAATTGGCGCATCAGGCGTACCTGATGGAACGCCCCCCTGGCCACGGCCGCCACATGGTCCTCCATGGTCAGCCGGGAGTCCAGGAGGACACCCAAATTGCGCGCCCTCTCCACGGGGGCTGGTGTTTCGCCCCCAATGGCCAGAGTTGGAATAATCTGGCTGAAACGGGGTGCCGGAAGCCACAGCCACTCAGTCTTGGACGGGTTGAGCCTGAGTTTGTTACTACCCATCCAGATCCCTACGGCCTCTAAACACCGGGACATAACCTCGACGGCATCATTGGGGTGGTCTGGGGTAGATATGTACAGCTGGGTATCATCAGCGTACAGATGATATCCCACCCCGAAACCACGGATGATCTCACCCAGCGGCTTCATATATATGTTAAACAATAGGGGCGAGAGGACCGACCCCTGAGGGACCCCACATAAGAGGGGTCTCGAAGTCGACCTCTGCCCCCCTGTCAACACATATTGTGACCAACCAGAGAGGTAGGACGCGAACCACCGCAAAACGGTGCCTCTCAGCCCCAACCCCCCTAGTCGGCGTAATAGGATACCATGGTCGATGGTATCAAAAGCCGCTGAGAGGTCTAATAGGACTAGGATAGAGGAAAATCCTCTATCCCATGCCCTCCAGAGATCATCGACCAATGCGACCAATGCCGTCTCGGTGCTGTGCCCGGGTCGGAAGCCGGACTGGCGCGAATCTAGATAGTCAACTTCATCCAAGTGTCGCAGAAACTGTTGGGCCACCACACTCTCAACAACCTTCACTAGAAAGTGGAGGTTGGAGACGGGACGATAGTTTTCTAATAATGCTGGATCCAGGGACGGCTTCTTGAGGAGGGGCCTCACCATCGCCTCTTTCAAGACGGTAGGTAAGGACCCCTCACTCAAAGATGCGTTGACAATGCCCTGAAGCCAGCCTCGTGTCATCTCCCAGGATTCCAGTATAAGCCAGGAGGGACATGGGTCTAGTAAACATGTGGTGGCCCTGAGTCTCTTTGACAACTTGTCCATATCTTTGGTAGTAACAAAATCAAACTCTTCCCACAATGGTGTCACAAGAGCTGCTTCGGCACTCTCGACTGGGCTACTGACGATGGAGGGTAACTCGCTCCGAATCCGACCGATTTTCTCCTGCAGATAAATCCCAAATTCCTCTGCTCGACCCTGCAAAGAGGCTTCCCGCGGCCTCTGTTGGAGGAGGGAGCGGGTCACCCTAAACAGGGTGGCAGGGCGGTTATCTGCAGATGCAATACGTGTGGCACAATACTCACATTTGACCAGCCTTATTGCCACTAAGTAGGTCCTAATGTGGTCTCTTACTAGTGTTCGGTCGGCTTCAGAGCGAGATGATTTCCATCTGCTCTCTAGGCGTCTCCTGTGACATTTCATCCCCCTGAGCTCCTCGGTAAACCAAGGGGCCCAGGTGGCTCGTCGCCGCAAGAGAGGCCGCAAGGGCGCGACTCGGTCCAAGGCCCCCGCGGCCGCACTTAACCATGCGGTCACTAGGTCCTCAGCCGAGTCGCGGAGCAAGTCCACAGGAATTGGCCCAAGCTCCTTCTGGAACCTTAACGGGTCCATCAGGAGTCTGGGGCGGAACCATATAGGGATGTTTGGTTCCGCCTCCCCACAGTGAGGTGTAGCGGTCGGAAAGTCAAGCCGAAGGAGAGCGTGATCTGTCCATGACAGGGGTGTGATGACTAAATCCCCTATTCCCAGATCACTACTCCACTGACCCGAGATGAAGATGAGATCCAAGGTGTGTCCACCCTCATGAGTAGGGCCTAGAACTACCTGAGTCAGGTCCAAGGCTGTCATGGAAACCATGAACTCCCGAGCCACACGAGAGGTTTCACCTGCTGATGGCAGGTTAAAGTCCCCCATGACTACAAGTCTGGGGGTCTCAACCGCCACCCCGGCTATAACCTCGAGCAGCATGGGCAGGGCTGTTGTTGCATAGCGAGGAGCCAGGTATACAACTAACACGCCCAACTGCTTCCCCAGGCCCCACTTCACAAGGAGGGATTCGCACCCAGTCGTCTGAGGGACTGTGGTCTCCTTTGGCTCAAGACCTTCCCTAACCATGATTGCCACTCCCCCACCCCTCCCTAAGGCCCTGGGCTGATGGAAGGCTCGGTATCCTGGTGGGCACATTTCTACGAGGGGATGTCCTCCCTCGTGGCCCAACCAGGTTTCCGTAATGCGTATCAGGTCCGGGTCCCCCTCCAACACAAGTTCATGTATGAGAGGGGCTTTTTGTACCACGGACCTGGCGTTGCATAGCATCAGCCCAAGGCCCCGGGTCTGTGGTTCTTGCTCACTTAGTCTGCGATGGAGAAAAGGGGAGTTGGAGCGCATGACCACCTGTAACCATCGGCCACGATTCTCCAACTGATGGCGTCCATCCCCTCTCCCACCGCCCCTGCCCCGGCCCCTCCCCAAGACTGTATTGATGGCAAATACCCTAGTGGAACCGACCCTCCCTTCACTCCCCTTCGTCTTTTCACTTCCGCGTTTTGCCGGCCTTCTCTCTTGGCATTCCCCTAATTGGTCCTCCCACCCCCCTTCCCTGGGAACCCCTAAAAGTCGAATTAGAAATTTACACAGGAATCCCCTGAGCCTGCGCTTTCCTGGTCATATTTGGGGAATTTTGCTTCAGCTGCTTATTAGATGGTTCTCATCTTCCTCTTTGCATAATCTATGTTTGCTGCTGTTTCAACTTCTTTTAATCTTTGTTTTCATGGCATTTTTTGCTAGAACTTGTTCCTGTGCTGCAAATATTAACCCTTCTTGAGGGATATAAACCTGAATTCATTGCCAAGCTTTATTACTGTTCATTCTGTGTTTGTTTTTCACATATTGACCATGAAATATTGACTTATCTTTCCAATGTTTCAATTCAATTCAACTTATTCAATTTCTATACCGCTCCTCTCTCCCCAGTCGGACTCAGGGCGGTGCACAGGAAATTAAAAATAATACAAACAAACAACAATAAATACAGTCGAACATTAAAATGCAATTAAATTAGGTAACCTGTGCTAAAATATTCAAACTGAAAAAAATGATTAAAATCCCTACCTACTCCAATTTAAAATTAAGTCAGAATCTAGGCTCTAGGCTAGGCCGGCTAGGTGAAAAAAGTGTGTCTTGAGTGAACGGCGGAAGAGCCGAAGGTCCGTGATGGTACGGAGTTCGGGGGAAGGTCGTTCCAGAGGGCTGGGCCTGCCACAGAGAAGGCCCTATCCCTGGGCGCCGCCAGCCGGCATTGACCGGCAGACGGCACCCTGAGGAGGCCCTCCCTGTGGGAGCGGATCGGTCGAAGGGAGGTATATGGTAGGAGACGGTCCCACAAATAACTAGGCCCCGTGCCATGGAGCGATTTAAAGATGGTTACCAACACCTTGAAGCGCACCCGGAAGGCCACCGGCAGCCAGTGCAAGCTCCCACAGGAGAGGTGTTACGCGGGAGCACCGTGAGGCTCCCAAAATCCCCCGCGCGGCTGCATTCTGCACTAACTGGAGCCTCTGGGTGCACCTCAAGGGGAGCCCCATGTAGAGAGCATTGTAATAGTCTAGGTGGGACATAATGAGCGCTTGAGTGACTGTGCGAAGGGTGTCCCGGTCAAGGAAGGGGCGCAACTGGTGTACCAGGTAAACCTGGTAAAATGCCCCCCTGGTCACGGCCGTCACATGGTCATCCAAGGACAGCCGTGAATCCAGGAGGACGCCTAAGTTGCGAGCCCTCTCCACGGGGGCTAGTGACTCGCCCCCGATGGCCAGCGATGGAGTCAGCTGGCTCTACCGGGACGCTGGAAACCACAGCCACTCAGTCTTGGATGGGTTGAGTCTAAGTTTATTACTCCTCATCCAGACCCGCACGGCCTCCAGGCACCGGGACATCACTTCAACAGCATCACTGGGATGGTTGGGGGTAGAAATGTACAGCTGAGTATCATCAGCATACAGATGGTACTCTACCCCACAACCACGGATGATCTCGCCCAGCGGCTTCATGTATGTGTTGAACAGGAGAGGCGAGAGGACCGACCCCTGAGGCACCCCACAAGTGAGGGGTCTCGAGGTCGACCTCTGCTCTCCTGCCAACACAAATTGCGATCAACCGGAGAGGTAGGAGAACCACCGCAACACGGTGCCCCTCACCCCCAACCCCTCCAGCCGATGCAATAGGATACCATGGTCGATGGTATCAAAAGCCGCTGAGAGGTCTAATAGGACCAGGATGGAGGAACAACCCCCATCTCTGGCCCTCCAGAGATCATCCACCAACGCAACCAATGCCGTCTCGGTGCTGTGCCCGGGCCGGAAGCCGGACTGGTGCGGGTCCAGATAATCAATTTCCTCCAGATGACGGGGAAACTGTTGTGCCACCACACTCTCTACAACCTTCACCAGAAAGTGAAGGTTGGAGACCGGACAGTAATTTACCAATAATGCTGGGTCCAGAGAGGGCTTCTTGAGGAGGGGTCTCACCATCGCCTCTTTAAGGGAGGCCGGCAAGAATCCCCCACTCAAAGAAGCATTGACCACCTCCTGGAGCCAGCCTCGTGTGACCTCCCAGGATGCCAGTACAAGCCAGGAGGGACACGGGTCCAATAAACATGTGGTAGCTCGCAGTCGCCCACGTAACCTGTCCATATCTTTGGAAGTAACAGAGTCAAACTCTTCCCACAAAACTGTCTCAAGATCTGCCTCGGGGCATCCTACTGGGCCACTTTCGATGGAGGCCAACTCGCTCCGAATCTGAGCGATTTTGTCCTGCAGATATTCCCCAAATTCCTCTGCTCTACCCTGCAAAGGGGCTTCCCGCGCCCTCTGTTGAAGGAGGGAGCAGGTCACCCTAAACAGGGCGGCAGGGTGGTTATCTGCGGATGCGATGAGAGTGGCACAATGATGACGTTTGGCCACTCTCAACGCCACAAGGTAAGTCCGTAAATGGGCTCTCACCTGTATTCGGTCAGATTCAGACCGTGTGGATCTCCACCTCCTCTCTAGGCGTCTCTTGTGGCGCTTCATCACCCTCAGCTCCTCGGAAAACCAAGGAGCCTGGGTGACTCGTCGCCGCAGGAGAGGCCGCAAGGGCACGACCCGATCCAAGGCCCACACGGCCACGATGTTCCACGCGGCCACTAGGTCCTCTGCCGGGGCGCGGGTCAAGGACACAGGTAATGGCCCAAGCACCATCTGGAACCTATCCGGGTCCATCAGGCGCTTGGGGCGGAACCATATAGGTGAATCCGGTTCTGCCTCCCCGCGGTGGGGTGTAGCGATTGGAAAGTCGAGCCGGAGAAGTGAGTGGTCTGACCATGACAGGGGTGTGATGACTATGTCCCCTATACCCAGATCAATCTTCCACTGACCAGAGACAAAGATCAAATCCAGCGTGTGTCCTCCCTCGTGCGTGGGGCCCTGAATTACTTGGGTCAGGTCCATGGCCGTCATGGAGGCCATGAACTCCTGAGCTGCCTCTGATGATTCGCCAACCGATGGCAGATTGAAGTCCCCCATGACAATCAGTCTGGGGGTCTCAACTGCCATCGCGGCGATCACCTCAAGGAGCTCGGGCAGGGCTGCTGTTACATAGCGGGGAGCCAGGTATACAATCAGCACGCCCAACTGCCTCCCTAGGCCCCACTTCACGCAGAGGGACTCACAGCCGGTAGTCTGTGGTACAGTGGTCTCTCTCGGCTCAAGACCTTCCCTAACAATAACCGCTACCCCTCCACCCCTGCCTAGGGCCCGTGGCTGATGAAAAGCGCGGTAACCTGGTGGGCACATTTCTACGAGGGGAAGTCCTCCCTCGTGGCCCAACCAGGTCTCCGCTATTCCTACCAGGTCCGGCTCCCCCTCCGACACAAGGTCGTGGACGAAGGGGGCTTTGTTGACCACGGACCTGGCATTACAAAACATGAGCCTCGGGTCCTGGCTCTGTAATTCTTGACCACCTAGTCTGCGGGGGTTGTGGCACCTGACCGCTTCGACTCCCTTAAACGGGCCTCAAAAAACAGGAGCTGTGAAAATATTCTCTCATCAATAAGAGTCCTGTAAAAGGCTGATGTAATCAGGGAATTAGCTCAAGGCATAGAAAGGCTTGCCTAATATGCTGGAAAGTGCCAGTTCAAATCCCAGTAGAAGAAATATGGCCAGCTGAAGAAGGCTAAAAAGCCTGAAATAGATCTAAAAGTTGTTGCAACGTTTCGACAAGATCTCACTTGTCATCATCAGGCAGGCTTGTGCCTGATGATGACAAGTGAGATCTTGTCGAAACATTGCAACAACTTTTCTATGCCTTATACACGGGAAAATCCCCGAAGCCAGCTATGCCAGCATACCTATTAGAAATTCTCTTGTGCAAGATATTTATACAAGGTTTTAGCACGATGCAACCTGGGTCGGTCCCTAGAAGCAAAGGTTTTATCTTCCAAGCTTTCGGACTCATGCTGGGAATAAAGGGATCTTTACATCATGCTGGGATCTTCAGGGAGCAAAGTCAGTGATGGGTTTCATTTTATTTTACTACCAGTTCGCTCATGCACATGCATGTGCTCGTGTGACGTCTCCCACCACTGCCACTACCGATTCGTCCAATCTGGGGCGAACTGACCAAAACCCACCTCTGAGCAGAGTGTGTGCTTTTCTGTGTGGTTCTATTCAGCCATTAGCACACCCCAATCAACATCTAAAAAGCCACATAAATGAACGCTATAAATACCACACACATAACAACACACACTCTGATACAAAGAAGTTCCCTGAAGACGGACTCCAGCATGAGTTTGAAAGCTCACAAGACAAAACCTCTGGTTCTGGTGGCCGGCACTGATTGAATCCTGCAACATTATCCCGGGACACGTATATTCACCTTCAACTGTTTAAGGTTTTTGCTGAATGTTCAAGATAGTGATGTAATTTAGTGTTTCAATATCTTAAGAAATTCATGATTTCATGAACAAGTATATTGAGGGAATGTGTATGCAAACACATCACTTTACTAATTCTCTTAGGGTTTCCTTCTTATTGCTTTGGATGGAAAACCAAGTCACAATATAAAAATGATTTATTCATAGTAAAATCATGATAACATATGAATAGTTTGTAGTTATATAGTTGTACTAACTATAATTTGATTGGGAGCCTCCCAGAACTGGTTAATAGTTGGGCAGCTATATAAACATTTTAAATAAATACAATAAAATACATAATGGTGTAAAAATATACAATTTTAAGAAACATGCAATAATAAAGAAGCTTTAAATCAGCATAAATATTTATTATTATTTTTCTTCAAGAAATCAAGACTCATTTTATTTTCTAATATCGGCATTTTCTATTGCTTAACTTGGCAAAGAAAAACTATTTTAAGCAAAACTGCATTTGTAAAATCAAGTGTTAATCTTTAGGCATTTAGCCTTCCTTCAGAAATAAGGAACCTTGAGCTGTTGACAGGTATTTCAGAGTAACTGAGAAATTAATAATTACAATGCCCATTTATCAGTCACCTTTGGAAAGGTGTTTTCAATAACACGTTGCTTTAGTCTTGGACAAAATCCAAGTTGGTTTGTGTTTGACTCATTAAGTGGTGACAGGCTATCTCAAGCCATGTGCTAGTGAATTAGCATCAAGGTTAGTTTGATTCCTGTGTGATGTTCTTTTACAGTCTCATAGATTTATTCAACCAGGTATTCTATGCTTCTGAACTCTGGTTTAACAAGATGATTCATCCAGTTTCAAGAACTAAAAGATCCACTGCATTACTTTCCTGGCCTCCTGATGAATAGACGTATTAATACACAATCACAAAAATGTATTTAATTTTATATTTATAAGTTGCTCCTCTTGTCAAACCCTACCCTTGGCAGCAAATCATTTAGACACATGACTGTCTGCTGATAGAGCACTTCTGCCTCTCTCTCATATTGGCCGGCTTCTGACTCTCTTTGCTTCGCATCACACTCCAAATCTGCTCTAGAGGATTCAGGGGATCCTGAAGAATAATTCTGAGAACCTCCATAGATATTCAGGGACAAATGGTGGTGGGACACAGAGGGTGTTCAAGAGAAGGGAATACAGAGAATTAGAACTCTATTTTTGTAAAAAAGAAAAGAAAAGAAAAGGAAAGAAAAGGAAAGAAAGAGGAAGCCCAAGAGTATTTACAGTAAAGTTGCTAAAATTAAAACACCACAAAAATATTAGTATACTAAAATATAATCTGGTAAGAAATCAACAGTTGAAAAACATCTTACACAGGACATTCTGTGCCCAATTTGGCCCTTCAGGTCTCCCTCTGACCGCTACAGTGTTTTCCCAAAAATGTGGCCTACCACAAATGTAAGTCCTAGCTTGATTTTTACATGTATGCTCAATAAAAGCCCCCCCCCCCAAATAAGTCCTAATTAAGACCCCTCCCACCCCAGGGTATACGAGTAAAAGTTAAGCTAGGGTGGAGATGGGATGGTGGAGCTGCCCTACTACTTACCTTCAGACAGTTGCAGACAGGCCTCACACACCCCAACACCTGCCTTGCCAGCCCATTTCTTCTGCAACCAGCAAGACCAGCACTGCTTTCCTGAAGGATTAATCTGGAGTTCTGTTATCAGCTGCAGAGGCCTTCAGGAGTCTTGCAAGCTGCAGAAGAAGTTCCCGAAGGCCTCTGACAGTGAAAAGGAGGCTGGGGGTGATGCTCGCAAGTGAGGTGAGTCAGTGGATGACAACAACCCCCCCCCAGAAAATAAGACCTTTTTGGTGGGGGGGGGGGAATTAAGACAGGGTCTTATTTTTGGGAAACACAAGTATATGTAGTGGAGCTATGTTGGCACAGTGGTTAGATTGCAGTATTGCAGGTTAATTCTGCTGACTGCCAGCAGTTCGATACTCACCGGCACAAGGTTGATTCAGCCTTCCGCCCTTCCGAGGTCAGTAAAATGAGGACCCAGATTGTTGGGGGCCATATGCTGACTCTGTAAACTGTTTAGAGAGGGCTGTAAAGCACCGTGAAGTATATGTACACCGTGTGTGTGTGTAAGTCTAATTGCTACTGTTATAACTGATTAAAAGAATAAGAATGATAAAAAGTTTGATGTAATACAAATTTTAAGTCTATTGGTCATTCAGACCATTGCAGCCCAGATCTGGCAGGTTGGGGGAAAAAACAGTTCCAAATTTAACATTTGGCATCAAAGGAGCCTGGGAATTACTTTAGCATGAATGTGGATACTCCTGTATCAGTCCAGTAACTAAATAAAATACCGTACAGTATTATTATTTTTTTGCATTGGAACATATTCAGGATTTTGAGAATTAGCTATATGTACCATCACAAGACAGCTGTGGAAGTGGTGCATTTAAAGAACAACAACAACAATGAAAGAGTGGATGAGTACTGGCAATCACCAAGGAAAGTATTGGTGCTCACATTAATTCCAGGTTGCCTATCCATGAGTTAGGCTGTTAATTTTGGAGGTGAGAAACCAAAACAATCTTGCTTAGCTACAAATCGGTACGGTAGCATATCCATCTCTCCTGTTTGGGAAATCTGTTATACACATATGATGGCAATCTGGCCTCATATTCCCTGAAGGAAAGGTAGAATGGATAATAGTAGAAAAGGGTAGAAAAAGGATTTAACGTAGAAGAGTTTTACTGATGTAATTGCCTATTGGTTTTATTTATTTATCTAACAAATATATGTGCCACCTATTTTGTCCAGATACAATTCTGGGCGGCTTACAAACTTTTAAACTAGTCCACATTAAAATAATAAGGGAAAAAATAATCACACTAATAAATACTGTGGGGAGAAGGAGAACACGAACTGCACGGGAATAGCCACTCCCAATTTACACCTCTGTTAGTAAATATATAATTAAAAGCATGGTGCCAAAAATGGCTCCAAATAATAACATGATTCTGGGATGTTTGCACACCCCCATTGTTTGGGAAACAAGAGCCATGACCGAAATCGCAATCTATGGATTGTGCTTTGCTGCTACTTTGAAACAGAAATCCCCAACCCCCCCTCCCAAAAAAATATTGTCTGCCAGAGCGATATTACCAAATTCTAAAAACACAGTGTGTTTTTACTGCATATGCAAATAATTTTCAAACATGCAAATTAGCTAATTATATCATTTACATAAAACACCCCACATAATCACTGCAACTTGGCAGCTATGAATTAAGTGAAGCTGGCTCCCTCTCTTCCCCCAGCTGCTATTTTTCGTCTCCCGCTCGCCTGCATTCCTTTCATTGCAAACACATGACATATACACACACAACACTGCATCTTTGCAGGCGGCTGAGTCCTTTACCAGAAACTCCTTTTTGGGAAAAGAAATAAATGTTTAGCTCCAAAGTCAAAAGTAATGCCTTGCTCCTGTTTGAGGCCAGATGTAACCTTTTCTTTTTCCTCTTCTTCCACACCCCATCCTTCCCAGCCTCTTGTTGATCAGAGTGAGTAGCTGCAGAGATCAAAAGGGCATAAGCACCTCTGCCAAGGTGGCAGGATGCAGAAGGGGCTGCTGATAACACAGTTGTTTAAATAATTGCCCAAGATTTTTTGGGGCAATATGATTAATGATTGGGGCAAGATGATGACCCGATAGCAGAGAGGAGCATGGTATGATTGATGCAGAAAGCTGCATGAGGCCAAGCTTATCCACTATGCATGGCATGTCATAATTATTGGTTAAAGGATCTTTATTCTTCATACTTACTAGGAGAAGCTGAATGACAAAATATGTGTTGGCCAAGGAAGCTTTCCATGCTGCACCTCAAGCCTCAGTTCTTGCTTGGTAGGAAAAAAACTATTACACAAAAGAAATAGGACTGCTACCAACATCACTGAGCTTTCTTTTGACGGTTGATGTTTTATTTAATATTTATGATATGCTATGTATTTTTTGTGGGGATGATGGAGAAGATAAATTGAGCCAAATGACATGCTTCCCTGATTTAACATCCTTGAGGGTTAACAACTTTTTTTTCCTGGTGGGCACATTTGAAATTTTGCAAGTGTCTTGTGGGCATTCTGACTGCTATGGGTCTTGCCTGTTCACAAAATGGCTGTCTTAGTGGCACCCATAAATACAAATCAATCGATCAGTTAATCAATCAAGTGACACACGTTGCCTGGGAAGCAGCCAGAGAGAGAATTACAGGCACCCTGGATTGGTCTAGAAGTCACCAGTTTGAACTTGGATTAAATATAATCACCAGGGAGCCATAAATTAGGTTCTGCAAGCCTAAAGGAAGCCAATTTACTTAGGACAAGAAGTTGCAAAATCAACGTGACTGAAACTTTTAAATAAATGTAAGGGCTAAATCAGCAGGCACATATCTATTTACTATTAATCTGTGAACTTTCGTGAGTATATCTGGAGGTGATGGCTTGGCTATCCCAAAGCTGCACAGAAATTTGGCCACTGATAGTACCGATCTTGAAAGAAGATGTCTGCATTTTATATAGGATGCATCCAAATGGAACATGAAATGTGGAAAACATGAGCCAACCTTAAAAATGTCAATGTAAAGACAGCATACTCTATTAATAAGCTTAGAATCAGCTTATTGGGGCCCTTGAAGTCAGATGACTGCATGATAGGCTGTCAGCTTATGAATTCTTACAAAGGAACAGAGTGACAATTATGCCCATCACTACATATATGCCATACTTACATAACCCCAAAAATAAGAGGATCATATTAGAATTAAGCCAGTGAATGTGAAATGATTCAGTAGTAGAAAAAATATATAAAATAGCATCGTACTTTTCAAGAGATATTAAATACAACATCTAGAAATGCATTGTATTATTAATACTTTTGGAATTACTTTACTAATGAGCAATTACTAATGCATTTTATATTTGGAATGCAAGTGTTGGGTGGGGGGTGGGGAGTAGGAACCTGGAATCAGAAAAGAGGTAAATTGCATAAATGTAATAATGTAGGACAAAAGTTAACTAAATTTTATGAAGGAAATTCTTTGTCCATTGCTAGCACCTGTTTCAGGTGGCATAAATGCAAACCCTACTCCAGGATGTCTATGGAGATTCTCAGTCATCAAGGTCATGGTTGTCCCCAAGGTCTTTTTTTTTTCAAAAGGCAACTGGACTTTCTGGTTTTTCTTTGAAGACGTTTCACTTCTTAACCAAGAAGCTTCTTCAGCTCTGACTGAAGGCTCCACACCGATTTACACCACTCAGGTGACCCTAATGACATAGCTAAACCTCCAGGTGACCTTAACAACCCGCTAAAAGAATGCAAATAACCAGCTGTCTGCAAGGAGCATAAATCCTTCCATTCCCCACCAAAGTAAAATCAGAAAGTCCAGTTGCCTCTTTGGGGAGGGGGGGGGAGCACCTTTGGGACCTACTCCAGGATGTCACTGGGTGGACAACATTGGAATCAAGTTAATTAAACAAAGGGGAATAGAAAACAAGGAAGTACAATCCAGTCAGCCAGGATATTTCCAGGGGCAGAATATAGAATAAGTCGTGAATCATTACTGAACAGTCTACTTGTCAGTTAGTTTGGAAATTTGAACAGAATAGGTGTGACCTGGAGGACACACAATCAGGATCAGTGTAAGGGACAGATTCAATGTAGTTAACCAAAATGGAAAGTGATAAACTATTGGAAGAGTAAGAGAATAAGAGATACTATGAAAACCAAAATGAGAAAACATTCCCAAGACTTTAAAAATCCAATAAGCTTTTAGAACAAGTTATGATGATAGTGGAAGAAAGATGGATAATGAATGATTTGGGCAACAAGAAAGATACATGATGACTGAATATAGATGCTCAACATCAAGAAAAGAGAGGAAAAGATTCTCCTGTCAACCATGTCAATAAAAAGAGGGGAATTACAAGAGAAAGAAAAGTAAAATTTTAAAATCATGGGAAATTTACAGCCAAGAACCCTCAAGAGTAACCATGGAAAAGTTCTAATACAAGCAAAAGCATTTTCAAAATATGGAAAGCTGTAGAGGATCCCTGTGTTAATAGGATCACAGCGTGACAGAAAGAACTAGTATTCTGAAGAACTGGCTCTGCTAAAAAGTGAAGAATGAGATGCAACAGAGCATCTCTAAATAGGAAAGCATCAGGCTCAGATGAAACACCCGCTGATCTATTTAATCTGCAGAAGTGGCAAAGTGCTAATAGCTCTACGTCAAAAATGAAGAACTAGAACGAACAACCTGGAGATCGGAAAGGATTGTTTTGTGTATATACTTATTCTTGGGAAGGGAGAGATGCAAGCGGTTGTGCAATTTTTCAAATCATTTAACTAATACCTCACACTAGCAAAGACATGTTTGTAGAGAAAATTAGCCAGGCATAGAGAAAGAAATGCCAAATGAGCAGGCAGGTTTCTGAAAAGGTAAAAGGATTCAACTTCAAATAGATAACAGACAGTAAATAATGTGAGAGGAAAAGAAGATAAGTTTACCAAGTTTACCTTTGCTTCACTGATTGTCCTTGAAAGATTATTGCCAGGGACAGGTTGAGATGGTGGACATTTCTCTACACACTGCCAGAAGTCAGTTTTGATACAATAGCATCTAAAATCTCTTGCTCAGCAGCATTCCTTGGTGTTCTACTAAGAGCAGATACTGTGAGCTTCAGTTCTGCTCTTCCTTGTTTTATTGCCTTTGATAAACAGTGTGTAAATCTACCCCCATTTTGCCAGATTTCATTTTTGCTGGCATTTTAATCTCAGCAATATTTGAGCAAATTCTGTTTGTGCTCATTGCAGAGTTTATTGTTATTGGATTCACTATCCCACAATCCCACAACTGTGTTCTGTGGACTGATGAAACAAAATTAGAACTGTTTGGGCCTATGGATCAACGCTATGTTTGGAGGAGGAAGAACAAGGCCTATGAAGAAAAGAACACCTTGCCTACTGTGAAGCATGGCGGAGGGTCAATCATGCTTTGGGGCTGTTTTGCTTCTGCAGGTACAGGGAAGCTTCAGCGTGTGCAAGGTACCATGAATTCTCTTCAGTACCAGGAGATATTGGATGAAAATGTGATGCAGTCCGTCACAAACCTGAGGCTTGGGAGACGTTGGACCTTTCAACAGGACAATGATCCCAAGCATACCTCCAAGTCCACTAGAGCATGGTTGCAAAGTAAAGGCTGGAACATTTTGGAGTGGCCATCGCAGTCACCAGACTTAAATCCGATTGAGAACCTCTGGTGGGACTTAAAGAAAGCAGTTGCAGTGCGCAAGCCTAAGAATGTGACTGAACTGGAGGCTTTTGCCCATGAAGAATGGGCGAAGATACTCGTAGATCGCTGCAAGACACTTGTGTCAAGCTATGCTTCACGTTTAAAAGCTGTTATAACTGTAAAAGGATGTTGTACTAAATACTAAGATTGAATGTCACTTGGGGGTTGAATAAAACTGATAATGATGTGAGCACAGAAATGACATTTGTGGTTATTTCATTATAAATGTTATGTTATATTTGTCTGACCTACAAGTGCCTCTTTGATTTAAATGTAAGCAAGATGACTGAATGATCAAAATCAATGTCAAACTGGCCAAAACACTCAATTTCAGTGGGGGTTGAATAATTTTGAACCCAACTGTATAGGAGAAATCCTATTTTCCATAATTTTTCTGAAGGACACAATAGCTAAAATGCATTCTTCCCACCAGCCAATGTTTCTAGTTCTGTTCCCTTCCCACAATCTGCTGCGATTTAGCTGCCCAAATACACGTCAAAGTGATTCACACAACTAAATAATATTTTTAATATATTACTTGCCAATTCATTCTTATCAACAATATGATAGATGTTATTTTAAAGGCAGATATGGATTACTGATACAATTATTAGATTGCCCCACCCCCAGCGCATGATAGGTCATTGGGTTTTGAGAATTTTCCTTGTAAATAATTTGTTTCTGAAACCACATTTGGATTGGACAATCTTTCAAACAGAGGACCTGCTCTGTGAAACATTAGAATTATTATTACAAGAAAATCTTTGCTCTGTTCTTCTCATCCTTGATTTTATCCTGGTGTAAGTCAAGAACAGGAACAGGATAGGAAAACTATTGTTTGGCTTTCAAACATATCCAAATTACAACTTTGGAGATTGTTAGCTGAAGCTCTTGGGAGCTGTACGACCGCAACTTCTACAGTCTCCAGATTTTGTCATGCTTATCAACAATGGAGCTATAACTATTTTCAACCAAAACAGCCTACATGGGATGGGAGCTCTGCACAGTAAAACTCCATGGTTGTGCAGAGGCCTGTGACTTTATTCAGAAGGGTCTGATTTCACCCTGAATTTGAATCTTTTTTTTGACAATGTTTAAGACCTGAATGGAAAAGAATGGATGCAGAGTCTCTTCCACAGATTTATTTTTCCTCAAACCCTTGAAGAAAATTTGGCCTCCCCAGATGGAGTTTCAATGCAGGATCTGCTTTGTTTCAGAGTATAAGACAAAGCTGCCATACTTGACTGCTCATAATATGCTTTGGGGAAAAACAAATCAAAATCCAAAGACTTTATTCTTTTATGACTCTCTACCCTTGAGCGCTAGTGGCCCCTGAAGAGAAGGGGGGGGGGAATTCCTATCATTCCCAAATGCAATCCTACCTTGGACAATTGTTTGGCAAAAAAGAGTGAGGCCTAGTAGGATGGATTTGTTACTATTATTTGTGTTTACTGATATGTGCAGTACTTGTTTCGGTAAACTTGTGCAGCAATTGGTTTTGATGGAATTGGGAAATCGGATTCAATAAATAAATGAAATGTGAAATATATCTGATATAAACAAATTATATGAAATTATATATTATTTTGGTTGAAAAATAAAACCCTGGAAGTCAAGTTCCTCTGGTTAGAAGTAGATATTCTTTGTTTTGCTACTATTTTGCAAAAGCCAGAGGTGGCATTTGCATGAAAACATCACAACACCTGTGACATCACCTGCCTCCTTAGACACGATGGCAAAACTGTTAATCTAGATTGCACCTTCTAATGTGTTTAGTGACTTTTGCTCCAAGAGAGCTTCTCCTCCTGAAAAGATAAATACTACAGCAAAAAAGAACTGGCAAATCAATGTGAGTAGTTAGCACATTACCTTTGACACATTCAGCTGAGGTGCTTCATGTCGAAGAAAATTACCTGTTGACCCTTGACTGAAGTGTGATTCCTATTCTTACCTGGTAGAATATAAAATGGTGTGGAAAATCTTATTTAAACAAAACTGGGGATTCATTTCCTATCAAACTCACATCCTACTTATAAACAACAACTGGTTCTGGCATTTTCATTCAAGAGGATTATTTGAGGGGCTGCACGAGAGAAAAGGAGGTCAACCCATTTTCCAAAGTACCAGAAGGCAAAGCAAGAAACAATGGATGGAAACTAATCAAGGAGAAAAACAACCTAGGACTAAGGATAACATTCCTAACAGAACAAATAACCAGTAGAATGACTTGCCTTCAGAAGTTGTGGGTGCTCCATTACTGAAGGTTTTTAAGAAGAGACTGGACAGCCAATTTTCTGGAATGGTATAAAGCAGCGGTCCCCAACCTTTTTGGCACCAGGGACCGGTTTCATGTAAAAAAAATTCTGCGGACTGGAATTGAGTCACATGGGCCACGTGCACGTTCGGCGGTCACGTGCAACCGGGTGGGAAAGCTGCCAGGCGAAGGATCCTCGGCTGGGGCAGGGAAGGACAAGCTGCGTCCCGGGCAAGAGGGCCTGGCAGCCCCTTCCCCCCGTGCAGGGCTGGGTGGTGCCCCGAACCCCCCCCCCAATGCAGGCCATTGCCCCCATCCTACCCCCAGGGAGTGCCCCGGCCAGCCACCAGGATAACGGAGCATTTGCCACACTTTCCTAAGAGTTGCGCTACTCTCTCTGTCGCTCACTCCGGCCCGGTTACTATCAAGCCATGGACCGGCACTGGTCCGCGGACCGGGGGTGGGGACCCCTGGTATAAAGTGTCCTGCTTGAGCAGGAGGTTGGACTAGAAGACCTCCAAGGTCCCTTTCAACTCTGTTATTCATGCACACCAAGTGAGTATCCACTGGGCCAGACCCTTCTTTTTATTCCCTGATTAAAGTATAAATCTTCAATATAGAAAGTATGATCAGGTGAGGAAATGTCTTTCTAAGGCAAGCAAATTTTATTTTTCTTTGGGAAAAATATCTACCTCAAAAAGAACATGGGTGATGTTTTCTGTAGCATACTATACAGTACTAAGAAACAGATATACTTTAACGGTCCAAGCAGATAAAATGTGAGAGGCAATTAATCCCAACCTATCAAAGGCAGCTTTTATTTTACCCATTTAGATATGGGCAACATTTAGGATTCTCCTCCAAGATGAACAGTGGGACAGAGGTGTCTGCAGGGGAGGGTAAAAAAAGTGATATTAGTAGCTATGACCATGCAATTGAAGCCCCGTCTTCTCTTTTTAACTGCATCACACTTGCAATGCATGTCAAAAAGTGTAGGGCTTCACAACATGGTCACAGCTGCTATTTTGAATTCTCCGATTTTCCCACTGCAGGTAAAAATAAAGTGCACTTTCACAATACTATATACTAAGCCTCTGATATCTGGTACATTGGAAATCCCAACTGGCAAGATAATGCCATATAGCCCAACATTTACCAGATGAAATGGTTTGCGATGCGATGCCATTATAATCATAGGATGTCTGTTCTAGGTATTAAGGCATTCCTTTCTTGGCTGTCAATTAGCCTTCTTGCTATTTTTTTTTGTGGAAAGAAAAAAGTAGGGAAGCAATGAAAATACAGGATGATTATAACTAACGATAACTTAGTTGCTCAAACCTTTCTCAGAAAAGTTCCATCAGCAAACTAAGACATTGCACAATAAAAACCTAATTTGGAAGTAAATTTGGCATCAAGAGATGCCCTAGAGCTAAATCCCAAAATGGAGAGAGAGAAAACGGAAATTGTTGTAAGCAAACATCCCCAAATGCTATTGACTCCTAAAACCAAAGACTTTATTATCCAGGAGAGTTGGCAAGTATAGCTTATGTGCAGCTTCCTTGGACTTAGCTATTCATCACAGGATACTTTAGGGAGTTACATTTCCTAGGATACAGACATGGACAATGAGAAAACTGAACAGCCACAGAAAATGAGCTGACTGAACTTCTTAACATTTTGCACATGTGCAAATACTGACATGAGCTCTGAGGCAGATGGTTTGATAACTGTGGCCTGAATATTTGAGCAGTCTGCACAATGGCCATCTTAACGCAGCAGCACGAGAGGTCAACATGACAGGATAAATCATCAGTTGCAAAAGAGATGCCCTGATTTTTACTTCACTACTTATCTGTCAAGCTACTTTAGAACATTTGTTGCTCAGCACAGAGGCACATTATTCTTCTAGCCAGCTGGACTATTAATAACTAAAGCATTAATTTTTTGGAGGTTCATCTCATAATAGGGGGGGGGGATTATTCTTTAAGTTCTTACATCTAAGACCATCGGTTATTGTGAACAGGTAAAGATAAATGTGGTGCATTTTCAGAGATATTTCACTGTTCCTCCCCCTCAAGGAATTAAAATACAGGTAGTCCTTGTTGTGTTGTTAAGTGAGACATTTGTAAAATGAGTTTTGCCCCATTTTACGGCCATTCTTGCCTCAGTTGTTAAGTGAATCACTGCAGTTGATAGGTTAGTAACCCGTTATTACTTGAGCGTGCTTCCCCATTGACTTTGCTTGTTGGAAGATCGCAAAAGGGGTCACATGACTTTGGGACATAGCAACTGTCATAAATACGAGCCAGTTATCATCTGAATTTTGATCACATGATCATGCAAAGGTCATAAGTGTGAAAAACAGTCATAAGTCACTTTTTTCACTAATAATAAATAATAATAATAATTTTAAATTTATATCCCGCTCTCTCTCCCCAAAGGGACTCGAGGCGGGGCACAGGCAATTAAAAATACAGATAAAACCACAGACAGAATACAAAATTAAAAATGAATTAAATTAGTCCTGCGCTAAAAACCCATAAACTAAACTAAAACTACCCCTAAAACCCCTAACCTTAGAAGAGACTACCCAAGGTCGGCCAGGCGAAAAAGATGTGTCTTTAATTTTAAACGGAAGGAGCGGAGGTCCGTAGTTGTCCTAATATCGGGGGCAAGGTCGTTCCAGAGGGCTGGGCCCGCCACAGAGAAGGCCCTTCCCCTGGGCGTCGCCCGCTGACAAAGTCTAGTGGACGGCACCCGGAGAAGTCCCTCTCTGTGGGAGCGAATCGGCCGTGAGGATGTATGGGGCAGGATCCGATCCCGCAGATAGCTAGGTCCCGAGCCATGGAGCGCTTTGAAGATGATGACTAACACCTTGAAGTGCACCCGAAAGACGACAGGTAGCCAGTGCAGCTCGCGCAAGAGCGGTGTTACGTGGGTAAACCTAGAGGTTCCCATTATTGCTCGCGCGGCTGCGTTCTGGACCAACTGAAGCCTCCGGGTGCACCTCAGGGGGAGTCCCATGTAGAGAGAGTTACAATAGTCCAGTCGGGATGTCACGAGAGCATGAGTGACTGTGCAAAGGGCGTCCCGATCCAATAGGGGGCTCAACTGGCGTAGCAGGCGAACCTGGTAAAACGCCCTCCTGGCCACGGCTGTCACTTGATCTTCCATGGACAGCCGGGTATCCAGGAGGACACCCAAGTTGCGCGCCCCATCCACAGGGGCAAGATGTTCGCCCCCTATGGCCAGAGATGGCATCAACTGGTTGAATCGGGCAGCCGGAAACCACAGCCACTCGGTCTTGGTCGGGTTGAGCCTGAGTCCGTTACTTCCCATCCAGATCCGCACGGCTTCCAGGCACTGGCACATCACCGCTACGGCATCGTTGGGGTGGTTTGGGGTAGATATATACAGCTGAGTATCATCAGCGTAGAGATGATACTCTACCCCAAAACCATGGATGATCTCGCCCAGCGGCTTCATATATGTGTTGAACAGGAGAGGCGAGAGGACCGACCCCTGAGGCACCCCACATGTGAGGGGTCTCGAGGTCGACCTGTGCTCTCCCGTCAACACAAATTGCGATCGGCCAGAGAGGTAGGAGGAGAACCACCGTAAAACGGTGCCTCCCACCCCCAACCCCCCCAGCCGATGCAATAAGATACCATGGTCGATGGTATCGAAAGCCGCCGAGAGGTCTAATAGAATCAGGATGGAGGAACAGCCCCCATCTCTGGCCCTCCAGAGATCATCCACCAACGCGACCAATGCCGTCTCGGTGCTATGCCCGGGCCGAAAGCCGGACTGGCGCGGGTCTAGATAATCAACTTCCTCCAGGTGACGGGGAAACTGTTGTGCCACCACACTCTCAACAACCTTCGCCAAAAAGGGAAGGTTGGAGACAGGACGATAGTTAGATAATAAAGCTGGATCCAAAGAGGGCTTCTTGAGGAGGGGTCTCACCATGGCCTCTTTTAGGGAAGCAGGCAAGGAACCCTCACTCAAGGATGCGTTGACAACCTCTTGGAGCCAGCCTCGTGTCACCTCCCAGGATGCCAGTACAAGCCAGGAGGGACACGGGTCCAGTAAACATGTGGTGGCTCGCAGTTGCCCACGAAGCCTGTCCATATCATCGGAAGTAACGGAGTCAAACTCCTCCCAAACAAGATCCGCCTCGTGGCATTCCACTGGGCCATTAATGGGGGCTAGCTCGTTCTGTATCTGAGCGATTTTCTCCTGCAGATAAGACACAAATTCCTCTGCTCTGCCCTGTAAGGGGGCTTCCCGCACCCTCTGTTGAAGGAGGGAGCGGGTCACCCTAAACAGGGCGGCAGGGCGGTTATCTGCGGATGCTATGAGAGTGGCACAATGGTGGTGTTTGGCCACTCTCAGCGCCACAATGTAAGTCCGTAAATGGGCTCTTACCTGTGTCCGGTCAGATTCAGATCGGCTAGACCTCCATCTTCTCTCTAGGCGTCTCTTGTGGCGTTTCATCACCCTCAGCTCCTCGGTAAACCAAGGAGCCAGGGTGGCTCGGCGCCGCAAGAGAGGCCGCAAGGGCGCAACCCGATCCAAGGTTCCCGTGGTCGCAGTATTCCATGCGGCCACGAGGTCCTCCATCGGGGCGCGGGTCAGGGGCACAGGAAGTGGCCCAAGCGCCGCCTGGAACCCATCAGGGTCCATCAAGCGCCTGGGGCTTGTAGTGCAGGGGTCTCCAACCTTTGCAACTTTAATATTTAATCTTTATTGTATTTCTATACCGCCCTCTCTCCCAGATGGGACTCAGGGCAGTGCACAGGAACAATAAAATAAAAATATAAAAATATATAGACAATCAAGTAGTTAAAACTGAATTAAATAAAATTTGGACTTTAAGTCTGAAGGACTTCAACTCCCAGACTTCTCCAGCCAGCAAAGCTTTAAGACTTAAAGTTGCAAAGGTTGGAGACCCCTGTTGTAGTGGATGTTGTAGGTGTGAACTCTAAAGTGGCTATATTGCCATTCAGGCTCAAGAACTTCCAAGCACTTGCACCCTCTCCTCAATGGTTGAATTCTGGTTAAAATATCTTTGAACTTAAATAGGTCAGGGTTTGTTTTTTTCTGCTAAGGAAAAAAAAGCAGCAGCGCCTGAAGATCACTTTGAAACCTGGACCTAATGAGTTGAGGCGCGCCTTCTCCTGCTTGACGCGAGGAGGCGCTTCGCTTTCTGTAATTCCACGCGAAGCTGGCGAGCCGGCAGCCGGTTTTGCTTGAGCGGCCCTTTTGGCCGATCCTGAGGATTCTGACGCCTCAGAGCCACCGACTTTCGCGCGCCCTTTTCAGAGGAAGGCTGCTTGCCGCGTTTCGGTGGCAAATTCCATCGGATTCGCACCAGCATTGAGGGCAGAACTCCGTCGGTTCCAGCTCCTCAGGCTGCCTGCTTCGCGCCTTTGAAATAGTACAGCGGCGCCCTCCAGTGGCCAAGTGCGGTTACCGCACCACGCCGCCTTTCCCGGATAGGAAAATCCCGGCGTCTCTTCGCGGATGCCCCTAAAACGCTCCTTTCCTCCAGGGCGGCTCTTCGGGGTTCGCCAAGACTAAAGGCCGGCCTAAGGCCGCCTCTGCGGTAAACTGGAACAAAAAAAAACCCTGAATGGATGAGTAGTACCTGCCTCGTTCGCATTCCAGATTTGCACGCGAGCCCTTTCACAAAAGCCCAAAGCGGAGCGCCCCTCGGCTTGACCTTATCTTCTCTCCTCCACAGGTCGCCACAGAGGTTTGAGGGGGGGGGGGGTTGCTCTCATTGCGGCGGGCGAGTCTCCCTGGGACAAGAAGAAAAGGGAAAGAAGTGGGGGTAAGATGGGAAGATTGGGTTCGTAGGACAAAAAGGCGTCAGAAAGGCTGAGAAGGGACCGGGATGATGGCTCTATAGGTCAGGGGTTAGAGCAGGGGTCCTCAACCTTTGCAACTTTAAGTCTGAAGGACTTCAGCTCCCAGACTTCTCCAGCCAGCAAAGCTGGCTGGAGAATTCTGGGAGCTGAAGTCCTTCAGATTTAAAGTTGCAAAGGTTGAGGACCCCTGCTCTACAACTGCATTCACTGTAAAATAAGAATGGAGGAGTAACACACTGGGTGACTTGATAGCTACCTTTGCACGGCCAGATCCTGAAGGGAGACTCCCACTTACATTAGAAGGGTGGTATAAAAAGGTTGGATTTACGTGATAAGAGAGGCATACAGTTAGACAACATGGGGCTATTTCTTTCATGATATGAGAATTTTGGAATAATAATTGTAATAATGGCAGTAATAGCAGCTACCATTGACTTCCTATAAGAGAAGAGGGCCATAATCGTCACATCTTATTGTGGACATTTCTGCAAGGAGAGATGCAGAACTAGATATGCCCACTTTTATTGTGAACTAGCTATACCCGGCAACGCGTTGCTGTGGCCCAGTTTGGTTAAATGGCCAACCAATACCTACCTACCTGCCATATTTCTCCCTCTCTATTTCTCCCTCTATCTACCTGCCTACTGTATTTCTTCCTTTTTCCCTCTACCCACCTACCTATTGTATTTCTCCCTCTCTATTCATCCACCTGCCTACCTACCTACCTACCTACTGTATTTCTCCCTCTCTATTCATCCACCTGCCTACCTACCTACCTACTTTCTGTATTTCTTCCTTTTTCCACCTATCTACCTACCTACCAACCTACTGTATTTCTTCCTCTCTATCTATCCCCCTATCTACCTACCTACCTACCTGCCTACATACATACATACATACTGTGCTTCTTCCTATCTATCTATCCCCCTACCTACCAACCTACCTACCGTATTTCTCCATATCTATCCCTCTATCTACGTACCTACCTACCTACCTACTGTATTTCTCCCTATCTATATATTCCCCTATCTACCTACCTACTATAATACAATAATAAAATAGCAGAGTTGGAAGGGACCTTGGAGGTCATTTAGTCCAACTCGCTGCCTAGGCAGGAAGCCCTATACCATTTCAGACAAATGGCTATCCAACATCTTCTTGAAGACCTGCAGTGTTGGGGCATTCCCAACTTCTGGAGGCAAGCTGTTCCACTGGTTAATTCTAACTGTCAGGAAATTTCTCCTAAGTTGCTTCTCTCCTTGATTAGTTTCCACCCATTGCTTCTTGTTCTGCCCTCAGGTGCTTTGGATAATAGTTGACTCCCTCTTCTTTGTGGCAGCCCTCTCTCTCTATTCCCCTATCTACCTACCTACTGTAATACAATAATACAATAGCAGAGTTGGAAGGGACCTTGGAGGTCATCTAGTCCAACTCCCTGCCTAGGCAGGAAGCCCTATACCATTTCAGACAAATGGCTATCCAACATCTTCTTGAAGACTTGCAATGTTGGGGCATTCACAACTTCTGGAGGCAAGCTGTTCCACTGGTTAATTGTTCTAACTGTCAGGAAATTTCTCCTCAGTTCTAAGTTGCTTCTCTCCTTGATGAGTTTCCACCCATTGCTTCTTGTTCTGTCCTCAGGTGCTTTGGAGAATAGTTTGACTCCAGTGCCTTTTTGGCCCTTTGAGGCCTCCGTAGGTAATGACTGTTGGTGGGAGGAGTTACAGGGAGGTGAACACGGTTTCAGTTGGTACATTTTACATGTATGTACCTTGCACATGATACATGTATGCTAGGCACAAAATGAGTTGGTATTCTATTATCAGAAGTCCTTGTCAACATTGTGTGAAAGTTTGGTGTAAATCGGTCCAGTAGTTTTTGAGATTAGTGGATTCGTACAAACTATTTTACATTTTTATTTATATAGATTGATGGTAGTGTTTCCCACAATTGAAGTCAACGCACCTTAATGTGGCTCAGATTGTACTGTTTTATGAGTACAAATTGCCAAGTCAACAAGAATAATACATAATAATTGGGTATAATATTACTTAGGTTCACTGACTCTGATGCCAAGTGATTGATGGATTATATGCCACCAACTAATTGTTGACTATTAGCTACCACATAAACAGATTTTCTCCATTCTGATTTGCCTTAGTCTAGTCTTTCAGGTCTTCCAACAGTCCACATATTACCACTCTCAAGACTCCTGGTGAGTGTATATTAAGACATGCTTATTGCCTTGATCCTTACTACTAAATGGCAGCTTTTCTTGAGATATTGTAGAAATTTCTATGAGCTTGACGATCAGTTTTCTCCAGTCCTTCTCTCTATTTCTTCTTCCTTTTACCTTACCAAATCCAGTTGTTTTTCCTGTCCCTCGTGTGCTCACATCCTTTCTCTTAAGACGTGCCTGTGTTTTACTAGAGACTCATCTCATGTCAAAGGCATGAATATTGATTGTCACAATGTTTGAATTTTCTACCTATTCCATCACCTTAAATGTGCTTAGGAGGCAACTTTGGACCTAAATTATAAAGTAATTACACTGCAAGCTTTTTGGATTTGAAAGCCACATGTTTCCCCCAACGGATTTATTGTGTTTGACAGAAAAATTGAAGAGCGCTATTATATGCACTCAGTAAAGCATTTTTGTTCTCCGTTAAAACCATAGCTGGGTTGACATATTTTAATAAGCCAAAAACTGTGATTTACAAATCATGCTAAATCAAAACTACTCCAATCATTGGTTGGCTTAATGCAATACAAAAACTCAGCCGAAATCAGTTAACTTTTGGGTCTTTGTGGTGCCATGGTGATAATGTGCCTGGAACCAACTAATTCCATTTTCTACTACAATTTATTATTTTAACTAAATGATATGAATGATATGCTAACATTTTGCAAAGTAATGCACTGTGTTTTTCCACAAATATTTTCAACCAACTAAATAAACTTTCAGTTGATGGCTTTAGTATGTATCTCTTTATTCTAATACTAGCTATACCTGGCCACGCGTTGCTGTGGCCCAGTCTGGTTAAATGGCCAACCAATCTGTGTGTAGATGTATACCTGCACACACAACCACCATATAACCCCCAATCTACCTACCTACTGTATTTCTCCCTCTCTCTCTCTATCCCTCTACCTACCTCTCTACTGTATTTTCCCTCCCTCTCTCTATCCCTCCACCTCCCTACCTACTTACCTACCTACCTACTGTATTTCTCCCTCTCTGTCTATCCCTCTACCTACTTACCTACCTACCTACCTACTGTATTTTCCCTCTCTCTCTCTTTATCCCTCTACCTACCTACCTATCTACTGTATTTTTCTCTCTCTCTCTCTATCCCTCTATCTACCTACCTACCATACAGCCTCCTGGGACCAAAAACGGGCCACCTGGGAGTGTGCCACCCCCCATGCCTAGTTTTGGGCCTAGTAGGCCTCCATAGAGCCTCCTGGGACCAAAAATGGGCCACATGGGAGTGTGCCACCCCCTGCATCTTGTTTTGGGCCTAGTAGGCCTCTATGCAGTGTGGGAACGTTGAAGGCTTATTCGGTTGCTAAGGAAACGACCATTGGAATTGTGAGGGGCTTGTGCATGAGGCATCATAAGAAGCAGCTGGGTGGGAGGAGCTACAGGGAGGTGAAAACCTGAGAAGTACGTACCTTTTACATTTGTGCTGTTTGCACATGGCACACGTGTGCCAGCCACACAAACTACGTATGATTGCTTTGGAAGTTCTTGGGAACATTGTGTGAAAATTTAATGCCGGTCGATGCAGTACTTTCTGAGATTAGCGGCTTTGCACAAACTATTTTACATTTTTATTTATATAGATGTCAAATGTAAGTTGTAACAGAATTAAAAGTTTGCAGCCCTCACCCATAGGTTCAAGAGCAGCTGTATTTCTACACCTCCTGTCTTATTTTATAGTAATGCTGAGTAACCTACATACATTTTGGATATCCTAATCTTTGCCAATATTAGATTGAGACTGTAGATGGTGCAACAGAGTTAGTTTTTTAAAAAAGTTATTCAGTAGAATACAGGTTGACACTCAAAATATCTCGGTGGTAGAAAACATCAAAAAGAAAAAAAAGCAATACAGTGAATTAAATATTCTGCAAAGTATTTTAAATTAATGATATGCTAAATATATGTCAGAAAAAATATGGATGATTACATTTCTCTCTCCGGGCTAAACATTCTAATATCTTCATTGTGGAAAAATCCTGGGAAATCTCTTTCTTTTATTTCTCTCCAAAATTAATCAGTCACTCAAGATTTCATTTCCACTACAGATTCGGTTACTTGTGAAGATTTTTTTCTTAATTTGGAAGACAGTGTATTTGCATCCCTTATAGCAGGGGTGTCAGACTCGCAGCCTGTGGACTGGATGCATCATGCATTGGCCATGCCCACTCCCAGTTAAGCGAAGGGGGGGGGAGTTACGATGCATCACATGACGACATGTCGTCGCAAGTTTGACATCCCTGCTTTATAGTCAGAAAAAGTGGTTATTCAGTTAACAATAATCAGAAAGGCAGGATTGGCTGCAGCTTCTAAGTGAACAGACACCAACACATCAAGACTGCTGCTGTGTATTATGCTGAATGGTGCAACAGACTGGATTGGTCTTGTGGGCTGGATCTGTCTCTATTATAGTTTATTATGGTTAAATTATACTGTGGCAACACCAAACTTCTATGGCCTAATGATGTTGTTATTGTCTTGGCATCAGCAACAGAGTGATATAACCTTTAGTGGATATTAAGAATAGCATATAAATTTTAAATAGGAATTTCCCCCTTAAAGTTAACGTTGTGTGCCATAGCTTCAAGATGTGAGAAACATCTTCTGTCTTGCAAACTATTAAGTTAGAGGCGAAGTCAGGGGATCCATTATAGGTGCGTGATTAGAGCTGTGTTGTGTGATTGTAGGTAGGAATTGGCAGTTTCGTTGCGACTCTGGTCACTAGCAAACTACCTCAGCCATTTCTCTCCTATTGTTATCCTAGTTGCACTTTGTATCCTTTTGTATCACTCACACAACACTCCCTTTTTTTTAACACCGGTGCTTCCCTCTAGGCGACCAATAGGAGAGTCAAGATATGTTTCCACTATTTTCACTTTAAGGTATTTAAATTTAGATGCAGGGCCCTCACTTTTGTTAGTGTCTTGCAAAGAAGGGTTCAAATGAGCTTTCGTTGCTTATGTATGCCATTTAACCATTTCTCCTCTCTCTCTCTCTCTCTCTCTCTCTCTCTCTCTCTCTCTCTCTCTCTCTCTCTCTCTCTCTCTCTCTCTGTCTTTCCATATGTTTTTCTAGTTCACAATATTTTCAGTTAGGAACATCCCTCCTGAGATGTGAAAGGAACAGCAAAAACTAGATTGGAGAAGCCAAGGCAATCTGCAATTCAGACCCTTCCCTTCCAGTGTCCTTATCCGCAGACACTTTTTGTTTCCTCCTACTGTTACATCCCTACTGCTCTTTAATATTAAAATTTGCATTAATTTCAGTAGGGCTCAGAAAGAAGGATATAAATAAAAATAAAATGCAATCAGACAATTAGTCTCTAAAATAGCCTGGTAAAAGTCCGTGAGAGTCATAAATCCGCTTAGAAAGGGGGGGGGGGGAGTGTCTAAATGTTTTTAAGTCTTCTTTCAATTTTCTCATAGCACAAGTCTTTGAATCCTTACCTAGGAATAAATCAGATTAAATAATGTGCAATGTAATCATACAAATAAGACTGTGCTGCAAATTCCCCAAGCAGTTGTAACTATTTTTCTTTATGCGCAGAATTTACAATACACGCATGTATGCATTCATAGCAAGTGAAGTCCACAGACATCAGTTAGGTGCACAAATCATGATAGCTGAAGATATAAACTATGATCTGTTAGTTGAAACCAGGATTCAAGCAAAGTGAAAAAATAATCTACATTTTTACTTGGTCTGTTTTATGAAACAGTATTTAAGTCTGTTGCTGCTGCATTACTCTGCACTTTGAAAATAGGATGTGCGGAACAACCAAAAATATATGCAATAGTTTTATGGGGTTTTTTTGTATTGCTGAAATTAGACATCGTCTCATGTGTATGTTGAAGCTGCACACACACACACACACACACACACACACACACACACACACTGTTTGATAGTTAAAGATGTTCGGATATTTATCTAAACTCACAAAGGTGGGGGATGCATCTTTTAATATTTTATTCAACAGAGTATCAAATTGGACATTTGGGATTAGCCACTTTATTAAAAATCAGACTATCCAAAAGAGTTGCACAAAGATGGTGTTATATCAAGATTTATATGGATTTAGTTGGGTCTACAGGTTTTATTTTTGTATAAACATGCATAGGAAAGAATTATCGTTTCTAAAAAGTCCTTTTTCAGTTAGTGCTAATCTGTGAATTCATTGTTTTGAACCACTAGAGTTGTGTTTGTGCATGATCAAACACGGAAAATAATCTGGTCCTTCAAGGATATAATATGAAACCAAATCATTCTGCAAATGGTTACATGATGCATTTAATTTGATTCTTTTTTGTATTTGTAACAAACAGCAGAAATGAGTGAATATAGTAATTACACTGTAAGAGGGAAAAAAACCCTGTAGGGTAGAAATAGTAAATAGGATGAAAATGCATAGCATGTATTGCATTTTGCATTATTGCTATTGGATTTATAGGTCAAATAAGAATCCTGCAGCTTTTGATATGGTACACTCACTGCTCCTAAGCATGTTGTTAAGGAATCTGATTTGCGTAGGAAGCTGCGGCACTAAGAACATATATAAATGCTTTAAAGAATAATTCAAGTGTGCACTGACTATATTTTCTGGAAGTGATACAAAGTTTTGATATTTATTGAAAAATGAGCTTGAAGGGATAAATGGAACAAACCCACAAAATGTATTGTATGCTTCTTCATGAATAAGTTGTGAGGAATGTCAAAAGCTAAATGTGTTGTTTCCATATGTTGGAATTGTTCAGAGAATAAATTTACTGAAAAAGATAGCATAGTTTAGCCTGATTTTTTTAGTGGAAGGAAGTACTACAATACCAATCCTGCTTCTGCAATTCTGTATCTTATAGTGTAATTTTATCACAGGAGTTTCTACTAATTAGGTAGTATTACTATCCTAATTAAATATTTTAATACATTTTATGATTTTGTACTTTTAATGTTGTTGTGAGCAACCCAGATTGTGCTTTAAGATGTGCGACTATACAAATCTTTTTAAATGAAGGAAAAGATAGAAAAAATATCAGTTCTCTGATCATCATTATTTACAATATTGTCTTTCAATCCTGGGTCCAAGCAAGTCAAAAAAGATCTTACCTAAAGCTAATCGAATGTTCAGATATTCATTTTCTTCTTAAAATTTGTGAATATGGGGACAAACAAGTTTATATTGATTTTTTTCACTGTGTGTTATTGGTGACTTCAGCTGCTGAAACGTTAAGTCACCAAGTTTGTTACCCAAAAATTTCCAGTCTCCCTAAACATTTAGAAAGATCACATATATTGTTGATATTGGGTGACATGGTGTGGCTTAAAAAACTTTAAAAGCTCCTTATATCAATAAATTGTTTGGTTGAATATAAGCTGTCAAATCAATGCCAATTCTAGAAAGAGGGCCTTCTCCGTTGCTACCCCTGCATTGTGGAACATCCTGCCCTCAGAGGTGAGAAAAGTTTCCAATCTCTTGGCCTTTTTCAAAGGGGTCAAAACTCGGCTGGGCGGCCTTGTAAGTGGGACACAGAGGCCTACACAACCACGGGACTAGCTGGCTCCATGAGAACCCATATATTAACAACTGCTAATCCCTTATCTTGGAATTTTTTAGTTTTTGAGATTTTATTATGTTTTATCTATAATTTAAAATTTTGTTAACCTTAAAATACTCCAATGTTAAGTTTAACTTTATTGATTATATGGTACACAACCCATAGCCCCTCTCTGAAGGTGATATGTGATTGAGGAATATGAAATATACATAAATAAATAAACTTAGCAACCAGAAACATTTTCTCCAGGATGATCTGTCCCTAACTTGGCATTCAGGTCTTTCAAAAATGGTCTCATTGCCACTGTAATTCTGCCCATCCACTAGCTGGTGATTCATTCTCTTCTCTTCTCTTCTCTTCTCTTCATTTTTTCCCAGCATCTTAAGTAGGAGCCAGTCATCAGATTGTCATATAGGATAGTTTTGTACATATGGGACTGTTTTCTTAAAGGCTCTATCCATTATCTATAATACTTTCTGCAAAGCTTTAATATTCTGTAATTCAGGATTAAGGAGACTTAGAAGAGCTGCTTAAACCATTTGCCAGCGTTCACTATAGAGTTCTTATTTCTGCCAGGATGGATTATGGAGGTGCAGACTACTTTTCCAGTGGTTTTTCTTTGAAACTCACTAACAGTGTCTTATCTAGAGAATTATGCAAAATTATACAAGACTGCAAGGTATTATATAATACAATCCAATGCATTGTACACTATATGTACAGTATTTGTTTATCTGGATTCTAGGACACAAGAGCATTAAGGCAAAATCAAATGGCAGATGCAGCTGTTTCTGACATATCCCCAAAGGAATGGAACTAATAGGATATAATCATCTTCCCAAACCATTAATGTTCACATCAGAGGATTAAAACAAAATTAAATTCATTTACAAATGAGTATAAGAGAAGTTGCTAATTAATTATATTAACTGGCATTATTCATAATTAAGAAATATGTAAAGGAGAATTTTTGAAGATAGTATAGCTCTGACAATCTCATGTGGTTATAACAATCTATTAACTTCATGTTTGGCCACTAAATTCTGACCAGTTGGACACCAGATCTGGTAGGATTTTTCTGATGATTTAGATCAGGGTCCCCAACTCCCTGTTAGGAACAAGGCCGCACAGTTGGAAGTGAGTGGCGAGTGAGTGAATAAAACCGAAATTACACACACGCTCTTCCTGGTCCATGGAGAAATTAGCTTCCACAAAAATAGTCCCTGATAGTTAGGGACTGCTGATTTAGATGCTTAAGAATAGCCTCAAGAAAAAGATGCGTCAGTCAAAAGATTCAAAGAAAACATAAATATATTGTTATGCTCGCCTGACTTCTTGTAGACTGCAGTAAATATATTAACCTCAATAAGAATATTTTAAATCCTTTCAAGGGCTATGGAAAACCAAAATAGAACAGATTTTTGATTTTTAAATCTACCCAAAGTTCAAAAAAAGAAATAAAAACTCAGCTCAGTTTCTGATTTTCACAGGTGGAAAAGTTTATTTGGATTGGATGTAGTTTAGCAATAAAGATAGTTGAATTCTCTGATTTTGCTTCAGAATAATTTGCTGCACTTTTTCATTAATTCCTCGATTTCTGAAAAAATATTTTATTTGTTTGTTTGTTTGTCTGTCTGTCTGTTTGTTATGCTCAGAGGGGAAAAAATGACTGCCAGAATAAGCTTGTTGAGAATTCGAATCACATTCATATAGTTGTGCTCCAAAGCCAAGAGACCTTCCCTTGATTGGGATATTCAGAAAAGCTATCACAAGAAGTCCTTGTCAGTCAGCATTCCTGAACCTTTATATTAAAGAAGCTGCAATTGTGCTAATATCAGATATGATGGGACTTGTAATCTGCCCCTCTGGAAGACAAAACACGAAAGAATGCCTAAGTATGTATCTTTATTTGTACTTTAAGTGGTAATTTCATTATGTGTTCTGATTTGCTTTGTAGGCTGCTTGTTTCAGCTTCCAGAAATATTTATATATTTGTGGAATTTATGAGAAGGGGATCAATCATGTTTCTCATAGTAAATGAAACAGGTAAGAAAATCTGTAGTATGGAGACCTATTTTAGCATGGAAGTTCTGGTGAGGGGTTAAGCCAGCCAATTTTGCTTTTTCCTCTCTTCATGTTTTCTGCCCTCCCTCAAATCTCTGTATGCTCAATTCATTGTTTGGAGTTCAGAGTCCATTACATCCCCAGGGTGATGTCTCCATTCAGGAAATGTGGTTCTGTCTTAGTTGCATGTGTATCAGAATCTGGAAGAGGATGTTACCATTGCAAAAACAAGAAAAAAAGTTCTATTTTAATCTTGATCAAATAAACCAATGATTTGTATTTTCCTTTTAATTTTTAAAACTTCAGCCATTTTCTTTTGTACATCAAATAATGCCAATAAGTTTTGTTCTATCATTTGTATGATACACCACACCATTACTTATATTATATATAGATAAGAGATGTGATATGGGAAGAACAGATCATTTGTTGTATTTTAAGAGAAGGTAGTAAGTTACTAAAATTATTTATACTTGTGTTAAAGGTGGGCAGTCAAATGTGTGTGTGTGTGTGTGTGAATACACACGTGTATGTGTGTATGTGTGTTTTTTTTTACTTTATTCTTTTATGTCTTTTTATTTCTGTTTTCTTTTTTTACATTTCTTTTATGCACCTTCTACCTTTTCTTTTTATTCTTCTTTCTTAGTTTATATTAATTTTTACTGTTTATAATATTTAATAAAATTACTATTAAAAATACTGCATTTTAATCCAAGGCTCTAAGATGTTCCCAGCTTTCTTAGCAATATCAGTAGACTTATATATTGCTTCATACTGCTTTACAGCACTCTCTAAATAGTTTACAGAGTCAGCATATTGCCCCTAACAATCTAGGTCCTCATTTTATTTACCGTGGAAGGATGGAAGGCTGAGTCAACCTTGAGCCAATTAGAATTGAATTCCTGGCAGTGATCAGAGCAACTTGCAATACTGCATTCTAACCACTGCATGGCCACAGCTCACCAACTTTATCCCTGGATTTTTAAACAGATCAACAATTTTGTACTTCCAGCAGAGGGAGGGGGCTGGATGAATCCAACCTTGTATGAGACTAAGAGCCATATCTCGCCAATGTATGTGGTGACAATGTCTATGACTGTCGGACACGTGGCCTGAGTGGTTGTGAATGTCAGAGCTTGATGCTTGCCATGAATAACAGCAAGATATAAATATTAAAACAAGTTATTTTTCAGCACAATAGTACTTTTGGGATAAGGTAGAGGTGGGAAATCTTTATGACGTGTGCACTTCACCTCCCAGAATTTCTGAGCCAACCATGCTGGCTCAAGGATTCTAGACGTTTGAAGTCCAGAGGTCATAAAAGGCCCATAGTTCCCCACTCCTGGGCTAAGGGATAAACTTTTATTTCCATTTTACTTTTTGTGGTGCCTAAAATTCTACTTTATATCATTTTAAAACTTTGGACAATTTCTGTTGGACAGAAAAATAAATTCACCCTCTTAGAAACTGTGTAAAAGATATAATTGGAGAATTGGACAAAATAGGAAAACTCTCACTGATTTTAAAGCTAAGGATTATTGCTTAATGCAGTTTAATTAATGTGCATGTTCCATTTACTTTGCACTTTCTCTAAAGTTATTATATCAAACAAGTTCAGTAGTAATTTGACCAGGGTGACTGTTTTTATTGAAGCAAAAGAGTTTGAATTAAAGCAAAGACTTAAAAATGATAGCCAAAATGCGCCTCTCTAATTATTAGGAAGGATTTGAAAGGTTGAAACTGGATCTTGCTCTATTGTGCTTCACTGCTGCATTTTCCAGCTTTCTCCATTAACAGAATTGGAGCCAAAAGATGGTTCAGGTTGATGCTAACAAATGTGCTCTGTATGATCATTTATATGGAGGTGGGTTCAAAATACAATACATTGCTATTAAATACGAGCACTTTTAAGGAACATGGAATATCTGACTTCTATGGCAAACTGGTTCTTTGGAAGCCCACTGGATACAGCGAGGATGGGAGATCACCCACATGTACTCTGGACAATTCATCTTCCTCATAACTGGAGTGAAGCCTTTTAACAGACACTAATTTAACAAATTTTATGTTTTAAAGCTAAACAAGATTTTGATCCAAGAAAGTTATAAACAGATTATGCGGCCAGATAAATTTGGAATACTGACTTTTACTATAATATTTTGAAATTAACTATAAAAAATAAATAATTTCTCATGGGAAGGATTTAATTTTGACTATCCTGGTTATTGCAAGTCATAACAAAAGACAAGTGTTAATTTTATAAAATGGACACTAGAGGGGACTAACAATTTTAAGCCTCATTTTGGTTAATACTGGGATTTACAAAATGATGCTAAATCTTGTTTGTTTGAAAATGTAAAAGGAAATCTTTGAAGAATTGTGCCAAAAATTAGTAATCAGAAATTAGTAACTACAATATCAACACTGTCAGTAATGATTCTGCTTCTATGGATGGACTATGTCCAAAAGATATTAATGAAGGGATGACAGATGTGGAACAAATGTTATCTGACAAGACAGAGAAAGTACTGAAAGTGGAAGTACAACTGACAGGCCAAGAGATTGATTTGGAAAAGGATGCTTTACTGGATAACCAAATCAAATTTATTGCAGCCCTAAGGCCAGATAGAAACAAAATATCAAATAAAAGAATATATACATACATATTCTTTTATTAGATGTTTTGTTTCTATCTCGCCTTAGGACTGCAATAAATTTGATTTGGTTATCCAGTAAAGCATCCTTTTTGAAATCTATATATAAACAGAAAAACAATAAGTGTAATAGAATCTAAAAATAATTAAGAACCAATATACTAAAATAAATCCAAATAAAATACTGGTTATAAGAAATTCCATACTAAGCGTCTTCTATAAATCTAATGTAGGAAAATTATCTACATTGCCCCCTTTGTTTGTTGATGTCTCTTAATTATTAAGACATTGGCCAGTTTTTTTAATATGTCTTGTGGCCTGTCATTTTAAAATCCACTCCCAAGTCTCAATCTTGTCTGGTAGAATTTGTTCCATAATATCTTTTACACACAATTTTATATATAAAGAAACAGGCATTCTTAAAATTAACCTCTGGATCTATTATTCAAAAATATTCTTTAATATGTCCAACCTTTAAATATGTTGCTTCATTCTCTAACTGTAAGTCAAGTTTTCCTGTTCTTTTCTTTTAATTGTAATCTTGTGGTGGAATGTGGGCCAGAGTGACAGGAGGGAGAGGCTCTTTCCCATCAAGCAAAGAGACAAAGAAACTTGGAATCTCCGGTAAAGACAGTGTAGATGGACCCCCACTAGCAGTTTGCAGCAGTGGTGGGATTCAAAAAAATTCACTATCAGTTCTGTTGTCGTGGCTTGGTGGCCATGGTATGGCTTGGTGGCCGTGGCAGGGGAAGGATACTGTAAAATCTCCATTCCCTCCTCTTTCTAGGGGAAGATTACTGCAAAATCCCCATTTCCTCCCAATCAGCTGGGACTCGGAAGGCAGAGAATAGATGGGGCGGGGCCAATAAGAGGTGGTATTTACTGGTTCTCGGAACTACTCAACATTTCTGCTATCGGTTCTCCAGTACTGGTCAGAACCTGCTGAATTCCACCTCTGGTTTGCAAGGTATATCTAGGAGTTATGCAGATAAGTGCTTTAGTCTGGCAAGTTTTCTGTCTATAGTTGAGCACAATAAAGAAACTGCTCAGAATTAACTCCTCCTGCTGTTCTTGATTACTTGGGCCTGACAGATATTTAGTTCATTCTCGTTCCCTTTAGGGTCATGTAATATTTAATTGCAAAATCTTATTTAAAAATTTATCTGGACCCTTAGTCCATTTATAACTTTCTAAAATCAAAATTTTGATCATCATGTTGCTATTTATTTCCTCTTTAAAAATCTTATATTGTGTAGTTAAATCTTATTTTTCTAAGGATTGAATGAAAAATCTATCCTGTGCTATAAAACTTGATCCAAAGGTTCCAAATAGCTGGAAAGCAGTTAACAAGCAATTCCCAAAAGCAATTAGAAAAGGAAGTATGCAAAGCCAATGCCCTTGTGTCATTGTTTAAAGCAAGATGGCTTTTCCTTATCCCTCAGAGTTCTAAGACTCCTATCTTGCTGTCTCCTTGTGAAGAGCAACTGTCTGGAATACTTGTGGGTGATCTCAAGTCCTCTCCTTGTCTGGAAAGGATTTACTGAAGACCCAGTCTACTCTCTGTCTCTTCATTCCACTGTGGGGTCAGCTGTACTTTACATGGAACTGTCTTCAGTTCATTAGTTTTTCCCTGGAAGTCCCAGATTAAAATTAGGTATTTCCAGATGAAAGGAATGCCACAAAAATTCTTTTTTTTAAAAGCAATTTTATTGGTTTTACAATTTTATAAAGGGAAAAGGGTATATAGGGTACAATGGAAATATTTTAGAGATTCCATGTCGGAGATGGTGATCATTTCTGAGACTTCATATAAAAACAATTTCAATAAAAGGTGGAAAACGGTACATACATATTATATAACTCATCAAATTCGCAGACGACACCAAGCTGGCAGGAATAGCCAACACTCCAGAAGATAGGCTTAAGATACAGAAGGATCTAGACAAACTTGAACATTGGGCACTGTCTAATAAAATGAAATTCAATTGTGAAAAAAGTAAGGTCCTACATATAGGCAAGAAAAACCAAATGCACAAGTACAGTATAGGTGGTACCTTGCTCAATAGTAGCAACTGTGAGAGGGATCTCGGAATCCTAGTGGACAACCATTTAAATATGAGCCAGCAGTGTGCAGCAGCTGCCAAAAAAGCCAACACAGTTCTAGGCTGCATCAACAGAGGGATAGAATCTAGATCGCGTGAAGTGTTAATGCCACTGTATAGTGCCTTGGTAAGGCCACACTTGGAATACTGCATACAGTTTTGGTCGCCACGATGTAGAAAAGACGTGGAGACTCTGGAAAGAGTGCAAAGAAGAGCAACCAAGATGATTAGAGGACTGGAGACTAAGACATATGAAGAACGGCTGCAGGAGCTGGGTATGTCTAGTTTGATGAAGAGAAGGACCAGGGGAGACACGATAGCAGTGTTCCGATATCTCAGAGGGTGCCACAAAGAAGAGGGAGTCAAACTTTTCTCCAAGGCACCTGGGGGCAGGACAAGGAGCAATGGGTGGAAACTAACCAAGGAGAGAAGCAACTTAGAACTAAGGAGAAATTTCCTAACAGTAAGAACAATTAACCTCTGGAACAGCTTGCCTCCAGCAGTTGTGAATGCCCCAACCCTGGAAGTCTTTAAAAAGATGTTAGACAGCCATTTGTCTGAAATGGTATAAGGTTCCTGCCCATGCAGGGGGTTGGACTAGAAGACCTACAAGGTCCCTTCCAACTCTGCTATTGTATTGTATTGTATATCATAAATTCATGCATTCAATCCTTTGTTTTGGTTGACATCCATTAAGGAATTACTATATATAAAAGAAAAAATCATTTTTGTGATCTGAATCTCTTTGCTATAGTTTCTTCTTCCTTCCCACCGGTGGGCGGAGCCACGTCCCCTCCCGCTCCCATATCTTCGTCCTCCAGGATTGAGGAATGTTTTTTAAGAAAGGCTTCTGCCTCTTCAATTGTTTTAATTCTTACTCTCCCCCCCTCCCAGAACACCAACATTCCTTCAGGCATCAACCATTTGAACCACACCCCTTTTTATACAATTTTTTGGACAAGAAGGAATATTTCCTTCTTACCTCTCGAATCTTTTTGGGGATCTGCTTCAAAATAGAGATCTCTTTCTGCTGGTATATCAAAGGGCTTTCTCCCTGTTCTCTCAGAATCTCATCCCTTGTTGACCTTCTTACAAATCTAATATGTATCTCTCTGGGTACATCATTTATTCTGGCATATGCTGAATTTATTCTATAAATCAGGTCTATGTCCCCCCAAATATATTCTTTACTCTTTTTAGTATATTCTGCTAAAATTGTGCTCATTAAATCTTTTAAATTTTCTGAATGTAATTCGGGAACATTTTGAAACCTTAAAAAGTAAGACATTCTTTCAAAATCCATTCTAGACATATGACCAGTCATATCTGTAAATTCTTTTTGAAATTCCCTCATCTCCAATCCAGATGCATTAAAATCTTGACCAGGTAAGATGGGAGTTCTGCTCTCTCAACAAAAATAGAATTTTGTCTATACGTTTGTATAGATAGAATCTAGACATTGGTATAGATAATATAGGGCTAGAGTTAGAGGTCTGAATATTTAAAGTGTCTGTTATTCAGTACTGAGTTCTATAAACTTTTGTTCTGATTTGTTGAAGTTTCAGTTCTTCCCACTCAAACCTGAAGGTTTTGCACAAGGTTAGTAAGTAATAACTAGCACTTGTTTTTCAAGCAAAAACTTATCATACTGTTTTATATCTAGAGGCATACACAGGAAAGTATCCCACTTTAATAGCTAATTGCTTTTTACAATCAGTGAAATTAAGCAAATAGTGTGCTAGTGTGTATGATAATTATAAGGCATCCAGAGTGCTATGTAAACAAGAGAATGAGCTGCAAATCAGTATGCCTCACACATTTTTAAACGAAAAATCTATTTCTCTTCAGCATCTCTAAATTTAAATAATTAATTTCCTGAGATTGTGAGAGGATCAAATCCAGAGGCATTGATCCTCATATGTATATTGGGCATTGGTCAGCAATGGCAACACATTTCTTATTCATTAATGGTCAGCTTTTTTCCTTCTATATTTGATATACTGTATAAACAGCAGTCACAAAAGAAGCTTTATAACCACCTAATTTCTAATTAATTTCTAATAAGTATGGACAGTCAGTAGCTCTCCAGCTATTGCTGAACTATAACTCCCAGCAATTTACATCCACAACATTATCCCTGCTAGATAAAAATGATATTCAACATTTTCTGGCGAACTAAAATTGCTCATCCCTAACTTGTGATGTTAACAAATAAAGGAATACTTTGGGTATTTGTTTTTTATTCTTTGAAGCAGAGGTCTATTATGCACCTTCTCAGATGGATCTCCCAGCTTATTTTGTTTTGATACTATAAATAAAAGCAATCAACTGATCACTTAAGCAAAATGTCTGATTTTAAGCTGGATTTTTTCAGCACAAAAGTCTAACTAAAACAGAATCTGGCTCATCAGTCTTGGGGAACTGAGGATAGGATACAACTGATAAAGCGTTCCAAATATAGTTTTAAAAATAAGATTGTCTTATTTAGAGAAAACATTTCCCTTTGCTTCTGCATTTTTTTATGACAAGGTAGTACAAACAGTACACAAAGTACAAACAGTCCTCAACTTATAACCACAATTGAACCCATTTAACTGAGACATTTATTAAGTGAGTTTTGCCCTACTTTACTACCTTTCTTGTCACAGTTGTTAAGTGAATCACTGCAGATGATAAGTTAATAACCCGGTTCTTAAATGAATCTGGTTTCCCCATTGACTTTGCTTGTGAGAAGGTCACAAAAGGTGATCACATGACCTTGGGACACAGTAGTGGTCATAAATATGAACCAGTTGCCAAGCATCTGAATTTTGATCACATAATCATGGGGATGCTGCAAAGGTTGTAACTGTGAAAAATGGTCATAAGGCACAATTTTCAGTGCCGCTGTAACTTTGGTCACTAAACAAACTGTTGTAAGTCAAGGACTACCTCAACATTGAAATACTTTTATAGCCTAGCATAGTCTTTAATACTGATACATTTTTTCAAGAGTGCCAGTAATGGAGATTTCCATTTAGAAAATTCTTGTAGGTATAATCAGCATATGCTGAGAATGCACTTACTTAAGATATAACATTCACTTCCAGTGTTCTGTTTAACAAAGATATAGCACAGTGATCTAAGAGATCTTGGCATCATGCCCTTAAGTAAAATATGAAATGTCAAGATTTTGTTCTTCTTAGTACAGCAATCCTATACATGAAAGGGAATAATAAAAAAGAATGATAGAAAATTGCAAATTGAAAAAGCAGCTTTTGAAAACCATACTGTTAATATTTCTTTAGAGTTAGAACTGATATTTCTTTATATGTAGTTACTTAAAGGGATTATACACTGTGACAGTCACTGTTTAATTCTAGGAGAGGTGTTTTTTTTAATCAACATTTTTCTAAAAAAATACATGGAAATTTCTCAGTGTTGTGATTACAGATAGCAAAGCTTTTCAGTTATTATTGAAAGCCATTGTCAATGACTCAAAGCAAAAAGCCTCTGGGTCTAAATGTGGCTGATGTATCTGGTGAACCAGGAAGTACCAAGCAGTCTAGTAAATGTTACCGAGGAAAAATAAGGCAACCCTTTCTTCTATTAAATTTTGCTTGATCAACAATGTCATCCTAAATTATGGTAGGGTCATATATATCATCCTGATTATGCACTTAATCCTTCATTCTAGATTGTCTCTTGGCTCCTTTTGGTTTAATACCTTCTGACTACAATTTCAGGTGTAACATCATTTTGAGGGGGAGGTCCTTGCTGCCCTCTGAGCTTGATTGTTCTTGTAGTCATTTCATTACCCAAACTAGGTATGATCATCAGTGAAGTTTACCTAGTTTGGATAATGAAATGTCTGCAAGAAACCAACCAAACTCAGAGGGCAGCAAGGACCCCACATTTCCCTGAGCTACAAATATTCTCCTTTATTGTTAACATTGTTTTCTTTTGGCCAGGGATGCAAATATTTTGGGTTTGCCTTACCTTGTTATTTCTTGAGCATACGCTAAAAATGTTCAAATGCAAATTGTACATTCAGTAGCATAAGATGCAGAAGGAGCTTCTTCCTTGAGTGAGGGATTATGGTAGATGGCGTTTTTTAGAACACAATATGCCTGTAGACACAGGCAAAAAATATAGCTTCATAACCACTGTGTTTATAATGGGAACATAACTGTGGGAAAGTAGAACATTCTAGAATGGCCATGTGTTTATGGACACCAATAGCATTGAAACCACAAGCTTCAGTAGTTCTCATGTACGTTCATGTTTTTTAAATCCAAGTTTTGGTTGCAGAACTTAATAACTTCCTTTGTGTTGGATTAGCCACATATTGGATGTGGTTAAACAAACACACAAAATAAATCAAATGTTTAGAAATAGAGACTGAAGTATGAATTTCATACGTGTATTCTTTGGCATATTATCTTCTATTTACCTAATTCCTCAATCACTTCTAACCAGTATTCTTTCTTGTTAGCTTCAATCCTTTTTAGACAGCAATTTCACAGTAGAAAATTCCATCGCTGGATTTTTCTTGGTTTCTTTAAGTATTGAGGACCTTTTTATATAACTTTATTCCGGAAATGAAACTAACTGTATTTGAATTTCAAACCTATTGCACTCAACAACTTTCTTGGTGCTCTTCTAAATTCCATATCTTGTTAAACTGAAATTTTGAAAGAGTAGGTTTTTTTAAAAAATGGTTCATGTTTCTGCACAATAAGTTATAGTATAGGTAAGCTAATGCACTCACTTGAATTTGCTACCATAACTATCTGAGCAGAAAAGGTCTACATCAGAGGTCTCCAACCTTTGCAACTTTAAGTCTGAAGGACTTCAGCTCCCAGAATTCTGGGAGCTGAAGTCCTTCAGACTTAAAGTTGCAAAGGTTGGGGACCCCTGGTCTACATTACAACTGCAGTTTCAGTATCTTTGTGAAAGCAAACGGGGCAGTGTAGGTGGAAATACCACTGACATAAACAGCCTCCACTGCAAAGGTTGGAAACAAGGATAACATCTATATCCTAATTAAGTTGCTGTTGAAATTCTGGCTAATAAACCTTAAAAGCACCTATATCTTATAAAAGAAAATTAACTGATACAATCAGAATCTGGCAAAGCAGAGGTGAATCATTACTCATTGGGGTTGATAGGTTTTTGCTTGGAAACCTTTATTTTTTACTTTTTAATTAGCAAAATGATGGCTGCAATATATAAATATATTAAGCAACAATATCCATTAAAACAGGGGTCCCCAACCTTTTTTGCACCAGGGACCGGTTTCATTTTAAAGAAAATTCTGCAGACCGGCTGAGTGGCTCAGCAGTCATGTGACTGGGTGGGCGTGGCCAACTTGGAAAATGTGAAACTCACTTACAATGATCTTGGTTAGCAACCAAACTTTTGGCCTCAACTGTGGTCATAAGTTCTTTCTTTCTTTCTTTCTTTCTTTCTTTCTTTCTTTCTTTCTTTCTTTCTTTCTTTCTTTCTTTCTCTTTTTCTTTCTTTCTTTCTCTCTCTCTCTCTCTTTCTCTTTCTTTGTCTCTGTCTCTCTTTCTTTCTCTCGCTATTTCTTTCTTTCTCTCTTTGTCTCTCTTTCCCTTTCTCTCTTTATTTCTTTCTCTTTCTTTCTTTTTCTGTTTCCCTCTTTCTCTCTTTTTCTTTCTCTCTCTTTCTCGCTTTCTGTATCTTTTGCTGTCTCTTTCCTTTCTGTCTCTTTCTCTCTGTCTGTCTTTCTCTCTCTCCCACTTTCTTTTTCTTTCTTTCTCTTTCTTTCTCTCTGTCTCTCTCCTTCATCCGCCCATCTCTGTCACTCTGTGTGTGTATGCGTGTGTCTGTCTGTCTTGCATTCACTCAATCACTCATTCTGTGTCTCTGTCTATCTTTCTCTCCCTCCCTCCCTCCCTCCCTCTGTCTCTCTATGTGTGTCTGTCATCGTCATCGTCCCCCCCCAGCCTCCTCAGCCCGCCTGCCACGCTTGGTCGCTCGTTCGCTCGGTCAGGCTCCGTGGCTGGGTAGGAGCCGGGCTGGATAGGAGGAGAAGGGAGGAGGGGGCAGCCCATTGGGCAGAGCGCGCGGGAGAATGCAGGAGGATGGTGGGGGCTCTTCCTCCACCCTCGTCGACGGAGGGACTCCTGTGCGCCGCCGGAGCAACCCTCCCTACAGCTGCCAGTTCCCTCCCCCGCCCGCGGAGCCTCCGCAGCCCCTGGAAGAAAACGAGTGGCCGGCATGCCAGCAGGGGAGGGAATCGGTGGCCGGTCCGGCGGCGCCCAGGAGTCCCTCCATCGACGAGGGAGGAGGAAGAGCCACACTCCAACGGCACGAACAGCCGCGCCTGCATTCTCCCGCGCGCTCTGCTCAGGGGGCTGCCCCCTCCTCCCTCCTCCTCCTCTCCAGCCCTGCGGCCCGGCTCCCACCCAGCCACGGACCGGCACCGGTCCGCGGCCCGGGGGTTGGGGACCCCTGCATTAAAACATCTCCATAATAAAAACTAATCTATAAAAAAGTAGTAAAAGTGAAGAATGTGGCAGTCCAAGTTTTTTCCCAAAGAATGTCATAGCGGATAATTTTCAAACCAGATGTCACAAAACTACCCAAAATTCTACAGGGCAAATCTAATATTTCCTCATTATCAGATGGCATTAATGCTTTGGGTCCCTTTGTCTGAGGTTCTATCCTTTGCAAAGCCTCAGTTACTAGGTCCACACTGTAGTTGTTGGTATTTGAGGATTTTCTACATTGAAGAAAAACTTTCAGAATCATCTTTTGTTCTTTCACTCGCTATGATTCTACAATCTCTATTCTACATTCTATCTGAATGAATTTCTTTCCCCAATCCCCTTATCTTCCAAGTCTTTTCTATTCCCCCCTTCCATATTTCTTTTTCACAGTTTGTGATGGTTCTACTCAGAATTGCTAGTATTTTAGGTTCATTATTCCTCTGGATTAGGCCATTTCTATTTGTTTCTTGGATGTGAAGCAAAATGTTTTCAAAGGAAAAAACCAAGAAAATCCAGTTGCCTTTTGAAAAACATTTTTGGAACAACCATGGCCTAGATGATTTAGAATCCCCATAGACTTTTATTTCCCTACCTTTTCTGCTCTTTCCATCTTGGCTGCCTCTGTCTAATCTTCTAAGAGTAAAAATAATGGTTATGAATTCTTAAATCAAGTTATTTACCTATATAAGCAAATAAATAATTCCAAATACTCTTTTAAATAATCACTGACTGCACGAGTATGTGTCTTAATTTGTCTATTAAATGATAAGCAGAAATGTATAAGGACAATTGTTTGAGAAGTTGATAAACTACAATTCCAGCATCTCACTAATTTCCAACATTCAAGTCTAAATAGCAACTTGCTGCTTTGTGTTGGAGCCAAAGTTTTTATTCTACTTAATATGTTCTCATGAGGAGAAAATAGAGAGGTCATTTTCATAAATTATTCTCTCTATGCATTACTTAATGCAGCATCTCACATGTTCCAGAGAAGTAAGAAAAAATGACCTCTTCTCTGTCCATCTAGAAATAAAGAACAGTTAAATCAAGAGTTTCCAATAATTAAGAAGCTTCTTTTACTAAACAAGCCATACAATTTTTGAACGACAAGACCTGGATAAAGTGGTCACCTTATCTTAAAAACATATTGATTAAGAATAGTACTTCGAGTAGTAGAAAAATGGATTCACTCAGGTCAGAGAAAAGAGATAGACAAACATCTTCAGTTTGTCTGTAGTTTGGTATAGCATCTGAAAAATTGTGTGTTTTGCTTTCTTTTTTCCGGCATAAATGACATGTGGCTTTAACCCTCTTAAATTGCAATCCTAGCCCTTTTTGTCTGAGAATTTAACTCATTATAATTTTTACTGAGCAGAAATTAATTTTTAATGAAACATTTGATTGGGGTTTTATGTATAGTACCATGAGAAATCTATAAATGCAACGTTACCACTGAACCGTTCAACTGAATCTACGATACTGTCTTGCAAGAATTCTATATTAGTTTGAAAACAGCTCCAACGCACTGGCAACATGTGAGAATGGCATTTCTAGGTCAGCTCTGACTCAATATGTACCTGACACCCCCATAAAGCAAGACTTTAAAAATGCTGCATTTCTGTGAAGCTTGTTGGTAGCATGTTTCACTATTGGTGAGAACATTTGCCTGTTCTGTCCCTTGCCCTTTAGCTTCTCTAATAGTTTTTTTCAGGAGAAATTAGAGGACATGCTCAGATTTTACATAGCAAAAAAATCAAACATATACTGTATGCCCGTGATGGTGAACGTATGACACGGGTGCCACAGGTGGCACGCGGAACCATTCCTTTGGGCACGCAAGGCGTTGCCCTGTCAGCTCCAGTGTGCATGTGTGCACTGGCCAGCTGATTCAGGCCTTCTTTTGAGACCGTTTTTCGCCCTCTGGAGGCTTCAGGGAAGCTCCTGAAGTCTCTGGAGGTGGGGAGGGGAGGCGGTTTTCACCTTCCCCAGGCTTCTAGAAAGCCTCTGGAGCCTGGGAAGGGCGAAAAAAGCGTGCCAAAAGCAGGGGGTCAAGCACATAGCATTATGGGTGTGGCACGCCCATGCACGACACCCCCCCTGCATTCCCCCTGCTTTTGGCACGCAAGCCAAAAAATGTTAGCCATCACTGCTGTACGCAATGTGAAACAACGATACGCATTGTAGTTGAGAGGTAGGTAGAAAAGCAGTTTTCATATAATGCTAGTACAGGGAGTCATCCTATGACTAGTCGCTTAATGATCATTAGAACGGACCCCCCCCCCAAAGCTACTTATGAACCATTTTCAAATTACGATGGCTGCACACAATCCTGTGGTCATGTGATTGCATTTGGGCACTTGGCAATTGAATCACCTTTACGACCATTTGCCGCATCCCGTGGTCATATAACCAGGTTATTTTCAATATTTTTTTTGCCAGTTTCCAGCTTTCAATTCCAATTTCCAGGGGAAAAACTGGTGAGGAAAAAAATTGGGTACAATGCAGTGGTGATATTCAGCCATTCTCTCTGGTTCAAGTGAACCATTAGCGGTGGCTGTGGGAGGCTCTGCCCGCCCACCCCGACATAATGTGCAATCTTCTGCACACGCCTGCTCACATTTGCGAATCAGTAGAGAAGGTAAGTGAATCTCACCACTGGAACAATGGGTTTGCTTAACAACTGTGATGTTCACTTACCGTATTTTTCGGAGTATAAGACGCATCGGGGTATAAGAGGCACCCAGGTTTTGAAGAGGCATTTTTTTTTAAAAAAAGTAGGTAGGTAGATAGAGGGAGAGAAAGAGAGAGAAATACGGTAGGTAGGTAGGGAGAGAGAGTAGGTAGGTAGGTAGGTAGGTAGGTAGAGGGAGGGAGGGAGGGAGGGAGGGAGAGAGAAAAATACAGTAGGTAGGTAGGGAGAGAGAGTGGGTAGGTAGGTAGGTAGGTAGAGGGATAGAGAGAAATAGAGAGAGAGAAATACAGTAGATAGGTAGGGGGAGAGAGTAGGTAGATAGGTAGATAGAGGGGGGAGATAGAGAAATACAGTAGGTAGGTAGGGAGAGAGAGTGTGTAAATAGGTAGGTAGGTAGAGGGATAGAGAGAAATACAGTAGATAGGTAGGGGGAGAGAGAGTAGGTAGGTAGGTAGGTAGAGGGGGGAGATAGAGAAATACAGTAGGTAGGTAGGGAGAGAGTGTGTGTAGGTAGGTAGGTAGTTAGGTAGAGGGACACAGAGAGAAATAGAGAGAGATAGAGAAATACAGTAGATAGGTAGGGAGTGTGTGTAGATAGGTAGGTAGAGGGATAGAGAGAGAGAAATAGAGAAATAGAGATAGAGTAGATAGGTAGGTAGGGAGAGAGAGAGTAGGTAGGTAGGTAGGTAGATGTTTCCAGGTGTATTTACCCATGTGCTGGAGAAGGAAATCACTGACCACCTTTGGAACAAATCTTTGTTTCTGCAGGCACAGTACTTGAACAACGTAATTCTCATCAACCACTCTAACTAACCATCTTTCCAAAAGGGAAAAAAACCCTTTTTGCACTTTGCAAACCTCCCCCAAATGGCCCATTTTTTGCAAAAATGGGCCTGTTTTTTTCCAAATGAAAGGCATGAGTAGCCTTGGGGGGTCTTGCAGAGTGCTCCTGGGGGGGGATCAAAAATGAGCAAAAAACTGGCACATTTATCGTGAAAACGGGCCATTTTGTGGTCAAAAAAATTGCATGCATAGCCATATGGAGGCTTATAGAGTGCTGCTGCGGGCTGGGGGGGCAAAAATGCCCTGTTTGTTGCTCATTTTTGCCCTCCCCAGCCCCCAGGAGCTCTCTGGAAGCCTCCATAAGGTTATGCGCATGGCCATTTTGGTGAAGGGGCGGGGTTTCAGGAGGCAAAAATTGCTGTATTCGATGTATAAGACGCACCCAGATTTTCAGCCTCTTTTTAGAGGAAAAAAAGTGCGTCTTATACTCTGAAAAATACGGTAATAATTACTGCAAAAAGTGTTGAAAAATCAGGTCTGGGCATGTGGTGCCTTAATTTATGACTGTAAAGATTTAGTGTTGCAATTCCACACTAAATTAGAATTATATGTCAACTGTAGAGGATTAACTGGACACTTTCTTAAAAGGAGGTCAGAGCAGAAAACTAACTATAATTGCTATAAAGCTAACTTGGAGAAACTTAGAAAAGAGTTTATAGGCTATAAGGAAGAGAAACAGAATGAGTCAACTGGCATGTGTAAAAGACAGAAGATTGCTGGCTCTTATAATAAATTATGAGTTGAAAATACAAGCAGAGCTTTGTTCCTTAGCTTTAAATGGAAGCAACTTATATCCAGATGAATTGTTCATACAGTGTTATCTTTAAATAAATTTGTCATAGCTTTTAAACAATTTATCCTTTGGAATATATGACAAATACACTATTCTCCCTATGTTTAAGGTCCTGCTCTACCAAGAGAAGAAACAGAAAGAGACATATTTAAAGAGAGCCATTTTATTGAGGTGGTGACAGATTGTAGACTATATTTATTCGTCCCCAAAATAAGCATAGAGGAAACTCTGCCACTTCAAAACAAACATGATTCCATCACAGCAAATATAAGCAATTTATTTTCTTGTTGTGCAAAGCAGAAGTGAGGGAAGGTTTCTTTTGTTGTGGCCCGCCAGCGGCTAATGGAGGTGGCAGCAGATTCGGACAGTGAGGAGGTTGGGGAAGAACATGAACCAGTCCTGGAGTCTGGTGAAGGCTCTGATGAGAGCTCTGTGTAGGAGGCAGAGGGTGGGCAGAACCATATGCCAGTTATCAGCTGCCTTCAGAGTCAGATATCAATGAGGCAGATGGACAGCTGGAGCCTGTTCCCAGTGTGCACATGCAGAGTTGCCAGACCCCTAAAGAACAGGGGTCGACTTGGGAGTAAGGCCACAGGTGGAAGATGAATGGCCCCTCCCAGTGGAAATAGAAGAGGAGCGAAAGGGGAGTAGAGTTCGCAGGAGACAATTAGTTTGCTTAATTGGTTTGTGACTCTCTTAGACTCCTTGCCAAGTTTTGCAGATATCGGCCTGTCAGCTCTCCAAGCCAGATAAGGTCTGTGACTGTAAATCCTCCCTCGAAAGACTTTGCTGAATGTGAATGAGCCAAATTCACAGTAAATTAATAAAAGGAGTTTTTGTTGGGAGGAGGAGTTTGCTTCATGCTCTTGTGAAGCCTAGGTCAAAACATTTTTATCCAAGACGTGCTAATTTGAGCACTGATGTATTTATTCTTCATTCTAAGCTTTATGAGAACAATACAATAAAGTTATGAATAATCAGACTGCTTTTGAAGAACTGAGAAGTAAAATCAGGTGGTATCTTAGGTACCTCAGCGTTCTTTCAAGTTTGATTAATTGCTATTTGACAGCAATTTTTTCAGTCTAAACAACAGTCAAACTTTTTAATAACTACCCTGTCCTTTTCAAATCTACCCTCTGTTCACCAAATCAACTGGTGATCCTATCCCATTAGATCAGAGATGGGGAATCATGGCCCTTTTATGACTTATGGAATTCCTGAGCCAGCCATGTTGAAGTCCACAAGTCATAAAAGGGCCATGGTTCCCCACCCCTGCATTAGATCATTCTGCATATTAGCTGGCTTTAACATTCTTTCTTGTCTTGGTTCCTTTCACTGAACAAACCCACAGCTCATCTGTTTTTTTTGCAAGTCTGCAGAAAGGGCGATGAACTGCAGATTTGTTCACAACTGACTGATCTTGACCTCTGCTTTCACCTTCTCTAATCAGCATTTTGCCCAAACTCCCTTACAACTGGCTGCACATTTGCAGGCTCTGATTCTTAAAACTTGGATGCAACCATGTGTCAAGCTGAGACACACTATCCTGTAATTTTATTAGATATCTTTATGTAGGTGAAAAATAAACATGAAAATATGTATTTCCTTTCCTTCATTTTCCTTTATATATACATATGAAAATATAATACATATTTTCATATGTATATATATAAAGGAAAATGAAGGAAAGGGAAAGAAGTGCAGGAAGCAATAAAAGAAAATTATTTAAAAAGAAGTGACTTCGAATTTTACAGCTATTGCATTTAGTATCTTTCCTCTTTAAAATTATATTACATGGTTCCTTTTTCTTCCATTTTCAACCCTTTTTAATCAACACACCCATTAATCATCAATTCCTCCCCCCTCCCAACATTTTATAAAAGTTGGGACACTCTTCTGCCTGGCACACATATTTTAAATCCATGTTTTAATATCCCTGTATTAAGACCAAATTGACAGAAATAATACATTTCTCACAGAACTAACAAAAAACCCCTAAAACTCACAAAGTTTGGAGCAAATGCAGCATTTATAATTTATTAGTTTACATTTATTTTCAAGCTGATTTTTTATTTCTCTTTTATTATAATTCTAATTCTAATATTATAATTATTATAATTCTTTTCCTATTTATTTGTATATTCCTCCTTTGATATTGTAAATGGCTGGTAGCTGAGTGTTAAGGGCAACAGTCTATAATCCGTCGCTGAGAGATTCAGCAATCACACCAGGCGACCAGTTTTTTACTACAAAATGTGCTTTATTGTACAATTAAAGATATACCAAGAGTTCTTATTCATGTCTCTTTTAAACCTTCTTCCTATATATTTCTAGATAACTGTTCATTTCTATCTGTTTTTATTTTTATGTCCTACAGAGCAGGGGTGGGTTCCGGTTGTCACTACTGCTGGTTCACTCGGGGATGCCCTGCGGGCACATATGCAGTACTATAAAAAGCTTCTGCACATGCGCAGAAGCAAAAAACAAGATGGCACCGCCGATGGAACCGGTTTAGGAGCATGGCCGACCAAGTTAGTATCTACTCATTTTAACTGGTCTGAACTGGTAGGAACCCACCTCTGCTAGAGTTTTTAATCTTAAAGCTTTCTTTCTCCACTCAAACATTAAGTTCTCCCCTCCCTTTTTCAATCCTTTCTGTCTATTTATCTCTGTTAACAGTTACTTTACACTATGGCTGATTTACAGCTTGGTTCCTAGACATTAATTACTTCATTTTTCAAATTGTTATTATGGCTTCTTTCTCTCCTTCCTCCCTTCTCTGGTTTTGCTTCTTCCAGATTCTCCTTCCAAGCGTCAGATCACTTGAAAAAGAATTGAGTTGAACTGAACTGAACTTTATTTGGCCAAGTATGATTTGAAACACAAGGAATTTATCTGTAGCATAGTTGTTCTCGGTGTACATGCAAAGCAACAGATAATAATAATCATAATACCAATTAAAGGGATAGTAAGGAAAATAAGGATAATAATGCTGCAGCCATACAACATGGGTGAATGTACGTAGATATTAGACCGTATTGTGAACATTAGATGTAGTTCAGCAGTGAGAACACGAGGGAAGAAACTGTCCCTGTGCCTAATTGTTTCGGCATGCAATGCCTTACACCAATGATGGCTAATCATTTTGTCATCATGTGCCAAAAACACATGCACACGTGACAGTGTGCACATGTGGTCCCACAACCATAATGCAATACACATGACATCACCCCAGTGTGGCCGGCCCCTGTGCATGTGCGTGTGACCCCCCTGCCTCCCCGAGTCCCTTTGGGGAGAGGGGGCGGTTTATAAATCTAAAAAAATAAATAAAATAATGTGTCTCCCACATGACCCCTGCCCTCCCGCACAAACCGTTTGGGCCTAGCAAGCCTCCCTGAAGCCTCCTGGGACCCAAAACCCAAACAGGGAGGCATTCCCCTCACCCCTGCACGCATGACCCCCCTTGCTTCCATGCATATGCATGCATCTCCCGCATGTGACCCAACCCCGTGAATGCATGGTGAGACCCGAAAAGCAGCTGGCCCATGGGAGGTACGTGCACATGCATGGTGGAGCTGAGCTATGGCACGCATGCCATAGGTTCGCCATCATGGCCCTATACTACAGCATCACTCTGAGGGGAGGAGTTGAAAGAGGTTATGTCCAGGATGTTAGGGATCTGCAGATACCTTCTCAACCCTCCTTCTGACTTGCACAGTATACAGGTCTTCTATGGAAAGCAGACTGCCTATCGTGCCTGTCCTACTGTCTCCATTTATTTGTACCCTTTTCCTGTGTTCTTATTCATGTTTATTCTTATTCATGTTATCTTGTGACTAACTAACTAAATAAAAATTGATATTTCTGCTGTCTTTACTATGTTGAAGTCTAACTGTTCTGTTTGGTTGCTGTACCAAACCAGGTAGCTATAGAAGTACAAATGTGTCAAAGTCACAAGATCTGAACCACCCTCTTATTTATCAGTAATTATGCAGTGCATTTTGAAATTATCAAACCATTTTTCAGGCAAATATGCAGTTACAATAAGCCTTGATGTGACTAGGGCATAGATTAATGTAATAGCCTAAAGTAGTATAAAATATTTTCGATCATTCTTGCAAGTGCTTCTTTGGTTAGCCCTTATACATGGTCACTACCCTGCATACTTGGTCCTTTGGGAGAAGTGCAACATTGGGGCAATGGCTGGTGAAGCAGTCTATCACTATTTTATATGCATTTTACTGCATAGAAAATAGTGCATATAGCCTCCTTATTGTAAACTGTTCTGAAGATGCACATATAGGAGATAACCCAAATGTCATTTGCAGAAATATGGTATCAGATAGGGCAGTGTGCACAGATATGGCTTCTCAACCCAAGCCTTTATACCAGGGGTCTCCAACCTTTGCAACTTACTTCAGCTCCCAGAATTCTCCAGCCAGCAAAGCTGGCTGGAGAAGTCTGGGAACTGAAGTCCTTCAGACTTAAAGTTGCAACGGTTGGAGACCCCTGCTCTATATGATTTCCCTAAGTTATGAATTAGTACAAATAATACCTGAGAAAATAGACCCTTACAGCATTCCATTATAGCTAATGTTCATGGTGATTTCAGCAATAGTCCATAGATACCATCTGCTGAGAGGAATCCTGTAAGGCCATAACTATTTGATGCTCAACAGTTGGTATCAAGAGTCAGTGGACTGTTTACAATCTCATACATTCAATTCAAATAATAAATCTATCCTTTTCTATCTCGAAGCATACATGAAGGTAGATTACAATGGTTTTAAAACAGCAACATTCAATATTGTCCTATCTTTAACTGGATTTTCTGCTTCTTGGAGGAATTTGCAGGCTTCTTTGATGTAAGTCAGCCTTTAAAAGTTATATTTGTAGCTGTGTTTTTACGTTTGGAAATAGCAACTAAATCAATTATTTTGAAAGGAATAAAATTATATCAGACATTGCAGTCTATCCTGCAGACTTCAGTGGAAATGAAACTTAATAAGGAAATGATCTACAGGCTTCTGTAGATTATTTTTCTACATTTTAAATGTTACTTAATGTAAAATAATTTCTTTTATGTACACGGATATAAAAATAGGCAGCAGCTTCAAAACAATTCTTCTGATGTACTAGATTATTCTAGTTGCAGCGGTGTAATTTAGCACCATTTTATCCGCTGGCAAAGGCAACAGATATTATCAGTAAAGGATGCTGACTAAAGAACACTGACCCAGCGTTCAAAGACATACACATGGTGCCGTTTCATTAAGCCTGCCACTATATGAAGTGGTTAGCTTGCCCTATTAGAAATCTCGCATAGAGAAGGATAAACAGCACAGCATACTATGCTTTGCCATGTTAAATGAACTAAAGGAGGATTACTTCAGGCCTAGCTGATTTGCTTGCTCATTGATGCTTACACAAACTACAGAAAGACTAAAGACTAAACCCTGGCTTATTGATCTGATGCTCATATTAATCTCTTATAACAAGCACATACTAATATATTACATATTCAAGTAGCTGTTTGCAAATATTCAAATACCCTTGATTACAGAGAGGGTGAAAAGACCAAGTATCTCATTAAACAAATTCTGCATGAAATATGGCAAGCATGTTAAAGGTTACATCTTGAAATTCCTGCTCAAATCGTTTATCTTTTTATCACCCAAGAATAGACCACTTGCCTAATGTTTTCTTATGGATTCATTCCATAAGTTACCCCCCCTCCAAATCCTCCATCTTTTATCAATCATTTTAAAATAGATATTCCTCTTTTTTTTCTGCATTTGGGAAACAAAGAATCTGTCTTTATTTCCAAATCAAAAGTGGCCCAACTATTACAATATTTCCTTTGAACCAAGCAGTATGTTTCTAAAAATGTGGAAAATAATTAAGCTTGTTGGTACATTTGTATGTATATTTTTAACAAAATTGTTTATGACTTAATAGTGAAGTGTCACAGAACAATGTTAGAGATTGGACCTAATAATCATAATATTGAATCATTTATTGACAATTCCATTATTACTGGGATTTGAAAACTTGCATTTGAAAACCAAATGGAATAGAGAATAAACAAAATTATAGGTTATTGTAAAGAGAGTAAAATAACTGAAATGGAAATGGGCTGTCACAAAGCAAGAACTGATGGCAGATGGATCAAGGCAGTCATAGAATGAATCCCACTGGATAAAAAGCATCCATGAAACAGACCTAAAACAAGATGGACTGACCATATCAGCAAGAATTGAGGCACAATTGACAAAAGAAAGTTTGGAACCTTATTGGTCAGAAACATGTAGAGGAGGCTTTCATCCTGCAATGGATAGACAATGGCTAAAATGATGGTGATGACTATATATGGATCTTGCATTCATATATGTATGTATGTACTATATGTATATGTGTATAAAAATATATGAATGAATGCAATATCCATTTCCATGCAAATTAACCTGATTGGAATGAGGCTAAAACTCTGCAAATTTAGAAAAACCTCTTAATATTTTATCCCATTTCTTTTCATCATCTGATTTGAGCCAGAAATATTAAAATTTTATTTGCTTTAGCAAATGAAGCCGGAGAATGAGTAAGTGTGCTCCAGTAGAGAACTAAATGGAAACTTGAGTGATAGGAATGTCTCCTTTCAAGGAGATGAAGGAGTTTGCTTTTGGCAAACAGCTAATATTAGCTGCACAATAATCTACAAGATAAATTACAATTGGAAATTGGTCTGGATAGTGGCGGACAGTTGCCTATGTTCTGTTTTTTTTTTAAAAAACCTAAGTATTTTTAAATAAAAAAAATAAGTTTTTTTAACTTCAGGCAAATATGCTGGAAATTTCTATAAGTAGTAGGATTGTATAACAGTTTCTTAGTTGGAAATGGTTATATAGGAAAAAGAGGCTATTTAATTTTAACAAACTTGAGTAACCTTTTATGGGTGTACATGTGATGCAAAGATAAATGGCATTTATTATTTGTAACAATAAAAAGATATGAGGAAGTAATGTAAAATAAAGTTAAACCAAAAATTTTATCTACATATTAAGGATCAAATGGCCTTAAAAGTTAAAACAAATGAGCGTTCACTGAAAGTAACAGTAGGAAAAATACCAGAATATGCATCAGTTGTCAAAAATATCCATGGTATGAGATGGAAGTTCATTTACTGCAGATCTATTCCTTCTCAAAACTCTCACTGCAAATGTCCAAAATTTAACTTGGATTCAGAAATGAAGGAAAATTAAGGAGGGCAAATATTTCATAGCCACTGCTTTTTTGCCTTTCCTTCTCAAGGCAACCTATCCCATTGGGGTCAGATATTCAGATTTGTACACACTCCAAGTTTCACTGCTTTGAAGCTACAAATCCAACTGTAGCTCTCTTTCTGCTATCTCATTAATGCCCACTTAGACAGAGAAACAAATAAGCTCTGGCTTGCAAATACCAATCATTCCTTTTAGTATACAGCCTTCATAGATCCCAAAATCATGGGCAAAGAGTGTCATGAACTGACGCATGGAGACAGCACACACCAGATTTTGAGTATTAACAATACAGGGATACATGTATATTCCCATACGTTGTTTCCCTGAAAATAAGACAGGGTCTTATTTTCTTTTGACTCACGAAATATGGCCTTGGCCTTATTATGGGAGGGCTTCTTATTTTGGGGATGCAGGAGGTGGCAGGCATGGGACTGCATGTCCTCTTGCCCCCATCGCCTCCCCTCCCTGTTGTTTGCGCCAACTGAGCGGCTGGCCGGCACTGCTCTGATGTGTCCTGTCACTGCCTTGCGTCGGGTTGGGCTTTCTTTGCGAGGGAGACAATCTGGGGAGCGAGAGATTTAGGAAGCCTGGGCTGGCGTGGGGCAGTTTCGCCCGTGAAGTGTCTGATTCATCCCCAGTGGTGAGCGTTTTGCCTCCTCTCTGCCCCGGCTTGGAAGCTGCAGAGGAAGCCTGCCATGCCCGGCGAGGGGGGAAGAAGAGATGGCAAGAGAAGCCATGTCTCGCTCTATGCCTCTCACTTCTCCCCCATCCCACCTGCCACCCCTCTCTCTAAAGAGACGGTGGGGAAGGGAAGCAGCCTGGATTCTGTTAGCATTGGGGTGGGGTGGGAGGAGTTGGGCTGCGAGATACACGTCCTACCCAAGACTTGCAGCTCCATCGTGTTTCTCGCTGTTTTGTCCAGTGAAGCACCCTGTAAAAAAAAAATCTTGCGAATTCAACTTCCCTGGACAAAACAGTGAGGAACATGATGGAGCTGCAAGTCTCGGGTAGGACGCGTGTCTCACAGCCCAATTCCTCCCACCCATCAGCTGTTTTTTAAATGGCAGCCAGATCAGCTCAACTGATCCGATTAAGGAGCTGAGAAGCACTGAGGTGACAGGGGAAGGGAAGGGCTTCCTCCTCTACTTGCCACGGCACCCTTTCACTTGGGCTTAGTTTTGGGGGAGGGTGCATATTTACACCCACCTCAAAAACTAGGCCTGGCCTTAGTAGCAGGACATGTCGTATTTTCAGGGAAACACGGTAATAATCTGTGATCTTCCTAAATAAAAGTTATAGTCTAAACCTGCTTTGGTGCAACAAAAAGTTAAACAATTTTTCATTTTTCATTTCTGCTTACTGTAACAAGATGAATTTACTGCTTAATTGTAGTGCTTTAAGCTTTCTTGAAAAAGGAATGAAACAACAAGGGTATATTTTTAAGCCATTTCCTGTATGGAAATATTCCCATTACTCATTATGAGGTAAACTAAAATTTGCCTTGCTTCACTTAACATACCTAAAATAAATGCTGCTACTAGTCAGGGATTCTTTTTAAAAAAAGGTAAGATTCTACTAAAGCAGCTTTTAACTATTCGAGAAAGTAACAATCTTCAGCTTGCACCCAGTTTAAATAAAATTATCAGCATATAAATGTAAAAATATTATGAGAACTCTTTGAAATTTTGAACTCTGCAATTTTGAAGAAAAATGATTGTGTTCTTTGGTGGGAAGTACATTAAAGTCTGGCAAAGTGCTGTTTTAACTGATTAATAAGTTGCTGAGAGTCGACATGCTCTGAAAAAATTTCTTTGGACTTCTGAGCTTCTATATAGCTTCTCTGGAGATCTCCAACCTACAGAAAAGCAAATATACCAAATGACATAGAAATGCTAGTAACAGCCTTATATGTTAAGATTTCATCTAATGATTCACTTTTAAAATATTCATATTCTAACATATACAGTAAAAGGCACAACTCTAATTTAGCTTCAAAAAGTCCATGTCCTATTCATTTTGAACTCTAAGGCACTCTGCATGGGGCTGTCTTTGAACACAGTACAGATGCATGGACTGCTAGGATGAGACTGGAACAAATATTTCAGATGAGCAAATTATACAAGACTTCTGCAATAAAAGATTAATTTGTGAATTTATTGCTTTTCTTTCTCCTTTCCAACCTATGTTCCTTTTTGTCAAATCTTCTAGGTACATCAGATTTGTCTTTCACTTGTAAACTGATTTAACTTATTCCCAGGCAAATTTCAGGACAAAAATACAAGATATACAAACTAATAAGCATATGAAAAAAGGGTGATGGCATTACCTTTTCAGATAAGACAGCAAAATTGAAATGTGGCTCATACATATGAGGTGCTATTGATGAAGCCGTCTGCAGAAACACTCTTGCCTAAAACATAGAAACAGTGTTCATATTTGTACAGGTCAAGGCACTCTACACCCCCTTTCCATCTTAGCTTGTCTCATGTAATACTAACGTAATAACTTTATTTAGACCAAGTCAGATCACTGGTCTATTTAACTTTATATACAACACAATATAGAATAATTTAAATACACTTGACTGTTCCTAGGCGATTCTAGGCAGTTTACAAATAGTTAACAATATACAATTATGTAAAATTATATATATTCACACTTAAGCAGTAGAACATACTCTGAAACCAAGAAATTGTTTTTAGTAAAATCCTGTGCTGGGAAAGGTGCAAACAGAACTGTACCTATTACAAAGCCATTCTTCTTGTGAGTTTCTACCTCACAGCTCTATTCTTGTGACAAGTGCTTTATGCAATTCAAGGTGCTGGTGATTACTTACAACGCCGTATATGGCTGGGGCCAGAGTACCTAAGGGAATCGTGCTTTTCCCAAGTGTCTCTACCATCCAATTATATTCACCAGGATGGGCATGTTGCAGATTCCGTCAGCCAAAGAATGTTGGCTGATGGGAACTAGAAGACAAGTTTTTTTCTGAGGCAGTTCTTCTGTGGAACATCTTCCCTTTGGAGATTAGAATGGCCCCAACTTTGTTAACCTTCCATAAAACTTTAAAGACCTGGCTGAGTTCCCAAGCCTGGGGCATTACCTGAACCAACGGTCCCGCCTCCATGCTATATGTTGCTTGCAGATAACCATTTGTCTAGCTCTGATTTAGTGCTATGACTGAAATTAAGTATGTTTTTCTGGAAGATACAGTTTGTTACCAATTACCTCAACACTAACTACTCTGTATAAAATTACCGAATACAACCAGTGGTTTGGATAAAACAGTGTATGTATGTATGCATACATACATACATACATACATACATACATACATTCATACTACAGTGCTACTTAGACATCACTGTATATGATCTTTATTTATTACAGCAAAGGATTGTGCGGATGTATATTTGATAATTTCCACGGTAACTGCTAGAATACTGAAGTAGTAGACCTGAAAGAACTTTGATAATTATGAATAGAGCTTTAATCAAAGTATGTTTTTGAAACTTAATTTATGCTATCGTTCATCTGCTAAACTAAAGCATGCTAGCTGGGAATTCTGGGAATTTATATCCACACATTTTAAAGTTGCCACGTTGAGAAGCACTGCAATTCATTTGTTCACAGATATCCAAAGAGCAAATCTTAAACTCTATACTGGTTAAAAGTATTCAGAGAAATTCATATATAAAAAACAATTACATAGATTTCATTTTTCAACAGGGTTTTTGGCTTGGGTATGGCACCCAATGCTACAAATACAAGTTTCACGTCTTTTAGGACTGACACTGGGTTTATTTTACAATGCACCCTACATGCAACTCTTCTTCTTGGAGGATTGATTCAGTGGGGCTTTACAGCTACCATATTTTTTACCAAATTATAGTGTTTGTAACACAATTGACTCAATAAGGGTAGCTTAAATTTCTTTCTACTATGTATTATGTTGAGCTGGCCATTCTGGTTTTCCAGAATTTAATCGTCCAAATTAGAAAACATTTGTGGTGTTTCAGCCAAAACAGTTCTATGCCAGACCGATCACAGAATCAGAAAACATTTCTGATTCAGAGGATAAAGAACTGAAAACACTCATTACGGCTTTATTGGTATAGCCCAGGGGTCTGCAAAGTTGGCTCTTTAAAGACTGGTGGACTTCAACTCCCAGAATTCCCTAGCCAGCTTTGCTGGCTGGGGAATTCAGGGAGTTGAAGTCCACCAGTCTTAAAAGAGCCAACTTTGCAGACCCCTGGTATAGCCTATAGACAGAATTGGAACATTTTATAATTCTGTGGAATATTCTGCTGCTGCAAAACACTACGTTTTGTACATATCAAGTTTAAACAAACCTTCTCCTACCTTACTGTGAATTGGTTAAAGGCACAGTTGCTTTGCCTACCATTGATACAGCCTACAAGACTTCATTACCATGGTTCTCTTCACCTCAAAGAACATTATTCCTAAAATACATTAGTTAGAGAAAGTTAAAGACCCACCTTCCTTTAAATTTTATACTAACCTGCTCAATGTGACCTTTTTGCATTTCCAACACAGCCAAGTTATTATAGGATTCTGCATGATCATTGTTGTTAGCCAAAGTCAATTTGAAACACTGATAAGCCAAATTTCTATCACCTATTCCCTGAGAAGTCAAAACACAGAATATGTCCATTGTTTCTATATACCAGGTAATTTTTCCCTATTCAGATATTATAAATCTGGAAAGGAGATATGGTTATATGTGTCACTCTTGCTTCCTTAGTCCTGAAATGGTTGAATTGGGAGTATCAAAAGAGAATGTAAAGATGTTCCATACAATGGGAGTGTTATTTTGGCAGGATTTGTGACCACATGAGGTTTTTAAAACAAGACTTAAGAGTTAGGCCTTCCATTCAAACCTTTTCAATTAAAAAAAAATGGGAATGGAATTAAATTCTTCCATTTTTATTTATTTTTCAAATTTATGTTGCTGCCCATTTTACAAAACAAATGATTCCTAATTTTATCATTGTAGAAAACAGTGTTGTACTATCTGGAATTTTTACTGGATTCAATAGAACATGTATTAAATTTCTTGAAAGCATGAGAAAGGAGGCAATATCATTCATTAGTTCAGTTTAAATGGAAGGTCTTTCTGCCAGAATTCATTATAGCTATAGGATGTGAACATGCATTTAACATGGGAAATTAGACCACTAGAACTATTCATGCAGAAGAATATCCTATTCTAATACATGTAAGTCTGATATAAACATATTTCCTTTGGTTGGGGCTGCATTTTGTTTATTTACATCATTTGTAATCCTCATATTTCCTTCCCTTTTGTGGTACTGTCATCATGCCTCTTGGAGGGTTGCAGGGTGTCTTTGAATGAGCAGGGCCAACATTCTTTGCCCTCTTGGTGAGTTTTGGGGGCTGCAATAAAAAGTCACTAAAACTGCAGGTTACTTGTCCCTGAGAAATATCTTCAAATCTTTACTAATTTTTTAATTAGTAAAGTGAATTCAAAAAATTATAATAATAATTTTATTAGATCAATGTTAAAATCTTTATGTTAGCAGTTAGCCTACTTCCATTTTTCAATCTTTCACTTCAATTATCAATACACAGAAATGAGATCTATTTTTACAAGGAAGTTTTCAGAAGTCATCTCAGATTTAACTGAACCAAGATTTCCTCTCAAAGGCTGCTTCCCCATGAGAAGTCTTATCCTTGAAATGTACAGGCTGTGAAAGTTTTGTTTGTGAAATCTTCAGGCAGCCTACATCAGTCTTCCTTACAGCAACATACTGTATAAAAACCCTCCATTAAGACTGTTTCTATCGTCTTCAAGAGGAAATAAATGTATTGTGATACACAGCATGCAAAAACATTTCTTCTTGCAAGTGATAGCTGATAAGTAGGTTATATGCCACTAACGCTTTCTGGGCTATACTCTAATCATTTCTGCATAAATATTTCATCCAAGTATTCTTAACAAGCATTACTCTTACCACAGCCACATGTCCCAAGTTGTACCACACATCTGCAGCTTGTTCCTCATTTTCTGCTAGAGATAGTGCACGTTCAAATGAACTGAGAATCAAGTCATATTGCTGCGCATAGAAACAGCAGAGGCCTAGATTGTTAAAGAGTTGGCTATTATAAATGCCCATCTGCAGAAGTCGCCTAGTTCAATATAAAAAGTAAATAAGTCAATTTGTATTTTTGGAGCATGCTTCTTGAAAGTTTCTTGTGCTCATGCAAATTTCAGGGCACATGATCTCTGTATTTCTTACTGAATATAAGAATCAACTAGGGTGCAATAGTTCTTTTACCCTCATTTTCAATATGATCAGCATTTTCTCTCCTCCCCCAAAAATTGAGCCTTGTTGACTAGAACAGAGTTCCCCAACCTTTCTGGTTTTGCAGACGGCAGGAGGGGTGGGGTAGTTCAGTGTAAGTGGTAGGTGAGTGCATGCGTATTCCGTCTGTGCAAATGGTGTGCCTGCACATCACCCACCACCTTCATAGTCCATTTCCAAAAGGCCCAAGGCTCAGTAGTGGGCTGCAGCCCAGTGGTTAGGGACCCCTGGACTAGAACCATCAAATTTGGCCCTCTAAAAAAGCACTCCTACTATACAGGAAATTGCTGTTCAAAAACACTGTGTAATACCTTAAAGTCCAACCATCATTACGTCCATAATATATTACTTGGACAGCAAATATATACTCTGGACAAGAAAAACTATATATAAGTTTTAAAAAATTAACAGAAAATATGTTTGCCACATTCTCAGGAGACACTATCAGAAATACATGAAGCATTGTAATAAAACTATATTGTGTGTGTGCATGTTTCCCTGTTTCCCACATGTTAAGTCTTTTTAATACATTAATATTTCAAATGCAAGACAATAGTCCGTTAATAGCTTTGTACTCCTTGCAACAAATTTGATAGGAAAAATCTTGGAAAATGAGCACTAAAAATATAGGTGGGTGGATGAATGTTTGAAAACCATTTTTATGTTGTCTTATTAATCAGTTGAGGACAGATCATAAATCATTTCATGTGTTCCCAGGGTTATCAACACTAGTGGAAATAATGGAGACCTTGAATCTGTTTTAGGCTGCCTTGAGACTGTGGAACAGAACTAGTAATATGGAGAAACAACTCAAGATTTTCTTCTGCATTTTAAATATTTCTACAAACAGTGCTTTTTCGGGTGAGACTGGTCTATCAGGGCAACCTGGTCCACCCAAATATGGGACCGAGCATTCGGCTTCCGCTTCCGCCCCAATCCCAGAGCTTCGCAGGCAGTTGCTTTCGCAACAAATTATTTTGTGTGAATTTTATATTTCTACAAACACCTATTATGGATGTCTTAATACAAAAATTAAGCTGTAGTTTCTTTATAGGTTCCTATCAGGGCTATAATTCTTAAGTTTGACAGACAACCCACTGAGTTACTGAACGATTAAGATATTTTTCACGTACCCATCCATTTTGTTTTTTATTTTTATTCTATTTCACTATTTTAAAAACAAAATACACATACACACACACACACAATTTTCTTACCTATAAAAACGTAAAGCTATCTCTGGCTGGTCAGAGTAAAAATGATTACTTGCAATGCATGCAATGGCTTCCACATGGGTATTATCTTGTTTTAAGACATCTTTATAGAATTCTGCAGCCGTAGAAATGTTGTTCATTTCCTATAAACAGATGAAAAGATAGAAGTACTTTAAATTATACATGATTAATAAAAACAAAAAGAATGCTGTGATTCCTTAAATAACTTTCAAAAGTAGTTAGGGTGAATAAAAACAAATCTCTTCTAATTTTACTGAACAAGAACAAATATACTTAAAAAGATGTGCATATATGTATTAATCAGTGCACCAGTGAGGTTAAAACCAATTTCGTTGTATTTAAGTACAATGACAATAAACATTATACTTATTAATCACATATTATTATAAATTTCTCTTATATATTCACCATTTTTTCTAGGTTACTCAAAGTAAGCAGCCATGTTTTCGGTTATTTCCTACTTCTCTTTATGGACTGCTGTTGGGTAAAACAATACTACCTAACAACATCAGTTTTCTTCAGCAAAGAAACAACCTTTTCTGCTTGTTTATATAATTTTTTCTGTCAGTTGCTACCAAATGATTTTTAAAAGATTTATTTCCTACAGTAGAACATATAACATATCTAATCTCTAAAGAGCCCTATCTTAGACTCAATTTAGGAATCATGTCCTCTTTCCTAAGATAAGTGAGTTTAGGATTGTATGGTAATGACTCCTTTGTTCAAGCAGCTACTTCAGTGGAAGCTAGAAGAGCTGTAACTCACAGTGATAAACTAGAAGATACCAAATTTCAGTCCTTGATATTTAGACTTTAAACCTAGAGCAACAGTTTAAAAATACTAGAGGAGGAATTGCTAAATCTAGAGAATAGATCAGCTCTCTTATTGTTACCTTTTAGAACAAAGAAGTAATAAGCCTAGTCTTTAAGTTCCCTCATCCTACCTCCTTACCATTAACCTATCTGCACATTTATGTGCTACAATTTAAAGCAAACAACTCTTTGAGAGCTTACTCATCAATTATCCTCCTGATGCAGGAGAAAAACTTGATTTGCATACCTCATGAATCCTGGCCATGCCACAAAGGAGGGAAACCTCTCCAGGAAATCGTTCTAAACCTTGTTTGAAAACATTTAAAGCTGACAAAGGCTGATCCAAACGGGAATATACCTGGCCAAAGACATGGATGTAGCGCCATCAATGTTAAGATTTTTATAATAACTATAGCCATGAAAATCAGCTGCCAACTAAATCATATATACATATATTAAATCTATACATACAGCTACATTTAAGGTTAGAAAACAACTCTCCATATTTTACCTCTACATATGTTCCAGGATAAAATTCAGATAATGCCACAACACCATATCAACATGGTTTTAAAAATAGCAGCATTCTTTTCACTTCTCTAAAATATTTAATGCAACTGTTTTGTGTCCCTCTGCAGAACTAGTTCATTTATTCCAGCTCATGATACCACTGGTTCAGGGGTGGGTGTCTGGGGGATCGGCCAGGATCGGGCGAGCCCTTTCGTAAAATTTCCGGATCCCGAGCGATCCCTTTGGATCGTGGACCCGGAAGTAAGTCGCCGCTGCTAACTGCTGCTTCCAGCTGGGGCGGGCAGGCAGGAAAGCAAGCAAGGCGACTGCGCTGTCTTCTTTTTCCCTCAACGAAGCGCAGCCTCCTCCTCGCCCATGCTTCGCTGAGGGAAAAAGAAGACAGCCAGGCCGGCTCTCCGAAGGGGTCCCCCTTTCCCCTTCTCCATGGGGGTGGGTGGTGGGGGTGGGCCGCTCACCTCGTCGCCCCACTTGAGCACGTCCTTGTGCCTCTCCCCGACGGCCCGGTAGATGTGCAGGAACTGCTGGATGCCGTGTTTGCGCACGTGCTCCGCGTGCCGCTGCGTCTTCTCCCAGCTGAGTGGAGAGCCTTGCGACAGAAGCCCCATGGCTCTGCCGGGGAGGAAGAGGAGGCGAGCGGAAAAGGCAACCTGTGGCCGCTGCTGCCGTGACAACTCCGAAGAGCAGCGCTCGGGCCAGGAGCCGCCGGCCAAAAAAAAAGAAAGCACACACACACACACAACCTACTTCAGGCGGCGGGAAACACGCAAGGAGAATCCACTCGCGGCTAGGCGTAGAGGGGAAGAGGTGGCTGAGCAAAGGGAAGGGGGGGAAAGGCGCTCCCGCCGCCTTCCCGAGCCTCCCGCTTTGCCAGCGGCCAGTACCCTTCGCAGAGGGAAAAAGAAGACAGCGCGGTCGCCTTGCTTGCTTTCCTGCCGGCCGGCCCAGCCCCTGCTGCCGCCGCCGCCGCCGCTAACTGCTGCTCCCAGCTGTCTTCTTTTTCCCTCTGCGAAGGGTACTGGCCGCTGGCAAAGCGGGAGGCTCGGGAAGGCGGCGGGAGCTCCTTTCCCCCCCTTCCCTTTGCTCAGCCACCTCTTCCCCTCTACGCCTAGCCGCGAGTGGATTCTCCTTGCGTGTTTCCCGCCGCCTGAAGTAGGTTGTGTGTGTGTATGTGCTTTCTTTTTTTTTGGCCGGCGGCTCCTGGCCCGAGCGCTGCTCTTCGGAGTTGTCACGGCAGCAGCGGCCGCAGGTTGCCTTTTCCGCTCGCCTCCTCTTCCTCCCCGGCAGAGCCATGGGGCTTCTGTCGCAAGGCTCTCCACTCAGCTGGGAGAAGACGCAGCGGCACGCGGAGCACGTGCGCAAACACGGCATCCAGCAGTTCCTGCACATCTACCGGGCCGTCGGGGAGAGGCACAAGGACGTGCTCAATTGGGCCAAGAGGTGAGCGGCCCACCCCCACCACCCACCCCCATGGAGAAGGGGAAAGGGGGACCCCTTCGGAGAGCCGGCCTGGCTGATGGAGGGATCCTTCGGCTGCGCTTGGGAAAGTCTCCCGATTGAGATAGGCCGCCACTCCCCCCTCCCCCCCGTCTTCTCAGGTAGAAGGTCGGTGCTGGAAGAGCGGGGAGGCTTCTGGCTCTGCGCCTTGCCAAATGGAGGGGACGGGGGAGGCTGGATGCGGGGGAGAAGCGATCTGTTTATTTAAATCGGAATTTCCTTGAACGGAGTTTAGGTGTGAGGCTTAGAAAACAGACCGGCAGCCGTCAAGTCCCTTCCCTGTCGCTGACCTACCTGAGGCTGGTTTCACAAGCCAGCAACCCCCCCTCCCCTCTTTCTGTACCATTAACTGAAATATATATATATACACATATATACAAATTGGCCACTCCCACCCGGTCACATGGCTGGCAAGCCACTCCCACCCGGTCACATGGCCGGCAAGCCACTCCCACCCGGTCACATGGCCGGCAAGCCACTCCCACCCGGTCACATGGCCAGCAAGCCACAGAACCTGTTCCAAAATTTTTGAAACCCACCCCTGCACTGGTTACATTTTCCCCCTTGGATAGCAGGCTTCTCTGTTAGGCTTTCAGCAAGACACTGCAGGCAGTGAGCTTTCAAGAGTGACAGGAGAGCAGTAGTCTTGTCAAAGGCATCTACTGATGCCACCTGGGAAATGCTGGTTACTAAATATAAGGATAGGAACTATTCTCCAATATATATATATATATATATATATATATATATATATATATATATATATATATATATATATATATATATATATATATATATATATATATATATATATATATATATATATATATATATATATATATATATATTGGCTTTATTCTACAGTCATTTGTAAAAAGAGATTGCAAGGTAGTCTATCAGCTGTTTTTTTTAAAAAAAATATTCAAGAATATGGAAAGGATTGTATTAATAAACAATTTCTTCAGGAGACTGATCTTGAATAACTAACATATTTGTTAATGCATATACATGGGGTGGGTAGGTGGGGAAAACCATACAAAAACATTTCTATTGCCGCCAGCATCACAGCTAAACAGGCAATGCAATGACACTCTAAACCTAGATTTACCCAGGTGTTGCAAATAGCAGTAGAAAAAGCTTTCAAATTATCCTTTCTTATAAAAAAATTAAAAAAGCATTAGCAACTGAAAAACTATTTTAACAATCTTGCAAAAATTTAAGAAATTACGATCCAAGAGTTCCAAACCGTTTGTTAGCTACTCTGGGTTCAGAACCAGTATTAGAACTCTGGTCCCATAACCAATGTTAGCTAATACATGCGGAATAGTGTAATTCACTGGACAGTAACGAGATATGTTGCTGTAAACCACAAACAAACTCTAAAACAGTGATAGTAAGAAAATAAATAGTCTTTACTTTGTAGCAACTAAAATGCTTCTTCCGACTAACTCTTCAAACAATGATAACAGTCCTACACCAAACAGAGTTTATCTTACAGTGATGTAAACAAAACCTCCTTCTTCTTCTTCAACTTCTCAAACGGCAATCAGGAACACAGGAAATCACAAGGAATCGAACAAGGAATGAGCTGCAGTCCTGACCCTGATTATATAGTATAGCTGATACTCACAGCCAATCAGTTCTTAAAGCTACATAACTTCTTAAGAACATAGACTCATATATATGAACATAGACTCATATATATTGTCAACCCAATATAAGGCTGCATATCCTAACACCGTTTGTCTAAAATAATGATTTTTAAATTACAAATGCCAACTTACCTTTGCCAAGTACAGTACTGTATCTACCATATCTTGTTGTCTGAGAGCTGATTTAAACTGTGTTTCTGCTTCACGGTATAATCCTAATCTGGACAAATTTATAGTGAAAAGTATATTAAAGCCAACAAGCTAGTAAATGAGTTATATTTTACAATAATTATACATTAACACCACTAAAAATGAGAATATATATTCTACAATTTACTTGATTTGTAAAAATGAAATTAGAAAGGCTAAATATCAAAATGAGATAAATGTCTTTTTCATGTTCCAAATAAAATAAAAGTAGCTACTCAATGAAGAAAATGCAGAATGCAGAAATGATGTAATTTCTACTTTAGTTCAGTTTTCCCCCAAAAAAGGATATATGTTACACCAAACAATTACGAAGAGTAAAATGAAAGGGCAGTATAAAAAATGCAACTTATATTATTTAATATATATTAATTAATTACACACACATGCACACCACTCTCAAAGGTAGTTCTCGATTTACGACAATTGAGCTCAAACTTTCTTAACCCATTTGTTAAGTGGAATTTTCCCAATCTTACGACTTTTCTTAGTTGTTATGTGAATCACTGCAGTTGATAAGTTACTAACCTGATTGTTAAGTGACTCGGGCTACCCTACTGACTTTCTTTGTCAGAAGGTTGCAAAAAGTGATTACATGACCCTGGGACATGACATCAGACATATGAACCAGTTGCTAAGCATCTGAATTTTGATTTCATGATCATGGGGATGTTGCAAAGGTCGTAAGGGAAAAACTGTCATTTTTTCAGTGCGTTGAATGGTAACTTTAAATGGTCACTAAATGAACTGTTGTAGGTTGAGAATATTTATATTCAGATGTATTTGGATGAGTTAAAATTCCAGGGTTGGATAAATTACGACATCATATTGAAAAAACTTGGGGATGGTTTGAACTTTATATATACAGAAATCCTATGAAATAGGCTAAGTGCTAGACCAGGGGTCTGCAAAGTCGGCTCTTTTAAGACTGGTGGACTTCAACTCCCAGAATTCCCCAGCCAGCTATGCTGGCTGGGGAACTCTGGGAGTTGAAGTCCACCAGTCTTAAAAGAGCCGACTTTGCAGACCCCTGTGCTAGACAAATGAGGTGGTAAACACTCTTCCCAATTTTTTTTTAAAGCAGGGAATTTAGTAAACTACAGAATAGTCCACGTTCAGCAAATCACTTACGGTACTCTTAAGTACCCCAAGGGAATCTAATTAGCAAGTTAGCAAAGTATTGGTTGGATGGAGTGATAATTAAGTAAATTTCCTTGAACATTCCATTCTACTAGTGCTTATTAATGTTTGTTCATCCAACTGTGAAGAAATGTAAAATGAGTACCACATGGTTCAATCTTGGATTCTGTATTCTTCAACATTTTTATTAATTATTTAGATGAACAGTGGAGGGAACATTTATCTAATTCACATAGGACATACTGTATCTTTCGGAGTATAAAACGCACCTTTTTTCCTCTAAAGGGACTGAAAATCTGGGTGCGTCTTATACATCGAATACAGCATTTTTTTGCCTCCTGGAACCCCGCCCTCTTCACCAAGGCTGTGCATAGCCTTATGGAGGCTTCCAGAGAGGTCCTGGGGGCTGGGGAGGGCAGAAATTAGCCTGAAATGGGCCGTTCCCCCCCCCAGCCCCCAGCAGTACTCTATAAGCCTCCATAGGGCTATCCATGCAATTTATTTGACACAAAAATGGCCCGCTTTCGCGATAAATAGGCCAGATTTTTTGTTCATTTTTGACCCCCACCCCACCCCCTCAGGAGCACTCTGCAAGCCACCCCCCCCCCCAATTCATGCTTTTTATTTGGGGGAGGTTTGCAAAGTACAAAAACACTTTCTATTTTCTTTTGGAAGCTCTTTAACTGTTTCTGTGCCAGCAGAAACAAAGTCTTAAGGTTTGTCAGCGATTTCCTTCTCCAGGACATGGATAAATACATCTGGAAACATCAACCTACCTACCTACTCTCTCTCTCTCTACCTACCTACCTACTGTAATTCCTCTCTCTCTCTCTCTATTTTTCTCTCTCTCTCTCCTTCTAACTAGCTACCTACCTACCTACACACACACTCTCTTTCCCTACCTACCTACTGTATTTCTCTCTCTCTCTCTGTTTCTCTCTCTCTATTCCTTTATCTACCTACCTACTCTCTCCCTCCCTCCCTACCTACTGTATTTCTCTCTATTTCTCTCTCTCTCTCTATCCCTTTATCTACCTACCCACCCACACTCTCTACCTACCTACCTACTGCATTTCTCTTTCTTTCTCTCCCTCTCTATCCCTTTATCTACCTACCTACTTTTTTTTGTAATTTGCCTCTTCAAAACCTTGGTGTGTCTTATACTCCAAAAAAGATGGTAAATTGGATGGGATAAAAAGGTAGACAGATTCAGTTCCTGGTTTACCTGTAATAACACTTCCCAATTTGCACTTTCCACCACCAATCCTTGAATTGGGCGTACTGTGTGGCATAGGCTGCCAAATCTAAAGCCTTGAAAGGGAAGCAAATTTACAAAGGTAATCTTCAATTTTGGGAGAGAAAAAACATATACACTGAATATTTAGCAGGTTGTAAAAAAACTATAAGATTAAATCAGAGAAATATGCTAGATTTTTGTAATTTGTCTCATGAATTGAAACAGCAAAAGAATCAGTGATGGCATAATTTTAACTTATTCAAACCTGAAAGCTTTCTTGATAAAGGCATTTTAAAAATTGCTCAAACTACTGTATCCCTATATAATTTAATATTTCCCATTTTTAGTATTAATTCCTATTTAGTATTAATTCCTTGAATTGGATCATTCCAACCATTTAGTGCATACATAATTAAATATGGAAAACGTTTACACAAATTTTGCAAATTCAGCATTTTGTGCAAACGCATAAATACTTTCCTAATCCCTCATATGCTCCAATTTTTCATTATGGAACAGATCGCATCCATAATTCACTATAGCCTCCTCTATTTATATAAATAAGGCATGCCTTAAAGACAAGCAAACTTACAACAGTTTAGATAAACGGGCCACTTTTTTAATACAATAAATCATTTTGAGAAAAGCATTAAAAAACCTGAATGATACCATGAATTAAAAAATCGTGGATGGCAATTGGAGAAGAAGGGAGAGACTAACATTTAATTACTTAGGTGTTTTATATACTGATAAGGCTGGGGGGTTACTTTTAATGACTTAACCAGCATTTGATCATATCAGGTATCACTATACTACCTGTATTCAATGTCATATTTGAATATTTTAGCAATTAGATTACTTCTAGACAATTAAGAATCAGAAAGTAAAGAATGAATGCTGGTTCCCAGTATTATTCCTATCAAAATTATATAGAAATTAAAAGTCAGTAGTGCAGAATTAATTTTCAACAAAAAATAAACAAGGAGGTAGTTACCAGTAACTTACATGCAGATGATATGGACACATAAAGCTGTACTGTGCAGACAATCTAACCCTTATTTTCTGCACGAGTAAACTATCATCCATAATTTTGCATATCCACGAAGTAACAAAAAACAAGTCCCAAACTGCAGATATAGAAAAACATTTATGCTAAGGCCTTGTCTCACTACAGAAGAAAGCCACTTGTATTTCTTGGCAAATGTCAAGAAAAGAAAAATAAGACATCTTGAGTAAAGCAATGAAGCAACACACTATTGACTCTTTCATACACAAAGGTGTGATAATTTTAATTCTTCCCTGTGATCAACATATTAAGTCATTTAAATACTGATTAAAATTCAGATCAATTCCTTTGGGCAATGAAGTCTCTCACCATATTTATAGGCAAAGAGAGTTTGTCAGACTTAATTTACCCTTGAACCCAGTAAATCCCAAAGCTTTTCAAAATGCAAATGGTTTTCAATTTCCATTCTAAAACTCCAGTACACTGCAATGAAGGGAGGGGGGATATTTACAGTATTGGATGTTTATGTATCAACATCTCATTGTTACTTAAATCTGATACCCACCCTTCCACAAATCTACACTAGGAAGGAAAAACAAGAATGGCAGGCTTGTATTTCTTTAGAATAGTTTGCTTGCATAACTGAACTACTTAATTGCAAAATCTATTGGAAAAGTATCCTATTTTGATACTTCAGAAAAATTTGAAAACTTCCATGTTTACAACCTCATCTCAGAGTCTTTTCATTCATACAGCTTCTATCATCCTATCTTTTTCCAATATATTTTATTCATACCATGCCCTCCTTAGCAACACACACACACACACACACACACACACACACACACACACACACACAGTGTATGTATGAATATATGCACGTATGTATGTATGTATATATATATATATATCTCCAAGGAGCTACATGTTTATATATTTTTCCATATTATCATGGAAAATCTATCCACGTTTGTTAAGAACTGACACTGTTTTGATGGAAATCAATCAATCAATCAATTTAACAAGAAATGGCAACTGTTTTCAGAAACCAGTTGATTTCAGAAACCATCTGTTGATTTCAACTAACCACTATATTTTTTGGGGGAAATCAGAATCATTTGAAAAACAAATTAAGTGTAAGTCATTTAATATGAAAAAACCCGAACTCAACCAAAAGCAATACCTTGCATATTTTTCTGAAGGAAGAAAATGCAATACCATTATCATGGATGAAAGCAATAAGAAATTTGTTTTCTTCAACTCTTACATATTTATCTCACATTCAAAATAAAAACAGAAAGAACATTAACCTTTTAAAAAATAACTATACTTACATTCTTAACATCACTCTCATGATGAAAAAGGTATTCAAACAAAGCCTATGAAAATACAAATATAAAATATGTCATTAAATTGGTGGTAAATAAGATCTACTTACATTTAATTAGAAATAAGTATTTTATTAGCTCATTTAAAATTAAAAGCAGATTTAGTAAAAATAAAGAATTCACATTTCAAAAATCTATGTAATGTTACTGCCTTGTTAGGCACGAATTCTTAATCTTAAACCTGAAATTAATTAATTAATTAATTACCATGTGATTCCCAATGACTCAGGACAGTTTACAATTAAAAGGAGAAAATACAAATAGTAAAACCAAAATATAAGCACCCCAAAGGAAAATATAGTATATAATCCCCAAACCAAGCAACCAATTACTCGACAAAGGCTGACACATCATTCTATTCCAAAGTCTGGAAGAAAACTAGGGAAACTGGATATTTTTTATAATTTGCAGTTACTATATTTATCAAAGAAGAAAGGGGGGGGGGTTGTTCATTACTGAAAAGTTGGATGCTCTGAAAATTATCTTGGAAGATCAACTTTTGCTTTGAACAACTGATCACACTGTAAAAACAGATAGTCCTCAATGTACAATGGTTCGAATTAACAATAGCTTAAGAAAGGGTGTTTTACGCCCTGTAAAGCAAATCCAGACGTTGCCAAAGGTCACATCACCATCTTGCAATCACATGATTGCAATCTGGTACTTGGCAACCTGTTTGCACTTACAATAACTTGTAAGTTGCCCCATAATCATGTGATTACCATTTACAATCTTCTCTGCCAGCTTTTCCAGAAAACCAATGGGGAAACAAGTAGGGAAGGGTGCAAGCTGCTGCCACCTGCCAAGAGAATACACTCTCATCTTAGGAGGTTGGCTGAAAAAAAGCTCCCTGCAGGAGGATTTCGGCTCCATGCATGATTTCATGGAACTCAAATCATTCATGCCTGCTTTCATACAGCTGAAATACTTTTGCAGGAAGCTCTCTACTGAAGCATTCCAGTTTGAGCTGAAATCCTTCAACAGGGAGCTCTTTCACCGAGCCTCTGGAAATTTATTTATTTATTTATTTATTTATTTTTCACATTTATAACCCGCTTCCATCTCACCACAAAGGGACTCGGGGCGGCGAACAAAGAATTACATCAATAAACATAAATACAGAGATATTAGGTGCCTGTGTTGTGACCATTTTAAAATCCCCATTTACAACTGGCGGTGCTGGGGTTACGCAAGGCCGGCTAGTTGGAAGAGGTGAGTCTTAAGACATTTGCGGAAGAGGCGGAGGTCAGGAATGGTACGGATTTCAGGGGGCAGGTCGTTCCAAAGGGCTGGTCCTGCCACAGAGAAGGCTCTCCCCCTGGGTGCCGCCAGTCGACATTGCCCGACCGACGGCACCCTGAGGAGGCCCTCTCTGTGGGAGCGTGTCGGTCCCAGGGATGTATGGGGCAGGAGGCGGTCTTGCATATAGCTAGGTCCCGAGCCATGGAGGGCTTTGAAGATGGTCGTTAGGACCTTGAAGGCACCTGAAAGACCACAGGAAGCCAGTGGAGCTCGCGCAGGACAGGTGTTATATGGGAGTGTTTGGGCGCTCCCGTAATTATCCGCGCGGCCGCATTCTGGACTAACTGTAGTCTTCGGGTGCATCTCAAGGGAAGCCCCATGTAGAGAGCATTGCAATAGTCAAGTCGAGATGTGACGAGTGCTTGGGTGACTGTGCGTAAGGCTTCCCGGTCCAGTAAGGGACGCAATTGGCGCATCAGGGGTACCTGATGGAACGCCCCCCTCTCCACGGCCGCCACATGGTCCTCCATGGTCAGCCGGGAGTCCAGGAGGACACCCAAATTGCGCGCCCTCTCCACGGGGGCTGGTGTTTCGCCCCCAATGGCCAGAGTTGGAATAATCTGGCTGAAACGGGGTGCCGGAAGCCACAGCCACTCAGTCTTGGACGGGTTGAGCCTGAGTTTGTTACTACCCATCCAGATCCGTACAGCCTCTAAACACCGGGACATAACCTCGACGGCATCATTGGGGTGGTCTGGGGTGGATATGTACAGCTGGGTATCATCAGCGTACAGATGATATCCCACCCTGAAACCACGGATGATCTCACCCAGCGGCTTCATATATATGTTAAACAATAGGGGCGAGAGGACCGACCCCTGAGGGACCCCACATAAGAGGGGTCTCGAAGTCGACCTCTGCCCCCGTCAACACATATTGTGACCGACCAGAGAGGTAGGACGTGAACCACCGCAAAACGGTGCCTCTCAGCCCCAACCCCCCTAGTCGGCGTAATAGGATACCATGGTCGATGGTATCAAAAGCCGCTGAGAGGTCTAATAGGACTAGGATAGAGGAAAATCCTCTATCCCGTGCCCTCCAGAGATCATCGACCAATGCGACCAATGCCGTCTCGGTGCTGTGCCCGGGTCGGAAGCCGGACTGGCGCGAATCTAAATAGTCAACTTCATCCAAGTGTCGCGGAAACTGTTGGGCCACCACACTCTCAACAACCTTCACTAGAAAGTGGAGGTTGGAGACGGGACGATAGTTTTCTAATAATGCTGGATCCAGGGACGGCTTCTTGAGGAGGGGCCTCACCACCGCCTCTTTCAAGACGGTAGGTAAGGACCTCTCACTCAAAGATGCGTTGACAATGCCCTGAAGCCAGCCTCGTGTCGTCTCCCAGGATTCCAGTATAAGCCAGGAGGGACACGGGTCTAGTAAACATGTGGTGGCCCTGAGTCTCTTTGACAACTTGTCCATATCTTTGGTAGTAACAAAATCAAACTCTTCCCAAAATGGTGTCACAAGAGCTGCTTCGGCACTCTCGACTGGGCTACTGACGATGGAGGGTAACTCGCTCCGAATCCGACTGATTTTCTCCTGCAGATAAATCCCAAATTCCTCTGCTCAACCCTGCAAAGAGGCTTCCCACGGCCTCTGTTGGAGGAGGGAGCGGGTCACCCTAAACAGGGCGGCAGGGCGGTTATCTGCGGATGCAATAAGTGTGGCACAATACTCATGTTTGGCCAGCCTTATTGCCACTAAGTAGGTCCTAATGTGGTCTCTTACTAGTGTTCGGTCGGCTTCAGAGCGAGATGATCTCCATCTGCTCTCTAGGCGTCTCCTGTGACGTTTCATCCCCCTGAGCTCCTCGGTAAACCAAGGGGCCCAGGTGGCTCCTCGCCGCAAGAGAGGCCGCAAGGGCGCGACTCGGTCCAAGGCCCCCGCGGCCGCACTTAACCATGCGGTCACTAGGTCCTCAGCCGAGTCGCGGAGCAAGTCCACAGGAATTGGCCCAAGCTCCTTCTGGAACCTTAACGGGTCCATCAGGAGTCTGGGGCGGAACCATATAGGGATGTTTGGTTCCGCCTCCCCACAGTGAGGTGTAGCCGTCGGAAAGTCGAGCCGAAGGAGAGCGTGATCTGTCCATGACAGGGGTGTGATGACTAAATCCCCTATTCCCAGATCACTACTCCACTGACCCGAGACGAAGATGAGATCCAAGGTGTGTCCACCCTCATGAGTAGGGCCTAGAACTACCTGAGTCAGGTCCAAGGCTGTCATGGAAACCATGAACTCCAGAGCCACACCAGAGGTTTCACCTGCTGATGGCAGGTTAAAGTCCCCCATGACTACAAGTCTGGGGGTCTCAACCGCCACCCCGGCTATAACCTCGAGCAGCATGGGCAGGGCTGTTGTTGCATAGCGAGGAGCCAGGTATACAATTAACACGCCCAACTGCTTCCCCAGGTCCCACTTCACAAGGAGGGATTCGCACCCGGTCGTCTGAGGGACTATGGTCTCCTTTGGCTCAAGACCTTCCCTAACCATGATCGCCACTCCCCCACTCCTCCCTAAGGCCCTGGGCTGATGGAAGGCTCGGTATCCTGGTGGGCACATTTCTACGAGGGGATGTCCTCCCTCGTGGCCCAACCAGGTTTCCGTAATGCCTATCAGGTCCGGATCCCCCTCCAACACAAGTTCATGTATGAGAGGGGCTTTTTGTACCACGGACCTGGAATCGAAAGGGAATTGAAATCAAAGTAGCATTTTCAGCCCTGAATGGAAAGATGGTAAAGTAAGAAGTACAGGATGTCCCAGGGGTATAGGGGACGCCCTTAGAAGCCCAGTGCAGGCTGCATGCAAGTGTCCGTCCTCATTCAGGAGCTGAAAATACTGCTTGGATTTTGGCAGGGAGGATTTTCATTCCTGAGTGGAGAGGAAGCAAGGTAAGGTGAGAGGTACAGGGATGTATCTGGGCTATAGGGGAGGCCGAGAGGCCGAGTTCCATGCGTCTTTTTAATTTTTGGGCTGAGAAATTGCACTACAATGAATTTGGGTATCTCTCTTGAAAAAAAAAAATAGTAAAAACACAAAAGCTATTAACACCTGTCTTAACATGAAAGATTTAAAATAACAAATCAAGTATGGTACATTAAACAAGCACATACCTTTGCCAACTTTGGTTTTTGAGCATAATTATTTAAATTCAGTTTAGATATATTTATGAAAGGACCATCAGGATTAGTGAGCATGGAGGCCTGTGGTGGGAAAAAGCATCAAACTAAATGATACACCACATTTGGCAATACAGGATACAATTCTGAGAAATCAATATAATATTACATGAGAATAAATTGTAACACTTGCACAACTCACAGCTTTTGCCACTGCTCCTAGAGTTGACTAGACTCTCATCTGTTCCTCAGTAGCAACAGCGGCAATGGAGCTTAACAGGAAATTGGCTCTATAGTGCCCATCCAGAGTCATATAACTCTCAGTAAACTAATCAATAGGAATCTCCCTTTCTGAAAAAAATATTTATTCGCTTCACATTTTTCTTCTATTGTTAGCATGTCTCGGCTACCCAATAACAAAGGTCATTGGGTGGAATAAAAAGTTACTACATAATAATGAGGACAATAAAATGGGAAGAATAAAGAGCACAGGAAAATAGGGAAAATATCATTTGTTATCTGTAACAGGCAGTTAAAAACAGGGGGGGAAAGACTACAATTTGCTTAAAAATTCAATACAAGGCAACCGTGAAAACATAATATTTATTTATTAATCAAAGGTGTGTGATATAAAGCATTGTTAAATCCAGTGGGGCTTACAGGACTATAATGCCACACTGTATTTTTTCCTCACTACTATGCATAAATGGACGTTTGTGTATTTTGTGGAACATTTGATCTTGAAGCAAAAATAAGCAAAGTCTATTAGTATATAGAATATACATATTTTCAAAAGTCTGATCATGTAAACAAACAAAGATGCTATTAGTTTTAATCAGTTATTAATATAGCAGGGAGGGGGAAAAAGAGTATGGGGGGGGATTTAATAATCCTTCCTATGCTGTATACATGTAGTTCCAATTTCCAAGAGTATAAACGTAGGAGGATCCTTACTGTTCCAAGCCTGACATATCTCCCTGAAGCACTAGTCATTGGACGGGCAGTGTGAGCAGTTCTTGGAGTCTTTAAGGCTTGTTCAATGCTACCTGGTCTCCCAGCCTGTGTGCTAGGTCGTACAAAACCTGTCAGGGGTCGCCCTGTTTGTGTCACTGGCCTGAAATGATCCAAACATGGAGGAGTATCATGATAAAATGATAAACAGAAGCATTTATTGCTATTTGCAAAACCAAAAAGAGTACAGATTGCCATATGGAACTCTTAATATAGATATATATGCATTAACTCAATTTCCTATGCACAAAACGACACATTACATTTATCATTATTAAGTACACGCCCCTATAGGATTTACTCACTACCCATTAAATGTAACTTATATAATTCTTTTTTTTTTTTGGAGAAAGAGATCATCTGTGTTAACTTTTACAATGTGATACCTCTTTTTGTATTCCTATTTTTGTTTACACTTTTACTGCTTGTAATGTATTCCCAAACTTATTTGGCTAAAGAACATGTTGGGCTTTGAATATATATATATATATATATACATAGCTACTAGTAGCTTCTTATCTCATTAAAGACTACAACAAAATTGTCCATTTGTCATCCATAATGAAACAGAAAAATATCCCAGCACTTTCTGTTCCATTAGAGAACAAAAATCGTTTTAAATTTGCATCCTTTTAGAGCAAAAAAAAAAAAAAAAAAAAACCATTGAAGAAAAAAATTAATAAATAGATGGACGTTCTTCCTTCAGCTAATTGTCCATTTATAATACAAAAAGCAACCAATGACGTTTTTTTCCACAGAACTTTATTAAATCTCTGATGGTATTTCATAGAATGTAATCTGAAAAACTGATTTCAAACTAGATATCACACTTGCAATTTGAAGGTGGTGGTAAAATTAATGTATTTTATATATATCTATTTAACAAAACACAGCTGAATAATTTCTTGACCCATAGTTCAGTCCATGACTACAACTTGATAGACATTTCTGAATATATATGAACAACTACAAAGGAGCTATAAAGAACTGCTATGATGCCTATAAAATGTATTTACAGAAACTCATTTTTTTTTACATTTTAATTTCATTCTTTGGCAAGAAGACTTCTAAAGTAACTTAAAAATATAAATAATTAGATAACTCCTGTCAGTTCTCAGGCTTACGATGGACAAAATACAGGGCAAAATGGAAAGAGCTGAACAGGGAGAAAGAAAGAAAAACACCAGCTTATCTTGACCAGTTCAAATGAAAAGAACTTAATAGTAGCTGTCACCTGGATGACAATTACAAAAAGCTCAAATCAGCTAGTCTCAAATTGTAAGAAATAAAATACATCTATTTCTCTCTGTTATAATTCTATGTGATGATTATCACTTAAGTACAAGGAAAAAAAATAACCAAGTCAGTTAACCTCCCTAAAAAACTGAGTACAGTACCTGATAGCCTTGCTAGGCCCAGGACCATGACCAGTTCCAGGCATTTTAAGTGACGTACCAGGTCCTATCAAACAAATAAACAAATAAATAAAACAAACAAAATCATGATGTTTATAGATACTTTCATTTATATGTTTCTTTTGTCATTTATCTTTTGGTTCCCTCTCCCAGGTTTTTTTTAAATAAAATCCAAAGAGAGAAGATGCAAAGCACAGATGAATAGTGAAGTTGCCATAAATAAAATCTAATGCTATTATTTGTTTGTTTAAAATTACACTGCTTCATTTAATCACAACATCGTAATTGGACTCAGAATCAGTCAAAACTGTAAAGGGAAGATAATTCTTTTAAGCAGACAAAATGCTACCTGCGAAGAGCTGGAATTACATTCATAATTAAACCTGGAGATTTTAATTAGTGCACTGGGGATTTTTCTTGAAAATCAATTTCTTAGCTTGTTGCTGTATTGATCAAATACAAAGTGTACATGAAGAATATTTACTCATTAAAGACAACTGGTATTTTATAGGCATACAAACATTTTAACACGCAATGCAAGCTTGAATTCTAAACTGCAATATTAATTGACGTAAAAATGTATTACTTTATCAAAATTGAAGATAATAATTTTAAAGAAAAGAAAATACAAGATAATAGTTTAACTGATAGCAGTCACTCGTTCCATAGAACAGCCTTTAGAGGAAAAAGAAATTAACCATTGAAAAGGAATGTTGGAAAATCCTAGCGAGGGAATCATGAGTTGTTTCTTGCAATAGATTTTGGAACAGATATAAATGCAGCTTACGTGCAACTTGTGCAATTGCATTTTCATCCAGCATCATTTCAGCTATGCCTTCCTGGTCCACTTCAATTTCATCCACATAAACCATTTCTGTCAATGCTCGCATTTTTAAACACCATGCAGCCTAAAATAAAGACGGAGAGGAAACGAAGCCCGGTAAACTAAAATGTCTGCAAAATACATTCAATGTTTTAAAAATCAAATCGAACACAATAGGCCAGCAGTAGATTATTTGACACTTGTGAGAAAAGAAAAAAGAAAACGGGCTTTGGGATACTGAGATCTTGGCTGCATTATAGTCTTCAATGCAAATATTACATAGAAAACATCTCAGAAAAACTAGAGAAATATGTGAGGACCACAAGAAGAATGCAGAGAATGCATTCGCAAATGCTCAGTCACTCCCAATATTACATTTGAAGGGAGAGATGTTTTTATCACGTACTCTACTTTCTCCCTCACCTATAAGCAATAGAAAGTGTTCCATTTCAAATTAGGTAGAATATGTAGGTGATACTACTGAATGTTTAATTACATATTGATAGGGAAATAAAAGGGTTTGTGTAGCTGAACAGATAGTAAATGATGCTGGGTACAAGGCACAGGTAACACCAGGTGTAATTCTAGGTGCTGGTAGTTACCTTTAAAGCCCACCAGGACAAGGATATCTCATGATCATGGAGATGGTGCAACGATCATAAGTGTAAAAAATGGTCATGTCACTTTTTCAGTGCCATTGTAATTTTGGATGGTCACTAAGCGAACTGTTATAAGTCAAGGACTAACTGTATTCCCAACCCTTGGGTGCTAAATGTATCAAGGGCCCCATTTCCTGGCTATATTACTCACTGATCAAATATCTTGCTCTTATGTATAATTAATTTGGAAGTTTTTAGAGTTGTTATTGGTCTTACTGCTTTTATTGTTTTGAAATGTTTTTAACATATCTGTCATATTTTTTAAATTATAAGCCACCAGGACTCATTGACTGAGATGGGTGGACATAGAAATTGAATAGATAAATAAATTTATGCATTTTAGAATTCAATACATACAAATCAGTTTGACTTTATGTTGCATGCTGGGTAACATGTGATCCAGTGGTACGATTCAAATTTTTTTACTAATGGGTGTGGCTTTGGTGGGCGTGGCTTGGTGGGTATGGCAGGGGAAGGATCCTGTAAAATTTCCATTCCCTCTCCACTCCAGGGGAAGGATCCTGCAAAATCCCCATTTCTTCTTGATCAGCTGGGACTCGGGAGGCAGAGAATAGTTGGGGGCAGGGGCAGTCAGAGGTGGTATTTACTGGTTCTCCGACTACTCAAAATTTTCGCCACTGTTTCTCCAGAACTGGTCAGAACCTGCCGAATACCACCTCTGATCACTTCTGGAAAGCTTTTTCTCAGAAGCCAGATCCTGAAGCAATGAAGCCAACTAAGATCTCAAGTTGCCTCCTCCCCCATTCTTTCCAGACATCTTCAGAAACAAGACATCAATCTAGGAATAATATGCTGATCTTGTGCATTCATTTATCTTGATGGCAGGATGGAGGTTTATCTGCTTTAAGCACAAATAACAAATTTAATAAAGGACTTGGTTGGAGAACAGCATAAAACAGGCCTGCTTTATTGTACTGATTCATTCACTTCTAAAAAAAAACAATTTTTGTATCAACTTAACATTAAGCTGAGCCTATATATTTATTTTGTAATGCAATTCTAACTATATGAAGTCATTTAAATATGTCCAAAAGGTTGAGAGGATTTTAATAGTCACAATAAATATTATAACATTAATGATAGCCGACAACCCTGTTTCCATATAATGCTTTTTACAATTTTTATCCCACCTTTATTTTTTTATAAATAACTCAAGGCAGAGAAAGTATCTATTACTAAAATGGTAAAATGGGAATCATAGAGAATTCTAGTGAATCTTACTTTTTTTTTTAAACAAAAGTATACCTAATATAAATGAAAAATGAAGAGGCCTTCCTTTCTCTTGGCAAAGAGGCAGCTTGATGATAGTATGCCTGTTATTTCTCAGTCCTAAGCCATAATGTGATTTATTTATTATTATGTGCAAACTTGGCCACTCATTTTTGTTTAACCAAATGTCCTAATTTAGTTTTATGTATAAACCCAGTCACTGAGTAAATAACAATGACTGATTTAGAAATTATATATATAGTTAGGGCTCATACATATTAATCCAGTTTTCCTAGAAAATGATTTATTGAACAAAACACAACATACTAAGTCATAAATCATAGCAAACAGACCACAAAAGCTGTATTCACGTAATGAAAAATCAAACAAACCATGTGAGTTAAATTTTGGCATAATATAAACTCAGATGTAAATACATATATTTTGAAAGTAGTGTCATATTTGGGTATATGCATAATTTTTTATTTTTTGATTTATTCTGTCATGTTTATGTAGTGTATATTGGAAGTGGCAACCCTTTGAGAGCTGTAGGCAATGACATTTCATTTTAATGTATGCTGATTAGTGTACATTTAAAGTGACAATTAAGTTGTAAGTGTAAGTAAACAATTTTAAACATATTTATATTAAATCAATAAAATATAATAAATGAAGAGCTTAATCTCATATATTTTTCCCAGAATTTATTAGAAAATGAATATATAAGTTGTATTAACAACTTTTCTTAAAATACTAGTCTCTTTGGAGGAACAAAGAAGTATCAAATGAAACTTTCTATTTGCATGAAGTGCTCTGTAACCTATGTTGACCTCCACTCCAAATCTCTCACTGGTTTATATATTGAATTATTTAAAACATTTATATAGATGTCCATCTTATAACAAACTCTGGGGGACTCCAAATTAAAACAACATAAAAACCATATTAAAATTATAAAAATCAAACACATTAAAAAAAAAAACTGGTGCCAAAGCCAAGTTTCCAATATACAGTCATCTCATGTTATCCCAGGGCTTCTTCGAAAAGCTAAATCTTCAGTGCTTTATGGAAGGCTGGGGAAGTAGAGACCTGCCAACATTTCAGGTGGAAGTGTTCCACAGGACAGGGCAGCCATAGAAAAGGCTCACTTCCTAGCACCCACAAAATGGCAATATTTAAGAAAAGGGACTAGAAACACGGCCATCTTATCTGACCTAGCAAGATGGATAGATATCCTAAGGGAAAGGTCATATGGGTCCTCTGTGGAGAAGGGCGGGATATAAATTTAAATAAAATAAATAAATAAATATACTTGGCCATATGTAATATATAATATTAATGTGATATTTATCTTAAATCACACTTGGAAAGAAACTAAGAGCCAATACAGCTCAGACATCAGAGGTGTTACATGGGCAAACCTATGGACACCCATAGCTGCTGCCATGTTCTGGACTAATTGAAGTTTCCAGGTGCAATTTAAGGGCAGACTCATGCAAGAAATAATTTTATCAGTTCTCATAAGGGAATAAAATGCTGGGAAAATATATTTGACCATTTGTTAAATAGTAAAGCATTTAACTGTCTTTTATAAGAATGAAATTCATTCTCTGATCTTGTGGGTTGATTTCCAAACGTTTCGTTACCACATAAAGTAAAATCAGCAGTGAAATATTAGGAATGAGCTAAGAAACTTTAAAATCAAAATCTGAAAATTAAATTATGTACATTTGCAAAGAAAAACATATAAACATATGCTGTTCGTCTATTTTTCTTTGAAGACTTCAGTACTATAAATCATTACTGTTTCCTGGTCTTTAAATTGACATATGGAACATAAAGAACAATAATCAGATTAGGCAAGCAATCAGGATGATCAACCAAGATAGTAGGACAGAAATATGTTCCTTTTAGGTCATGCTACAGTTATAAACAAAGAAGCTACAATGAGTTTAATAAGGTTAATGAACGATTATTTCTGGCAGTAATAGCTGATTTAGATCCTTTCACAAAAATTAAATTTTAAAAAGTATGTTTACTTAAAAGGAAATCCCACTAAATTTCCTGAATCCTGCTCTAGTATTAGAAGCACATTTAACTGAAGTCACAATGCACACTTCACCATTATCATAGTTAAGAATGGATTCATATAGTTGCTTCTCGGTGAGTCAGCCTTCTTTCTGAATTACAGAAAGTAAAACAAAGAGAAAAACAACACCTTAATTTTTTTTAAAAACAACTGCAAAATGTTGACTAGGAAAATTATAAATGGATAAAGGGGACAGTGTTAATGTGAAATAAAGACTGGCAAAAGTGCTTTTGGTATTATTTGGAATAAAATAAACAGACCAGGCCTAGGGTAATTGTCTGATATCAAAGGGAAAAATGGAATTTACAAAATAAGATAACTGTAATAGGACTATGTCATTAAAACTATGAAGACAAAATGGATTAAGCGTATAAAGAAAGAGAATGAAGAAAGAAATCCAAAAAGCCTGCCAGACTATTAAATGCTGAAAAAATGGGAAGATTCTTAAATACCCACAACAGAGGAATGATTGGTAAAGATGGGAGAACTTAGCAGAGATGGCAAAATTAATTAGAAAAAGATCAACAACTATATTTATCAGTGACTTGAAATCCCTTATAGACTTTTCACTGAAGATTATATAATTTATTATTTTATATTAAACACAAATAAAACAAAAACAAAATTGTACTAGAAAGATAAAAGGCAAGTCTACATTAAAACAGTACATTCAGAAAATCAGGATGCCCTTTTTTTAGCAATTACCTAAAAAGGAGGTAATGAAACATAACTGCATTCTATGCATATAGAAAGGGTGATATAACACAATGAGAGTAATAGATGTAACATTGCTTATCAAAAGTACAGAATCTTATTGTGTATAGTACAGGAATAGCCACTGAAAGTACACTAAGGCATGCTAAAGGCAGAGCTTTTGCATATGTGAGGGCAGTTTTGATTTAGATAGCTTGCTGGCCTAAAAAAGGAAGATGATTATTTTAGGAAGGACAGCTTGATCTCACTTTCTTCCCTAGGCATCACCCATCCATAACCAATCATCAGAAATATATCTTGTGCTTATGTTTATATTTCAAAACTTAATGCTCTGAAGATCTTGTAAGATATGTTCCAATTCTGTAGTATGGATAAGACACTTATATATCTAAAAGAATTATAATGCGGAACCAGTTTCTGCAGAAAATAGCTTTTAGTCTTTTCAGAATACTTTTAAATAGAGTTCTGAGAAACTGCCTCCCCCTTGTTACAATGGCCTACCTCAATCTAACAGAGAGAATACCATCAGCTACATTGGTGAGCCCCAGGAGAAGTACCTACTCTGCTGTTGCACTCAACTTATGGAACATCCTTACTCCTGAAATTAGATTGGTCACATCCATTTTAATTTTTTTTGAAAGGCCATCAAGACCTGGTATTGCCCTTGGCATTGGGCTCTTTTTAATATGGTTCTGCATTTCAGTTAAGCAAATGTATGAGCTTCTCTAGGTGGAAAATGACAACTTAATCATAAACATGTTGTTAATTTGGCTTTATCAATTTTAATGTTTAAGCTCAGGTACAATATGGTTGGTTTGGTTTTGACAGAGAGTAATATAGTATAAAGCAACTGCAATTTGTTTGTTTTTAAAAACATTGTTTTTATCAGACTACTATAGTTACTAAAACTACGGTTAAATAAACCAGTTTAGCACCATTGCATAGAGGCCGGGTAAGAGTTTTCTGTAATGTTCTGCTCCTATCTATGATCATCTGAATTTCTGCAATTTAGATCTGACAGTCCTAATAAAGGCTTCTGGATTAAACAAACTTCTTGTGATACAATAGGTGGGGCAAGACTTTGCATCTGCCTTACATACTATCCTTATTTATTAGATTTTCATCCCACCTTTATTACTTTACAAATAATTCAAAGTGTCAAACATACTAGTACTACTTCCTCCTATTTTTCCCACAGCAACCTTATGAGGTGAGTTGGGTTGAGAGAGTGCCTGACCCAAAGCCACCCAGCTGGCTTTCATGCCTAACAGAATTAGAACTCACAGGCTCCTGGTTTCTAGGCCAAGAAACTATAGTATATTTGTAACTTCAGACATGCAAGGTTCTGTTAATTTAGCCTCATAATGAAGTAAATTTAGCTCATCTAGTTGTGTCCTATCTGGTTTACCTGGGATGGCTGACATCAGTTTGCAACTCTACTGCCGCCCTGGGTCCTAGCAAGGAGAAGGGCGGGGTATAAATTTAATAAAATAAAATAAAAATAAAGGTAAAGTTTCTTTGTCTGACCATTAATTGATTGCAGGCTCCCCCCCCTCCTATTAGATAGGCTGCATTTCTAGCCCTTGTCCCCCCAAATCATCCACATATTCCATTAATTCAGTTAACCATTGGTTAATGATGGTATTTAGGACCAACATTCCTGTCGCATGACCATGCTGCTTAGTGACAGCACATCTGGCATGTTAAACCCTGCATCAATGTTAAGTGAGGACATCACGTGATCATCATTTCCAACCTCCTGCTGCTGTGTGATTGCTTGTAGGAAGCCAGAAAAGGTGCAAATGGCAACCATGTGACCTTGGAATGTTGCAACAGCTGAAATTTTAACCATTGGCATCAAGTACCACTTATTCAGTGCCATCACAAGTTTGAACGGTGGTTGAATGAGTGGTTGTTAAAGGAGAACCACCTGGATTTGAAATCATGTCAGCTATTAATTGGATTGTAAACTATCTCAAAATTATCTAATAATAAGCTATAAATATACATTTTAATTAAATAACTAGATTTTTTTCTTCCATTATCAATTGACATCTTGGAGGGTAGGGATTCCAGTTATGAGCACTGCTGGAGTTAAACCCCCCTGGATTATTATCTTATTCCAGCTAATTCGCTGCACAGAATAGGAAATGCAGGAAAGACATCGTCGCACGATTTTACAAAACGCTCGCGCTGAAAAGCAAAAAGATCTGCAGCTATACAAAATAAGAGAGCAGTTGTTAAATCAAGGCATCCACCCAAGGCCCAGTTTTACATGAAACATCACATCCAGACGCCCAGCTCCTGTCCTGTCCTGTCTCTCCTCATTACCTGATCGCCAGGCTCCTTTTCCAGCAACTGGGAACACAGATCCGAACAGAGTTGGAATTTCCTCCGCCTGAAATAACTCAAGGCGTGGAGCAACGGGTCCATTTCCAGCCCCATAAGCGAAGCAGGCGACTAATAACGCCACGCTAACACTCCCCCCCCCCCCCTTCCCCAACTCCTACATAGGCCCGGCTTCTCAGCTTCGTTTTGCCCAGCAACGCTAGCAGGGGTCCTTGGCGAAGCAAAGGCGACTAAGCAACTGCCTGAAGGGCCAGAGATTACGTTTATCTCCTGTCTCGGAGAAGGGAATGGGCCGGCAGGGAGAGTCAAACATTTCAGCATCAGCAATCACTGCCGAAGCCTTTCGGGGTTGCGGACTACGTCTGATTTATCTGCCTTTCTCTCGTTATGTGGCATGAAAAATACTAAAGTAGCAATTTTTTATAGAGTGCAGAACCAAGAAATTTCATGTGTTGATGTTTTTTTGAACGTCATAAAGATTGCAGAGGAAATTACTTGGAGAAATAGAGTTAATATAATTTTATTTCTCAATAGCCATTAATAATCATCTTTGATTAGTCATAGAAGATAAACACATTTCATTATTTTTACCCAAGTCAAACTTGAGAAAATAATTGCTTGGTATGTGATATGAGAATGTACTATGTGGTTAATTTGTGGTTCAGCGTGTTATGCAAAATCCTGAACATTGAGTTAACTGGAAAATCTGGGGACATTTTTTCTCCGATTAAGGCTCAGGATTGTTATTGTTATGGATAAAGTGGGGGGGGGGGAAGGAACCGGGCGAGAACACCAAGCAGGCAGGAATAGCCAACACTCCAGAAGATAGGCTCTATCTAACAAAAAATGAAATGGTGAAAAAAGTAAGGTTCTACATTTAGACAAGAAAAAACAAATGCACAAGTATAGTATAGGTCCATGATGGCAAACCTATGGCACAGGTGCCACAGGCAGCACGCGGAGCAATTTCTGAGGGCACGCAAGGAGTTGCCCTGTCAGCTCCAGCACACGAGCATGCTGGCCAGCTGATTTTCGGCCTTGATTTTCAGCCATTTTTGCCCTCCTGAAGCCTCCAGAGGGAGAAAAATGGCCCAACAGGCAACCTGGAAGTCCATTTCTGAACTTCTGGTTTGTGTGTTGGGCCTTTTTTCACCCTCCCCAGGCTCCTAGAAAGCTTCTGGAGCCTTGGGAGGGCAAAAAATGGACCTACCAGGCCCACCGGAAGTCAGAAAACAGGTTGTTTCCAGCTTCTGGGGGCTCCAAAAAAGCCATGTGTACATGCGCTGGACAGCAGGGGGTGTCACACATGTATTTTCTGGGGGGAACTGCATGGGAGGCATTAAATTATGGGAGTGGGCACTTGAGCATGCACAATAGCGCAAGCATGTGTGCTTTACGCACCCGAGGCAAAAAAGGTTTACCATCACTGGTATAGGTGGTAACTGTCTCAGTAGTAGTAACTGTGAGAGGGTTTTTGGAAGCTTAGTAGACAATCACTTAAATATGAGCCAGCAGTGTGCTGCAGATGCCAAAACAGCCAACACAGTTGCATTAAAGGAGAGAGAATCAAGATCACATGAAGAAGGAGTCAAGCTATTCTCCAGTGCATCTGAAGGCAGGACAAGAAGCAATGGATGGAAACTAATCAAGAAGGGAAGCAACCTAGAACTAAGAAATTTCCTGACAGAATAATCAGTGGAACAAATAGGCTCTAGAAGTTGTGAATGTTCTAACACTGGAAGTTTTTAAGAAGAGACTGGACAACCATTTGTCTGAAATGGTACAGTATAGGGTTTCCTTCCGGAGCAGGGGATTGGACAAGAAGACATCCAAGTTCCATTCCAACTGTTATTCTGTTCTGAAACTGTCCTTTACCCCGGTCTGAACCCTACGCAATAACTTAGTGATGTTTCACACATCAAAGAAAAGTGCAATTTCCTTAACTATGATGTGCTAAAAAAAATGAACTGAGTTCAAGGAGTCTGTCAAACAAGATTTGGATGTAATCCTCCACCCCAAAGCTAACTAATTTTTTTCTTTCTCTTTTTTCTTTCTGAAGGAAATACTGTATACATGTGGGTGTGTTTATATTTCCATTTGAGAAATAATTGGGATCCATTTATGTTATAAATGGTGAAATTTATAGTTTCTATCTTTTGTCAGGTGTATGTAGACATGCTTAAATGACACACAGGTGCATATGCAAGTATTTTTTGAAAAGGAAAAACCATCCAGGACTTCTTTCAGCTCATACTTGCATTCTTAGATTGACAACATTGTACAGGATTTTGTCAATATAATACTTTATTAATATTTATCATACTTTAGTATATCAATCCCTTTTGGAATTTAAGATATTCTTAAATTCAAGGTCATTTTTCTTTAGGATGAATAGAAAAGTGTGTTATGTGTATCAAGCTGTTTTTTGTCATTAATGATCACAAGTTGTACTTAACTGTTATATTATTGTATTAATTATAGATTGAACTTGGTTTGAACAATCAAGTGAAATTGAATTCATTCACTTGAAGGATTCTGGATACCTATCTAATTTACTGTGTTTACATCAGCTGATATCAACAGGACAGGACAGGACAGGACAGAATTCTTTATTGGCCAAGTGTGATTGGATGCATAAATAATTTGTCTTTGGTACATATGCTCTCAGTGTATATAAAAAAACAAGATACATTCATCAAGAATCATAAGGTACAACACTTAATGATAGTCATAGGGTACAAATAAGCAATCAGGAAACAATATCAATGTAAATTGTAAGGATACAAGCAACAAAGTTACAGTCCTGCAGTCATAAGTGGGAGGAGATGGGTGATAGGAACGATGAGAAGACTAATAGTAATGCAGCCTTAGTGAATAATCTGACAGTGGTGAGGAAATTATTTGTTTAGCAGCGTGATGGTATTCAGGAAAAAACTGTTCTTGTGCCTAGTTGTCTTGGTGTGCAGTGCTCTATAGTGTCCTTTTGTGGGTAGGAGTTCAAACAATTTATGTCCAGGATGCAAGGGGTCTGTAAATATATTCACCGCCCACTTTTGACTTATACAGTGTACAGGTCCTCAGTGGAAGGCAGGTTGGCGGTAATTGTTTTTTAACCTGTCCACTTACCTGAGCTGCAAATTTTTTGAAATTTTTTTATTGAATCATTAAAAAGCAAAAGTATATAAAATGAAGCATTAAATGATACAAAGTGATTGCAGAGAGTAATACAATATAACTAGAGTTTACCACTTATTTATATAGTGCATATCTCCAATAATAAAAAGTGAAAGAAAACAGAACAAAGTGAAGGGGTGTTATCGAAGCATATAGAGATTCTTTTTTTTTTGTATTGAAAAAGTTTTATTGGTTTTACATTTTTTCTATAGGGTAGGGTAAGGGATACAAAGAAATTTTGAGAGCATTCACGTCAGAGTCGTCGGCCTTTCCGAGACCTCAAAATACACAATAAAAAAAATAACCAAAAAAAGCATTTTTCATAACACTACAAGGTAAAAGCAAGTACATATACCTAAATTCTCAGTTCCATGCTGTCAGACATTTACAATAAATCCAGAAAATATTATGCAAAATTGTTCAGGAAAATCAAGGCAAAGTTATTTTTTCGATCTAAGTCTCTTGGCTATTGTATCTTCTTTTTCTCCTCCCTGGCCCCCAGCGGGCGGGGCTGTGGCCCCCTCCGTCCCCCCTGGATCTTCCCCCAGGGCAGAGGAATGTTTTTTAAGAAAGGCTTCCGCCTCAGCAACTGTTTTAATCCTCACTCTTCCTCCTTCCCAGAACACCAGCATCCCTTCGGGTGTCACCCACTTGAACCAAATCCCATGATCAAATAAAATTTTAGACAAGAAGGAAAATTTCCTCCTTGCTTCTCGAATCTTTCTAGGAATCTGCTTCAAGATAGTGACCATTTTTTGTTGGTAAATTAAGGGGTTCCCTCTCTGCGCCTTCAAGATTTCCTCTCTGGTTGACCTTCTAACAAATTTCACATGTATCTCTCTAGGCACTTCATTTATCCTGGCATATGCTGAGTTAATTCTATAGGCTAGGTCAATGTCCCCCCTGATCTCATCTTTAGGTTTTTGTAAATAGTCTGCTAAAATTGTGCTCATAAGATCAGGGAGGCATTCACCAGATTGCTCAAAAACATTCTGAAATCTCAAAAAATATGTCATTCTTTCCATATCAATCCTAGACACATGCCCACTTGTTTCCTCAACCTCTTTAGTAACATTTTTAATCTCTCCCTTAACCCCCACCAGCCCCCCTTCCAATTCTTCAGTCTTCTGTGTGATTTCCAGCGTTTGGTTCCGTGTGTCCAATAGCTCCTTCTTGAAAATGATATTTTCTGCCCTCTGGGCCTGAATTTCTTGAACCAAAGTTTGTATAACAGTTTCAAGAGAAGCCATCCGTTGTTCTAAACTTGTCAGTGCTGTTTCTTGAGCCATCTTAACTGTTAGAGTCAGTGCCACCAAAATGGCGTTTTCAGGGTGGGGCTGGTGAGACTAACCGGGAGCCAAAAGTTCAGATCAAGGTTGAAACGTTGTAAAATTCAGGAACCAAGAGAGAGACAATTTTCCAACTCAATAGTTATAATAGCGAAGGTAATCCAGAAAGGAACCACAAATCCAACAAGAAAAAAATTCTTCATTAATATCCAGAGAGAGTCCCAATTGTAAAGAGACGCTGGGAATTTCCCATAGTTAAAATAGTCAGGCAGGGACAAAGAAAAGCCACTTTCCACCGCCCATCTCAGAGCCCAGAGGAGAGAGTAGAAAAATAATTTTTTTTAACCAGCCAGACCTAGACACAATGTTGCAACTAGCCGCATACCACTTTCCCTTGTTAGAGACAGTCCGGATTTAAGATTTCCGCTTTCTCTTCCAGAGAAGCCATTTCCAAGTGCCGCTTAAGTCCGAGGGGTTTTTTTTGAAAACAAACACCCCCCTCCCAGTCCGTTCAGCCTGGCTGGCAGCAGAAAAAAAAAGTTTTTTTAAAAACTCACTCTCCCCTCGCAGCTGAAGCCTCGGGAGACCTTCCGACTGAGCCGATCAGCTCTCTTCATTGTTGTAAATGGCGCCGTCTTCCTTAGGCGAAGGGAGAACCCCCCGCAGCATGTTCTCCCTCACCTAAGCCGCGCCGGGGGCCACTTCTTCCACCGCCGTGGGGGGGGCGCCCCCCGACGAGCCGGCGTTACGGGAGACCCTCAAACAAGAGGAGTCTCGCCCCCGTGGGGGGGCAGAAAGAGAAACAAAGCGGCGAGCGAGCGCTAGGCTCGCCCGTCGCCGCAGGAGCCGGAACCGGAAGCCAAGCATATAGAGATTCTAAGTCAGCGATGCTAATTCCGCTTCTTTGAGTTCCTTTGTAGCCAAGCGTACCAGCGATCCCAGCATGTATAGAATACCGATTCTTGTTTGTCTCTCAATAGGCTGGTAAGCTTGTCTGCTTCCGCGCAGTCCATAATCTTAGCGATTAACATTGTCTCTGATGGAATGTCACTGGTTTTCTATTTTTGGGCAAAAGCAATTCTAGCTGCAATAATGATGTGGAGAATTAAGTACCAATTAGATTTGTTTAAATTATCTGGCTTCGTGCCTAATAAGAACGTTTCCGGAATCAACTTAATTCTACATCCTGTAATTTCAAAAACCCAATTTTGGATTCTGGTCCAATATATTCCTGCTCGAGGGCAAGTCCAGCTGCAAAATTTTAGATGACCATTAGGTGGAACAATTATCTCCAGATTTTTGCAGGCCAGATATCATAGCCCTACATTTCCCTTCTCACTCAATCTCTGAAATCTTGGAGTCATTTTAGCACTTTACTCAAGTATTAGATGTTATTAAGAAATGTTAGCCAGATAAAGGAAAAATATACATAGGACCTGACTTTGCATACTATGCAAAGCTATAATTTGTTTTCATTATGGTTGAATAAGCAGTAATTGCTGGATTCAACTGAACACTAATATATTAGTCATAGTTTATAAATAACATTCTGTCTTAACATAATGAGACAACTTGACCTGCTCTGTCTCTATGTAAGGTATCCTACTCAATAGTCAAAAACTAAACTTCTGAGATCAACATAGGAGGGCCTTCCCTGTTTATCTGCTTGTCAGCAAATTAGGCTGATAATAAGGTATGTAATCTTAGTAGTGTTGTTCCCCCACGCCAAGTAGCAATGGAATTACAGGCCTGAAATATCACTTATTTACCTATGTTTATATTTTATAAATATAAAAAACAGTTTCAGTTAAAACTGACTTTCATCTTTGTATATTCACATTAAAACAAAATAATTAACAAAGGAACATAAGTAATAAAAATCTAGCACATGCATAGAATATGGATTTTTTTGTTACACAATGACCTTTAAAAAGTTGAAATATCAGAATGGCATGCTATAAATAATAACTATTATAAAAATTATAATTCTGACAGTTGGCCTGGGGACTCAATGTGGGAGTACTATGCCATTAGTACTCTGCTATTCAACTAATAGCAGATAGATTAATAATTAATTTTAATATAATAACACATAATGTAAAATATGAAAAGCAGTTATATCAGAAATACTGTAGTTAGATGAGCTCTCCTTTGGAAATGTATAATATACAAATCAATAAAATAAATAACTCAGGAATTTTGCCAGCTACTGGTACAGTATGCTTAGTTGGCTATATAGTCCAAGGATCTGACTTCACATATAAAAGCTTAATATATTCATATGCTAAGTATGCATATGTAAAAAGCTTGTTAATCTTCTTCATGATTCTCAGTTGCAAAACAGATGGAGAATTAATTCTGTCAGGCAAAAATGCAAGATAGATTTTATATGCCGATAGCCTGGGTTTATTGCACCATTAACCACTAGAACAGTTCCATGGTGTACAATGTATCTCAATCAGCTAATCTTAATGCAAAGTCTATCTGTAGTCTAGCCATTCTTTTTAGTTCAATTTTTCTGTTAATTGGGAAAAGGTGTTGCCAGAAACATTGTGGAAACCATTATTCTAGTGGCAGTTTAGTTTGTTATTCTGCAGTTCAGTGCAACCAATTATACAGTTGAGATAGTAGGTTGATGTCTATACTTATTTGGTATCTGATTGATTCACTTATAAATGGCAATGCCCTATCAAAAAATGTGTATCCAGTTCCTTTCATCACTGAATGCAGGATTTGATTTCCTGGCTCCTCATTATATTGATAGCTCTCTCTGGAACTCTGATTTGATGATGTTGAACTGCAGCCTGTGGAATTTGATACAGAATTCTAACTAAGGCCTGGACAAGGGAAAATAGAGGTGTCAATTGCTCATCCTTATCTGGGGTCTACCTTTCAAAATAACATTTGCCTTTTTAGCAGCTACATCATATTCAATTTATGATACGCTATGTCATCTAGAATCATTTCCCATAGTATTGCCAAGTCAGGTCTCTTCTATCTTATACTTGTGCCTTTTATATTTTCTCCATTTATTTAATTTATATGATGCCCATTGCATGGTTCAAGGCGACTCTGAGCCTCATCTGAATGAAAGACTACATCCCATTCATTCCAGCCTGTTGTTCAAATTTTTTCTTATCTTTTTTTCTTTTCTAAAATAATAAATAATATTAATAAAATAGTCACTCCTCTTATTTTGGGTCACCTGAAAATATAATCAAACCTCAACCCCTTTATTCATCAGCAAGAAGAATATCAAACAACTGATAATTGTTCAAGACAGAAACTTGAAATCCACTTCATGCCATTCTCTTATAAGTGGACTATTTAGGAGTACTTTCTGGATGTCAGAACTCAGTCAGTTCTGAATCCATCTAATAGCAGTGGCATCTGGTCTGTATTTTATCATTTTATTAATGTGGATGTCCTGAGACTTTGTTGAATGCTTTGCTGAAGTCAAATACAATATGTCCGCAGCATTCCTTTGATTTGTTGAAAAAGCAGGTCAAATTAATTGGCTCTTGTACATTGTTGCATTGCAAGTGCTCATAAACATTTTGTTTAGTAATCTGCTTCAGGATTTTGCTGAGGTCTGTAACTTCCAGATTACTCTTGTTCCCTTTTGTGAAGAAAGGAACATTTCCTCTTGGGTTTTGGACCTGACAATTCTCAACAACACTATTGATTGTTTTTGTTTTTTGATTATCTGACATAATTTGATTGTTTTGTGTTCACCTTTGCAAGCTTTTAATGAATACATTAATGAATACTGGAATTATAGTTGGGAGTTACGCCAGTCATTAAGCAGGTCACCATTGACTGATCTGATTTTACAATATTTCTTGTATTAATTAAGTGAATATCGCAGTTCTTAAGTGAATTCATTGTCCACAGCAGATGTGTTTTTCTGCCAGAAACTGACAAAAAATGCCAGTTTCTGAGAAAAAAACATAATCAATCATGATCATCTGGCTGTAGGATGCTGCAAACTGCCATAAATGTGAGTTGATTGCTGGGAGCCCAAAATGTGATCACATAACTACAAGAGTGGTGGCCCCACATCGGAATTTAGAATCCAGAGTGTATGTGTTCCCAAGGAAATCCATCATAACTTCAATAAGTCACTAAGTGACAGATATTAAGTAAAGAATTACCTGTAATTCATCCTGTTGGTTTAAATTAGTTAAGTGTTCTTGCGTTCTCTCCTTGTCTACCCTAAGCTGCAGCTCCTTTATTTCATAGCCAGCTGGAACTTTGTTGCCTGAGTGAAGAGAAGCAGAAAATACTATTTAAAATTCTGCTTTTTCACCATTATTCCTTCTTTTTTCTTCCAATATATCTCTATGCTTTGGCTTTTTTTGTTTTTAATGTATCATTTGTTTCTGAAAATGCTGTTTTCTTATTTGGGCTATTTCTTGCAAGCCTTTGTTCTGACATTTAGCCTTTCTGACACAATGTTTAGTTTCTTGCAATTGCCTTATACAGTATTGGTCTTTGGTTCTATGCACCTTTGGGGGGGGGAGTTCTGTGGAGAGACACAGGTCTCTAAACAGGCCTCCCATATTTTTTCTACTAGTAAGTATTTTTTACAATTGCATTTTCTAGGATTTTTCTTCTTTACTGGACACTATCTTCTTTCAGGATTTCAAACCATTGGATTGTATCTAGCTTCTTTTTGAATTAATCATAATCCACTTTTCTTCCAGTATGTATCCCTGATTCTTTCATCCATGCTTCCATGGTAAGTATTAGATCCAAAGTAATTGCATCCCTGTATGCAAGGCTTGAAAGAAAATATATGCACCAAGACATTCAACAATGGAAATTTTCTCTACCTGTTATTTGTCAATGCCTGGATGAGATTTTGTTGTTGTAGTGTACTTATTTTTTATTTTTGCTTTCTATCATTATCCCAAATATAGATGTGGTTATGTCAAAAAGAAGCATTTCTCACATGCTGTGTATCATTCTTTTCTACTGCACAATCTGCAAATGGAATCAAATAAAATAAGCAAACAGCATAAGATCTTGACAGCTGTGTACAGACTCAGGCAAAGACCATACAGAACACTAACCTAGTCAGGTTTACATTTTCACCATCATTATTAGGCTAGAAAGGCTAGAATGTGAACACTTAAAGTCTTGATATAAATAGTCATGTCCATTTGTGTGCATTTTGAAGTCTAGCATCTGGAGTTAGCTATTTATTCACTGAATCACATACAGTATCTTTCTGGCTTTTCAACATAATTGACTCCTTATCATGTTAAAAAACCATTTGTAAATGAATGAAGAAGCATCAAGGCATAGAATATTGCACCATACTGCACTTTGAGCGTGAATGATTAATGGAAAGTGTTTCTAGGCTGAAAGGAGGGAAAATAACAAAGAGGGAAAGAAAGGCGGAAAATACCTTTCACAGCAAATTTCTGTATGATTGTGACACATTTGCCTTTAGGTGGTTCAGGAACCAAGTCTTGGGCTGCACATAAGTGCTGCATTTTAACATGCACTTAGGTAGACAACTTGAAGTTACACACAGCTACAAGCCATTCTGACAGCTTAAACGTTTATCCACACAGGATGAAATTTTGCAGAAGCTTTTCAAAATCAAATTCTATCTCAGAATTTGATAGATACAAACTCAAAGTAAACCGCTCCAAACATGATTGCAGAAAATACGACTTCAGCAACAGAGTGGTCAATGCCTGGAATGTTCTACCTGACTCTGTTGTTACATCCTGAAACCCCCAAAACTTTAACCTTAAACTGTCTACATGGACCTCACCCCATTCGTAAGAGGTCTGTAAGGGGGTGTGCAAAAATGCACAAGCATGCCTTCCCTCCCTGTCCTACTGTTCCCATTTATTTGTACTCATTTCTTATGTAAATACGTATACCTGCGTATACTTATATGCCTATATATTATATTCATATTAATACTTGTTTTCTCAAACATACTTGACAAACCAAATAAAATTTAAAAAAAAGCACAATGAAATCTGCGTTTATGGACACTTTACTACTGGAAAATGAGATACTGCCAGGTTTGGAATAGCAGCCTGGTTCCTTACTTAAAAGGTGTTTTCTTACTGTTTTTAATTGATATGCTTAGGATATTCTTTGCTCTAGAACCGCGTTCCTCCTCTTCCTCCTCCTTATTTGCAAAGCAGCTTACCCTCGCAGGCAGCTTGCCTCTTTCGCTTCCCCTTCCCCCCTCTTCATGTGGCTCTTAGGAACCGCGAGGACTGGCTAGGGCTGCCCTGGGAAAGGCTGGCCGTGAAAGGGCCCCCACCTCAAAATAATAATAATAATAATAAATGAAGACCGGGCAGCCGTTCACCGAAGTCCCCTCCCCCCCCCCCCCCCCCCTTCAAGGAAGCGGACGAAAAGTCATCACTCCGACGTCCAGGCAGCCTTCGGGAAAAAAAGAAGGGAAGCGCCGGCCGCCGCCAAGATGAAGGGACCGCGCAGCCGCAGTGGGAAGAAGGGGGGCGGGGGAGGATTGACATTGCGGGAGAAGAGCGGGTTTCGGGAGGACGGCGACGACGCAGCAGCAGCAGCCAAGTAGCCGCGCGCACCTCCGCGGTGGCGACGGGCGCGCGGGTGTTATATGTGTGCATGTGGGGTTGTCTTCGCGTAGCAGCCTCCCTTGCAGTTTTCTGCCTCCGTCGCGCCGGGGCGGCTGTCGGGCCCAGCAGGTGGATAACTACGGCCGTCGAGCCATGGGGGCCGCACTGCCGCCGCGCAGCCATGTCTAGCGGCGACAGCAGTAGAGGCGCTGCCCGGAGGAGCGCAGCTGAGCGCGGTGCGCGACGCTTTCTTTGAAGCGGGCGGCTTGGCGGCGGCGGCTGCATGAAACGATTCCATGTTGGCGGTTCAGGATTAAGCGAAGGAAGACCCCGGTCGTGGCGCAGAGAGCCGGCTGACTTCTTCCTCTCTCCCTCCATTCCTCGGCGCTCCGGCGGGGAGGGGAGAGGCATGGCTGACCGAAGCGCCCCGAAGTGCCACTTGAGGCTGGAGTGGGTTTATGGCTACAGAGGTCACCAATGCCGCAACAATCTTTACTACACGGCCGCCAAAGAGATCGTGTATTTTGTGGCGGGGGTTGGAGTGGTGTATAGTCCCCGGGATCACCGGCAGAAATTTTACCTGGGGCACCAGGACGACATCATCAGGTAGGATGCCGCTTCTTCCTCCCCAGCCCTCTTCCCCTATTCTGCTCCAAGCCTTCCTTGGAACCGTCCTTGCGGGAATGGTCGCAGGACAATCGGCGGGCGCCCTCAGTAGGGCATCGAGTCCCCGCTTGATTCCCTTTCCTAGAAGCGTTGCAGTAGCTGGGAATTCTTCGAAGCTTTCTTCCTTCTCCTTCTTTTATGAGACTTCTGCTTATCTGTTTTATTCCAAACATTAATGTTTGGTTTCTGATCATTGCAGTTCCTTTCTTTTTCTAAGATTATATCCACTGAAATAATCTCCTGGGGGGAAAAAATTCAGTTTATAACTAAACTTTTAGCAACTGTAACTTCCTTTTCTTGAGAATGAAGTAGAGGTTTTGAATCTATTTACTTTGGCTAGTGTGTGGAATCGGAATTCACATAATGAATACCGGATCTCTGATTTTGATTCAGACTCCACTTCTTTTTAGCCTTTTCCCACAGTCAAGTTGAACTGCTGTCCACACATTTTCGATTGAGAGACAACTACAGTATCCTTACATGAACTACACAGTCTCCTTTGCCAATTGCTAGCCTGCCTTTATTCTGTGTCAGTGACCATAATTGACTTTACTCTAAGGTACAGGGTCATAAGCCTAATAGATTTTACACACCATGAATCTGGCCTGGGATGGTATTCTTATTCTTATTCCTAAATAAGAACAAATTTGATACTGGTGTGCACTTAAACCCATATGGTTTGGAACAAAAAGAGGGTTATATCAAATGGACATGGTGCAAAAAAAAGTTAATGGTGTATTGTCAATGAAATTCTCACGCATGCAGGTAGAGTTGTACAAAAGTCACCTAGCCACAACACCAACACACCCTTGATGTCTAGAAGTTGAGTCGTGGCAACTGGACTTCTTTTCTTGTTGGTTTGGAATGTTTCACTGCTTATCCAAGTAGTTTGGGTGACTGAAGAAGCTACATGGATAAGCAATGAAAAATTTCAAACCAAAAAAGACAATAAATCCAATTGCCATGACTCAACTTCTAGACATCAGGGTATGTTGGTGCTGTGGCTAGGTGTAAGTAAGGAAAGGTCTTCAATTTCTATCTTTCCAAAAACCTCATCTGTCATCATTGATTTTTATGTACACTTGTTAAGATCAATTGAAGGTGGCACTTCTAATATAGCAACAGGCTGGGGTTTTTTTTTTTTGCTTCTTCAATATCATTGAAGGCACCTGGAAATATTTTTTTATATTGCTGCTTCTTTTCCTTTCACTGCGTTATGAAATTGTCTACAGCTGAACAGTGTACGTTTTGAAGCATTGCAACCTTTGAGTGGCTGATTGGAAGATAGTATTTATCTTGTCCTGAACAGGTGTATTTTCCCATTCCTACTAAGTATGCTTTTTTAGTTAAAATAATATTGGTATCTAGTTTTATTCTCTTTTATTGATTAATAAACAAATTGACACATAATGCTATTTTTTCTCTGTCCTCGACAATGGTTTTCCTTGATTCCTCCCATTAATTCAAATCAGTAAACTTGCAGAAGTTTACTGTTGATGTATTATATAACTGTGACCCATTTCTTCAAGCTTTTGAATATTATCTTGTGCTAGTAGTCCTGTTTTATATGAATAAATAGAATTACACTTTTATATAAGTAATGTTGGCAATCAGCATAACATTGGCAAAATCTTAGAAAATAATATTCAAACATTGTTTTGGAATTGGTTTTCACTTAGGATTTAATAATTGTGTATTGTATTTGAATACACACACACACACAAAACTTTCGAAGTAGAATAAAACAATTCTTTTTACTGAATTTTTGATGGTGTTACATTTTTCCTTAAACATTAATCTTCCAAGTTCAAAATAAATGGTTTAAAATCTTTCATTAACTTTCTTAGAGCTATCAGTAAAAATAGAAAACATTTTAAGGGTGTTTATTTTGAGATACGATTTCAAATAAATATTTTATTTTTATTGTATTACTCATATTTTAGTTCATAATTATATAGAAATAAAAGTATATTTTCACTAGAGTATACCATTATTTGAAGCATCAGTGTCAAATATAAGTTATAGCTGTATTTCCAATAAAAATATTTGTTCTTTATAGTAGATTGTATACTATACAATTATTGCTATTAGCATAATTCCTATTGTTTTCTACAGTGAGTACATGTCATATGGAATTAGTCGCTTTTGCATTCCAACAATAATATGCATTAACAAATCTCTCCCCTATTTTTAAATGTGATACTACTATCATTTGCAGAAAATAGTAAATGTGATTGTGGGTCTGTATGATTTTCTCTAGAGTAGGAAAATAAGCCAACACCTAGGACATGCAAAATTTATTTTAAAACAAACGCAGCTTTTTTGCTCATAAAGCTGTAAAGATAAATTTGATAAATCAACATATCTAGAGAAACCTCATGTCAGTGAATGAGTCAGTAGGATGTTCAGTGGTGAGATGTGAGCATTTTTCATAGGATACATTATTTGTAAGAAAACTGAAGAAAGCATTCTGTTCAGCAGTTGAGATTTCAGTCTTATTGTAGCTGTATAGCCAAGGCAGTCACCAATCTTACTGCAGGAACAGAAGCAAATTCCATGAACAGTAGGGGAGCTGTCCAGCACAAAGCGATACCATTCAAAGTAGAAGGAAAACAAGCCAAGGTTCTTGTCAAAACGGGAGCTGTCCAGCTTTGTTTTTAGATATTGGGTGGAGAGGTGTATGAGAAGAATTACAACAGTTTTAGCGTTTTGCTGCATTCAGAGAATTCCATGGCAAAGGGTTCTTCAGACTTGTTTAGCAAGTAGCAGCAGAGCACATATAGTTATCCAAAACACTTAAATATGTAGAGAAGCTTAAAGAAGGGCAGTTTATATTCAGTAAGAAAGGATGTTTAGAATGAAAATCTAAAACATATATTATATCAGTAATATATCAATATTATAGTGGAAAAATTATAAACACAGAAAGCAGTAGGCCGCTAGATTATTTTGCATTATTACAGTATCAGTTTACCTCCAAATTGCCCTAATATTACTATATTACATTGCTGTACATTATTTTTGTGTACTTAGAAAATGTAACTTCTCAGATATTAGATTTGAAAAAATAATCAAAGGTTAATATCTTTAGCTATTATATTTGGACATAATAAGAGTAAAAATGTATGGATTCATAGTCATTTAAATCTGGAATGTGGTTGAAAGATGCTAGTTTCTATAATATCTACCTCCTTGGAAATCTTTGTTAATAGCATGTGAAAATGAATTAAAGAATACATGAACTTTTGAGATAACTAACTTAAAGTATAATTATGTAGCATTTGTTTTTTTCTGTATATGTTTTCCTGAATTTTTCTGAGTAAAATTTTCACATCTGATTTGTTCAACTGGCAGTAAAGGATATGGGTATAGCTACTTCTCTGCTTACATGAGATAGTAGGAAGCTACCATTGTCAGGCACAGTAATTGAAGATTGAGTTGTAGCTCAGATTTATTTCTCATAACTATATCCAAGAATCTGGTCGACTAAGTCCACACTAAATTGGCACTAGATAAAGGTCAACAGAATTCAATGGGGGTTGGACTTGGATCTCTTGTGGCAATGCAAAGACTCTAAATTGATGGTGTGTTTAACTCCACCCTTCAGCTCTGCCTGCTCTTCTTCTACACATATACAAAATAAGGCCACTGATTTATTAGGTCACCATAGTCAGTGCTGTCTGGCATTAGCTGTTCAAGATTTCACTCCATCTTCCCTCTCAGCCCTATTTGGAGATTCAACCAGGTTTCTTTGTATCTACTCTACTATGAAATTGTTGCTAAAAACAAGGCATCCTATTTCCTATTGAAAATGATGTGGTTTTTATTCTATATCAAATTTTTATTTTAAAATATTTACAATACATTAAAATTAAAAAAAACATTAAAATGTGTAGTATGTTTAGAGTTATTATGTCAAATCAACAGGCTGAGGAGCTGAGGGCATAAGATAATAGTTTAAAGTTTATTTTTTTACATGTAAGTAAATTAATGGAATAATTAAGCTACAACAAATTTTGCAGCTTATTTTGAAAATCAACCATATTTTTGCTGCTAAACAATTAATGGGCTGTAGACCCAGTGACATTTAGAATAAATCAACTGAGATTGATACAATGTATTTTCTGGTTTGATATTTGTTAAATGACTGCAAGATGACTTACTGCATCTTCCTAAATTAGCACAGTTTTCCAGATGGGACATAACAAAGGAAAAAAGAAAGCTGACTTCATCTGATTAGACCAGATTGGTTTCTAAAGCTGATTTCACCAGGGGTTCTGTACCTTTTTGTTCTGGAACACATTTCAAAATATGAGAAATTTATAATCCCACCTATATAATTGGTCATGAAGTCCTCTCTAGTCACATAAACAACTCAAGAAACTGAGAATAGTCAGAGCTTTCAAACCACTTTCTTGTCTTTGTAATGCATTGAAAAATCATTTCCCTAAAATATTCCCAGAACCTAGTGGTTTTCAGAGAAACATTCATACTGAACAGTAACATAAAATAAAATCACAGTGGTTTGGGGACATGGAGCAGGGGGAGAAGAGAGAAAAAGCAGAAGAACAGAAGCTTCTCTGATTTACCTGTTTCTATGGGGCTGCTTCCAAGAGAGCAGGTTATGGCTTGCCTGTTTTGGATATAATGGGGAAGCTTTTGAGTAACTTCCTTTCTCTAAATAATATTTTCTTAAAAGAAGACTGCCCCTCTCTATATCAGGAAGGTGGACTGTTTCCAGCTTTCTTCAGGATGGTCTTCAAGGCATATGGGCAGTCTTCAAGGGCAGTCTCATGTTGTTGTGGAATGGGAACCTTGACTCGGAAGTCCATGCCACATTTTCAGTATATCTTTCATATAAGTTTCATTTAAGACTGTTCTGTAAACTTTGAAACTATGTAGTACATTCTAGAAAATAGAACATTCTTGAGAACATTCTTCTTTTGCCAGGAGTCAGCAGTTTCATGTCAGACTTTTAGCATTTGTTGTGAAAATTCGGATGGGACTTCCAGATATCTGGCAGATTTGTAACCATATTGTTATTGTGTATAAATATGGTTGTTATATTATTATGAACTGAACATATATAATTGGTATTCATACACAGAGGCTATGTAGTACTTTAGAATGAAAAAATGCATACACCAGCAATCAAATGTGCTTAGTCCCATGGTGAATGGGTGAAACCTTTAGCTCTGAAAGTAAATAATAAAGTTTTAAATCCACATTTGTTTCTATATACTGTGTCTCCAGATGATGAAGAATAATAACTGGTGGCACCTCAAGTGACATATCTAGTAACTTAAGTGTGAATAAACCCCTGCATTCTTAAATGAATTATCTGTTATCCTTGGATTATATGGATTATGAAAGATATTAGTAGGATGTAGTTTACAAGTAATGGATTTCTTTCTTCCATGCTTTTGCTCTGTGCCAATTTACCATCTGAAAAGTATTCTTAAAAGCAATTCCTTTTCTGTTCAACTAGAAAGTTGCTTGTAGAAAAGTTCAGAGAGCTTGTTATACTGATGTTCAGAATAATAATTCCAGGTATGTTTAAGACACACAGTAACATTCAGACTATAGATGCCCTGTTTCAAAAGTTATTAACTGTTGCTGCTAAGTGGGCAATTAAGCAAATGGAGAGGGGGAAAATAACAAACCTTTTGAATCAGGAAGGATGCAAATTTGAGTTAGGATATATGGTTTAAGTTCTACAATGTGTTAGGTTATATGACATGGTATTTAGATCTTAAGAATTATCATGTATGTATTTTAATGTTTAACCAAAAGGTTGAAGGTGTGGGTGTTTATGATGGGTTTGTTATAAGGTTTCTAATGGATTGATTATATACAGAATAAATACTAGACTAGGAAGTACTATGGCTTTTAGGTAAGAATGGTTAGATTGATAGGTGAACAGAGTAAATAATATTTGGGATGTTTGGAATTATTAGAGTGGTGTATAGCGGAAGTCAGGGGGGTGGGTTTGAATGGGAGGTGGGGGAGGATTAGGGTGGAGGGTGGGAATATACATGTATAATCAATCTAGAGATGGGAATAATGGGATACGGTTATTCTAAGAGAGATTTATATTATGTTTTATATATGTTTAATTAACTTAGAAGATGGCGTTAATGGGATATTGATATACTAAGAGAAATTTATATTGTGTTTGCTGGGAGGCGAGGGGGTATAATATCTGAATGAGAAATTTATTTTAAGACGGGGTGAGGGGAGGGGGTATAGTATTTGTATGTGATTTATATTATATGTCGGGGGGGTAAAAAGGGGAAAAATTTGTTTGAATAAAACTTTTTCAATTTAAAAAAAAAGTTATTAACTGTTGTTTATGCTTATTTTTTTCCAAGCCTTGCTTTACATCCTGATCGAGTATTGGTAGCAACAGGTCAAGTTGGGAAAGAACCATATATCTGTGTTTGGGACACCTACACTGTACAGACTGTATCAGTAATGAAAGATGTTCATACACATGGTATAGCTTGCTTGGCATTTGATGTAGATGGTCAGGTATGTATATTTATTAATTATTCTGTTTAATGTCTGCATAATTTGTTGAAAAGTCTAGTGTATAGACTAGCTTTGGATGATACACTGAGATATTTAATTTTTAAAATAAATATATAGAAGCATTCATAAACATGAGAACATTAAGGCTTATTTACATAGTTAAAAATGGTCTATCATTCTAATAATTAAATTGTATTATATAGCACATTACTGTGTAAATTCAGCTTTTGTAGAGCTAAAAGGAGTCTCTGCAGATTTTACTCCACTAATTGCTGCCAATTATAAGGGGTAGTGCTCATCTCCATTTCAAAGCGATAGAGCCAATGCTGTCCGAAAACATTTCTATGGTGATGTGGCCAGCATGATATCACGAAGCACTGTTATCTTCCCCCCGTGGTGGTACCTATTTATCTACTTGCATTTGCATACTTTCAAACTGATAGGTTGGCAGGAGTTGGGGTGAGGCTGGGTGCTCATGCTGTTATGTGATGCTCAGATCTCAAACTTTGGTTGCTGGTTTTCCAGCTGACAAGCCCAGCCTCTTAATTGCTGAGCCACCATGGCACCCAGCTTAGTTTTTGTATAAGAGTGAAATTCTGAATTTCGCAATCAATTTCCTAATTCTATAGAAAAACTAAGCTCCTAAAGTTGTCCTGAGGCTTCGGAAGAAAGACAGATCATGACAGTTAAAGGTAGTCTTCAGCTTATGATCAGTTGCTTATTAACTATTTGAAATTTTGACAGACCCCCCAAAAGATTCTTATAATCCGCTTTCAAAGTTACAAGGGCCTCCTTGCAGTCACATGACCACATTTTGGGCACCTAGACACTGATCCACATTTACAGCTGTTTGCAATGTCCTAGGGTCACATGACAGTGATTTACATTGTTTTTGCTGAAAACCTTTGGTTCCATTTTTTGGCAAAAATGCTGCATAATGAACATTGGGTTCATTTAACAACTGTGATGTTGATGACTTTGAATTCACTTACCGTATTTTTTGGAGTATAAGATGCACCGGAGTATAAGACGCACCCAGGTTTTGAAGAGGCAAACTTTTTAAAAAAAGTAGGTAGGTAGATAGAGGGCTAGAGAGGGAGAGAAAGAGAGAGAAATACGGTAGGTAGGGAGAGAGAGAGAGTAATTAGGTAGGTAGGTAGCTAGGTAGATAAAGGGATAGAGAGAGAGAGAGAAAAATACAGTAGGTAGGTAAGTAGGGAGACAGTGTGTAGATAAATAAGTAGGTAGAGGATAGAGAGAGAAATATAGAGAGAGAAATACAGTAGATAGGTAGGGGGAGAGAGAAGGTAGGTAGGTAGATATAGGGGAGAGAGAGAGAAATACAGTAGGTAGGTAAGGAGAGCGAGAGCGAGTAGGTAGGTGGGTAGGTAGATGTTTCCAGGTGTATTTACCCATGTGCTGGAGAAGGAAGTCACTGACCACCTTTGGAACAAATCTTTGTTTCTGCAGGCATAGTACTTGACCAACGTAATTCTCATCAATCACTCTAACTAAACAGCTTTCCAAAAGGGAAAAAAAATCCTTTTTGCACTGTGCAAACCTCCCCAAATGGCCTGTTTTTTGTGAAAATGGGACCATTTTCCCCCAAATAAAAGGCATTAATAGCCTTGGGGGGGGGGGCTTGCAGAGTGCTCCTGGGGGGCGGGGGGGGGCAAAATGAGGAAAAATGGCCCGGTTTTTGTGTGAAAATGGTCCATTTTTGTGTCAAATAAATTGCATGCATAGCCCTATGGAGGCTTATAGAGTGCTGCTGGGGGCTGGGGGGGGGGCAAAAACGCCCTGTTTTTTGCTCATTTCGGCCCTCCCCAGCCCCCAGGAGCTCTCTGGAAGGCTACATAAGGGTATGGGCGTGGCCATTTTGGTGAAGGGGCATGGTTTCAGGAGGCAAAAAAATGCTGTATTCGATGTGTAAGACGCACCCAGATTTTCAGCCTCTTTTTAGAGGAAAAAAGGTGCGTCTTATACTCTGAAAAATACAGTAATGACTATGGTGATTTACTTAATAATCACTGCAAAAAAAAAGGTTTTAAATCAAGAGCTATCTATAGTGTCTAGTCAATGCTCTCTAACCTTAATGGAAATAATAAACATACATACATACATACATACATACATACATACATACATACATACATACATAAGACTGCAAAATCTGCACTCATTCATATGTATGTAGTACAGTGATGGGCAAACTCATTAGTCAACAGAGCCAAATATCAACAATAACACGATAGAAATTTCTTTTGAGAGCCAGAAGGTGTGGCCTGTTTTGTGGGAGTGGCTCAGCAGTCATGTGACTGGGTGGGCGTGGCCAACTTGGAAAATGTGAAACTCACTTAACAATGGTCTTGGTTAGCAACCAAACTTTTAAGCTCAATTGTGGTCATAAGTTCTTTCTTTCTTTCTTTCTTTCTTTCTTTCTTTCTTTCTTTCTTTCTTTCTTTCTTTCTCTCTCTCTCTCTCTCTCTCTCTCTCTCTCTTTCCCTCTTTCTTCCTCTCTCTATCTTTCTTTCTCCATTTCTCTCTCTCTTTCTTTCCTTCTCTCTCTCTCGTTCTCTTTTTCTCTTTCTTTCTGTCTCTCTTTCTTTCTCTCTCTTTCTCTCTCTCTCTCTTTCTCTTTCTTTCTTTCCCTCTTTCTCTCTTTTTCTTTCTCTCTCTTTCTTTCTTTCTCTCTTTCTTTCTTTCTTTCTTTCTCTCTCTCTTTCTTTCTCTTTCTTTCTTTCTTTCTTTCTTTCCTCTCTATCTCTGTCTCTCCTTCGTCCGCCCATCTCTGTCACCCTGTTTGTGTCTGTCTGTCTGTCTGTCTCACATTGAAGCACTTAATCACTCATTCTGTGTCTCTATCTTTCTCTCCCTTCCTCCCTCTTTCTGTCTCTCCCTGTCTCTCTGTGTGTATTTGTCACTCTCTGATTCCCCCCTCCCTCCTTGTCTCTCTGTGTGTCTGTGCCTCTCTCTGTCTGTCTGTCTGCCCCCCACCCCCCGCGGAGCCTCCTCAGCCCAGCCCGCTGCGCTTACTTGCTCGCCTTAGTCTGGCCGGCCCGACCACCCGCTGTGTTTGCTTGCTCGTTCCGGCTACTTCCAGGCTCCGTGTGTGTGTGGGGGAAGGAACGGCGTTCAGTGGGTGACCCACTGGACGCCGGTTCCCTCCAATCGCCCTGGAAGTAGCCTGGCCCGCCCGCTCGCCCGCCTGCTCGCTCAGGCTACTTCCAGGGGTGAGAAGGCTCTTTGTGGGGGGAAGGAACGGTGTTCAGTGGGTGACCCACTGGACGCCTATTCCCCCCGCCCCACCCACGGAGCCTCCGCACCCCCTGGAAATAGACGAGTGGCCGGCATGCCGGCTGGGGAGGCTCCACGGAGAGAGGGAGGTAGGGAATCGGCGGCCGGTAGGGAGGGTTGCTCCGGCGGGTCCCAGGAGTCCCACCGTCGGTGAGGGTGGAGGAAGAGCCGCACTCGAGGGGCCAAAGAGCTGCATGCGGCTTGTGAGCCGCGGTTTGCCGACCACTGATGTAGTACCTTTTTCCACAGAAATCAACCTCTCATTTCCCTCTCCCAAAAACCACATACAAATATTTTTATTTGTTTTGTATACGACACATGGTTATTTATGGTCCATAACAGATTTAAGAAAATAACATTTGATTTTAGATATATTTTCCTGTTTGGCCATCTGGATTTAATTTAGGCAAGCATTATGATTCTCCACTGATATAATTTACACTGTAGTTTCAAAGCATTATTTTTAAAAGGCAATGTTTATTTTAAATAAGTTGCTGAAACATGCATAGTGTTATCCATATGGAAACACTATGGAAAATTTTCATTCATCTACCATTTCTGTTACTCCCATATGGCACTAGATATGAAGACAAATACCAGTTACTGGTTAATATTAGATATATTTAATATTAGAAAATATGCAGAAAACATGTCTATTGATTTTACTCTATAATTCTATGAATTTTATCTAATTTCTCTAAATGAAAAATTGAAGGTTGTGACACTTAAAATGCTAAATTCAAAATATATAACTCCATTACTTCTGTCTTTAGTTAGAATAATACTGTTTAAATGTAAGATGTAGACATGCTAAAAAGCACCAAAACTCTCTCCAAACTTTTCCATTGTGCTTAAATTCTGAATTTATTTATCTATTTTTATCTGTCTTACAGACTGATTACCCACTTCTAATTTTCTTCTTCACACTTTTTCCTTTCTTTACATTTCCCAATAGAGTCTTTTTATAATGCATTTTGCCTTTATTGTCCTTCTCCTGTCCTGTGTAAACTTTGTTTCATTGCTTTTTAACGAGGGCCAATAATGTCAAAATTGTGGACATGAATGTCAAAATAGTGGGCATGATAGCAAACAAGGGTCTGCCCTATTTTAAGAGGCATCATGTGGTGACCTAGAAATATTCTTAATAACCAATTAAAAAGAGGTGAGGCTTTGAACCCTCAGCTACACTCACCATTTTGTTGACCACTCCAATTTACTTTGAACTGTGTTTAAAGTAAATATTTTAAATTGAATTGTGCATTAGCCACAGGTCTGATTCAAATACACCCTATGGTTTTAGACTGAGTCAGAGCTCCTCTGATATGATTGTAAACCCAGAAGAGAAGCTGATTTTGAAAGTATATCTATCATTGATCTCTAGTAGCAACCATTCAAAGTCTTCCACCTTTTTTTCAATCCATCACAAATTGAATGATACCAACATGAATAAAATTGGAGAAGGAAGTCTGTCAAATTTTAAACCCGTAGAAGCAATGGCTTATGTTCTAGGTATCTTTACATTTTGCTACTTAATACCGGTATAAAAAGTTAACATTTTTATTTTTTGGTAAAATTATACAAATGTTTATAAAGATTATCATTACCTGTAGGATCCAGTTTGGCAAAGTTAATTATTAATAAGCTGGAAGGAAAAATGTGCAAGAATCTAAAACGTACTTAACTTCTGTGGGTTGATTACAACCTGGGAGTCACTCCAAAAGGCAAGATGGTGGCTGTGTCCACATTATCAAATTCCCACCCTTTTTAAAATGTATGTCATGGCTTTTTAATTCTCCCCATGACTTTGTTTCTAATAAAGGGCATTTGTTTCTATTTTGCTTAAATGTCAGCAGCATTTATGAGAATGCCCTTTCCGAATACATATCTAAAAGTTTGGAAAGATACTAGTAGTGTTATTCACGTAGAAATATGAAGTCTTCACCTTTGTGAGTAGAATGTAGATGATTCGCTTCTTCTTCCTCTAATAGTTGTTTGTTTATTTTGGAGATGGTAATTTGCATCAGACTGGCATATATCATAAACATGTAATTATGGTTAATTATATCTCCAAATAATTTCATTTCATAATTAAATTTATTGGGAGGAATAATTAATAAAAAGTATGTAAGAGTCTCCCAGGACATGCTAAATTGATAGCAAAGGCATAGAATATTTAATAGGATATTTAGTGAAGATGAATGTACAGCAGAGAAGCAAAAGTTGAAGATTCAGCATACTCCAAGTTGACATACTATATTGCAACCCTTTATTCTCCCAAAATAATCTAACAAAACTCTTTTAATAAAGGGCACTGAATTCTAGAAAAATCCTGCATCAGCATTCCTCTCCTTGAACTTTGTGGTAGTAAATTTGAGGTTTGCACCATTCAAACTGGAAGGCTCAATTACAAATTGCAGAATATTCTGCATCTTTCTCAACCTGGAGTATCTTGTATATGTGATAGAGTTTTAAGGAAAAATATGTAAATTTTGCAGATTAATTTTCTTCCTAGAAAATTCTCTCTCTATCTGTGACAATTTTATAAGGTTCAAATCAGATTGGATTTCAGAAGAATGATTTGGGTACCTGCTGAAACTATTTAAATCAATTAGATTTAGTTCAATATTTAGTGAAATCTAAAGCCTGCCTCTAACTGGAAATTTGTAAAATGATGTTTTCAAAAGCTGCAGAAGAGGGAACCTGATTTATCACTAACAGTTATTAGTAGGTTTTCCTTATAAATTATAACTGTATTGAACATTAACATCAATCTCCCCATTAGAAAACATGGCAAATGATTCTGAAAGAGGCAGAAGCAATATAGCCTCACTGAAGCTTCTCCATGTAGTTCTTTGGATTTTGCCCTATCTAATGGTGGGTTCCGTACCCTGGCACAGCCAGTATGCTGCGCACGGGGCTGGGTGTCCCAGACAGACACACACGCTGCATGCACAAACGCACAGCACTGCCCTGCAACACCCAGCTGCCCAGGGGAGGTTGCACAGGCACTGCACGCTGTGCGCGCGTGCACAATGGGCCAGTCGCGGTATTAAACGTCCATAGAACGCAGGTGGGTGAGCCAAACGAGCCACCGTACCGGTATGGTAGCCACTTCTCCCAGCTACTCCTGGTACAGCCATACCAGGTTATACTGCCCGGAATCTACCACTGACCCTATCTCTTCAGAACACTGTAATACATTATTTACTTTTTAAAATGCTGTATTCTTGATATTCTCCCCCCCCCCCCGCAACCTGAATAATTCAGAATGTATTATCATTTGTGTATTAATGTTTTCTTTTATTCTCCTTTAATATTTTGGGAATTGTTAGCGTTTGCTTTCAGTTGGCTTGGATTCAAAAAATACAATCTGTGTCTGGGATTGGAGAAAAGGAAAAATGTTGTCCATGGCTCCTGGTCACACTGACAGAGTAGGTATAACTTTATTTACTTTCTGTGTACATTTTAAGAACCCTTTTCTGTGTCTGGCAAGTTTGTACAACCATTTCTAGTGGCACCACAAATAAGTGACAATCCATAGTTTATACTTCTGATTCTATGTAAGGCTTTTTACACATATTTGCTTAGGAGGAAATTACAGTGAATTAAATATGGTATCATATTTCTCGCAAAGAACTTTGATTGGCTTTCATGATCATTTAAATTAACAAGTGTACCTGTTTGTATTATAAATCTACAAATATGTAAGAAATTTAAGAAAATCTATTGGACAAAATAATTCCAGCAAAACCTTATATAATTTTTTAGATAAGGAGATGTGAATATATTTCTGTAAATATGTTTGCCTTTCTCTATATGTTGTTTTCAAGACCAACATTTTTTTTGTCTGCCCTCTGTTCAGATATTTGACATTTCTTGGGATTTGTACCAACCAAACAAACTTGTTAGCTGTGGTGTAAAACATATTAAGGTAAGAAAACATATATTTCACTTCTGTTTCCATTTCATCACAACAGATCTTTTCTACCCTTGTGTCTACTTTATTTTTAATTGGTTGGTCTTTTGCTGGTGTTCTGGAAGGCCTTAGTCTTCTAGGAGTTGAGTGGTATCCAAATGTAAAGCTAAAAATAAATAAAATAAACCTTTTTTATATGGACAAGATAGAATACCTCAGGGATGAACTGAAGATATTTAGAGCCATAGTGTTCCAGTGGTTAGAATGCAGTATTGCAGGCTAATTCTGCCGACTGCCAGCAGATTGATTCTCACTGGCTCAAGGTTGACTCAGCTTTTCGTCCTTCTGAGGTTGGTAAAATGAGGACCCAGATTGTTGGGGCAATACCTTGACTCTGTAAACCGTTTAGAGAGGGTTGTGAAGCACTTTGAAGCAGTTTAAGAGCTATTGCTATTGCTATTTTTTCTTTATACAATTTATAGACCACCATTTATAAAATGTATAGACAGTTTATAATCATGTAGTGATGTAGTAATAAGTTTAACTTCAGTTGGCCCAGTTGTGGAAATGTCCTTTCTTGGACACTCCATCTTCTTGGCTGCAGTACTTGGCACAAAATCATTTAAACTGAAATCTTATTAGTCAGCACAAGCAGTTCTACTTTTGTCAAAACAAAATAAAATTAATACATAAAAGCTAAGTTATTTCCAACTGTTCTTTAACTGAGTTACAAACTGCTACAAGCTGGAATCAATCCAACTAACTTGATTGTCCTAGAAGAAGCTGTTGGTAGTTTCTCATTTCTAGAAGTAAGAGGGGCTGAAGCAGAGAGGTAATGCTTTTATGTGGCAATTCCTGTGGTTTGGAACTGCCTTCCAGCCAAGATCAGAAGGGTTCTCTCTGTCTATTCATTTCAGGAAATGCTGAAGATGGAGCTGTTCCAAAGAGCTGTTGTGAATTGAGCAGCTGTCATCAGGGTTTTTTGTATTGTTGTTGGTCTTTGGTTTTCATTGAGTGATCATTATTAATTTATTGGTACACTATTAATATTTATTCTGGATGTTTTTGTTATGCACATTTTTGGTTAACAAACTGGAGTGCTACCAGATTACAGTGATTACTGGTGATTACTGGTTGAATGAATAAATATATAACTAGTTATAAGATTATATAGAAAATGCTATCCAATATTCTTCAACACAATGCTTGAGTGAACAGAAATCACAAGAGAATCAAAGCTTTTCTGAATGAAGTCATGTTTGCTGTCCATCCAAAATCAGGCAACGGAGCCCTGGTGGCGCAGTGGTTAGAATGCAATACTGCAAGCAAACTCTGCCCACAACCTGGAGTTTTAGCGACTTTGGAAGGATGGAAGACTGAATTGAGCCCTGTAGAAAGCTCAATTCAATCTTCCATCCTTCCATGGTCGGTAAAATTAAGACTTGGCTTATTGGGCATACTATGCTGACTTACAAACCTCCCAGAGAGTGCTGTAAAGCTCTATGGTGCAGTATATTAGTCTATATGCTATTGCAATACCAAAAACAAGCAGTGTCCTTTCCCTTCCTGAAACAGACCACTGCATTATTTGGAAAATCTTATTGTATATGGGAAGAAATGGAAGGTTTTGTCATGTCAGATCTTAAACAGCTTACAGAGGAAATATGAATTATATTTTTCTCCTTGGAGATCTGCTACTCCATTTTCATGAAGATACTTTAAAAAGGACAGGCAGCTGACTGTCAGACAATAGTCATACAACTTATACAGACTATTTTTCTACTTATTTTCTTTTATTTCTATTAATTTTCCTTTCTACTGGCAAAAGTGCAATCAGTAGCTTTTCAGCAGCCTTCACTGGAAGCTTTAGACTGCTGTCCTTATTAATCTAATTATTATTGATATATGTAGGTATGTAGGTATGTATGTAGGTATGTATGTAGTATTTTATGGTGTACTTTAACTTATTTTAGAACATGTTACAGAATTTATTAAAAGCATTTACATAGGAATTTGTATTTCAATTTTTAAATAGAGTTACTGAAAGTAGAACAAAAAACAGGACAATTTGGTATCTCACTACAGTGAGAAGGCTAAATATATGTTTCTATCTGATTTTATTATTTAAATATGTGGATAGTAAGTATATAATTTTGTTTAATTGTATACAATTAGTTTAGTTGCAATTGCTCTCTCATTTATATAATGTACTGTTTCTGTGTTAGAGTTCTATCAAAGCCTATTCATTTTATAAAATGTATTAATTTTAGGTAATAGCTCTAGGTTTGATTTATTTTTATTTTGTAAAGAATATTCTGTTAAAAATTTCTCAAGTCTTAACTGAGCAACCTTGCGTTCTTTCTTAATTCCCAGTCAGCCAGTCATTTGCTCTTACATATCATACCTCAATTAAGTTGATTAGGTGCTGATTAAGGTTTATTGGGAATGCATATTACTGCACCTGAAGTCAAAAATCTTCCATTGGGTCTCAGGATTAACCTTTCAGCACGGTCTGCATAATTTCACAGAATTTATTTCTGAGTTAATCCTTTCTTCTCTTGTATTATTTGTCAGTTTGTCTTTGAATGCAAATGTCAGGATACAATGGAATGGAGTGTTATTTCTGAATACCTATTCTCTAGACTCCTTCCTGTTTCTTAGAATGGCTGATCTTCTGTTGCTATAAATTGATGCCCACCTTCCCCAGACACAAATAGTATCTCATTATTTATATAAAAAAAAGTATCTGTATATTACAGATGACAATCAAAGAATCATTAAATTGAAATTGGCTGTTAAGGCCACCATCACAGTGCGGCAGTTAAAATATTCCTAAGAGACATCATTATCTATTCTTTGCTTGTCTACATCTCTTCTTTTCTTGGCAATACAGTATTTATGTTATCAAATTGCTCTTATGCTAAGCATCTAGACAAAGTTAGTTTCATGCAGGCGACTGCTGATATTGGAAAAGTGGGGGGCATATAATTCAGATGCATTGGCTGTTGAAACCTGAGTGGAAGGAGGACATCTAGAAATGCCAACAGTCGGCTGCCACCTGATGCAGATAGTCCTTGACTTACAACCACAATTGAGCACAAAATTTCTCTTCCTAAGTGAGATGGTTAAGTGAATTTTTCTCCATTTTACGATCTTTCTTGCCACAATTGTTAAGTGAATCACTACAGATGCTGTGTTAATAACACAGTTATTAAGTTAATCTGGCTTACCCATTGGCTTTGCTGGTCAGAAAGTCACTAATGGTGATAATAATAATAAATAATAATAATACATTTTTATTTCTAACCCGCTCTCTCTCCCCAGAGGGACTCGAGGCGGGGCACAGGAGAATTAAAAAACAATAAACACAGAGTACAAAATTTAAAAACACAATTAAACATATCCTGCGCTAAAAACATCTATAAAAACTAAAAACTGTCCCTAAAACCCCTTAACACCATAACTAATTAAAATTACCCTAGGCCAGCCAAACGGAAGAAATGAGTTTTTAAAAGCTGTCGGAAGGAGCGAAGGTCAGTGGTCGTTCTGATTTCGGGGGGAAGGTCGTTCCAGAGGGTCGGGCCCGCCACAGAGAAGGCCCTTCCCCTGGACGTCGCCCGCTGGCACAGCCTAGTGGACGGCACCCGGAGAAGTCCCTCTCTGTGGGAGCGAATCGGTCGCAGGGATGTATGAGGCAGAATGCGATCCCGCAGATAGCTAGGTCCCGTGCCATGGAGCGCTTTAAAGATGGTAACTAACACCTTGAAGCGCACCCGAAAGACGACAGGCAGCCAGTGCAGCTCGCGCAGGAGCGGTGTTACATGGGAGAACCTAGAGGCTCCCATAACTGCCCGCGCGGCTGCATTCTGGACTAGCTGAAGCCTTCGGGTGCACCTCAAGGGGAGCCCCATGTAGAGAGAGTTGCAATAGTCCAGCCGGGATGTCACGAGGGCATGAGTGACTGTGCAAAGGGCACCCCGATCCAATAGGGGACGCAACTGGCGGACCAGGCGAACCTGGTAAAACGCCCTCCTGGCCACGGCTGTCACTTGATCTTCCATGGACAGCCGGGCATCAAGGAGGACGCCCAAGTTGCGTGCCCCATCCACAGGGGTAAGGTGATCGTCCCCTATGGCCAGTGATGGAGTCAACTGGTTGTACCGGGATGCCGGAAACCACAGCCACTCGGTCTTAGACGGGTTGAGTCTGAGTCTGTTACTTCCCATCCAGGCCCGCACGGCTTCCAGGCACTGACACATCACCGCTACGGCATCGTTGGGGTGGTTTGGGGTAGATATATACAGCTGCGTGTCGTCAGCGTAGAGGTGATACTCTACCCCAAAACCACGGATGATCTCACCCAGCGGCTTCATATATGTGTTGAACAGGAGTGGCGAGAGGACCGACCCCTGAGGCACCCCACAAGTGAGGGGCCTAGAGGTCGACCTCTGCCCTCCTGTCAACACAAATTGCGACCGACCGGAGAGGTAGGAGGAGAACCACCGTAAAACGGTGCCTCCCACCCCCAACCCCTCCAGCCGATGCAATAAGATACCATGGTCGATGGTATCAAAAGCCGCTGAGAGGTCTAATAGGACCAGGATGGAGGAACAACCCCCATCTCTGGCCCTCCAGAGATCATCTACCAACGCGACCAATGCCGTCTCGGTGCTGTGCCCGGGCCGGAAGCCGGACTGGCGCGGGTCTAGATAATCAACTTCCTCCAAGTGACGGGGAAACTGTTGTGCCACCACACTCTCAACAACCTTCGCCAGGAAGGGAAGGTTGGAGACGGGACGATAGTTGGCTAATAAAGCTGGATCCAGAGAGGGCTTCTTCAGGAGGGGCCTCACCATGGCCTCTTTAAGAGAGGCAGGCAAGAAACCCTCACTCAGAGAAGCGTTGACAACCTCCTGGAGCCAGCCTCGTGTCACCTCCCAGGATGCCAGTACAAACCAGGAAGGACACGGGTCCAATAAACATGTGGTGGCTCGCAGTCGCCCACGTAACCTGTCCATATCCTCGGAAGTAACAGAGTCAAACTCCTCCCAACCAAGGCCCGCCTCGTGCAATCCCACTGGGCCATCAATGGAGACTAGCTCGTTCTGAATCTGAGCGATTTTCTCCTGCAGATAAATCACAAATTCCTCTGCTCTACCCTGTAATGGGGCTTCCCGCACCCTCTGTTGTAAGAGGGAGCGGGTCACCCTAAACAGGGCGGCAGGGGGGTTATCTGCGGATGCTATGAGAGTGGCACAATGATGGCGTTTGGCCACTCTCAGCGCCACAATGTAAGTCCGTAAATGGGCTCTTACCTGTGTCCGGTCAGATTCAGATCGAGTAGATCTCCATCTCCTCTCTAGGCATCTCTTGTGGCGTTTCATCACCCTTAGCTCCTCGGTAAACCAAGGGGCCAGGGTGGTTCGCCGCCGCAAGAGAGGCCGCAAGGGCGCGACCCGATCCAAGGCTCCCGCGGTCGCAGTATTCCATGCGGCCACGAGGTCCTCTGTCGGGGCGCGGGTCAGGGATACAGGAAGTGGCCCAAGCGCCGTCTGGAACCTGTCCGGGTCCATCAGGCGCCTGGGGCGGAACCAGATAGGTGACTCAGGTTCCGCCTCCCCGCGATGGGGTGTAGCGATTGGAAAGTCGAGCCGGAGAAGTGAGTGGTCTGACCATGACAGGGGTGTGATGACTATATCCCCTATACCCAGATCACTCTTCCACTGGCCAGAGACAAAGATTAGATCCGGCGTATGTCCACCCTCGTGAGTGGGGCCCTGAATTACTTGGGTCAGGTCCATGGCCGTCATGGAAGCCATGAACTCCCGAGCTGCCTCCGATGATTCGCCCACCGATGGCAGATTAAAGTCCCCCATGACTATCAGTCTGGGGGTCTCAACTGCCATCGTAGCGATCACCTCGAGGAGCTCGGGCAGGGCTGCTGCTACATAGCGGGGAGCCAGGTATACAACCAGCAAGCCCAACTGCCTCCCTAGGCCCCACTTCACACAGAGGGACTCACAGCCGGTGGTCTGTGGCACAGTGGTCTCTCTCGGCTCAAGACCTTCCCTAACAATAACCGCTACAATAACATGACCCCAGGTCATTGCAACTATCATAAATATCAACCGGTTGCCAAGCATCCAAATTTTGATCACATGACTATGGTGATGCTGCAATAGTCATAAATGTGTAACTTTTATCAGTGCTTTTCAGTAATGGGTTCCTACTGGTTCAGACCGGTTTGGCTGAACCAGTAGTGGTTTGGCGGTCTGGGTCACTGGAACCAGCAACAATCCAGGCCTGCCACGCCCCTGAACCGGTTCTCCATCTTGTTTTTCACTTCTGTGTATGCACAGAACAATTGGAATTGCTTAACATTTTCATTGGAAAACATTTTTTTCAGGGGTTCTGGCCTATGTGTATCTTTTTCTGAGGCCCATTGGGATTTTTGATTGTGGTTTTTGTATATGCTTATAATTATTATTGTTCTATCCTTTGTCTATTTTTGTCTGAATCAGATATTTTCTAGCTGGTGTCAACTTTTCACATATTGCATGGCAAGCTGTTGAGCAAACAAGCTGTCAATCAAATCAGCAGCAGCATACAAATACTGTAAATAAATTTAATACTTTAAATGAAAAAGCTAGTAACTCACATTAGAATAAAACATCAAGACAATATTCATATATGTAATTCAAGCAGTTGAGCTATCAAGCAGCTTCAGAGTTAAAAAGAGACCGAGTCAAGGATTAGGATATTACTAAACTAGGTTAAGTAAAAAATGTAGCCCAAGCTCATGAAATAATATTTTCTGTATGGGCCACTTAGATTTGAGCGTTTATTAATTCAGAGTGGCTTGGAGCTCACTTGTGATCCAGTTGCTAGTTCTTAACACTTTTGAAAAAAAACCTTACATGAAGAACATCAGTCTTTTATTTGTCATAGTCTAGGAAAACTACTTCAAATTCCCAAATATGAACCTAACATAGGCTTATGTTTGCCAAACCCCTTGTTTGTTTCTGAGACGAGAAATGCCTACAGTATGGAGAATTATTCAGCCTGCCTCTTAAGGAACAAAGTAGCTCTGGACTCAGATAATATGTAAAAGATCTACTAATGTTATTTATATTAATTCATTAATATATAAGGGAACACGGTGGACTAATGGTTAAGACACTGGGCTGGTTAACCAGAAATTGACAGTTTGAGACCCAAGTACCCTGTGATGGGATATGCTCCCATTCTTGCCCCAGCTCCTGTCAATCTGGCAATTTGAAAGCATGTAAATCCACATAGATAAATAGGTGCCACTTTGGTGGAAAGGTAATAGCTCTCTGTATGCCTTGGTGTATAGTCATGCTGGCCACATGACCACAGAAAGGTTTTCAGCTGAATGGAGATGGGTACCGCCAATAACAGGGATGGCGAACCTTTTTTGCCTCAGGTGCCAAAAGCATGTACTTGCGCAATATTTCACACACTGAAGTGCCCACCCTCATAATTTAATCCCCCCCTGCCATGCCCCCTGTGCATGAGTGCATGACACCCCACCCTGCTGTCCCACGCATAAACACACCACTTTCTTAGAGCCTGGGGAGGGTAAAAACGCCCCCCTCCCAGAGGCTCTTGAGAGGCTGGAAACAGCCCATTTTCCAACTTCCGGTGGGTCCGGTAAGTCAATTTTTTGCTCTCTGGAGGCTTTCCTGAAGCCCCCAGAGGACAAAAAACTGCTGAAAATCAAGGCTGAAAATCAGCTGGCCAGTGTGTGCATTCCTGCTGGAGCTGACAGGGCAACACCTCACGTGCCCTCAGAAATGGCTCCATGTGCCACCTGTGGCCCGCGTGCCATAGGTTCATCATCCCGGGCCTATAGAATCAGACACCACTTTTTTATATTAATTTTGCATTGTTTGTTCTTAAAGCCTAAATATGTTGTCTGTAAATAGGATTTATCCTGCGTTGTTCACAGATATACATGATATTTTTCTTGCAAGATCACTTTAGATTTTAGTAGATTGACTGATACCAGTGGAACTTCTAATCCCATTGATTTAAATGGCTCATCCTGCAGTATGTGTAAATCTGGATTTACTATATAGATTTAAGAATAAATAATAGTGAATTCAGCAGTATTCTCTCTCAGAGAAATAGAAATAATATTAAGTTATGCATATTCTTTTATGTGATATGAGAACAAAATGTGAATGCTGTTTTACTAGAAATGTGCAGTTTAATGATACAACTATGTTTCTTGATTTCATCTCTGTCCTGTAATATATTGATTACAACAGCATACGCCCATATTTCCTGTCTCTCTATATAGAACAAAAATGACACTGAAGTGCATTGACATCGTATTGTAAGCTTTTATTTCCTTAAATATATGACAGTGGAAGAAAAAAGTCAAAATTTGGAGCTTTGCCTTGGAAGCTATCAATCTCAAAAGTTTGTGTTTTAGTGGCTTAAAATACTTCATGAATAGTGTTACTAAAGCAAATAACTTTTATGTTACAGTTCTGGAGTCTGTGTGGAAATTCATTGACACCAAAGCGCGGTGTATTTGGTAAGACTGGTGATCTCCAAACTATTTTGTGCCTCGCCTGTGCAAGAGATGAAATAACATATTCTGGTGCACTTAATGGAGATATTTATGTCTGGAAAGGAGTCAACCTTATACGAACCATACAAGGAGCACATGCCGTAAGTAGAATTTTGATATGATAAAAAACTGGCTTGTAAATGGATTGCAGTAAAATATATATTTTTAATACTTTAAAATATGTTTTATCCTGCCTTTATTATTTTCATAACTAACTCAAGTCAATGAACATACGTAATACTTCTTTATCTTTTCCATGAAAAAACCCTGTGTGATAGGTTCGGCTGAGAAAGATTGACTGGCCAAAATCTGCCAGCTGGCTTCTATACTTAAGGCAGGACTAGAACTCCCAGTTTTCTGGCCTAGCCTGGTACCTTAACCACTAGACCAAACTGACTTTTAACTTGTTAACAACCAGAGTTGCTTGGCAATTTATTTATTAATTATATAAATATATAAACAGGCTTGAAGCATTTTATGATTTTGATTTTTTTAATCATTTAGAATTAAATAACAGCATTTTTGCTTCTATTAATGCCTTATGTAAACTCTCTTACACACATAATTATAATAAAGCTTGATGAATATTGATCTCCAAATTTAGCATACTGTACAAAAAACTCCAAAATACAATCTATAGAAAGGAGAAATGTGATTATAGACCAAATTCATTATCTGACATAAAGGAGAAACAGCTGCTGGTTTCTTTCACTGGACAAGCCAAAGGATGTCCCCCTGCTAAAGAAATTGTTGTATCTTCAAAGAAAGACAGGGTCCGGAGTCAGGTTTGCTCAGAAACATAGCTTTTATTAGCTAGGCACAGCTTACAGAAAAAGATAGGTTCAGTAAAAGAAATAGGCGGTAGACAGGGGCTCCCGCGCTTTGACAGCTCTTTATATTTGGAGCTGTCAAAGGGGGAGCCAATCAGGCTGCAGCAAGGGCCAGGCGCGCCTCAGCCAATCAGGCGCGTCTGTCAGTTGGCTGCCTTGCTACAGCCTGTTACCAAGGCTCCAAGAGGCAGCCTGGAAGACCTGCGGCCGGTCGTAAGTCGAGACCGGTCGCAGGTCGAGGACACAACACCCCTTTCCCCCTTCGGTCTGCGCATGCGCGAAAAAGCTGTCCATCAGGAGAGCGGAGCATGCGCAGTCCGCTGGATTGTCCCAGAGTCTCGTCAGGAGCCGGAAGAAGAGGACGTGTCCCTGGAAGCTCCTCCTTGCCGGGGTGTAGCTCCAGGCGACGTCATCGGAGAGGCCTACCCGATAGGCGGAGTCCTCTGGAACGGTGAGTCGGGGCGAGGGGGCGTGGCGATTGATGTTGCGGCCTGGTCGTCTGGTCGGCTTGAGCTAGGCCGATGGTGGTTGCCGGTAGGCGGCGTCAGGAGCAGGGAGGCCTGAACGGTGAAGGCCTTTTGTAAATCTTGCAGGCTCTCGGAGTCAGATGGGTAGGCCGGCCTGGTTGGGCGGGGTTGTTGGGCCCGGCGTGGCAGCCGGACAGCTGTTGTTGCTGGTGCAGGCAGCGGCCTGGCTTCTCGGGTTTTTCGTTGGGGTAGCGGCTGGGATTGCCTGTCGTCCGGAATCCCGCCGCGAAGCCCATGGGGTGGCTGGCGCTGATGCCAGTGGCCCTTTGGCCGCAGCGGCGGCAGATGGGGCCTTGAACAGGCGGCTGCAGTTCCCGGTCACGGCGGAGCGCCGAGGACTCGGCCGTCTCATCGGCCCTGGTAGTTTCTGCAGGCTTGTCTGCGGAGGAGCGGTGTACCCGTGTAGATGGTGCAGGAGCGTAGCGTGCTCGTAGTCGTTGCACCGGGTGTCCCGCGGCAGGTCGTCGACCGCTGCCGGGGTAGCTGCGGCGCGCGCGGTCTCGAAGAGGTCTCGGCCGCCGCAGCCCAAGAGATGATCGAGCTTCCTGGCCTGGTCGTCGTTTGCCGGCAGGAAGGCGCTCGAGGTGGCCCGTGGGGAGGCCCAGGTTTCCGTGGCCGCGCCGATAGGGTCGAGCGGAGGAAACGATCCCGTTGTGATCGTACCGCGAAATGAGCTCTGCCTGATCCCACCTTCGTCGCCAGTGTTGTATCTTCAAAGAAAGACAGGGTCCGGAGTCAGGTTTGCTCAGAAACATAGCTTTTATTAGCTAGGCACAGCTTACAGAAAAAGATAGGTTCAGTAAAAGAAATAGGCGGTAGACAGGGGCTCCCGCGCTTTGACAGCTCTTTATATTTGGAGCTGTCAAAGGGGGAGCCAATCAGGCTGCAGCAAGGGCCAGGCGCGCCTCAGCCAATCAGGCGCGTCTGTCAGTTGGCTGCCTTGCTACAGCCTGTTACCAAGGCTCCAAGAGGCAGCCTGGAAGACCTGCGGCCGGTCGTAAGTCGAGACCGGTCGCAGGTCGAGGACACAACAGAAATGATACCTCTGCTTTGCTGCCCATGTTGTATTGATTCTTCACTGAGTCTTGCCAGAACTCCAAGCCTTTCTGGAGAGAAGAGGGGCTTGATAGCCAGAGAAGGGAGAGCAGTAACTTGATATTATCCCACTGGCATGTCCACAGATGCCCTCACTTTGCACAGATTCTATGCAGCAGTGCTCAAAATTCATTGGATTATGACCTAACGATCATCCAGTTCTCTACTTTAGAGTGCTTTGTAACTTGAAAGATATAAACTTCCACAGACTAATTTTTAACTTCTTTGTACCCATATAATGTTCCTACTCCTTCCTTTAGATTAGGGGTGTTAAACTCAATTTTATTGAGGGCCGCATCAGGGATGTATTTTACCTCAGAGGGCCCGGGGGGTGGGGGGTGGTGGCCAGAGACAGGTATGGTCATGGTGGTCATGGCCAGGTGAGCGGTCGCCAGGTGGGTGTGGCCGGGTGACCATAGTGGGTGTTTGACACAGGCCCAAGATTCATTTTTTCCCCTTCTTTCTTTCCACAGATCATTACTATAACCATTTTCCTATCTCTTTTACCAGATACTACTGAAAACATTTATTACTTATTCTTTATATTCTACTAAACTCTATTTCTAAATTTATATCCCATAATTTAATAGTAAATTGCTTTTCCAGGCAAAAAAGCTATTTATACTATTGTATTTTTATTGTTCAATTAATAATAAAAACTATAGTATAAATCAGTGGTGTCCAAACTTTTTTCAAAGAGGGCCAGATTGGATGAAGTGAACATGGTGGAGGGCCGAACATTTTTCCGAACATTCTTTGAACCATTACAATTAAATGCAAATAAATTATTTTATGCCAAGTTAATTGCAAATGACATACTTTTCATTTCATAACATTAAGATCAACTGACAGTTGAGTTTTCACAATGTATTGAAAATAAATTTAAAAAAAACTTACCTACCTCTTTCTCTCTTTCTCTCTTTCTTCCTCTCTCTCTCTCCATTTCTCTCGCTCTTTCTCTTTCTTTCTCTCTCTCTCTTTTTCTCTTTCTTTCTGTCTCTCTTTCTTTCTCTCTCTCTCTTTCTTCCTCTCTCGCTCTCTCTCCATTTCTCTCGCTCTTTCTCTCTTTCTTTCTCTCTCTTTTTCTCTCTGTCTCCCTTTCTCTCTCACTCTCTCTCTCTTTCTCTCTCTTCCTCTCTCTCTCTCCATTTCTCTCTCTTTCTCTTTCTTTCTGTCTCTTTCTTTCTCTCTCTTTCTTTCTCTTTCCTTCTCTTTCTCTTTCTTTCTCTCTTTCTCTTTCTCTCTTTCTCTCTGTCACTCTGTGTGTGTGTCTGTCTGTCTGTCTGTCTCTCACTCACTTAATCAGTCTCTATCTATCTGTCTCTCCCTCCCTCTCTCTGTCTCTCCCTGTCTCTGTGTGTGTCACTCTCTCTGATTCTCTCCCTCCCTCCCTCTCTCTGTATGTCTGTCTCTCTCTCTTTCCCCGTCTGTCTCGGATTCAATCCGATTCCGATTCATTCTCTATCTGTGTCTCTCTCTGTCTCCCTCCCTCCCTCTCTCTCTGTCTCTGTCTGTCTCTCTGTCTTTCCCTCCCTCCCCTTCTGTCTCTCTCTGTGTCTGTCAGTCACTCCCTCGCCACTCGCAGCGGGCGAGGGAGCAGGCGGGGTGAGCACCCAAGGCTACCGTCATCTTAAGCACCACCGAGGCTGTCGCCCGGCAGGGGCATCAGGCAGGGAAGCCGGTCGCATCTCCATCGCGGCTCCCTCCGGCAGGCACCACGGCTTACGTTCTGAGGCCGCATGTCCGTCTTCCCTGCCTGACGCCCCTGCCGGGCGACCTTGTGCGGCGGGAGCTGCACGTTCTGGGGCTGGGTGGCTGGGAGGGAGGTGAACGCGCCAAGCAGACGTTCTGGGGCCGCGCGTTCACCTCCCTCCCAGCTTCGCAGCCCCAGAACGTGCAGCGATGGAGGCGCGACCGGCTTCCCTGACTGACGCTCCTGCCGGGCGACAGCCTCGGTGGTGCTTAAGATGACGGTAGCCTTGGGTGCTCACCCCGCCTGCTCCCTCGCCCACTGCGGGAGGAGGCGTCCATAACCTCCGTCCACCTCCCTCCCAGCCACACAGCCCCAGAGACAGAGGGAGGAAGGGAGGGCCACATTTACACAGAGCAGGGAGGGCTGTTGGAGGGCCGTATTAAACCGACCCCCGGGCCGCAAATGGCCCCCGGGCCTGACTTTGGACATGCCTGGTATAAATAATAGCATACAATAGCATAATACAAGGTCTAACAGCAGAGGTAAATTTCCAGGATAGTAAATATAAATGGCTGTCAATTATAGATACAAAATGGAATAAAGAATAGAATACAGAATATGGTGTATAGAATATATTGTTGCTTGTAAATTAAATGGACCTACAGTATGTAAAATCTGGCATTAAATTATACTATTAACATAGGATGTTGTTTGTTTTCTATCCAGAGCAGGCATTTACTTGAGGTCACATAATATTGTAAGCCAGTCCAAGCCAGGCTACTGCAGCACTCTGTCCGCTGAAAACAGGCCACACGGAAGCCCGCTTTTTGCCCTCCTGCAGCACTCTCCTGGCCAAAAATGGGCTGTGCAGAAGCCCTGAGCCCCCCCTCCCTCCCCCCCCCCCGAGGTTTTTGGCCTCCACAACCTTATCTGCACGGTGGGGGAGTGCAGCTCATTTTGTCTGGCAGAAGCACCACGGGCCGGTCCTTTGATATTTCCAAGCTGGCCCGTGGGCCAGATCTAAGGATCCTGTGGACCGGATCTGGCCTGGGCACCTTGAGTTTGACAACCCTGCTGTAGATTCTTGCTTTTTGTATATATGGTTAGTTTTTAATTCACATCTTTTATCTCTTAATGCTTTTCATATTTTATCTTAAATTTTGAATTTTGAATCTTGAGGTACCTTTTGTGCTTTTCTAATTTCTGTACTCACCTTCCTTATGCTGGGCTATACTCATTATAAAAAATCTACTTTTATTTAATCTGATTTGACAGCTCAAAATGTAACCCTATTCACTTTTGTCAAAGAGAGAGTTGAGAATCGAAATCATTCTTATTTTCTTGTCATTGTGTTGCAGTTGTATTATCTGCAGTTTGTTTTTCTCTCAGCATTGCTGTTTCTGAGCTGTCATGCAATTTTATATGTTTTTGCATTGGATACAACATGTTCAGACACTTCTTTAATTATCAAATTAGCCCTGATATGCTATTCTCAATAAAGACATTTTGGTTGCTTCTAAATGATTTTGCAGTTAGCCCAGAAAAACAGCTCTTCTCAAGAAGTGCATTGTTGAACTTGTAGTACAGAAAAGGACTGTCCTTTATTAATAGTTCTACATACTACTGTGTTTTCCTGAAAATAAGATAGGGTCTTATATTCTTTTGATCCCTGAAATAAGCACTTGGCCTTATTTTGGGGGAGGTCTTAATATTTTTGAGGTGCAGGAGATGGCTGCTGCTGTTTTGCAATATTTTCAGGGAGGGTTTATTTTGGGGGAGGACTTATTTTAATGCATGCACTCAAAAGCCCAATTAGACTTCTTATCCAGGGAGGTCTTATTTTCAGGGAAACAGGGTATGTGAAAGATAGTTTGATTATAATAGTTTTCACTTAGGAATACCTGCATTACTAGTACATAAAATCTATTATCTACATATAAAGAGCTCATGCAAGTTGTAATTAGTTGATCTGTGACTAATTTCTCTAGTTATTGTAACTACAAAAAATTTAAAAATATTTGAGCTATTGTATATGACACTAAAACAACTGGTTTAATATTAACTTACAATACAATACAATACAATAGCAGAGTTGGAAGGGACCTTGTAGGTCTTCTAGTCCAACCCCCTGCATGGGCAGGAACCTTATACCATTTCAGACAAATGGCTGTCTAACATCTTTTTAAAGACTTCCAGGGTTGGGGCATTCACAACTGCTGGAGGCAAGCTGTTCCAGAGGTTAATTGTTCTTACTGTTATTGTTCTTAAATGAAACGGATATGATAATAGAAAGTGCTACTGGAAAGACATTTTGCATATTTTTATTTCAGTTAGCAGGTTATTGAAGAATTATGGAAAGCTGTCAATGGTGTTTTGTAATTATGTAATGCATAATTTGAATGTATAAGTTGCATTCAAGGAAGAATTTTCCAGAAATACCAACATGCATACTGTATAATTGTTATTTTCTATTTTAAGATACAATATCTCTTATTAGTTTAGTTGTTCTGAGACATTATAAATAAAAAACCCCCCATCTATCTTATTTGAATAATCATGTTCCTTGATGTGAAAGTGACTTTACTTTTTAGAAGCAATCTCTAATTAAATATGTGGTGGGTTTTTTCTCTGCTAGGCAGGAATTTTCAGCATGAATGCATGTGAAGAAGGCTTTGCCACTGGTGGCAGGGATGGTTGCATTCGTCTTTGGGATTTAAATTTTAAACCCATTACTGCGATTGATCTCAGGGAAACCGACCAGGGGTATAAAGGTAAAAAAAAAATGGATTATTTTAATCAGTTTATTTAAGAGATAATTTTTCATAAGTGTGAAGTAGGAAAAAAAAACATGTTCCTACCTAGTAAATCAGATCGTGTTCCAAATGAATAACTTTCAGAGCTGGAGTTGGGCAGCAGAGAAGTGGCCCTTTTTCATCAATAGGTAGTTCTACTGGTTGTTCTTTGCACTCTGTTGGTAATAAAATAATGTTTCCTAGCCCTGAGTATAATCAGCACTGAATGTGAGTATGTAATAATGAAAATCCGTATATAATTTAGATTTAAGCTTTGCTTTGCCAAACTAGGAATGCATCTGGAGTAATAATAAGACTGTGATAAATTTCATGCATGAAATGGTTCTGCCACTTGGGTTTAAATCAATGTAGTTATAGTTTTGCTCATATATTCAGTCTGCCTCCTCTTATCCTCCCCCTCTGATGTTCTTTAAAATTATTATACTGCAATACTGCTGTTACTGAGTCATAACAAAACATGCTTACTAATGCTTTTAATCACTGAGAAACTGGAGGTATGATAATTGAAATATGAAGAAAATCATGAAGGGAACATTCTGTTTGATGGATTATGACTTTGGTACAATTAAGCTAATTACATAAGGCAAAATCCTCAATAGGATTCTCATTAGAAGTCTGCCAAAATATTTCTACTAGGTTTAGCCTTTTGACAGAAGGCTGCACAGTCGTAATGAAATTTGGGTTTAAACAGATATCAAATATGCATCCTTTTATAATTTAACAAGCTATCGCGGTAAAAAGAAATTGATGTAATTTTGCTCCATCATTTTGAGCAAATCTCACAAGTTAAAAAAATAATAATTCTCCTGTAGAACAAACCATTTAGTAATCCAAGCTGACTACCAGTCTACATTCTTTAGCTCAACTTAGACTTCCTTCTTCATACATATTGATGCTGCGCTATTTTGTTGTATCTTTAATTTCCTCTCTCAGTTTTCTTCTGTTGACTATTGGAACATTTTGCAGACAGATTTTAGAGTCTAAATTAGAGCCTTGGAATGGGAATATCTGGATCAGTCACTTTGGACATATTGTTAAATGAGCAAACCTATTCTCCAAACATGTAGGAGTTTAGCTAAAACAGGGCTTCTTAGGTTGCACCATTCAGAAGGTCGTGGGGAGAGGCAGGTCCGAGGGGAGGTAAGTTCCATCCTCCCGGTTGGGGACACGTAGCCGTTGGTTGCAAACGGTCAGGTGTCACAACCCCCGCAGGCTAGGTGGTCAGGGAATACAGAGCCAGGGCCTGAGGCTGATGTTTTGTAACGCCAGGTCCATTGTCAACAAAGCCCCCCTCATCCATGACCTTGTGTCAGAGGGGGAGCCGGACCTGGCTGGAATAGCGGAGACCTGGCTGGGCCACGAGGGTGGACTCCCCCTCGTTGAAATGTGCCCACCAGGCTACAGCGCTTTTCATCAGCCCCGGGCCCTAGGTAGGGGTGGTGGGGTGGCGGTCATAATAAAGGAAGATCTTGAGCCGAGAGAGACCATTGTGCCACAGACCACCGGTTGTGAGTCCCTCTGCGTGAAGTGGGGCCTAGGGAGGCAGTTGGGCTTGCTGGTTGTATACCTGGCTCCCCGCTATGTAGCAGCAGCCCTGCCCGAGCTCCTGGAGGTGATCGCTACGGTGGCAGTTGAGACCCCCAGACTTTTGGTCATGGGGGACTTTAATCTGCCATCGGTGGGCGAATCATCCGTGGCAGCTCGGGAGTTCATGGCTTCCATGACGGCCATGGACCTGACCCAATTAATTCAAGGCCCCACCCACGAGGGTGGACATACACCGGATCTCATCTTTGTCTCTGGCCAATGGAAGAGTGATCTGGGTATAGGGGATATAGTCATCACGCCCTTGTCATGGTCAGACCACTCACTTCTCCGGCTCGATTTTCCGACCGCTACTCCCCTCCGCGGGGAGGCGGAACCAGAGCCATCGATCTGGTTTCGCCCCAGGTGCCTTATGGACCCGGATGGGTTCCAGACGGCGCTTGGGCCACTTCCTGTACCCCTGACCCGCGCCCCGATGGAGGACCTCATGGCCGCATGGAATACTGCGACCACGGGGGCCTTGGATCGGGTCGCGCCCTTGCGGCCTCTCTTGCGGCGGCGAGTCGCCCCGGCTCCTTGGTTTACCGAGGAGCTGAGGGGGATGAAACGCCATAAGAGATGCCTAGAGAGAAGATGGAGGTCTACCCGTTCTGAATCTGACCGGACACAAGTAAGAGCCCAGTTACGGACTTACATTGTGGCGCTGAGAGTGGCCAAACGTCATCATTGTGCCACTTTCATAGCATCCGCAGAAAACCGCCCTGCCGCCCTGTTTAGGGTGACCTGCTCCCTCCTTCAACAGAGGGTGCGGGAAGCCCCGCTACAGGGCAGAGCAGAGGAATTTGTGACTTTTCTGCAGGAGAAAATCGCTCAGATACAGAACGAGTTAGCCCCCATTGATGGCCCAGTGGGATGCCACGAGACAGATCTTGTTTGGGAGGAGTTTGACTCCGTTACTTCCGAGGATATGGACAGGCTACGTGGGCGACTGCGAGCCACCACATGTTTATTGGACCCGTGTCCCTCCTGGCTTGTACTGGCATCCTGGGAGGTGACACGAGGCTGGCTCCAAGAGGTTGTCAACGCATCCTTAAGTGAGGGTTCCTTGCCTGCTTCCCTAAAAGAGGCTATGGTGAGGCCCCTCCTTAAGAAGCCCTCTTTGGACCCAGCTTTATTAAACAACTATCGTCCAGTCTCCAACCTTCCCTTTTTGGCGAAGGTTGTTGAGAGTGTGGTGGCACAACAGTTTCCCCGTCACCTGGAGGAAGTTGATTATCTAGACCCGCGCCAGTCCGGCTTTCGGCCCGGGCATAGCACTGAGACGGCATTGGTCGCGTTGGTTGATGATCTCTGGAGGGCCAGAGATGGGGGTTGTTCCTCCATCCTGGTCCTATTAGACCTCTCGGCGGCTTTTGATACCATCGACCATGGTATCCTATTGCATCGGCTGGGGGGGTTGGGGGTGGGAGGCACCGTTTTACGGTGGTTCTCCTCCTACCTCTCTGGCCGATCGCAATTTGTGTTGACAGGAGAGCAGAGGTCGACCTCGAGACCCCTCGCATGTGGGGTGCCTCAGGGGTCGGTCCTCTCGCCTCTCCTGTTCAACACATATATGAAGCCGCTGGGTGAGATCATCCGTGGTTTTGGGGTAGAGTACCACCTGTACGCTGATGATACACAGCTGTACATTTCTACCCCAAACCACCCCAACGATGCCGTAGCAGTGATGGGCCAGTGCCTGGAAGCCGTGCGGATCTGGATGGGAAGTAACGGACTCAGGCTCAACCCGACCAAGACCGAGTGGCTATGGTTTCCGGCTGCCCGATTCAACCAGCTGACTCCATCGCTGGCCATAGGGGGCGAACATCTTGCCCCTGTGGATGGGGCGCGCAACTTGGGTGTCCTCCTGGATGCCCGGCTGTCCATGGAAGATCAAGTGACAGCCGTGGCCAGGAGGGCGTTTTACCAGGTTCGCCTGGTTCGCCAGTTGCGCCCCCTATTGGATCGGGACGCCCTTCGCACAGTCACTCATGCTCTCGTGACATTGCGACTGGACTATTGTAACTCTCTCTACATGGGGCTTCCCTTGAGGTGCACCCGGAGACTTCAGATGGTTCAGAATGCAGCCGCGCGGGCAATCTTGGGTACCTCCAGATCTGCCCACATAACTCCACTTCTGCGCGAGTTGCACTGGCTGCCTGTCGTCTTCCGGGTGCGCTTCAAGGTATTAGTCATCATTTTTAAAGCGCTCCATGGCTCGGGACCTAGCTATCTGTGGGATCGGATCCTGCCTCATACTTCCTCACGGCCGATTCGCTCCCACAGAGAGGGACTTCTCCGGGTGCCGTCCACTAGACTCTGTCAGTGGGCGACGCCCAGGGGAAGGGCTCTCTCTGTGGTGGGCCCAGCCCTCTGGAACGACCTTCCCCCCGACATCAGAACAACCACGGACTTCCGCTCCTTCCGTCTGAAACTAAAAACTCATCTTTTCCGTTTGGCCGGCCTTGGGTAGCCTCTCTCTACAGGGTTTAGCTGTTTTAATTGGGTATTTTAGCAGGTTAAGGGGATTTTAGCACAGGCCCAGATTTAATTTGTTTTTAATTGTATTTGTATATTTATTGTATTGTGGTTTTAGTTTTCCCTGTGCACCGCTCCGAGTCCCTACGGGGAGAGGAGCGGTCTATAAATTAAATCATTATTATTATTATTTATTATATGTACTATTCTTAGGAATTATTTCTGTTGAACTTTGTAGGGGATGAGTGACCTCTAACTTGTCCGTACAATATATACAAAACATCTTACAGAGAAAGGTAGATATTGGTGTTAAGGCTGGAGCCATTTAAAAAATAATTTGGAAGAAGTGGTAGGACCCTGCACAAGCACAAGAATTTAAATCAAGTCCCATGATTTAAAAAATTGCATTAACTTTACTGAGTACAGTCTTTAAAGTAGCGCCATCTTTTCTTCAGGTGTATGGCAAAATGATCAAAGGCAAACTGCTGGGATGAAAAGCAAGTTTTGAGACACATGCATAGCTGTAATACATTTGTGCATGCTATATTTGCTATAGATAAAATTTCTCTTTGGGGTTAATCATTATGTGTAATTTAATTAGTTTTCCGCTATCTTGAATAGCAATTTTGCAGATCCACTAGCAATTACATTGAGTATGAAATCTATGCTTGAACAATTGTTTTACTTCTTCCTAGGTCTGTCAGTGAGGAGTGTTTGTTGGCGAGGAGATCACATCCTAGTTGGAACACAAGACAGTGAAATTTTTGAAATTGTGGTGCATGAACGCAATAAGCCTTTTCTTATTATGCAAGGACACTGTGAAGGAGAGCTTTGGGCCCTGGCAGTTCATCCTACAAAACCATTAGCCGTAACTGGGAGTGATGATCGATCAGTTAGGTTAGCTCCGTGGATTTCTAAAAAGATACAAAATTCTAGAAAGTGTCATTTGAATTCTAAAATACTAACTAATTATATAAATCATTATACATTATACAAATTTATTATACAAATTACTGCTCAGTAAAATTATTGCTTTATTGTAAAATCAGCTTTTGATGCCACAATGTGACTATCACGATTAAATCTTAGGTGAAATTTATGTAAATGTTCCTCCATTGTGCATGTTCAACAGACTGAATCAGATAAAGACGTGTAACATATTTCTTCTTTTTCTTTCCAATGGCTCCTTATCAGGTTAATTCTTTGCATGAATTGTACCTAGTTGTGCATTACTTGTAAATGTAGCTGGCTGACTAGTAAGTGGAATAATTAGATAATTGCTACCTGATATCGGATCCTGCCTCATACATCCTCACGGCCGATTCGCTCCCACAGAGAGGGACTTCTCCGGGTGCCGTCCACTAGACTGTGTCAGCGGGCGACGCCCAGGGGAAGGGCTCTCTCTGTGGCGGGCCCGGCCCTCTGGAACGACCTTCCCCCCGATATTAGAACAACTACGGACCTCCGCTCCTTCCGTCTGAAATTAAAAACACACTTTTTCCGCTTGGCCGGCCTAGGCTAGTCTCTCTTTCTATGGGGTTTTAAACTTATTTATAGCTGCTGGGTATTTTAGTTTAACGGGTTTTAGCACAGGCATAGATTTAATCTGTTTTTATATTATGTATTTATATTTGTATATTTATTGTTTTTACTTTCCCTGTGCACCGCCCCGAGTCCCTGTGGGGAGAGGGAGCGGTTCTACAAATTAAATTTGAATTGAATTGAAAAATTGATATGGCAGATAGATTTTCAATATGTGGTAATAATAGCATACCATTTAATATAATTTTTATTGCTTTTAAATAATAACAGAAAAGGAAAAAAACAAAAGAAACACATATACAATCAAAAAATACATAGTAGGTGCTTTAAAATTAGGACAAAAAAACCCACCACCACAACAGAAAATAATAGTACGGCAGCAAAGAGTTGCAAGGACTAATGTTTTTAGACTGGTAATAATAGTATACTTAATTTGAACTAAGTAGAAATTGATCTGCAGTCAGACAAAGCAATTAGATAATAACCATAAAGCCAGAGAACTATGCACTACAGCAGGGGTCCCCAACTCCCAGGTCTGGGCTGCAGCCCATTCAGAACCAGGCTGCAGAAGTGGGCGAGTGCATGCGCACACATGTGTGAAGCTACATTTGCGAAAGCAACGCACTTGTGAAACCATCCCCTCTCCCTCCCTTCACCGCCACCACCACTAAGCTGGTCTGCCAAGCTGGAAAGGTTGGGGATCACTGCACTGTACTCAAATATATTTGGAGATAATGGGAATAAACTCTCAATATCAGTCTGATTTAGAAGACAAAGAAGAACAATTATCTGCTTGTAAAGGGAAAATCAGTTTTCTGTTTTCTGCTGCAAAGGCAATAATATTGTTTGCATGAAATATATTTCTTATAGAATATGGAGCCTTATAGATCATGCACTAATTGCACGGTGTAACATGGAAGAGCCCATTCGTTGTGCAGCTGTTAGCACTGATGGAATTCATCTTGCTCTTGGAATGAAAGATGGTTCTTTTACAGTACTTCGTGTTAGGTAGGTTATACCTTTGGAGTTTTTAACATAAAATGAATTTTGCTTTCCCCAATGAATAGTTGAATATCTTAATCCCTGCTGTCTAATTGCATGACATAAGTAGTACATCCATTTTTTTTGTTTGTACTCATTTTAATGCAATTGCTTAAAATGCCCATACTGTATGTGCCACTGTGAAATGTAGAATGTATATTTTTTTTTGCAGAAAGTTGTTTTCTGTAGCCTTGATTAGTAAGAATTTTATTTTAGTGTTTCTGCAAGATCATCACTTTCATGCTATAATCTGATTGTTTCATTTACTTTATTTATAAACTATTCAGTAGTCAAAGATTTTAGGTTTATAGCATTCGTCGGGTTTCAAAATCTTTTAGAACCTCTTCTGTGGGTGTGGCCTGCTTTGTGGGAGTGGCTTGCCGGCCATGTGACTGGGTGGGAGTGGCTTGCCGGCCATGTGACTGGGTGGGTGTGGCTAACTTGTAAAATGTGATGAAACTCACTTAACAATGCTCTTGCTTAGCAACCAAAATGTTGGCTCAGAAACTCTGGCATTTGAAGCATGCAATTCTTAAAGCTGTCAAATTACAAGACCCTTGCATCCCTAACCCTTTAGGAAAAAACCCAGAGGTGTTCAAACTTGACAGCTTTAAGACTTGTGGACTTCAACTCCCAGAATTCCTCTTCCAGTCATGTTGGCTCAGGAAATCTGGCATTGAAGTGTGCAAGTCTTAAAGCCGTCAAGTTACAAGACCCTTGCACCCCTAACCCTTAAAAAAAAAACCCAGGGTTGTTCAAACTTGACAGCTTTAAGACTTGTGGACTTCATCTCCCAGAATTCCTCCTCCAGTCATGTTGGCTAGGGAACTCTGGCATTTGAAGCGTGCAAGTCTTAAAGCCCTCAAGTTACAAGACCCTTGCACCACTAACCCTTAAAAAAAAACCCAGGGGTGTTCAAACTTGACAGCTTTAAGACTTTTGGACGTCAACTCCCAGAATTCCTCTTCCAGTCATGTTGGCTCAGAAATTCTGGCATTTGAAGTGTGCAAGTCTTAAAGCTGTCAAGTTACAAGAACCTTGCACCCCTAACCCTTTAGGGGAAAAAACTCAGGGGTGTTCAAACTTGACAGCTTTAAGACTTATGGACTTCAACTCCCAGAATTCCTCCTCTCGCTCTTCATCTTGATGATGTGTGAAAGGATGGGCGGGGGGAGGGAGCTGGAACTGGTTCTAAATGGCACTGTAGATTTGTGGAACCTCTTCTATAGAAGAGGTTAGAACTGGCAGGAACCCACCCCTGGTTTATAGTAAGCATATGTGCATACTGTACATGTGTACACACATGCACACACACATGAAGAAATAATTCAGTTCAACAAAAGGTATACAACAAAATCAAATAAAATGCAAGATAAAAACACTATACAAACTAGGCAGCAGCAAGACAAATAATTAATATCTTAGGACAAAATGAATTAATACACCAGTAATATATATATAATGACTAAAATACTATTACCAGTCAAACCTTTGTGGGGAGGGCATTTCAAAAATCAGTAAGTAAAATTGTTTAGAATTCATGGCGCTTTTATATTTTTTTACTTGGGTGAAAGGCTTAATGAGTGTTTATATGGGGGATAAGGAACATAAGAACTGCTGTACTGCATCATGCACAACCTTTTAATCCAACTTTCTTTGTTATACAAAGGCCAACTAGAAGTGCAAGGAAGCTCACAAAAGTGGATTGAAAGGTGATATATCCCTTTTCATTGTCACTTCATGAAAGCTAATACTTAAGGCATCCTGCCTATGATTTAGGAAATAACAAAAAACTATAAAAAATATCCTAGAAGTCAATGTCAAGATATTTCCATATTATTTCAGTACATAGATATATTCACGACGTAACAGAGGTTCAACAGAGATTAATCTTTCTAAACATAGTTTTAATCAATATTATCTATTTTCTGTGTTACAGAGATATGACAGAAGTTGTTCACATTAAGGATAGGAAGGAAGCTATTCATGAATTAAAATATTCACCAGATGGAAATTTCCTTGCAGTTGGCTCCAATGACAGCTCTGTTGACATTTATGGTGTTATTCAACGATATAAAAAGGTTGGAGAATGTGTTGGATCCTCAAGTTTTATAACCCATATGGACTGGTCTTTAGACAGTAAATATTTGCAAACCAATGATGGTAGTGGAAAACGTCTTTTTTATAGGATGCCTGGTGAGATATTTTACTACTGTTATATAATCCAACAGAAAAATAAGTGAATTGTGTGTTGGGCTGCCTAAGATGCCATATTCCTAGTAGAATATTCATACGAACTGTAATGATTATTCCTCTAACAACTCTCATCAAGTTTAACACTATTTGACCCCAATCCACCTATTTGAGAATAACAAGTATAAAAGCATAAATCACTCAGTTTATTGGCTAACTTTATGATTCGTAACGGAATAGCTGTGTTCAACAAGTATGCTAAACTCAAATAGGCTGGAGGTAGTATACATTTTGAAATACCTTAGGCTATAATATTGCATAAATATTTCTTGGGAGTAAGCTATATTGACATCTACTTCCAATTCAATTAATATTAAGCCTACACGGTTTTAGTTGTTCGTTCTTCTTGTTTAACAATGTTTTTAATACTCCCACAATCTTTAACAAATGTGCTATTTACTATTGTTTCTTTCAGTGTTCTCTTATAAAGAGAAAGAAGATCCTTTTCTCAGCTTGGTTAAAACTTCATTAAGACTCTTCATGTGGAATATACCAATTCTGAAATTCAGAATTTACTTAAAGTAATTGATGTTTTTTTATAATTGATGAGCATCATTAAGTATGTATCTTTTTCTGTCTAGGTGGAAAAGAAGTAATGAACAAAGAAGAGTTAAAGGGCATCCAGTGGGCTTCATGGACTTCAGTTTCAGGCCTTGAAGTTAACGGAATATGGCCTAAATATTCAGAGATCAATGATATCAATTCTGTTGATGCAAATTTCGTTGGGCAGGTTCTTGTTACAGCTGATGATTATGGAACAGTAAAACTCTTTCGGTATCCATGTATAAGGAAAGGTAACATTTTTTGTAAAGTACTTTTAATGGAAATAAGTTTTATAAGTAAACCAAAGTAATGTTTTTTCAAGAGATCAGTTCTAACTAAAAGAAATATGTGCTGGTGGGAAGGAGGTAGATAAGGCATTGTCACTTGTGTCAGCTAAAACACACACATCCATAAAAGATACAGGTTTCACAATATGTTAGATCAGGGTGATACTCCTAAACATTGGATCCAATTGGAGCTTAAAAAATAAGGCTCAATAAGGCTCTTGTAAAGTCCTCATAAGGCTCAGAGAAGGTTGGATGCAGCACAGACTCAATCAACCTAATGTAACCTTTGTGACTCATTTACTAAGGAATTTAATTGTTAAACTAGCCACAGATTGATTGGACATATGCAAATCTCTCTGATAATAGGTTGTATCATTTTTAGACTTCAGTATTTCTTGGGATTCCATAATATTTTCCTCCCCAACTCCAGTGGACTATATTAAGTGGACTATATTAAGACTATACATGCTTAAAATGGAAGAAAGAAAAAGAGACTGATTGTTAAGATTTTTTATTCATTTTTTTCTAAATTCTTTTGAACTTTTTTTATTCAAATAGTCAAGACACTAAAAGCCAATTCAAAAGTAATAATTCTGTTATACTGTAGGTCTCATAACATTCATAAAACTTTATGAAGAGGGAAAAATATGACCCTGATGCAGAGGCTAGCAATTCTTGTCACACAGTGATGAGCTTTCAGAGTGGCCAGAGTTTCATTTGCTAGTCTCAATTGTTATTGTTATATATACTCTGTATATGTAAATTTTAATTGGGTTTTTAGGGATTTTAGTATTTTAGGTTTTAGCGCAGGGTCACTGTAGTTTAATTTGTTTTTAGGTATTTATATTGCTGTATGTTTTATATTTTATAATTCCCTGTGCACCGCTTCGAGTCCCTTTGGGGAGAGGGAGCAGTATATAAATAAAAGTTTGATTGATTGATTGATTGATTGATTGATATTGCTAAGTGAAAACTACTCTTTCTGTGTTTGGTGGTCTTAAATATCTGGATTATTGCAATGCACTGTACATGGAGATGCCCTTGAAAAGTATTCACAAGCTTTTGTAAGACCATGAAGAACTAGTGGTCCCAAGTTTGTTAAGAAACCCATTTGAGAAACACTGCATTAGATAAGTTGTGTGAACTATACTTCAAAATGTAATGAACCTATGTTTTTTAATAGGGGCAAAGTTTAAGAAATACTTTGGTCATTCAGCACACGTGACAAATGTCAGGTGGTCACATGATTATCAATGGGTTATTTCTATTGGTGGAGCAGACCACTCTGTTTTCCAGTGGAAATTTATTCCTGAAAGAAAGTTGAAAGATGCTCTTCACATAGCACCACAAGGTGAGTGAATATATACAAATTACTAGGATTTCAAATATTGCTAGTAATGATTTTGACATGAATTTCTCTTTAGATGGGCAATACTTCAGCTGTTATTCTTATCTTTTGAAGGTTTTCCTCCTAGTGTTTGTTCTTTTCTATTTTTCATATTTGTGTAACATTGGTATTTATTTATCTAGACATTTCTTTTCTCCCCCTTCTATAGTTGGCTAATAACAAAATATTTTAGAAGTCATATTAAATGCCAGGAATAGATTACAAAAATGAGTCTAGTTCTAAAATATTCCAGAACAGTATGGAACAATGATTGAAAATGTATTTCATAAATATAGATATAGAGTTCTGGTTTTTAAGGCCTGTGAATTGGATTTGGTCAAGATTTATTAAAATCTTAGAATCTTCTGCAAGTGTTCTGGACTGTGATTTGCTTTTTCTTTTGATTTTCCACCAGATTAGATGATTCTTATTCGTGTTTTGGATCTTGTTTTCTATCTTTAACATTGGTTATGTAGTGACACTTACAATGAAATAAGTTTTAAACATCATCCTTTGAAAGACACTTTAATTGGCCTTTCTTATAAAACACAGGAGCAGTCCATTTTCATCTATTCAGTACAAGAAATTGCAATCATATTAATAGTCTAAAATGAAAAAAAGTAATAATCTAATGGGAATCTATTGATCAGACGGATTTGTTTAACTACAATAAGAAGAAGTGCCAGGATTGCCATCATTCAGCAATTCCACCATGTGATGTTGAATTTTGCAATCTCATAATTTAGTGATGGGAATTCTGGCCCCATTTGCTGTTGTATCTTAGGGGCTTTTGTAATTGTTCCAGCTGGATTGCAACTTAGTTCTGATGCTGATGGAAAACTTTGGTGACTTAGCCATGGTCAATAATGTTGCCAAGCATGTATAGATATTGATAATCATCAAGGGTGAGCTCTCCTTCTGTAATGAGAGTGGTAGTAAAAGTGAAATTTAGATCTGAGGGTTATGTATTATTTATAACATTTCCTCCCTCCAGCATGTTTACAAGCAAACATAAATTTACTATAGAATAATAAGAGGGGAATATGTATGTTATCCTTTGAAGAAATCCTGTGAGAAATTCTCCACCCTGGAGAACAGTACAGTATCCAGGAATACTGTCCATCGTCTTCTGTCTTTTTTGAATTAATAGTTGAATTAATAGTTATAGCCATGTACTGTAGCTGCTTGTTTCCCAACCTTTCAGGTTTCTGTTATGTTCCCCTTTTTTTCTCATGTGGGAACATTATGTTCATAACTTGAAGGCCCTCCATAGAATTTGCTTCTGTGAAAATATGTATAGTTCTTGACTTGAATTTACTATTTTAGTATTTTCTTTACATTTTATTTGTATTATAGAAAGCATGATTGACTCCAATAGTGAAGAATCAGATTCTGATCAATCTGATGTTCCAGAGCTGGACTCTGAAATTGAGCAAGAGACTCAGATCACTTATCGACGACAGGTATTATCCTATACATTAAGGAATGAGCTAGAAACACCCTAGATTGATTCTGCTTGACCTAGTAATCCTGGATGCGACTAAAATATTAATATCACAATTAAGCTTGAGTTACTTTTCTGCCAATCAATTGTCCGCCTGTTGATTCTGTATAGTCTGAGGAGGGAGGAGATGGAATATGGAAAATAAGTTGATTAGAGATTTTGGACACTAGACTTTCTTACTATCTGCCATATATTAATAACCAAATACCACCCAGCATGCAACATACAAAGCAAGATTCTTCAAAGCCATTAAAAAGGAAGAAGTGCCCAATGTAAACTATAGAAGGTATAAGAAGCAGTAGCATTGTCATGTTGGCAAAGTTTAATCAACTGCTTTAAATGATTTTGTTCTAGTATGCAATAAAAGTTCTCATCTAGCCATGTCATATTGAGTGCCTATGGCGCTTCTTCCAAATTCAAGACAATTAAATATAGATCCCTGAAATTATGTCCCCTGAAGTAGTGTATCACTGGATAAACTTTTTGCTATCATCACGAACGGATTTTTAAAAATGGAGAAATGCATTTGCTACATACAGTGGCTAAGATGTTGAGCTTATTCATCAGAAAGGTTGGCAGTTTGGCGGTTTGTATTCCTAACGCCGTGTAACAAAGTGAGCTCCCGTTACTTGTCCCAGCTTCTGCAACCTAGCACATAAAAATGCAAGTAGAAAAATAGGAAGCAACTTTGGTGAGAAGATAAAAGTGTTCCATGCGTCTTTGGCATCTAGTCATGCTGGTCACATTATCACAGAGACGTCATCGGACAGTGTTGACTCTTCGGCTTTGAAACAGAGATGAGCACCACTCCCTAGAGTCGGGAACGACTAGCACATATGTGTGAGGGGAGTCTTTACCTTTACTTACAGCTAGGTCATTCTATAAACGTATCCCATTTATTGACTTTTAAAAGTAATTTCAGCTCTTGCCCCAAATATCTAATATTAACATTTCTTTATTTTTTATTCCAACTTTATTATTATTATTATTATTATTATTATTATTATTATTATTATTATTATTATTATTATTATTATTATTATTATTAATAATAATAATAACAATAATAATAACAACAACAATAATAATAACAACAATAATAATAATAATAATAATAATAATAATAATAATAATAATAATAATAATAATAAAAATAAAAATTTAAATTTATAACCCGCTCTCTCTCCCCAAGGGGACTCGAGGTGGGGCACAGGGAATTTAAAATTCATATAAAATCACAAACATAGTACAATATTAAAATAAAATTAAACTAACCCTGCGCTAAAATCCCATATAAAAAGCTAAAAATTAGTCGTTAAAAACCCTAAAAACAGTTTTCCGGCCAAGCAGAAAAAGTGTGTTTTTAATTTTTGACGGAAGGAGCGGAGGTCCGTAGTTGTTCTAATTTCGGGGGGAAGGTCATTCCAGAGGGTCGGGCCCACCACAGAGAAGGCCCTTCCCCTGGGCGTCGCCCGCTGGCACAGCCTAGTGGATGGCACTCGGAGAAATCCCTCTCTGTGGGAGCGAATCGGCCGCAGGGATGTATGGGGCAGGATGCAATCCCGCAGATCGCTAGGTCCCGTGCCATGGAGCTGAGGTCATGGACATGTATTATGTTCCATCCTCCTATTTTTCCCATAACCCTATGAGATGGGTTGGACTGAGAGAGTGATTGCCCCAAAGTCACCCACTTGATTTTCATGCCTAAGATGGAACTAGGACCTTTCCACTAGGTCAATATCTTCATTTTCAATTCTTGAGCAGATAGTTGTGGTTTTACCCTCCTGTTATATTTAATCTTAACCTCGGGTTTTTTTTTATGCTATTGACTTTCATTACTGGGCCTTGCAAACCATTTGCCTATTTAGCTTTCACAGTAATTACTTATTTTTTATTCCAATAATTTATTTAATTGAAATAGCTTTTTAACCATGTTGCAACTATGTCCAATATATGATGTTCATATAGAAAACTTCTACTCCTTAGAGTGATTGGTTTTTCAAATATGCATAATGACAGAAAATCTTTGTATTCTCTGCTAAGGTTTACAAAGAAGATCTACCTCAGCTTAAAGAGCAATGCAAAGAAAAACGAAAAACTGCAGCCTCAAAAAGAAGAGAGAGGGCTCCCATCAATAGTATAAGATTGCATTTTGTTCACGGGTGTGTAAATCTTTTCTTTTCCCTTTTCTATTTTTTCTTCCTTTCCTAAAAGGAAAGACATATTATGTATTAATCCAGATTTGGATTCTCAAGGATGAATTCTACAACTGGCTGTTCTATGTTCTTTTTAATTAAAAGCAGCCTTGTGGGTTTATTTTGAATGGAATTATACTACTGGGAGAAAGTATTGTTTTTCCTGAGGATAATTTCTCAGATTTCATCTGTACATTTTCCTATGCATACCCAATATAACAATATGGAGAAGCAAGCTTATATGAATCATATTAGGGAAATGTACTGTGTTTCCATGTTTCTTCTACAAAACAATATTTTTTCTGTTTTAAATTTATGAGTTATTGTTTAAAACAGGTCAAGATAGTGAATATTGCCCTAATAGTTGATAGGAAGTAGGTCTAAGTTGAAAGCAGAAACTTAGATAACCTTTTTAATCAGGGTAAACAGTTCAAAGGGAAATTACTGATATAACTTAGTTTGATTTGTCATTCTATGAGACATACTCAATTTGGTATGTAGGAGTAGGGGCACAATGACTCAGTGGTTAATGATGCTGAGCTTGTCAGCTGGAGAGCTGATAGCCCTAGTTAGAAGTCCTGAGCTCTGTATCACGGAGTGAACTTCCTTTACTTGCCTTAGCTTCTGCATATCTAGCAGTTTGAAAGTATGCAAATGTGAGTAGATTAATAGGCATCACTTCAGTGGGAAGGTAACAGCATTCCGTGCCCCTTTGGCATGACCACAGAAATGGTCTTTGAACAATGCTCCAAAGAAACAGTACCAGATTGATAGAGAAATCTTTAGCTTTTTGTATATAGGAGTGTGCTTTCGCCCGCTTTACTACATGGTGAATGGGATAAACCAGGAGAAATGTGTAATAAAACAGAAAGAAATGTGGTTAAGAATAAATGAAAGATAAATCATTATGGACTGCATACAAAAAAATGGAGTGTTATGAAAAAAGAAAGAACAGTTTGAGGGGAAGAGGAAAACTGGGAAAGCTGTGTTTAGATCAGGGATGGGCTTCAAAATTTTTAGCAAGGGTTTCTCTGCCTGGTTGCTGGGTAGGCATGGCCATGGTGGGCATGGCCTAGTTGTCCTCCTGCACCAAGGTGGGGGAGGCATTTGAAGGTTTTCCTCCGGTAGGGCAAAAATGGCCTCTCCATGCTCTGGAGGCCCTCTGGAGGCCAGAAATGGGCCCATTTCTGGCTTTCCCAAAATTCCGGTAGATCTGTTTTTCACCCTTCCCGAGCCTCCATGTGCGCCCTGCGCTTACCTGCATCCAAAGCGGGTTGCAAGGGGACTCCTGGGAAGGGAGGGGTGAGTAGGGCCAGCCAGGAGTGGGATTTGGGGGTTCTCCGAACTGCACAGAATCTTAGCTAGAGATTCTCCTTAACCCCTGCAAACTCCCAGCAGCCCACCCTTGGTTTGGATGAAGTTAATGAGACCTTTAAAAAGAGAGAGGGGAGAAGCTTAGAGAACAAAAGACAAGGTATGAAACTAGTGAAACCAAAAATAGGAATAGAGTTATGGTGAATAATATTGGCACAAACTAAGTTTAGTTAGTTTTCCCTTTCTTCTGCTTCTGATTATTTTTTTCTGCATTTAATTACAATGTGGCTTATGTTGAAGAGGAATAGCACAATCCATGTATATATGTATTGCATTAAGATACATGTTACTTTAATTTCATGTTGTTTTATTAGTTACAGAGGCTATGACTGTCGGAGTAATTTATTTTACACTCAGACTGGAGAAATTGTGTACCATGTTGCAGCAGTGGGCATAGTATACAATCGGCAGCAAAACACACAGCGCTTTTATTTGGGTCATGATGATGATATCCTATGCCTTGCTATTCACCCTCTAAAGGACTATGTGGCCACAGGCCAGGTAGGATGTATGGAAGAACTAGAGATCTAGAGTTGTTATTTCAGTCCAGTCAGTCTATAAAGGATATTTAATATTCCCGTCAACATTCTTCTGCTGTAGAAAATGTGTTTGGGCTTGTTATGCTACACGAGAAAAAATAATAAACACGACTCTCTTTGGTGAATCTTGGGCTATATAAGAATAGGAGCATCTGGAAACCAGAAGCATATTTTTCCTGCAAAGGGAAATGTTCTGTGTATGTGTGAGAGCTTTTCCACTGCACGCTTTACATTGAAAAATACTAAAGCAGCTGGATGCACAGAGCTTCATAAAATACATGGATGGACCCATGCTTAATTAGAACCAGTGGGGTTGAATCCATTGCAGTGGTTGGATCAAAGCAGTGGTTGGGGTTTTATTGGGGTTTTATAATACTGCTTAGTTTTAATGGGAATTTTAGCGCAGGTTTAGATTTAATTTATTTTTAATGAAATGTTTATATGTATTTATTGTTTTACTGTGCCTGTGCACCGCCCCGAGTCCCTGTGGGGAGAGGGTGCGGTTTAGAAATATTAAAATTATTATTATTATTATTAATTATGTAAAAGATTACATCTGCAGGACTTGTAGATCCTGAGGTAAATGATGAAGTTTATATAGTGGCATCATATGTCATGATGTTCTTATATAACAATGCCATTAGCATTATTATGTGCAGAAAGTGTCATAATTTTAATATTATCTTGTCTTGGATGCCTCTGATCAAATGGAATAATTTTTCTAAACAATTGTTAGAAATTGTTAATCTAGTGATTGTTTTAAATAACGTAATACACCTTACAAAGTTTATTTTCAAAATTGTACAATAATAATTTAGATTTACAGATGGAATCATTCCAGTAAAAAACAGTGCTCTATTTGCTAAGCTCACATTTACAGTACTTACTTATTTGCACAATTTATCTATTATCTTATTCCAAATAGACTTTAGAGCAGGCATGTCAAACTGGCGGCCCACAGGCAAGATGCGTCACACATAGGTCATGCCTACCCCAGCTCTGTGAAGGGGAAAAATGTCACGAAACATCATGTGACGGCAACATGACACTGCAAGTTTGATACCCATGCTCTAGAGAATGTAGAAGCATTGACAAATTAAACACAGTATAAAGTAAACATAATAATCATAAGCATATAGAATGCAAGAATTAATGCAAGACTTATGGCTCCATATTAACCAGACTTAAAAGGCCTTCTTCAGCAGCCAGGTTTTGCAATTTCCTGAAGGACATGGAAATAGGATTAAAATACTGTAATACAAATGGCTGGCATGGTTAGGAATTGGGTATAATTAAAAAAACAACACACTAGTAAGTTTAGTATAGTAAGTTTATGTGTTCAATCTCTTATATAAGGTTGGCCGGGATTGCTCAACCCATGTTTGGGATACAGAAACAATCAAACCACTGTCGGTATTAAAGGGCTATCATCAGTTTGGTGTTTGTGCTGTTGATTTTTCAGGTATGTATAGTTATCCTATTTTTGTGAAAGTGTAGGCTGCATAAATGTGATTTATTATGTTAATACTAAGGGCAGATGTATATTTGATAGTGTATGAAGGAGAGATATTATTAGAATGTTGTCTTTTATATCTCTGTGGTCATTGGCATTGGATTCATCAACCATATAACCATATTTCTCACTGCCTATCCTTATGAGGCCCATCTCTTCCTAAAATGTGGGTGTTTGATGGCCAAAGGAGCAGAATCTCCGATCATCAAGTAGAGACAACTGCCTGCAAAGAAACTAATTGGGGCAAATGTATATAATAGCATTGGTCTTAAGTTGGTTAAATGTTGAAAATAAGTTAATGACCATAATAGTTGAGAATTATGAATGATCCAATGCCAAAGAAAAAAACATTGAAATATAACAAAAGCATCATTTCTGTCATATACTTCACCATTATTGATTTTTTTTTAAAAAAATTAATTAGTTTGAAAATGTATATCTTTTAAAAACAAGCATGTGATTGAATTAGAGAAATCATTAGATTTCTAAACTAATGATTTTTAGAGTAAGCATCACAGATCTCGCTTTCAAATGTTGGCAACAGACGTGCCTGCCTTTAAATTTCATCAGTTATTATGTGAGACATTTTTCAAAATGTTTACATATATGAAGAAATATAAGTGTCATTAAATATTTGTTTCTTAGGTGCAGCACAAAATGTATGGCGTTATAATATGTTTTGAAATGTGATTTTTTTTTGCTACTCAATATTTATCTATTTTTATTGAGTTTAAGTTGTATTTTTGTACATTAGCCATCCTTGACACATAATTGGAATGTCTAAGCAGTTCAGGAAATTAGGTAAATAAGCTAGATTTGCCTGAGAAATACAGTATATGCATTTTAATAGCAGACTATGATTATTATTAAGTTACTGAAAGTATACAGAGGTATCGGTAAATCTGGAAAATCAAGCAGCCCATATGCAAATGACACTGACTTTTTAGACCTTGAAATGATGGAGAATGATTGAAAAAAATATAAAACTGCATATTTGGAATCAAATAGCAATGAAGACAGTTACTGCTGATATACAAATATGTGGCAATGAGAGTTTAGATATTCAAAATACCCCCCATATTTATTGCCATAATCTGTAAATATTGCTGTTTATAAAACAATGCTTTATATTTTGTTTTATAGCTGATGGCAAACGTTTAGCTTCAGTTGGAATAGATGACAATCACACTGTTATTCTTTGGGATTGGAGAAAAGGAGATAAGCTTTCAGCAGTAAGGTAAAAAGGTCACCCAGTTGTTTTACTCTAATCATATGATTATATTGAAATATATACTGTACATTAGGTCCGCTTGTAAAATGGAGAATGTCAAATTCTAACTTTGAAAGATAAATAGACAATTCATCTACTAATCTTAAAACAAAATTTGGAATGTTTATATTACTATTTGAATATAAGTAATTGTTGAAGTTGTTTTGTCAAAACTTTATTGTATGGAGAACATATTTTCCCGCATGAAAGTGAAAATATTTTTACATTTCTTTTAGGGGGAGTAAAGACAAGATCTTTGTTGTTAAAATTAACTCCTTTACGCCTGATAAACTAATTACAGTTGGAATTAAACATATAAAATTCTGGCGAAGAGCAGGTAAGGCAATATTTTTAAATTACTTTGAGTAATTATCAAGTTACCTCATATTTTATTTTTCCCTTTTATATGACACTGTAGTTTACTGTGGTATGAAAGTAAATGAAGCTAAACCCATGAGTAAGTTGTTACTTTAACTTTTAACATAATTTGCTTTTGAGAAACTGTGAGGTTAACAGGTGACCCCATGATGATATTTATAGACTCGTGTGTGTGTGTGTGTGTGTGTGTGTGTGTGTGTGTGTAAGAAAAAATGAAAGTCATTGTATTTTACCTTTAAAAACTTTCTGTGTTCATTTAGAATGTTCAAAGAGAAATATAATAATTTGGTTTTATTTTAATTTAAGGAGGTGGACTAATTGGAAAAAAAGGTTATGTGGGTCCAGTGGGGAAAATTGATACAATGATGTGTGCAGTTTATGGCTGGACAGAAGAAATGGCATTCTCTGGAACTGCAACAGGAGACGTGTGTATATGGCGAGACATTTTCCTCGTCAAAACAGTGAAAGCACATGATGGCCCATTGTTCAGTATGCATGCATTAGAAAAAGTGAGTAACTTACCATTGAATATAAATTAATTTTATTACATTCAAACCCAGAAGTTAGATTAGATATGCCTATAGGGTTTGGCAAGCTCAATATTTTTCATGTTTTTCCTCCTTAACTCAAAAAGTATATTTCAAGAGTATGACTATGCATCTTAGCAACAGTGCACCCATTATACTACACAAGCAGCCATGGCATTCTTCATTGTGTTTTTGCTTACTCTTAGTCTCTTCTAATCTCTTCTTCTCCAATCTCTCCACCCTGTGGTGGGAGGGGAAAGAGAGGAAAAGGAATCGATCACAGGAGAAATTGCATCAAGAGATACCCCCTTTTTCCCCCTCCTCCTCCTCATTTAAGCAATCTCTCTGCTGAGGGGGGGGAACGATAAGAACATCTTTTTAGAATCTGCCCTTTCTCATTCAAAGGCATCACTATCTTGGCCCTTTTAGTCTTTTCTCTATCACTAGATGCATTTTACTTTGAACTCAAGGGCTTTAATTATAAGCACAATAATATTTTAAGCACAAATAGCCTTGCACTCAAAAATACAACAAAGGTCACAAGCCATCTTGCTTGGATGATGCTCACTGTGATACTGTCACCACCATTCAGGGTGAATATAGCATGAAACAACCACATTTTAATATGGTACAGTTTTGCGATCTGTGCTTCAGAAATACAAATTTGAAAATATGGATGCCTTAAATATATGAAATTGAGGGCAAAGTTGATTAGAATAGCTGTTGAAATATTACTCAGGGTTACAGCAATGGAATAATATATGAATGAGCATGACATGTAAATAACTTCTCAATGTGGTTTAGAATCCACAGATATGGAATAGGTTTTATATTATCTTTCTCTTTAGGGATTTGTAACTGGGGCAAAAGATGGAATTGTTGCTCTTTGGGATGACAGCTTTGAACGGTGTCTGAAAACATATGCTATCAAACGAACTGCATTAGCCCCAGGCTCCAAAGGTAATTTGAAATTTTCTTAGATCATTATAATGCAGACTTCTTTTCTACTGTTTTAAAATAATTATCTTTTTGTGAATTGATTCATCCTAGTCCATTTTGTGATCTGATTCAGCTGAAGAGTTTGAAAGCAGGAAAGAGCAACAGGTATTTGGGACTTTTGAGTAGTTGAGAGCTTTTCATGTAATTCCCATAATGTGCTTTATTTGCTTTCATGCAGTAAAAGGATTTCTATTAGAACTGAATTTTACTATGTAACTTGAGTTGAATAAATCAATTCAGAGATTAGCAGAAGTCTATTGTTATCTAGAGTATAGCCTGCTAGAGTATCCCTCTCTTATATCCTCTCTTATACTAAGGAAAAGCAATATGTGTTTATTTTTATTCTCTTTCTCATGCCTACTAAATTCTCAGGACCAAATTGTCATTTATTTTTTATAACAGTTCTTGCATTCGTTCTTCAGAGTTATCTCTGAATTCCTCTATAGCAGCCTTCTCCCACATAGGGGTCAGAAGCCATGCTGTCATTGCCATTTCTTCCTCCTTCTTCACCTCAGCTTGCACTCAGCTGTACCAGATGGGGGAATTCTTGCTCCACCCATGCCAAAGTGACTGTTGAACACATTGGCAAAAGGGCCTACCTGAGGAGATGGCAAGCACTCATAAAAGCAGCAAAATAGAAGGTTGCTCTCCCTCCCTCTCTTTTGTGGGCTAGGTAGATATGTTTCTTTTGGGGACTATGGACCAGATGATTTTGGGAGACAGGTCACATCTGGCCCATGGCCACAGATCACCAATTGCAAATCACAATTTTGAGAAACGTTTTGAAATGAAATGTATTTTAGTAATACACCAACAAAAATATAAAGTGTTATTTGTTTAATATAGTGTTGAATTTATTGAGCTCTGAAATATGTATACTAGTACTATCAATTTCATGATGTGTATTTTCATAAACAAGAGTTAAACTTACATTTTCTCCAGTAGATACTAGACATGATTTCTCTATGTATTTATGTATCTATTTATTTATTGATTTATTGACCCATCCACCTCACAAAAGTGATTTAAAGCTAAAATTAAAGCCACCATAGCAGATACCCTGGTTAAAACAGTAACAACCCAGCCCAGACAAAAAGCCACATCACCATCAAACTTCCTAAACTTCCTGACCCAAATACACAATCAGTGGAAGTTTTGGGTTGTGGTTTAAAACAAAGAAGATCAGTTCAGAACTTTACAAAAGGATAATAAGATCAGCATTCATCATTAATCATTCTGCTCTCTGCTGGAATGCTTTTGCTGAGGCTAGGCACAGCCACAGAGAAGCCATGACTTGAAGGTAAGATGGCATTGTCTGATGATGGAAGAGACTCAAGAGCCTGCCCTTCTTGTTAAATCTGAAGGGGTAGGCAGAATTATGCAATTGTGCTATGCATGTCTGCATAAATATGTCTCAATGAATTCAATTCGACCAATTCACAGTAAATAAGCATTGGATTATCAAAGATAAATAAGAAAAAAATGTATTTTTTTTCAAGCAAGGATTATGTTAAACTTTAGGAAATATAATATGATGTTCCAATAATAATTGGTTTTATTTATATTGTGATAGTTCAAATAGAATTCTTTATTTTCTTTTGCCTATTTAGGTCTCCTTTTAGAAGATAATCCTTCTATCCGTGCCATATCATTAGGACATGGTCATATTTTAGTTGGAACAAAGAATGGTGAAATATTGGAAGTTGATAAAAGTGGGCCAATAACTTTACTAGTTCAGGTAAATATTAAAAATATTTCTTATTTTAGTGTACGTTTTGGAATGTTAAAATAGTGAAGTGAAATTGCAATGAATTAGAAATAACTTTTTAAAAAATAATAGCGATAGCAATACATACATTGTTAAAGACAAAAAAAGAACACATAAAAAGTGCTGTAACAAAATATAAAAAATACAAAACTCCCATATGTAATTATAACAATAAACAGCTATAATTCCATATATACTGTAGTTGTTTAATGCAAATTTTATTTAAGTTCAATATTTTTCTGATACATTTTTTAATCTACCTTGTTCTATATAAATGAGTCTTATATTTCATTTTACCTATCCATATATAAAATCTACATTTATAGACAATCCGCTCATAGATGACAATCAATCCATTGAGTGAAAATGGACATAAATCTATCTTTTTAATTCTACAATATCAGTCTTTGGCAATATTAAGGTCATGGACAATTCATTTACATTGTCCAGTTGTCTAATTCCATATACTGTAAGAAAATATTATCTTTGAACATTTTAGCTTTTGTTGCACAATTACATTTATATAATCCATTACTTTCTATTAAAACTTGATACATACAAGACATTGTAAAAACATGTCTTTTAAATAAGTGTTATCCTTATTACATCTCCAGTTAAATACTATTTTTAATCAATGTATACATGCACCCATGTTGCCAGTTGTGGCTCTGGGCAGCATACATAAGACCAAAGACACACCCCACCCAAAGAACCTGCAAATAGACAAATAAGAATCTAATGGTGCCCGGATCCATATAACAACAGCTATACTAAAAAGTCACATTGAAAAATTGCATTGACAGGATCAACCATGTCTTTCCTTTCATGCATTATGCTAGTAAAAGAAAGAAAATCTGTATATTGAAGATGGGAACAAACTGTGTTTTGATGTATTAAGATCTTGAACCCTAAACATGGTATTTGGGCACATTGTTCCTGATCACAAATGCCAAATTACTTGCTTCATCTGATTTTTTTTAATGTTAACTTAATTTCAAAATAAATGGGTGTATTATAAAGTTAAGCTCCAACTGCAACTATTTCTGACTCTAAGAAATATCCCAGAGGTATACTTAGAAAATAAAATTAAAGATTTTTGTTTGACAAATGCCATTCTACCAAAACCAAAAAAGATTAAAAACATTTGGGAAATAGAAGGAAGAAAAGAGAGGAATGTTACTAGTTTTCCTTTTAACACGATTAAATATTCCAAAGATGTTCAATGCTCTTTTCCAGAGCTCCATGTTATAACTGCATCATTATCAGCTGTTAACTTGCAGGGTAAAATTTATTTTTACAGGGTCATATGGAAGGAGATGTTTGGGGTTTAGCTTCTCATCCTCATTTACCTATTTGTGCCACTGTAAGTGAAGATAAAACCTTAAGAATATGGGACCTTTCACCAAGCCATTGCATGCTAGCTGTTCGAAAACTGAAGAAGGGTAAGATTATTTTTATTTCCTTTTCCAGTCTTACCTACGTCTTTGAACATTACCAAGTTTCCAATTTAGTGACATATGTCAATTTGTTAAGTATTAAAAACAAAATGAATTTGAATTTAAAAATGGAATCAGATTGCTAGAATGAATGAACTATATTTAATAGTGCTACCAGGATAATTACAAAACAAATTTTCTCGCTAATTGCTTGTGGAATATGTTAACTCCTTTTACTATGTACAATGTCCTCCTAGAATCTGTGTGGGTTGGAAATATTGGGTATAGGAATAAAGATGGGATTTGAGGGATACGGATTGTCCTCATCTGGCAACCACATTTGGGACCAGTAAGTGAAGTGATCATTAAGTGAAAATGTGAATGAGTTTATGATCTTAGTTTAGATCTTATTTTAGATCATACTTACCTTATGAAAAAGTCATGAATGGACTTGTCAAAAAGTTTACTTTTGCATCATCATAACTGAATGAATGAAGGAGTTGCTAAATGAAGGAGTCATTAAATGAGGGCTTCATTCAATGTTTCATGAAAACCCATTTGTGAAGAGGTCAAATTCTAGGTATTTTTCTCATTGCAATGTTTAGATTTATGGAAGAAATATTTCTATGTTTTGGAAACACAATAAAATAAATGAAATAGTCAAATTCCAGAAAAAACTGCTGTGATTTTTTTATTAATAAAATTTTTCTTACATACAGCGACAATATAAGACAGCACGTTTGGCAGTGAGATATCAGAGTAACAATTAGACAAGAATGACATGTTGATCCTTAGGTCTAGGGAGCAAGGAAAAGTTTGATATGTTTTGCAAGGGAGATCTGCGTTACTATAGTACCCTGGGAAAGATAGAGGAGATCTGAGTTTGCTGAGCTCTTGAGGGATAGAGATTAGAAAGTGGGTTGGAGGCCTTGCAGCAAAAGGAGATGGAACAGTGCAAACATTTTGATGGTGAATGGAAAAAATAGTGTGCTATTGGAGATGCATGGAGGAGAACTGTGTGGCAGATGATGGGAAGCATTAGGTGACTATAATTATTACACAAGAGTCGAAAAGAATGGGATTTGGAGTGAGGTGATGCTGGAAAAAGGAAAGAGGATGAGGATTGAATGGCAGCAGAGGTAGAAAGAAGTCAAAGCAGTATCACCATTCAGGATGTGGAGCTGAAGATTAGGATCAGCGGCATGTCTCTTTGTATTTGGCAGGGGGAAGATGTTGCTCATTTTCACCTGATGGAAAAGCATTGGCAGTAGGTCTGAATGATGGCAGTTTCTTAATGGTAAATTCAGATACTTTGGAGGATCTTGTTTCTTTTCATCACAGGAAAGATGCTATTTCAGAAATACGATTTTCTTCTGGTAAGTAATTGGTTTCAGATCAGAGACACCTGGTAATAATAATGCTTTATGTTCAGAAGAATTAAAATGAACATTTATGAGAGTGAATTTCACTACAGTGGAAGACTGCATTCTGTGTGCATGCATATAATAAAACTTAGTCAAAAACCTTAGAAATATTAATATTCAAACCTATAGGTGTGAATCTGAATTGATCCGATACTGTTAGTGTTGTTCTACATGGAGGGAAGTATGCAGTGGAGTACCCCAAGGCTCTGTTTTAGGCCCAGTGCTCTTCAACGTCTTCATTAGCGATTTGGATGAGGGAATAAATGGGGAACTCATCAAATTTGCAGATGACACCAAGTTGGCAGGAATAACCAACACTCCAGAAGATAGGCTTAAGATACAGAAGGATCTTGACAAACTTGAACATTGGGCACTATCTAACAATATGAAATTCAATGGTGAAAAAAGTAAGGTTCTACATTTAGCCAAGAAAAACCAAATACACAGGTACAATATAGGTGGTACCTTGCTCAATAGTAGTAACTGTGAAAGGGATCTTGGAGTCCTAGTGGACAACCATTTAAATATGAGCCAGCAGTGTGCAGCAGCTGCCAAAAAAGCCAACACAGTTCTAGGCTACATAAACAGAGGGATAGAATCAAGATCACGAGAAGTGTTAATACCACTTTATAATGCCTTGGTAAGGCTGTACCTGGAATACTGCACTCAGTTTTGGTAGCCAAGATGTAGAAAAGATGTGGAGACTCTGGAAAGAGTGCAGAGAAGAGCAACCAAGATGATTAGGGGACTGGAGACTAAAACATATGAAGAACGGTTACAGGAACTGGGTATGTCTAGTTTAATGAAAAGAAGGACCAGGGGAGACATGATAGCAGTGTTCCAATATCTCAGGGATTGCCACAAAGAAGAGGGAGTCAAACTATTCACCAAGGCACCTGAGGGTAGAACAAGAAGCAATGGGTGGAACCTAATCAAGGAGAGAAACAACTTAGAACTGAGGAGAAATTTCCTGACAGAACAATTAATCAGTGGAACAGCTTGCCTCCAGAAGTTGTGAATGCCTCAACACTGGAAGTCTTTAAGAAGATGTTGGATAGCATTTGTCTGAAATGGCATAGGTCTCCTGCCTAGGCAGGGGGTTGGACTAGAAGACCTCCAAGGTCCCTTCCAACTCTGCTATTGTCCTCCTGGATGCACGGCAGTTTTTGGAAGATCATATGACAGCTGTCGCCAGGGTGTTTTTTTAATCAGTTTCGCCTGGTGTACCAGTTGCGTCCCTTCCTAGATTGGGATGCCCTGCGCACAGTCACTCACACCTTCGTCTCTTCCCGTCTGGACTACTGTAATGCTCTCTACATGGGGCTCCCCTTGAAGAGCACCCGGAGGCTCCAACTGTTCCAGAATGCGACCGCGTGGGTAATTATGGGGGCGATGCGATGCTTCCATGTAACAACCCTCTTGCGCAAGCTACACTGGCTTCCGGTGGTTTTCCAGGTGCGATTCAAGGTGTTGGTTACTATCTTTAAAGCGCTCCATGGCTTAGGACCTGGGTACTTACGAGATCGCCTTCTGCCACCAAGAACCTCCCTCTGGCCAGTACGCTCCCATAGAGAGGGTCTCCTCATGGTGCTGTCGGCTAAACAATGTCGACTGGCGACACTCAGGGGGAGAGCCTTCTCTGTGGGAGCACCTGTCCTCTGGAACGAATTGCCCCCAGAATTAAGAACTATCCCTGACTTACGCACCTTCCACCGTGCTCTCAAAACCTTTTTTTTCTAACATGCCGGGCTGGCATAAAAATGAATTTTAAATACGAATTTTTATTAATTTTAATTGGTGTTTGTTTGGTTTTTTAATTTTAAGAGAGGCCAAATTGTTTAATATGTTTTTTAAAGCTTTTTTAAACTTTTATATATCTATTTTACTTTGGCTGTACACTGCCCTGAGTCCTTCAGGAGTAGGGCGGTATAAAAAACTAATAAACCTAAACCTATTGTATTGTATTGTATTGTATAGGCACTGGACCATGCTAAAACAGATCACAAGTCGATTTAACTGAGTTTTCTCTCTATGTTCCAGTTATGAGCAATTCTTTTTTTTCCTCACCCTAGAATTACGTTGACTTTTGTATGGTATGTGAAGAGTTGTATTGAAACAGTAGACATATTAATTTTATATCCATAATATGATTGAAATGACATTTTCATTTTAATTATTTTTCTTTGACCAATTAATTCACTGTACCCAAGATAGAATATAACATTCTCACAATTTTTGGTCTTTGAAGTGATAATGAAATGGAAATCATCTATACAGAGATCTTTCTTACTAGAAGTCGTGATATTCTGGAAGTACTAGAAATAAATTAAGGCAAACAGAAATTTACTGTTTTGATGTGACTTAATAACAATCTTCCAATATTTATGGGGCTACCACAGAGAGGAGAGGGTCAACCTGTTCTCTAAAGAACTGGAGGGCTGAACAAAAAGTAATGATTGGAAACTTTTCAAAGAGAGATCCAACATAGAACAGAGGAGAAATTTCCTGACAGTGAAAGCCATCAGTGGAATAGCTTGCCTTTTAAATTGTGGGTGCTCTATCACCAGAGGTTTTTAAGAAGAGATTAGACAGCCATTTGTATGAAATGGTATAGGGCCTTCTGCTTGAACAGGGGGTTGGACTCAAAAGACCTTCAAGATCCCTTACAACTCTGTTATGCTATTATTGTCAAAACAAATGTTCAGCAATTAATGAGATGTTATGACATTTTATGTCATAACATCTCATTAACGAGCCACCATGTGTCACAGTGTCGCAGTGGTTAGAGTACAGCACTGCAGGCTACTGCTGGCTGCCTGCAATTTGGCAGTTCGAATCTCACCAGGATCAAGGTTGACTCAGCCTTCCATTCTTCAGAGGTCGGTAAAATGAGGACCCAAATTGTTGGGGCAATATGCTGACTGTAAACTGCTTAGAGAGGAATGTAAAGCACTGTAAGGTGGTATATAAGTCTAAATGCTATTGCTATTGCCATTTATGTTAATTTCATTAAATGAGTCACATTTGTATTTTAGAACAAAATATTTTAGTTGCTAATAGAAAAAGGGAAGGAAAAAGAAAACCCTGCAGTGACAGGTCCATGAAGTCATCAAGAGCTGAAGTTCACACAAAGGAGATCTTTTTTCATGAAATACTTTTTAAATACAGTAAGAGTCATTTTTGTGAGATTAGTGGATATATAAAGTTGATAAATAAAATAAAAATATTGTTAAATATTTTAAAACTCAAAGGGGAAAGATTTTTGATTCTGTGGGTTGTATGGCATATTCTTTCTAATTTAGAGAACCACTGAAGATTAATTAACTATAATTGCAGTCCTTACCACATTTAATCTTATTTTGTTAGTATTATATATACATTTATTTACAGTCCGTTTGGAGAAGGGCGGGGTATAAATTAAATAAATATATAATACAGCCATAGGTTTTAGCTAAATTGATATAAAATTAAAACAATCCATGTCTATTTTCTGTTCACTTGTGTAAATAAACATGTAACAAAACAAGTTGCATTGTTTGCAATGGCCACAAGTAAGATACAAATGCATATAGTACTGTTAATATTAGAAAGGATGTATTAAACTGATATGGACTATTATACTTTTATTTGAATTTTGTTAAAATCTATGGTTGCAAGTAAATATATAGACTATTTTGTTCGCTCTTCTATCAGTGCTAATTGTTTCATGTTTTCAGTGTATTTGTTTCATGTTTCTCTTAGAATGATGAGAGTTTCAATATCATTGCAGTTCTGAATCCATGCTGCAGTCACCATTGTAAGGTGATGATGGGAATGGAAGAATTTATATTCCTTCAGACAGGTGGTCATTTGAATTATTTTAGAGGAGCCCCTTGGAGGTTTATCTGTGTCCTCAGGGTCACCTGAGTAGTGCAAATTTTGAATTTGAATTTGAATTTATTTATATTTATATCCCGCCCTTCTCTACAGAGGACCCAGGGCGGCGCACAGGAATTTAAAAACATACAAAAATACAAAAAATAAATACATAATTTAAAATATATTAAACTATCCTAATCCTATGCTAAAACCAAATTTTAAAATACCCAATTTAAAACTTTCTAAAAAGTCCCCGTGGGAGGTTAGGCTAGGCCGGCTTGTTGGAAAAGATGTGTCTTTAGACATTGGCGGAAGAGGCGGAGGTCGGTGATGGTGCGTAATTCAGGGGGTAGGTCATTCCAAAGGGCTGGGCCCACCACAGAGAAGGCTCTTCCCCTGGGCGTCGCCAGTCGGCATTGTCCGGCTGACGGCACCCTGAGAAGACCCTCTCTGTGGGAGCGGATCGGCCGAAGGGATGTATGGGGCAGAAGGCGGTCTCTGGCTATGGAGCCTTCTTGGAACTGCTGAAAGGACTGTATTGTGGAACTGTGCTGAACACAGGCTGTTGGGGATGACTCTGTGTTGTCTGCATCTGAAACTGAAGTGCAAGTGGTTCCTGAAATCTGTTCATACTCCCGCATCATTTAAAGGGTTTCATCCCAAAGTACATAGCTAAATGTCTATGGAGTGTCTCAGTCATCCAGGGCATGGTTGTCCCAGTTACCAGAGGTAACTGGACTTTCTTGTTTTCCTCTGAAGATATTTCTCTTCTCATCCAAGAAGCTTCTTCAGCCCTGAGAAGAAAAGAAAGTCCAGTTGCCTCTTGAAAAAACACCTTTGAGACAATCATGATCCGGATGACTGAGAACCTCCTTAGACATCTGAATCTAGATAAAGTGATCCAAATGTTTGCATCTGCCGAGGGCACTTACCGGTAGAATACTGAAAATGATATGAAAATACTTACCTCCTTATAATTGCATTGCAGGTGCTGGAAAATACCTAGCTGTAGGTTCATATGATAGTTTTGTAGATATCTACAATGTAATGAGCAGTAAAAGAGTTGGAATCTGCAAGGGAGCCTCCAGTTATATAACCCATATGGATTGGGACATAAGAGGTAAGGAAATACAATTACTGTAAACTGATTATTCTTGGTAGCTGCTAGTGGGGTAAATGGCTACTAATGGCTGGCAAAGCCAAGTGATGTAATTGATGGAGCCACTTAAATACAATTGTCTACTATCTTCTTTTGAAAGAATGCTAAGGACAATAAATTAAACTGACTCTAACTTTTTGAAACACATTCTGTAATAAGGCTTGCCAGTGAAGCCTTTCTTCCTCTTTCAACCCTCACTATTTTTCCAGTGTGATGGGAAATCCTCAGGATGGGGAGTTTTATCATGGAGGCTTTATATCTCTTGGGGAGCCAATTTTAGTTGGAGAATTTAGCCAAATAAATAGACTGGAAAGATGTTTGAAGCTATTTGTGTTTGGAGCAAAATGACCATTCCCTAGGAAGTTGAAACAATTCTCTTCTGTGCTCCTTAGTCCACAAAGTACATAGAATCCTGGTGACTTGGGTGGTTTGCCCAGATGCTGAACTGCTGATTACTCTGTGGGCACCCTTTGTGATTTGTCAAGGAGCTGCTTTCCTCCTAATTGGTTTTTGGAGTCAAGTGTGTGAAATGGACGTCTGATTTCATTGCTGCCAATGTTCTTGGTGAATGTGTGACAGATACAAAACAGCAGCAGTGTTCATACAGTCTCCTCGATGCTGCTGAATACTGCTATGGCCTGGGAAATTGCAGGTGTCACAGCTGTTGAAGGAAGTCTCTGTCTGCCACTCACCCTGATTCCAGGCAATTGTCCCCGATTACAGTTCTACAGTTTAGAAAGTGTAAAGCTATACAGGGTAAGTTTCTGATAATTATGAAGGTTTCCTAAATAATTTCCAAATAGTGGTGATAAATATCTCCCAAATGCCCTGAATAAGTGTCATAATTTAGCATTCGATGATCAATCACATGTTCAGTAAGATAATCAGTGAGCTGTGCTTTTTGCTTTGCTTTTTTCAGGCAAGCTTCTACAAGTCAACACTGGTGCTAAAGAACAGTTATTTTTTGAAGCTCCAAGGGGGAAAAGGCAGATAATTTCTACTGCACAGGTAAAAAGATACCCATTGTTTTTGTTATGTTTTATTTTGTCATTTACATGATCATTGGGTATTTTTTTTTCTACAATTAGACTTCAGATAAAAAGAATGGAAAATGACCTTTTAATATAATCTAGCAGAAAATGGAGTTTTAATCATACTGTGTTTCCTTGACATCCCGTTATAGCCAGTTCACACCAACACTGGCCATTGGGTGCGAGTCATTGGCCCCCGTGGAAAGGGCTCGCAATCTAGGCGTCCTCCTGGACTCTCGGCTGTCCATGGATGACCATGTGATGGCCGTGGCTAGGGGGGCCTTCTTCCAGGTTCGTCCCTTCCAGTTGCGCCCCTTACTAGACCGGGATGCCCTTCGCACAGTCACTCATGCACCCGTGACATCCCGCCTGGACTATGGAAACGCTCTCTAAATGGGGCTCCCCTTGAGGTGCACCCGAAGACTACAGCTAGTGCAGAATGCGGCCGCGCGGGGGATTCTGGGTGCCTCCCGGCATTCCCATGTAACACCTCTCCTGCGCGAGCTGCACTGACTGCCTATGGCCTTTCGGGTGCGCTTCAAGTTGTTGATCACCATCTTTAAAGCGCTCCATGGCACGGGGCCTAGCTATTTGCGAGACCGCCTCCTACCCCATACATCCCTTCGACCGATTCGCTCCCACAGAGAGGGTCTTCTCCGGGTACTGTCAGCAGGGCAATGCCGGCTGGCGACACCCAGGGGAAGGGCCTTCAGGAACATCACGGACCTCCGCCTCTTCCGCCAACATCTAAAGACACACTTCTTTCGTTTAGCTGGCCTGGCCTAATTCCCCGGGACTATTTTACCGACTGATTTTAAATTAAATTAAATTAAATTAAAGTTTTAACAAATGGGTTTTTACACTGTTTTTAGCACAGGTTATAGCTTAATTTAATAAGATTTTATTGATTATTTATGATGTATTTATTCTTTTTGGTATATGTTTATATTGATGTTTTTAGTTTCCTGTGCACCGCCCCGAGTCCCTTTTTTGGGAGAGTGGCGCGGTATAGAAGTCCAATAAAATAAAATAAAATAAAAATAAGACAGGGTATTATTTTTTTTTGACCCCCGAAATAAGCGCTTGGCCTTATTTTCAGTGAGGTATCATTTTTGAGGTGCAGGAGGTAGTGAGCGTGGTCACCTCATGGCTGCTGCTGGGTTGAAATATTTTTGGGGAGGGCTTATAGTCAGGGGAGGGCTTATTTTAGCACATGCGCTCAAAAGTCCAATTGGGCTTATTATCCAGTGAGGTCTTATTTTTCGGGAAACAGGGTACTTACACAGATTTTTGTGATTTGAATTGCTCTTCTCAATATTAAACATGAACATTGGAACATGATGCTTCTTTCTTTTTTTTATTTGTGTAGAGGACACACCTTATGCGGAATCGGGTTATATCTTTCTATAAAAATAAAATCCATTAGGTTATGTCTTCATAAAAATAATAATAAATGATAAAGCAACACACTGAAAGGATTATATACAACAAAATTGAGGGTTTTTGAGTAATATATATATATTTTAGGAGCCTTAAATATTAAAAATATATAGTTGTAGAAAATTTAAATTGCCTATGTATTATATTAGTTAAGTTTCACTGGATCTTGAGTTTGTTTTGGATAATATGCTATACTGAAGCTCTCTTAAATGCCATTGAGACTGTGGCAAAATAGTGACTATGAGGAGCATTGGTGCTTCTTGATGTCCTTGATGTCCTCCAGATGTCCTACCTTTCATGCATTTTTTAAAAAGATGCTTATTTTTTGTTAATGAAAAACTAAACATAAATTTCTACTATATTTGTAAGAATTTCTCTGATTTTACGTAGCTTTTTGTTGTTAAGATATAAAAATGGTAAATGGATATAGCCCAGTCTTTTGTTTGGAAATACATCCTTCAGTCCTTTGCAAAAGAAAAAGTTATGTGAGTTTATAGGTTACTAAGGCTCTACAAAAGGAGGTGGAATGTAGTTTTATATATAATAAATGGGTGGTTTTGAATGGCCTTAGCCTTAGTGGCAGCCATAATTAATAATGTATTTTCTCTTCTTGGCAGCCATTTCTTGACCACATCCAAACTATAGTCTCATAATTTTCCAAAAAAAAGGACTGTCTGTTTTCTAGGGTACTGATTCATAACTACTGTGTGATTATTTTATGTCTATAAATTCTGAAATTTTCTGTCATTAAGTAACTTTTCTTTCCATGCTTAATTAACCAACTTTGATTGTAAAAAGCATTTGTATTATTTCCTCCCACAAAGCTAACATCCCTAATTAATATTATGGTTTGCATCGCTGAAATGGCACAATAGTCAATGGAAATAAGCCATTAGAAGCTACAAATAAGCAATTAAAGAAATTTAATAGAACAGCATAGAATAGCATAGTGAGTATTGCTGTGTTGCCCTTTCAGGGAGACTAGGAAACTCATCGCTATGAATTCAGTTCAAATGCCATAAGTATGATTTACACTAATCACCAGCAAGACACAGGAAGCGAAGGTATGTCCAGGGAATCTTTATGATTTCCCTATTAAAAAAAAGACCTTCCCAAAATTTTCCTACAAATGAAAAACAAGAACATTAAAATCATTGAGCTGCAATCCTATGTGCATTATATAAAAGTAAGTTCTGGTTAACCAAGTAGGGTTTATCTCCAAGAAAATATTCCCTGGATTGTGCTGTAACTACTGCAGACTTCTTTCCTCTGCAGTTTACCTTCTGTCATTCAAGACAGTCATATAAGCAACAGGTTTTCATTGTTGGACACAGTGGCAATCAGCCTTTTATGCACAGATTATAATAATTATAACTTTGTAACTGAACCCATTAGGTTTACATGTTAGCTATAAGTCTTCTGTCAGTCAGAATGATAGTTAAAACTAATAGTTAAAATAAAGCATTGGTCCTCTGTTAAGTATTACATCTGAAAGATCCATTCAAATATTTTTTGTTAAAATTAAAATAATATTAATAATTAAAATAACTGCCAGGCATGTAAAGGTGAGATCTCATTAGCAATAGTTTGATATTTTAAACTAAAATTCAGTTTAAACTACTATATTTGATAATAATGAACTATCAGATTTGACCAAATCCCGATCTCTGGAAAAGGTGAATTAATTCAGAATAGATGTTCCTTAAGAAAGAGTAAAAAAAAAAACCAGCTAAACCAATTTTTTGGTTTTAAGTCTGAAAGAAACAGAAGTCCTTACCTATTTCTCTGGAAACATGGGCACCAGAAAGAAAAGGGCTACAGAAGCTGCAGCCCATAAAAGAGACAAGTGTTTGTCATATATGATAATGGGGGAAAGAAGGAGAAATATTTAATGATAGTGACCCGCAAGAATGCTTCTAAACCAGAGTAATTTTTGTGATCAGGTTACTATCTTTATAGGTAGAAAAGATTTCCTGGGCTTCCTGGACAAGTGTTTTAGGTACTTGCTGTGAAGGAATATGGCCAATAATTGGAGAAGTCACAGATGTAAGTGCTTCGTGCCTCAGCAGTGACAATACAGTCTTGGCAACAGGAGATGATTTTGGATTTGTAAAACTTTTCCACTTCCCTGCCAAAGTAAGTAAAATTAATAGCTGCATAATAAAACAAGGCAATCCTATAGTTTTTACATTTAGCAACACAGTTATTAGGAGGATTCCATTATATTTATGTTATCTAGATCTGTCTGTATATCTATCTATCTATCTATCTATCTATCTATCTATCTATCTATCTATCTATCTATCTATCTATCTATATCTATCTATCTATCTATCTATCTATCTATCTATCTATCTATCTATCTATCTATCTATCTATCTATCTATCTATCTATCTATCTATCTATCTATCCATCCATCCATCCATCCATCCATCCATCCATCCATCCACCCACCCACCCACCCACCCACCCACCTGCCTACCATCCATATATGTGTGTATGTGTGTGTGTACATACAGTATACTGTATATATTAATATAAATGTATGGCTAAATTCCTGGTTATAACTTTCATTTTACTTCTTCTGTCAAATCAATGACTATTTCAGAATACAAGCATTCATTTTATCTAAATATTAGAAACTGCATGCATTAGCCAAGTTAGAAAGTAGAATATACAAACTATTTGAGAATTTATTTCCTGTTTTTATGAGAGAGATTATAAATACTCTATCAATTAACAATCTTAATGAGTTAAAAATCCTTGTCTCAATAAACATACTGCAGTTGTCAGCATGACTATAGTTCTTATAGTCATCTTTCTCATATGTAACCTTGGCCCCCAAGTATGCAAGCGGCTTGTTTGTTGACTTTATTAACATCCATAGTAATTTTTCTACTTGGTATTCATATATATTTATTTGATATTGTTTTAATGTTTTATTATTTATACTTCCCAGAGACAGTTCTTGAGATGGGGAAGGATAGAAATCAAATAAATAAATAAAGCTTGCATCACCATCCTGTCATCCCTACACCTCCCCCAATTTAAATCATATATCTGTTGAATCATACTATGCATCTAAGTAGTAAGCTTTAGTTCAAAAAAACTTTAAATAAAATTTGTTAGTCTTTAAAGGTGCTACAAGACTCCTGATTTATAGCAAAAATATAGAATTCATCATTATAGGAAGTATGGATTTATCATGTGGGAGAAGTAGCAGTGCTTTCAACATTGGAAAGATAAAATTATACTAGTCTCACAATTGTGGGTTGTAAATATATGTTCCTTTTGCATTTATGAATTGGCTTTCTGTCAATACAGTGGAAATTAATTTTCTGTGGGTGGCAGTTTAATGAATTATTTAAAAATTAGGCTGAATCATGCCTGTTGTATGTAATATGTTTTCTGTGTATAATCTTTCTTTCTTTTTTTCTTATAATAATTTTAAATGAGGGATCAATATAAATTCTGGAATATTCATAAACTTACCAATCAAGCTTCATAACTGTGTTAATGATTAGGAAGAGTTTTTATGTTAAATCTGAATGTAAATATTCACATATGCATTGCATAGTAGTATGTTCAAAAACTAAATTATGTGCATATTTCAAAATTACTTTGCTGGAGACCTGCAAGTTTGGGTTTTAATCTAATATCTCCTTTCTTTTATATCTGTTCTAGTAAGAATCCTAATGTGAGTCTGCAGTTAAAGCAAAAACAAAAAACAAAAGCAAAAATCACTATCATTTTAATGTGTTTTTAGATAATTATTTTTATTTAATTGTGAATTAAACATTTATATATTTTGCATTTAGGGAAAGTACAGCAAATTTAAGCGGTATGTGGCTCATAGTACACATGTAACAAATGTCCGCTGGACTCACGATGACAGTTTATTAGTCAGTATTGGAGGAGGAGATATGTCGCTAATGCTGTGGACCCATGAGATGGAGGGTCATCGAGAAAGTAGGCAGTGTGATAGCGAAGAATCTGACCTGGATTCTGAGGAAGATGGGGGTAAGTAACCATGTCAATTTTAAAGAATAGAATTATTTATTTTTATAATAATAATAATAATAATAATTTAATTTTATATCCCGCTCTCTCTCCCCAAGGGGACTCGAGGCGGGGCACAGGCAATTAAAAATACAAATAAAACCACAGACAAATACAAAATACAAAGTTAAAAATAGATTAAATTGATCCTGCGCTAAAACCCATAAACTAAACTAAAAATTACCCCTAAAAACCCCTAACCTAAAAAGAGACTACCCAAGGCCGGCCAGACGAAAAAAGTGCGTCTTTAATTTTAAGCGGAAGGAGCGGAGGTCCGTGGTTGTCCTGATATCGGGGGGAAGGTCATTCCAGAGGGCTGGGCCCGCCACAGAGAAGGCCCTTCCCCTGGGCGTCGCCCGCTGACAAAGTCTAGTGGACGGCACCCGGAGAAGTCCCTCTCTGTGGGAGCGAATCGGCCGTGAGGATGTATGGGGCAGGATCCGATCCCGCAGGTAGCTAGGTCCCGAGCCATGGAGCGCTTTGAAGATGGTAATTAACACCTTGAAGCGCACCCGGAAGACGACAGGTAGCCAGTGCAGCTCGCGCAAGAGCGGTGTTACGTGGGCAAACCTAGACGTGCCCATAATTGCTCGCGCGGCTGCATTCTGGACCAACTGAAGCCTCCGGGTACACCTCAAGGAGAGCCCCATGTAGAGAGAGTTGCAATAATCCAGTCGGGATGTCACGAGAGCATGAGTGACTGTGCGAAGGGCGTCCCGATCCAATAGGGGGCGCAACTGGCGTACCAGGCGAACCTGGTAAAACGCCCTCCTGGCCACGGCTGTCACTTGATCTTCCATGGACAGCCGGGTATCCAGGAGGACACCCAAGTTGCGCGCCCCATCCACAGGGGCAAGATGTTCGCCCCCTATGGCCAGCGTTGGAGAGAGCTGGTTGAATCGGGCAGCCGGAAACCACAGCCACTCGGTCTTGGTCGGGTTGAGCCTAAGTCCGTTACTTCCCATCCAGATCCGCACGGCTTCCAGGCACTGGCACATCACCGCTACGGCATCGTTGGGGTGGTTTGGGGTAGATATGTACAGCTGGGTGTCATCAGCGTACAGGTGGTACTCTACCCCAAAACCACGGATGATCTCACCCAGCGGCTTCATGTATGCGTTAAACAGGAGAGGCGAGAGGACCGACCCCTGAGGCACCCCGCATGTGAGGGGTCTCGGGGTCGACCTCTGCTCTCCTGCCCGCACAAATTGCGATCGGCCAGAGAGGTAGGAGGAGAACCACCGTAAAACGGTGCCTCCCACCCCCAACCCCCCCAGCCGATGCAATAGGATACCATGGTCGATGGTATCGAAAGCCGCCGAGAGGTCTAATAGGACCAGGATGGAGGAACATCCCCCATCTCTGGCCCTCCAGAGATCATCTACCAACGCGACCAATGCCGTCTCGGTGCTATGCCCGGGCCGAAAGCCGGACTGGCGCGGATCTAGATAGTCAACTTCCTCCAGGTGACAGGGAAACTGTTGTGCCACCACACTCTCAACAACCTTCGCCAAGAAGGGAAGGTTGGAGACTGGACGGTAGTTGTTCAAAAGAGCTGGGTCCAAAGAGGGCTTCTTGAGGAGGGGCCTCACCATGGCCTCTTTTAGGGAGGCAGGCAAGGAACCCTCACTCAAGGATGCATTGACAACCTCTTGGAGCCAGCCTCGTGTCACCTCCCAGGATGCCAGTACAAGCCAGGAGGGGCACGGGTCCAATAAACATGTGGTGGCTCGCAGTCGCCCACGTAGCCTGTCCATATCCTCAGAAGTAACGGAGTCAAACTCCTCCCAAACAAGATCTCTCTCGTGGCATCCCACTGGGCCATGAATGGGGGTTAGCTCACTCTGTATCTGGGCGGTTTTCTCCTGCAAAAAAATCACAAATTCCTCTGCTCTACCCTGTAGTGGGGCTTCCCGTTCCCTCTGTTGAAGGAGGGCGCGGGTCACCCTAAACAGGGCGGCAGGGCAGTTTTCTGCGGATGCTATGAGAGTGGCACAATGATGACGTTTGGCCACCCTCAGCGCCACAATGTAAGTCCGTAAATGGGCTCTTACCTGTGTCCGGTCAGATTCAGAGCGGCTAGCCCTCCATCTTCTCTCTAGGCATCTCTTGCGGCGTTTCATCACCCGCAGCTCCTCAGTGAACCAAGGAGCCAGGGTGGTTCGCCGCCGCGAGAGAGGCCGGAAGGGCGCGACCCGATCTAAGGCTCCCACGGCCGCACTATTCCATGCGGCCGTGAGGTCCTCCATCGGGGCGCGTGTCAGGGATACAGGAAATGGCCCAAGCGCTGTCTGGAACCCATCCGGGTCCATCAAGCGCCTGGGGCGGTACCAGATTGGTAACTCTGGTTCCGCCTCCCCGCGGAGGGGAGCAGCGGTCGGAAAGTCGAGCCGGAGAAGTGAGTGGTCTGACCATGACAAGGGTGTGATGACTATATCCCCTGTACCCAGATCACTTTTCCATTGGCCCGAGACAAAGATGAGGTCCGGCGTATGTCCACCCTCGTGGGTGGGGCCCTGAATTACTTGGGTCAGGTCCATGGCCGTCATGGAAGCCATGAACTCCCGAGCTACCACGGATGATTCGCCCAACGATGGCAGGTTAAAGTCCCCCATGACTATAAGTCTGGGGGTCTCCACTGCCACCGTAGCGATCACCTCCAGGAGCTCGGGCAGGGCTGCTGCTACATAGCGGGGAGCCAGGTATACAACCAGCAAGCCCAACTGCCTCCCTAGGCCCCACTTCACGCAGAGGGACTCACAGCCGGAAGTCTGGGGCACAATGGTCTCTCTCGGCTCAAGGCCTTCCTTAATAATGACCGCTACCCCACCACCCCTGCCTAGGGCCCGCGGCTGATGAAATGCGCGGTAGCCTGGTGGGCACATTTCAACGAGGGGATGTCCTCCCTCGTGGCCCAACCAGGTCTCCGCAATTCCTACCAGGTCCGGCTCCCCCTCTGACACAAGGTCACTAATGAGGGGGGCTTTGTTGACAACGGACCTGGCGTTGCAAAACATCAGCCGCAGACCCTGGCTCTGAATTCCCTGGCCACCTAGCCTGCGGGGGTTGTGGCACCTGACCGTTTGTAACCAACGGCTACGTGCCTCCAACCGGGAGGAAGGAACTTGTCTCCCCTCATGCAGTATGAAATAGCAACATCTATTTAGGTATCATCGTTTAATTTTTTTTTATGGTTCGACTATACATGAAGCCGTATAAAGATCATAAGATCATATACCCAGCAGTTCAAAAGCATGCAAATATAAATAGGTACTACTTTGGTGGGAAGGTAACAACGTTTCTTGCACATTTGGAGTATAGTCATGGTGACCACATGACCATGGAAATTGTCTTCGGACAACACTGGCTCCCTTGGCCAAGAAACAGAGATGTGCACCATGCCCTAGAATCCAACACAACCAATAGGGAAACCTTTACTTTTTTATACCTGGGGAAAAGAGTACGCTCTAAATGAGGTGTGTTGAACCCGCTGCCCACAGGCTGCCTGTGGCCCTGAATAGCTAGTAATGCAGCCCCACAAGTTTGTAAAGTTTTAATATTATTATGTGATTTATGTACATTAACTATACTATACATTTTATATGCATATTTTATATGTCCAAGGTAATTCTTCTTCATTGAAAAGCAAGCAAAAAGGTTGAACACCAATGTATTAAATGTTTTAAAGAGTGGGGGGGGGGGGTGTTTGAACCTAGAGTATTTACTTATTTAGCATTGTGAATACTTGCTTAAATAGTGTAAAGCAGGAGTGTCAACAGACCAGATGTGTCACACACAGGCCACGCACATCCCAGCTCCGTGAAGGATAAACTGTCACGATACATCAAGAAACATCACGATACATCACTTGATGGCAAATTTGACACAGCAAATTTGACACCCATGGCATAAAGTAAATAGTTGTAATATTACAACTATTGCCGCCCTGTTTAGGGTGACCCGTTCCCTCCTTCAACAGAGGGTGCGGGAAGCCCCGCTACAGGGTAGAGCAGAGGAATTTGTGACTTTTCTGCAGGACAAAACCGCTCAGATACAGAACGAGTTAGCCCCCATTCTTGGTCCAGTGGGGTGCCACGAGGCCGATCTTGTTTGGGAGGAATTTGACTCCGTTGCTTCCGAGGATATGGACAGGCTACGTGGGCGACTGCGAGCCACCACATGTTTATTGGACCCGTGCCCCTCCTGGCTTGTACTGGCATCCTGGGAGGTGACACGAGGCTGGCTCCAAGAGGTTGTCAACGCTTCTTTGAGTGAGGGTTCCTTGCCTGCTTCCCTAAAAGAGGCTATGGTGAGGCCCCTCCTTAAGAAGCCCTCTTTGGATCCAGCTCTTTTAACCAACTATCGTCCCGTCTCCAACCTTCCCTTTTTGGCGAAGGTTGTTGAGAGTGTGGTGGCACAACAGTTTCCCCGTCACCTGGAGGAAGTTGATTATCTAGACCCGTGCCAGTCCGGCTTTCGGCCCGGGCATAGCACCGAGACGGCATTGGTCGCGTTGGTAGATGATCTCTGGAGGGCCAGAGATGGGGGTTGTTCCTCCATCCTGGTCCTATTAGACCTCTCGGCGGCTTTCGATACCATCGACCATGGTATCCTATTGCATCGGCTGGGGGGGGTGGGGGTGGGAGGCACCGTTTTACGGTGGTTCTCCTCCTACCTCTCTGGCCGATCGCAATTTGTGTTGGCAGGGGAGCAGAGGTCGACCCCGAGACCCCTCACATGTGGGGTGCCTCAGGGGTCGGTCCTCTCGCCTCTCCTGTTTAATGCATACATGAAGCCGCTGGGTGAGATCATCCGTGGTTTTGAGGTAGAGTACCATCTATACGCTGATGATACTCAGCTGTATATATCTACCCCAAACCACCCCAACGATGCCGTAGCGGTGATGTGCCAGTGCCTGGAAGCCGTGCGGATCTGGATGGGAAGCAACGGACTCAGGCTCAACCCGACCAAGACCGAGTGGCTGTGGCTTCCGGCTGCCCGATTCAACCAGCTTTCTCCAACGCTGGCCATAGGGGGCGAACATCTTGCCCCTGTGGATGGGGCGCACAGTTTGGGTGTCCTCCTGGATACCCGGCTGTCTATGGAAGAGCAAGTGACAGCCGTGGCCAGGAGGGCGTTTTACCAGGTTCGCCTGGTCCGCCAATTGCGCCCCCTATTGGATCGGGACGCCCTTCGCACAGTCACTTATGCCCTCGTGACATCCCGACTGGACTATTGTAACTCCCTCTATATGGGGCTCCCCTTGAAGTGCACCCGGAGGCTTCAGTTAGTTCAGAATGCAGCCGCGCGAGCAATCATGGGAACCACTAGGTTTACCCACATTACACCGCTCTTGCGCGAGCTGCACTGGCTGCCTGTCGTCTTCCGGGTGCGCTTCAAGGTGTTAACTATCATCTTTAAAGCGCTCCATGGCTCGGGACCTAGCTACCTGCAGGATCGGATCCTGCCTCACACGTCCTCACGGCCGATTCGCTCCCACAGAGAGGGACTTCTCCGGGTGCCGTCCACTAGACTTTGTCAGCGGGCGACGCCCAGGGGAAGGGCTCTCTCTGTGGCGGGCCCGGCCCTCTGGAACGACCTTCCCCCCGATATTAGAACGACCACGGACCTCCGCTCCTTCCGCTTGAAATTGAAGGCTCATCTTTTCCGCCTGGCCGGCCTAGGGTAGTCTCTCTCTCTATGGGTTTTTAAATGTATGGGGATTTTTAGTTAATGGGATTTTAGCACAGGAATTAATTTAATCTGTTTTAATTTTGTTATGTATGTTGTATATTTATTGTTTTTATTTCCCCTGTGCACCGCCCCGAGTCCCTGTGGGGAGAGGGAGCGGTCAATAAATTTGGCTATTATTATTATTATTATTATTATTGCAGAGTGAAGTGGGTCTTTTAGGAAAAGAAAGATTCTTCCTGTTTGAAAGACTATATTAGCATTTGTCTTTAGTCTGAAAAAAGAATCCTTATATAATTAAAATATTATAATATCTAGCCTATTTTTTAGCTCCAATACTATTAAAATTGTAATTATTTTATTAGGATATGATAGTGATGTCACAAGAGAAAATGAAATTAATTACACCATTAAAGCCTTATCAACCAACATAAGACCTATGTTTGGAATCAAGCCACATCTACAGCAAAAAGAGCCTTCAGCTGATGAAAGGTACTTCTAACTTCGGGAAAAAAAAAATGTACTATATGGCTACTAACTTACCATAGCAACTCTGGACAACTAACATGCATATGGATTAAAAAGTTAATTTTATTACATGTTGACAAGTGTAACAATAATTAGTAATAAGATGCTTGAACTTAGGATCACTGGTTTAGTTAATGGCCTAATGAGTCCCCATTTCTTCAGAAATAATTTGTATTACATGCTTCAAAGTCTGTTAACTGAATCCTGCTGTATTTCATATTTGCAGTTCTCCTGCGAATTCATCTGAATGCATCTCTGGGTTTTAACCATGAACCTTAGCTTTAAAGCCCTGGGTGGCATCATTAAATAGGATAACCAGTGCCCAAGAAAAACTCCACCGTAACTCTAACCTTAAGATGGGAATGTTGTGAGAATAGTTTTCCTGCCAAAACTAATAATATATTCTTTCTTCATGCATTATTCAGGCAGACATTTGAAAGTGTCATTTCTAACACAGCTGGAAACAAAACATTTGAAATTTGTAGGATATTCTTATAAGGCTGAAAGAGAACAAAAATAACTCTAGTAAAGGAAAGATTACTGCAGAGGTACCTTTACTTAGGGACCCAGTCTCTGCATGGATGAAAAAAGATCTAATACATTTAAACACTTTCCTGTGGCACTGGTAAAAATATTTATTTCTAAGTACTTTTCAGAAGCTCACGATACATTGTACATCCTGTTGTTCATTATGCTTTACATTACATTTTGTACTTAGTATCAATATCTTTGTTCAAAACTTACCTTGGGAATCAGTCCAGTCACAGGCTTACTAATAACGGAATATGAAAGTTATATTAATATGTCATAAAATTTATCCTCTACAAATTATTATTCATTTTAAAAATTAGGGAATGAAACAATAATAATCCTCTTAATTTCAGTTTTCTTTTCAGTACATTTATACTGTGCATTTTTTTGTAATTTAATTTTCCTATTTATTTTTTTGCTTGCTATGAAGGCAAGGAGTTGTAAGGTGAGTTACTCATTATACAATCACTATAAATCATGTTAAGTCAAATCTCATTAGAAAAAAAATAGGTTTGAGCTTAGGGAAATGATCTTATTTGTCTAGTGGATTCTAAGGAACACTGTTGGAACGATATGGTTTCCTTTGACTATGTTTACAGAATGATTTGAATGTGAGATTACTCTGTTTCCATCTCTGGCAAAGTATTCCTACAATTGCTGGGACAACATCTCATGTGTATGTCGGAGGTTATTGGATATATGAGTTTCTTCCCTCTGAGAGTGGGTGTATGATAATCTTAGGGGAAATTTTATAAAAGATATTTTTGTCAAACTTCCAGAATAGCTGTTTCTGCAATAAGGAAATCACTGTCTTTGAAAATCCAAAAGGAGTTGTATTGAGGCTGGATGATTATTCTATTAGATCCTAGCTATATACCTATATCTGCCTATATGCTATAAGGATCAGGCAACTTTGCTTTACTTAAATCTTTACTGTCTTCTATCCATCCATACAGTGTGACAAAAGTAGACTGAGCCTTTAAGAGGATATGTTGCCCCAGTGCTTTGAGTAGCACTGAGAATTTTTTTTTTTTTTTAGGAAGGGACTGAGAAAATGGTTTGCACAATCTGTGTGTTGGTATTTTCTTATAGCTCAGCTGTTCTATAAATCAAGAGTTGTTCCTCATACTCCTCAGGTTGCCCATTGAATAGTATATGAAATATTACCAGGGAGAGTTAGGAAAGAAAATTATTTTGGGGGAAAATCAGACGTTATGTTGAATAAATTACTGCCTTTCATATCTTTACTTCTTAAACTTCTTTTGAAAACACACCTGAGTACAATTGTCTGCGAGGGGAGTACAAGAAGGTGGGGTTTTAATTATGTTCTTCTTTGGTTATGAATATTGATCACATTATTACATATTATTACAAAGAGTAAGAAAGCTGCTGTGATCAACCAGCTTCTCCTAATAGTTTCCACATAAACAAATAAATAAATAAATAAACAAAGCAAATAAAGAAAATATAAATTCCATTTTTATGGAAAATATTTTTCTTTGTTTATGCATGCATGCATGCATGCATGCATACATACATACATACATACATACATACATACATACATGCAAGCATGCAATTCTGAGGCTTCCCAACACTGAGCAGTATACAGGATTAAAAGCAGAAAAACAATACAAATGTAAGCATCTGGAAAAAACCACTTTATCAGATAAAATTTGACAGGCTCAGCACCACCCTAATCCAAATCCTTGGGGAATAGCAACATTTTCAGTGATGTTTTGAACATTATCAGGGTGGGAACCATATAACACCTGGGCTGATAATGTTCCAGAGGGCAGATGTCTTGGAGACTGGATGAAAATTATCCAGAATTGTTGGGTCAAGGGCTGACTTCTTGAGGAGGAGTTACATCACTGGTTGATTTAAAGATGGAGGAACCAGCCTTTCCATAAAGCAAACTGTAGTTGCATGGACCGAGCTACATGTCCCCATCCAGGCTGCTTTAACAACATAGAACAACCTGAATAGGTGGCTGAGCTCACTTTTTAAGGATCCTGTCTATATCACGGGTGACAGGCTTAAAAACAGCCCAGGTAAAAGACATCAAACACCTTAGTTGGACTTGAAACTTGAAACTTTGAGTACATCTGAATAATTTTATCCATCAAGTAGCTAATAATAATAATAATAATAATAATAATCTTTATTGTCATTGTAAAAATTACAATGAAATTGGCTAAAATATTCTGCAGAGCAACTCTGTGAACCTGGAACTCCACCAGGAAGGAACAAGTAACACTAAATGGGGCCGTTGGGATGATATTGGTGGATATAATAAGAAGAGTAGGAAAGTAACATTTTGTCACTCATAGGCTTATTTGGGTTTGGCCAGATTCATTCTTCGCTCTAGTGCTCTTACTGTTGCATTGTTTTCAAATGACTGTTTCAAAGAAGCAAAGCTATATCAGATCACAAAGTTACTGTATTTTTGTTACAATAATTAAAGATCTATATCAAACAATCTTTCTAAATTATGCAAGTTTTAGAATCCAGAATGTATAGTACTGCCTTCAAATTACCCTCCCCTGATGTAATTTATTGTTGGATGAAACTAGTCCTTGTGTTGGCAGGAGAATTTTAATAAAGTGCTCAACAGTTGAAATGAAAATGATACTGAGCAAGAGTATTCCTATGAGAAGTTTGATGGAATTGATTCGAAGTTTATCCAATCTAGTTTGTGTATTACAATTTGAACGATATAAGTATTCGATAGTGGTGTGGGAAATTTGTAAACATTTACAATATTGCAAATTGGTGCATCACAATCTTCATCTGTAGAGTTGCTTCCAAAAGGATTACTGCTAATACCATTGATCAAATGAGATTATTTAGCTGTTCATACTTTATTTCATCCCAATTATATTGTGCAAAGAAAAACACTAAAGAAATGATGAGGAAAATATGGGGAATTTGCCAATGGAAGCTGGGTGACCACTGACACTGCAGTTCAGTTCAGAGGTTCTAAATATTTTTAAGTAATGGTAAGAGGTGTGTAACTCCGCATATCGCCCCCCCCCCCCTCCTGATACCTTTCTTTCTGTGTCTAGTGGCAATAAATGAGCAAGTGCTACTCAGAGTTGCTTGAATCTGACTGTTCATCATTGGGGATCCCACTAAATCATATGAATAAAACTATATTAAATCTATATGCAGCCCTACTTCCAGCATCACTAGGAATGTAACAATAGATCCTTGAAAAGCATTAAAAATTTTCCTTCAACTTTTTGCCTCTTGGTAGTAATACATCTTCAAAAGCAATTTTTTAGAATCAGGCATTGTGCTGAAGAGAAAATTAAAAGAATTCTGCAATAATGGCGAATGTCTGTAGCTTGGGTGTAGGATGAGGGTGAAGGTTCATTCTTCTTGTGGATTGGTTTCCAAATGTTTCGTCACCAGGCTAAGTAACATCTTTAGTGGAGTTTAGGGGGATGAAAAAAAATCTATATAAACCTTACCTATTATGAAGGAAAAAATACTGATATTTTTCCCAAAGCACCTATTCTAATGTATCAGTTTCAAGCTAGATTAGAATAAGTAATCATCTTCTTTTTCCTATCTGCTGCTGAAAAGAGGTTCCAGGTAATACTTTCTCTTTCATCCACCTACTCCATATTTCTGTATCATCTTCCATTGCCCTCCAAAGCTATCTGCCACTGTAGTATCATTATTTATTTATACCTGCACTTACCAACATTTATCATGCTGTGTTAGTTGCATACATAGGTAAATCTTTGTAAAGTACCGTATTTATTCGAGTATAACGCGCAAAATTTTCTACCAAAAAAAGAACTCAAAGTTTGGGTGCGCGTTATAAACGAGGGTGCGTTTTTATCATGGCCGCACGTGTTCAACAACGTTTGTCACTTACAATGTTTGGTCTGAGCCGAGAAAAAGTGAAACAAAATTTTATACCGATTTTTAATCGAAAATTAGGGGGTGCGCGTTATACACGTGTGCGCGTTATACTCGAATAAATACGGGTAACTGCTATTATGTGAACAAACATAAAATAAAACCAACGTGTGAAATTCAGTCAATTATCAAAGACAAGTTGACATAGAGTTTATTGGAAATGTTACATGTGGTACTAGTTTTTAAAGGTAGTTTTTAAAGAGATTTTATAGTGATTTTAGTATGGGGTTTTAAAATGTAGGCCATTTAAATATCTTTTTAACATATTGTTTTAGATTTTGTACTGTTTATTTTATTGTGGCTGTACACCGCCCTGAGTCCCAAAAGGGAGAAGGGCGGTATATAAATCAAATAAACTATAACTATAACTATAGTTAATTTAAGTCCCTATTTCACATTTATTTTTAAGAGATGAATGAAACTTCTGGCAGGTGATAAAAAAGGTAATAGTGAAATCAAAAAATAGGCAAGAAACAGCTTCTCTAAAGACTTGTTAAAATTATTTAATGATATTTCTATCTCTGATAAAGAACATTTTGCAATTATTCTTTTCATAGATAGAAGACAGAATTTTCTTGCAATCTGATTCTTGTGGCTACGTGCGGAGAGAACTGCCCTTTTTGCAGGTTGTCTCTACCTCATAATTAGGAAATAAGAGATAGATGGATTATTGTCATAGAGCTGGAACAAATTGCAAATAAAACACATTAAAATAAAATGAAAACAAAACAGGAGAAGACTTTTTAGTTAGTGGTAGTTTTATCCACCAATAGGCAATCAAAGTATGCCTAATTTTACAGGCAGTATTAACAGACTTTAGCTGCATTCAAGAAAACTAAATAATACTGATGTGATAATAACAGTTGTATATAAAAAATAATCAGGATTTCTGTGTTTTAGCGAATAAGGCATTATAAGGGAGGTACAAGGATCCTTATAGAGGGTACAAGGGCAAAATACAATTTCAATAGTTCCTATCTGTGAGGCACAGTCTTAGCTCATAAGGAACTTTTGTATATTGACCCTTCAATACTCCTGTAGGGAGAATTTGAATTCAAAATTTGGAAAGAGTTTAATGATGTCTATATTTTGCTGATTTGAAATGGGAGTGGGTGGACTTAACTGCTCAGAAAAACTTTTTGTGTTGAGCAGACTAGGGCTTCTAGATCTTTATTTATTTTATTTGTAAAATGTATTGGCCACCCATCTTACGCAGAATAACTCTGGATGACTTACAATCATAAAAGATAAAAACTGTATAAAGCTAAAAGCTATTTTCCAAAGCACTGAAGGGCAGACAAGGAATAATGGATGGAAACTGACCAAGGAGAGATTCAATTTAGAAATAAGGAGGAACTTTCTGACAGTGAGAACAATCAACCAATCGAACAGCTTGCCCTTGGAAATTGTGGGAGTTTCATCACTTGAGACTTTCAAGAAGAGATTCGAGTGCCATTTGTCAGAAATGGTGTAGGGCAGTGATGGCTAACCTTTTTTGGCTCGCGTGCCAAAAGCGGGGGGAGCGCAGGGGGGTTGTGCATGAGCGTGCCACACCCATAATGCTATGTGCGCGATCCCCTGCTTTTGGCATGTTTTTTTTCACCCTCCCCAGGCTCCAGAGGCTTTCTAGGAGCCTGGGGATGTTGAAAACAGCCTCCCCCCCACCTCCAGAAGGCAAAAAACGGCCTCAAAAGAAGGCCTAAATCAACTGGCCAGCACACACAAGTGCGCTGGAGCTGACAGGGCAACGACTTGCGTGCCCATAGGTTCACCATCATGGGTGTAGGGTGTCCTGCTTGAGCAGGGCGTTGGACTAGATGACCTATAAGGTCCCTTCCAACTCTGTTAATCTAAATAACACATTGCTTAAATGCATAGTTCACACCTATAACTTATCATTAAGAAGACTCTTCTGAAAATGCTAAGAAATTAGAATTTTTGTGAAGTTGTCCTGGTTCACATACTGATTCATAGCTGTTCTCAATAAGGAAAGAATGCAAACGGGGGAGGAGGGGGGCAGAATAGTATTTTCAAGCCAGTGTGGTATGACACAAGTCTTTGTGTCATTTTAGTCATCCCTGCCTGTTTTCTTAACTGGGAAATAAAGAGCTAACTGGAAATTACCTTTAGGAATTTAGATTAGATCCTTTCAAGAGGAGATAGGAGGTATAAGACCCTAGCTGGGCACTGAAGAATAATTGCATTTCTCTGAATGCTGGGATATTCTGCACTTGTCTGGTAAAAATTGAATTGCAATTGCTGCTTTTTGAGCATTTTGCATTTTGGTTGAACAATGGAAAAACATGCTCACTCCAGATATTTAAAGGCTTTTATTTATTCAATATTCTGGCCATCTAACATTTAGGCATGAAATTTAGGTCTCATTGCAAAAATAAAAATCTTAGTTTTGATGTAACTGATCTCAATGCTTCCTCAAAGCAGACATTGGCTAGGACACTCAAAGCTGATTTAAATGCAGTTAAAGCTCCTTCTGTAAGTTTACCACAAGGTTGCAGTATGCCTGATAGGCTAGTTTTTGAGGAATAAGATTCTGATTGATTGATTTTGGCCACAAATGGACAGATTAAATAGCAGGTTGGAATCTCATTCATATGATGCCTTTGCAAAGATTTTGATTTTGGGGTTCTCAAAGATATTGTCCAGTAGCTGTCTACCCATAAAGTGGTTTATAATCTTAGTCCATCACTCTGCTTTGCAAATTAGGTAGAATGCAGATCTAAAATCAATAAATGCAACATGTAATAGTGTTCTAGTTGTGTAAATTTCAGCCAAAAGCTGAAGTATAAGGGCATAAAATATAATGGCATTATAGAATGACCAGTTGTAAACCTAGTCTGCTGCTAAGTGTTCTAGATTCATCCAGTTGACTAATTTGCTGTATATTATAATTAAGCATCTTTAACAAATTCAGATTTTGAACTGCTATATTCTTGCTTGGTTTCTGAGTCATGGTGGCACAGTGATTAGAATGCAGTACTGCAGGCTACTTCTGCTGACTGCTGGTTGCCTGCAAGTTGGCAATTCGAATCTCACCAGGCTCAAAGTGACTCAGCCTTCCATCCTTCCGAGTTCAGTAAAATGAGGACTCATATTGTTGGGGGCAATATGCTGACTCTAAAAAATGCTTAGAAAGCACTGTAAAGCACCGTGGAGTGGTATATGTCTAAGTGCTATTGCTATCATGCATTCTTCCTCTTCACTGTATCCTTTTGCTGCTTGTATCATGTCATTATGGAATAATATACAGAGGGATCAGAAAAGTCTCTGAGATACACTATATTGCCAAAAGTATTTGCTCACCCATCCAAATAATCATTCACTTCCATGGCCACAAGTGTATAAAATCAAGTATCTAGGCATGCAGACTGTTGTTACAAACATTTGTGAAAGAAAGGGTCACTCTCAGGAGCTCAGCATGGAACCTGTGCAACAAATCCAGTCGTGAAATTTCCTCGCTCCTAAATATTCCACAGTCAACTGTCAGTTGTATTATAAGAGCGTGGAAGTGTTCGGGAACGACAGCAACTCATCCACGAAGTGGTAGGCCATGTAAACTGATGGAGCAGGGTCAGCGGATGCTGAGGTGCATAGTGCGAAGAGGTCGCCAACGTTCTGCAGAGTCAATCGCTATAGACCTCCAAACTTCATGTGGCCTTCAGATTAGCTCAAGAACAGTGCACAGTGGACCAACGTCATATTGAACCCTATGGATTAGGAATGGGATGTCACTTACTGTAAATTTATATGCGAGTAAAGGCAGGTGAGCGAATACTTTTGGCAATATAGTGTATTTGTTCCATCATTGTACATCTTGTGATGGTATTTGGGACCTCATTTATAGTCATTCAAATAAGAGTTATTAATACATTATCTAAATATGAGCAGAATAAAGATAATTTTAGGAAATGGATAAATAGAAAATCTGGAAAATGAGAAGGCTAATTCTGCCAAGAAAGTTTAATTTTTTACAGCTAATAAACATAAGCAAAGAAAAGAGATCTATATTAACTTAATTTCTTTATCTCAAGAATTAATTAATACTGTCCATGTGATGATTAAATATACTTAATTTTTATTTCATTCATTTATATAGTTTTTAAACGTGGAAGGCAATTAACAAAATTAATAATGTATTCACAATTAAATAAGAAACTTTTATATAAAAATGATTTCTAATATATTAGCCAGGTAGGCTAACATTTTTCATTGTCCAGGTGACAGTTCAAAAGATATTGTTTTATACTGAATAGGTGACAGACAATTTTTCTCATTCTCAGTTCTTTGTTTCAGACCACCAGTTAGTAGGGCACTGCCTCAGCCTGAAAAACTCCAAACAAATAATGTTGGGAAAAAGAAGAGACCTATAGAGGTAAGAAAAACTGCTGGTTTTAAAAACATATTATTTAAGCTATAATTTCAAGTACTATAGGGAACTATAACATTAAAAATATTAAATAAATGTAGAAGCTCTATTTGACCAAGTAGAGCAGGGGTGTTCAAACTCAAGGCCTGCAGGCCGTATCTGGCCCATGATGTGGTCAGATCTGACCCGCAGGGCCATCCTGGAAAATGTAAGGGGCCAGCTTGCGTTGCTTCGGCCCAGTCTACCCGTGTCACTTCAAACCAGTCTACCCAATGTGAAGAGGTAACGTCAACCAGCAGTTTGGGGAGTGGCATCAAGCTAATTATGCCCACCCAGCTGGCCAGGCCCACCCAGTCAGCCTGCCCAGCCCCCTGAAGTCAACCACAGCCCTGATGTGGCCCTCAATGAAATTGAGTTTGACACCCCTGAAGTAGAAAGAATAAATTGTAACACATGATGTGATATTTTATTCCGTATCTATTTAAAACTTCCAATAATTAAATCGACTAGTACTTCACAGTTAATTGAAGAATAGAATGAAATAGGAGGTTTAAAAGACATATCTTCTGTTTGTTGTCAATTATGTATGTGGTAGTGTAATGTAGTAATATATGTTTTTCTCAGTGTTGGGGGAACTTATTAAAAGTTGTTTAGTGCAAGTGTTTAAAACCTTTTTTATATAAGAATCCAGTGATTCTAAATATGTTTTCTTAGGATTTAGTGCTCGAACTGGTATTTGGATACCGCGGTAGAGATGGCAGAAACAATGTGCACTATTTGAATGATGGTGCTGACATAATTTATCATACGGCATCAGTTGGGATTCTATATAATGTGGCAACAGGTAGGAAAACTACATATCTATAAAAAAAATAGCATGAAACATTATTCATGTTCCCTTCTGTAATGATAATGTTTTTTCCCTCCAGATGTAATACTGTACTTGAACTAATACATATACATTTTTCTCTTTAGGTTCTCAGTCTTTTTATCAGGAACATAATGATGACATTTTGTGCCTCACTATAAATCAGCATCCCAAATTTGTCAACCTTGTGGCAACTGGCCAAGTAGGTATGTTTCAATTTTTTAAGAAAAAAACAATATATACTGTAACTGAGCAGGGAGCCAGATGAATTCATAAAGAGAAGAAAGACCTTAGTTACATTGCTCCTGATTGGTCAATTATTGGAGTCAATTAAATTTATTCTTGTATCATTAAAAATATTCATAAATCTATTCCTGTTTTTACAATGCCAATTATATTTTCATCACAGCATTCATCAAAATGATTATTAAATTTGATGAACCTCACTTAAGCACTTTTTATTCTGCATAACACTATGAAGCCTGCTATAGCAAACTACAGTATTTTAAATAATGCAAACTACAGTATTTTAAATAATAAAATAACCATAGCTATGAAATGAAGAAAAGATTTCAAAGAATATTGGATGAAGAGAAGATTCTATAGCTTGAAGATAAACAAATTACATATAACCACATGCTCTGTCTTGTGAAGGTTGAAAAAGTAGATCTCAAATTTCAGTACATGGATTTTAAACAAAATGCACAAAATCCTGCTATGATTTATGTCATTTGTGAATGATGTCGGGATACAAATGACACAAAGTAGTCATGGTTGTGATACATCACAATAATGATAACACAAAAGTTATATATTGGATCACTATGCAAATTACATACATTCTATTATTTATAGTAATTTACATAATGTATTATTATATAATATCATAACCGAAATGACACAAAGGGCATAACTTGTTTTGCTAAAATGGAATATTCTTCAGTTTACTGAACTTTGGAGAATAATAGTCACCCTTTTCTAATTAGTTTGTTAAATAAAATTTCATTTTACTGATCTTTATTATTTCATTCCAATGTGATTCCCTGGATAATTGAAGAAACTTGGTTGGAGTGTCTCATCTTAGGCTACATGAGGAAGAGAAAGAATTATCCCAAATAAAACTTTAAAAAGATGAAATAATTGAAAAGCAATTATTGTAAATAATCCTGAATCCCATAATTATAATCTATCTTCTGTCAGATTGGATAAACACATTATGCAAAGTCCTAATTTTATGGAAACTACATTTTGGGAAGACCTGTAGTATTGCATGGAATTAGAAAGAGAGAAATTTTAGTACAAGGGCAGTTTTTCATTCACATAATACTGTGTTTCATTGTTTGGCATAACTTGTGAACTCTCTGAAAGTAGCTAAGATAATAAATTTTCTGCACTTCTGTGGATTGCTTCAGAAAGAACAGGAACGTGATCTGTCTTTAGCCAAATAACATTTCTCTGCAAATGGAAAATTCCATATACGGTAATTTAGATGTGAATAATCTACAAGATTGATGTAAAAAAAAAGTCTCTGTTTTTGCTCCGAACAGTTTATCTTGTGCTTGGGAACAACATCTAATTACATAGAGATAGCTTAAGTTTAGATTTATTTTTGAAAATAAATTGAAATTATACCACACATATATAAATTATCATCTTTTTTGTTTGTAATGATTTTTCTACTGGTTTTCCATTACAGGAGACTCAGCAGACATGTCAAGTAAGAAAAAAGCTAAATTTTATTATCTTCAATTATAACTAAGCATTTTCTGTTATTTAGTGTGTTTTAAATAACTGATTACATTTACATAGTATGAAAACATAGTGGTTTTTAATTCAAAACATAAAATTTAACAATTTTTAAATGTTCAAAATTTTCCTTAATTGAAATAAAATATTCATTCTTTGTAATGATAATGTTATTGTTAGTAATAAACCATTTCTGAACTACATTTCTGTTGAGCCTATTCCTTTTCAATAAATTGTAGCTTTTCAAGTCTATGTTCCAAGTATGTATGTCATCCTATTTGATTGCAGTGGCACCTGTGACAACATATTTGTCCTTCTTGTCAGGCTTCTGGGAGCAAGCTGGGTTAGACCAGAACAAGCCTTTGAGTTCTGATTCATAAGATTTATTAAGAGATATTAAAGTAACATATCATTTCTGGCAGCACACTGCTTTCAAGTGAAAAATCTGTACCTAGGCAGATCAAGGCAGAAGGATGTGCTTCTCGTTCATAGATGTTTGTCTCTTTTGTAAAGGAGGAGAAAACTGTAGGTGATGGTTGTCTTGGAATGACTACATAATTAATAGCAGATTCACAAGGGACTTGCCAAGCACATGCCAAGTGCGTGGGGGAGATGCGATCCATCTCTTGCCAAGATTCCTTTGTGTGGGTAGAGCAGTCCATGACCAAGAAATACAAACCCTTCTTGGCAGCACCATCTTCACAGGCAGTTATTTGTTTCCAGGATCCTGTTCTCCCCTGTGCAGTGACAGTCAGCTGGCAAGTTGTTGAAAAGACAGCTTGTTATTTTTACAGTTTCTTTACCTTCCTATCCAGGGCCATGTAGTCTCCATTTTAAGGGCATTATGGCCCACAACTAAAATGGAAACATTTCTAGAAAACTAAATTTAAACTCATGATTTGGCATTTGGCATAAAGTATTTTTGATTAAAGCATTTGCTCCTATACATGCTTTAAGGCATTTTTTTCCCTCAGATCTAAAATGAGTTTTAGATTGCAAGAGAAATCTTAGTAGGAATGAGTTTATACTTGCTAAATGTAACTTTTTAAAAGAACAAATGTAAATGTTAAAAAATTTAATGATGCTTTAAAACAAATTGGAATGCTTTTAATATTAAATATCCTATAAGCTTTCTTTAACAAAATTAATTATTGCTGTTCTTATATTTGTTCAGCAACAGCTCCTTGTATTCATGTGTGGGATGCAATGAACAAGCAGACATTGTCTATACTGCGATGTTACCATTCAAAAGGAGTTTGTTCAGTTGGATTTAGTGCCACTGGCAAGCTTCTTCTGTCTGTTGGTTTGGATCCTGAACATACCATTACTATTTGGAAATGGCAAGAAGGTAGGCAAATATTCACTCTATCTGAAACTAGGAAATTCCTTTGAGAGTTTTCAAGAGTCTGTATTTACTTCAAACTAGGATTAAAGAAATCTTTCTGAAATCCTCACTCATAATTTACACAGCAATGAATCTGTAACAAGTGGAATTAGAATTCTTTATTGGCCAAGTTGATTAGACATACAATGAATTTGTCTCTCGTGCATAAGCTCGCAGTGTACATACAACAATAGTTCATTATTATAGTCATTGTAAAAATACATTCTTCATAAAATATTAGCTACAACACTTAGTGATAGTCATGGATACTAAATAAGCAATCAACATAAATCATACTAGGATACTAGTAAACAATATAAATCATAAGATACAAGCAACAAAGTTATAGTCATAAGAAAACAAGGTAATAGGGAAGATGAGAATAATGATGGTAATTCTGCCTTTTTAGATAGTTTGACAGTGTTGTGGGAATTAGTTGTTTAGTAGAGTGATGTCATGGGAGAAAAACTGTCCTTGTATCTAGTTGTTCTGACGTGCAGTGCCCTATAGCATCGTTTTGAGGGTAGAAGTTGAAACTGTTTATGTCCAGGATGTGAAGGGGCTGTAGATATTTTCATAGCCCTCTTGGCTGAGTGAAATATTTTCCTCTCTGTTTCTCATCTAATTATGCATGATGGACAGAGGGCCAATGAAGGACACCTTTAAACTCTGGAATAAGGTGTAAAAGCATAATTTGCATGCAAAATAAAATTGCAAGTATCAGCCTGTATCAGTGATGGGTTCCTACCGGTTCGGACCAGTTCAGCCGAACTGGTAATAGGTTGGCGGTCTGGGTTGCTGGAACCAGCAGTGACGCAGGCCTGCCACGTCCCCGAACCAGTTCTCCCGGTCTTGCTTTTTGCTTCAGCGCTTGCGTAGAGCAATTTTTGTTGTAAAGCACATGCTCATGGCATGCCCCTGAGCAAACCAGCAGTAGTCTCTGCTGGAACCCACCACTGGTATGGTACAGTAAGGCAGGAGGTGGGGTTTGTAGGATGAAGGGATACCCAGAGAAGTAAATGTCTTTTTAAACAGAAAAAATACATGTTAAAATCCTAGTTGAAATGAATCATTTTCTTAATAACATAAACCAGTGGTGTTCTTAGTGTAGCAAAATTAGGAATAACCTAAAATAAAAACTATCCAAAAGGCTGAATTTACTTGATAATATCAAAAGAGGTATTATCCTTTTGAGGAAGGTCATATACATTGTCTGGCTTAGGCAAACATTATATTTACAAAGGGATTAAAAAACTACCTGCACTTTATTCACTGTGGAGAGAACACAGTCCTTAGAATAAATGACAGATTGTCCAATTTCTTAAAAAGACATGCAAAAATCTATGAGAAATATGATTTAAAAGTTGCATGAAAACCAAGAGAAATTTCATGTCAGTCTGAACTGAATTATCACACTTTTAAAATTCCCATATCAAAAATTACAAGCAGTTAATTGTAAAGTATCTGTATACTTTTCTTGCAAATAAAATGATACGGTTCCATAAAAACCAACTTGATAAAAATACATGCCTTTTGATGTTTTTTTGAGAGGTCATGAGTGAGAAAGACTGGTGATCTCTAATTTTTCATTGATCAGGAACTGGTAATCAGAGATTGCATTCAGACACCCATCTTTCTTAAAAAGATGTGAGACATGGCACCCTGGACAAAATCTCTTAAATTCTATGATAAATTATTTTAAGTAAGCCAACTCTGTATTTGACACCAAGTGGTAAAGGTTTCTCCTTCATGGATCATTACCTGGTAACAGTGAAAAAGCTTGGACATCTCCATGATTTTATATCTTTCTGAATGTGTAGAAAGGTCAACCACAACAGGCAGATAGATTGTAGATAGATTAAACAGAGTTTATTGGAGAAAGAAGTGATAAATCATTTCAGTATTCTGACAAGAAAATCCAATCGCAATATCAACCAGGGCATCAATGTGATTCTGGAAGATGATATCTCTCCTCCTGCCCACCTCCAACTCATGTCAGAAGACAACCAGTGAAGTACTTGGGAAGAGCAGAGGCAAGTACAAAAAGCACTGGTGTTTTTGATGTGGCTGAATTAAAGCTGGACATCCGGTGTTGATATGATGCTCAGAAGCAAAATTTCAGTAATGAATATAAATGTATACTGTTGATATGTGGAACATCAGAACCATGAACTAAGGCCAACTTGATGTTGTCAGAGCAGAAAGTCAAGACATTGACATTCTGGAAATCAGTGAACTGAAATGCATTGGAATGGGTCACTTTTACATCAAAGGAACATCAAATTTACTGAGAAAGAATAGAAAGAAAATAAAAGAAATGGATTGGTCATTGTTACTAATGGTGTAACAATGTGTTCATGAAAAATGATAGAATTATCTCAACTCAATTAACTCAAGTCAAACAAGTGAATATTATAGCGATCCAAACCTATGGTATAATCACAGCAAAATATTGAGAACTTGCAATATTTTGTCAACATAGTATTACAATGTTTTCCTGGTTTGGAAGTTCTCTTGATGCAACCTAAAATTATTACATTTGTCTTTTTTGCCACAACATATTGCTGGCTCATATTCAGTCTGCAGTCAACTACTATTGCAAGATCATTTACACAAGTTCCTTTAACCTGAGCATTTGGCTTTTATTTCTTAAAAGAAGAACTTTGCATTTTGACTTTTTTACATCAGCTACACCCAGCTTTAATTTGTCTTAAAATCAAGAATACCAGTTTTGCCTGGTCTTTTCCCTAGAACTTCCAATTTCTCAATTTTATCCTTCTGCTCTTATGATATTCTTTACTGATAGTTTGGTTAGAGGGAAACACTACAGTAACCATTAAATAACTACTTCTTAGGTGTCCCAGGCCTAGTGCTCTGTTCTAGAAGCAAAAGGCTAAAGCATGTGAAATAATTTACTTTCTTTGCAATTTATATCTTTGCATCTGATACCTTCTGCCTCTACAATGGATATTAAATATGCATCATGCATGATTTCAGTCATATTTTGTGGAGCTTACTTGTACAGAAAGTAGCTTTAGGTCCTGGATTATACTTATTAGCAGCAGTTAATCACTAATTGGTGCCAATATCTCTCGTATTGACCTGCATTTAGATAGGAGTACTTAGACTACTTACATGAGCAACATAATGTGGGGATATATATCATCACATATCCCTCTTCAAACAGATGCAGTGACTAAAAGAGTATGATACTCTTATAGAACAGGAAATAATACAGGGGTCAATACCAGAGTTGCTATATTGTTCATAGCAAGATGAGATGTAATAAATTTAGAATTGTATATGTATAATGTCCTGATTGTTTTTGAAGTTGCAAATACTAAAATTTCATAAGTGAATAACAACATTAGCAATAATGTTGTTGTTATCAGCATCAATTTAAAAAAATGACCAAATATGTAATGTAACGATAGAACACAACGATGCTACAACTATATCTGAAAGAATATTGTTTAGGACACTATTTGTTTTCACTATTTCTTGATACAGTTATGTATATCTGAATGTAAAGTATAATTAACTCTTCCCACTAGGTGCCAAAATTGCCAGTAGAGCCGGTCATAACCAACGTATTTTTGTAGCAGAATTCAGGCCTGATTCCGACACTCAGTTTGTTTCAGTAGGAGTAAAACATGTGAGATTTTGGACCCTTGCTGGAAGAGCCCTTCTTAGTAAAAAAGGACAGACAAGTTCAATAGAAGATGCACGAATGCAAACCATGCTTTCTGTGGCATTTGGAGCTGTACGTAATTTAAAAGAATATTTTAAAATATTAATCAACTTTGAAACCACTTTTTGTAATTGCTGCTTAATATATTTTCCCACTCATCCAATCCAAAAAAGACTAAGGGAGGCTGTATATTACTTAAGCAATGACTGAATGATGCTATGAACACAGTATGTGTCATTTGTGGGGAAAAGCTTATAGTTTTAGCTGTTTTGTAGCATATAGATGCACTTTCAAAAAGCAGAGTATTGCTAGTTTTCTCACATAGGTCCCAAAGCTTCTTTTAACCAATTCCGTGGCTATGGAATAAAAAAGAAAGTAAATACTTAAGAAGTGATAATAGTGCTTAGGAACCACTGTAAGCAAAAATGTAACTAAAGTATCAGATCAGATAATTGTGATCAGTGCTATTAAAATCCAATAAGAAGTGAAGAACCACTAGATTTTTGCACTTGTCATCAGTTGCAAAATGACAAAAGTTTCCCGCCCCCCCAAACCCAGAACTAAAGTCAGGTTGGGGTTGTGGAGTAGCCACTATGTACAAATTGTCCTAGTAAATGCTTGCTTTTGTTCCTTTTTGAAATCAGATGATGGACATATTTTTCCCCCTTTTCAGAATAATTTGACATTTACAGGTACCATCAGTGGAGATGTGTGTGTTTGGAAGGACCACATATTGAATCGAATTGTGGGCAAAGCTCATAATGGTCCTATATTTGCAATGTATACAACATTACGTGATGGCTTAATTGTAACTGGAGGCAAAGAGAGGCCGTGAGTCTTGTTTTCTTATATGAATATACATATACACATGCACATACACATACATATACATATACAGTACACACACACACACACACACATATAATTGTTCCACAACACCCTGTTAGGGCCCCAATTAAGGGAGGAAGCATACTGCTTTCCTTTTCTGTCTTTCGGTTCACCACAGGAGACCATCTTGTTTTATTAAATTTGTTGCCTGCCGAAATTACCATTGGGCAACTGTGGTAGTAATTTCACAAATTGTAGTAATTTTTACAAATGTAGTAATTTTACAAAATTATTAATGGATACGCAATTGTATTATAGTAAATTCTATTGCAGTAGCAATTGTAAAATGTTTACAATGGATAATGCATCTAAATGGTCCACATTGACAGATATGGGTTATCTGTCAAGCAGTGGAGACAGTCATGGCTGTTCTCTCTAGTTACTTTTACAGGAAAAATGATGCATATTATGAGTAAATCAAAGTGATAGATTTCAATTTGTCTTTCCCATCCAAAGAAAGGATGTATTTGGAGCTGCTGATTACGCTTCCTTGGTGGTTCTGTATGACTAGTTGTAATCTTCTAATTGAATAAAACAAACATCTAGTAATTGCCATGTGATTTTCAGAAATAATGTTACATCTCTTTTCCTATTTTCCTGTGTGTCTAATGGAGTTAAGTACTTTACAAATTATAGACTATAGTAAGTAATTTATCTTGCAAAAGAAATAATCAAATGTGTGCCAAAAACACACAATTGGTAGCTTGAATTGGTGTGGACTTCAACTTCCAAAATTCTGGAAGTTGGAGTCTACATATCTTCAAATTGCCAAAGCTGACAAACACCGTTCTAAATTGCATTAAAAGTTTAGGGAGTCTTTATCCTGGTCCTATTAGATCTCTCAGCGGCTTTCAATACCATCGACCATGATATCATGCTGCACCGGTTGAAGGGGTTGGGAGTGGGGGGCACCGTTTTACGGTGGTTCTCCTCCTATCTCTCTGACCAGTCGCAGTTTCTGTTGGCAGGGGGCAGAGGTCGACATCAAGGGGCCTCACCTGTGGAGTCCCACAGGGGTCGGTCCTCTCACCCCTCCTGATATCCTGAAATCATTAAATGAAAACTCCTACATAATCAGATATCACTTATCAGCCATGCAAAAATCATTTTGGTATTACAAAATTATTTTAAATACCATGATAACTTTTGAAGAGCACAAATTGAGGTACTATCGTTTTTTAAATACTGAATTTCTGTTGAATTATTTAAGTTAAAGAACACTACTTGGTCTTAGGGACTTTCATCTACTTTCTCTACAAAGACTCTTTCTTATTTTGGCTAGATCAAAAGAAGGAGGTGCAATTAAGCTATGGGACCAGGAACTTAGAAGATGTCGAGCCTTTAGATTAGAGACAGGACAAGTAATTGACTGTGTCCGTTCTGTTTGCAGAGGCAAGGTAAGTCAATAATGCAATATGGTCCCAGCCAAAGGTAGATATACAAATAACTGGTATTGTGCATTTTTTTTAACATTGGAGGAAAATTACACCAGATGGATTTGTCTATTTGTTGCCAAGTGTAGCACAATCTTCCAGAAAATGCCATTTGGCTTTCATTTTCAATGTGACAAAAGTGGGAAATTGTTACGTAGCCTGAATGCAATTATTCTGTGATCCCTATTTAAAGTACCATATTTTTCGGAGTATAAGAAGCACCAAGATTTTGAAGAGGCAAATTTAAAAAAAAGTTTTTGCAGACCTCCTAAAAATGGCCCGTTTTCGCAAAAAACTGGTTTTTGCAAAAATGGGCCCATTTTTTGTCAAAAAAGGGGCATGGATTTAGGAGGCTTATAGAGTACTTCTGGGGGGAGGGGGAAAACGAGCAAAAAACAGCCCATTTTTTGTCAAAAGAAAGGGTATGCATAGCATTTAGGAGGCTTATAGAGAGCTCCTGGGGACTGGGGGGGGGGGGAAGCAAGCAAAAAAAGAGCCCATTTGTTGCTCATTTTTGCTCTCCCCAACCCCCAGGAGCACTCTGGAAGCCTCCTAAAGGCTATGCATGACCATTTTTGCAAAGGGGGCAGGGTTTTGGGATATCAGCTGTATTCAGTGTATAAGACGCACACATATTTCCAGCCTCTGAAGGGGAGGGAAATACTCTGAAGGAGAGGAAAATACTCCGAAAGGGAAATACTCCGAAAAATATGGTAAGTATAAATTTAAGTTTAAAAAAACTTAAATATATTTTATATTTGTCCTAGTCATTTTTGCATACTTCTAAGACACCACATTCTGGCTGCAGCCTTCATGACAACAAGATGACAATATAGAATTGGAGTTTTCAGTATTTGCTATCTAGTAGGCAAAGGGATGTTTGCAAGCCAGATAGAGAAGTCCTAGGATGAACCCTGTCACATATTCTAAATGATTAAATAAGTTTTGTCTTATAGTATCAGAAAATATCTTATTTCTTCTGCTGAAGAAACTTTTGAGTAAGGGTTAAATCATACCAAAAGTTTAGCAATAGTAATAAGAGTTGTTTGTTGATGTGAGCAGCTATCGAAATTAAATAAAAGCATACTATAACTAAATTGTTTATTATAATCCTAAACTTTGATAGATGGTAAAGTCAAAATGGTGACCATAACAGAGCAATCAAAGCTGCCAAAGTATCATGCATTGGGCTGCTGTGGCTACCATTAAAAAAATATTTTTACCCATGATGATATGATAATCAGTTGCTGCTGACCACATAAAGAACAAAAATAATTACTAAGAATGATATTATAAATGAAGTAATACTGTATAAAAGATTTAAATTTTAACTAATTGTGTAAATTGTGTAAATCAATAGTTTGTGTCAGGTCCCAAGTACAAAAATGACATGTGGAGTTGCTTAATAGTGGTTTCCTTTATCTATAGAGAGAATCTTGCTGGATTAAAGCAACTATATGCATAACTATAAATATAATCTGGGAATAACTAAAGTGACCTGTTTTAATTCACTTTCTGAGGGTTAAATTTTCCAAGCTCCGCTGCCTCTTTGCCTACTGGAAAGCAGCCCCTCCCTCCTGAGAATCTAGACTACAGTCCACCACACTTTGATTATATATGTAGTTACCAGAAATAAACCAGTAGCTAAGGATATTGTTAGACTTTCTTTTTTTTAGCTTCCCTGTGCCATGATGACATCCATTACTGATCCCATTGGAGGTTTCTTCCTTGTCTCTATTTCTAACTGAAGATGGGTTTCAAACTTACAATTTCTCCATTTCTAGCCTGATGCCTTAACTATTGTACTAGATTGACTCACTGTTTATTATATGCATAATTATTAAAATTATAAATTATTAAATTAAATAATGAACATTAATTCACTGTTGTTCTAGGGAAAAATTCTTGTTGGAACACGGAATGCTGAAATCATAGAAGTTGGAGAGAAAAATGCAGCCTGTAACATTTTGATTAATGGGCACATGGATGGGCCTATCTGGGGATTGGCAACCCACCCGTCTCGTGATCTTTTTCTTTCTGCCGCAGAAGATGGAACAGTCAGACTTTGGGATATTGCTGACAAAGTAGGTGTAAAAATGGCATTTAAGAAGTTACAGTAAATTATTCATTAACTTCTGTGTCACTCCCCTTGCCTAGGTGGCTTAGTATTTAAATAAATGATATATTTTAAATTTTACTTTATAAAGCATTACCAGGAATTAAGCTAATATTTATAGAAAAAGAAAGCATTGTGTCATTTAACATGCTATTCTAGTTTTAATTCCATTTTTTGAAACTATTGCAGAAAATGGTGAACAAAGTCAATTTGGGCAATGCAGCACACACCGTATCATACAGCCCGGAAGGTGACATGGTAGCAATTGGCATGAAAAATGGAGAATTTATTATCCTATTAGTGAACTCTCTGAAGATATGGGGGAAGAAAAGAGACAGACGATCTGCCATCCAAGACATCAGGTGAGAAATCATATACAGTATCTTTCATTTGCTCCAGGAACAAATGTAACATCTGCACTTGGGTTTTATTACTGGATATGATGCTCATCCAGATATGGTGCTATTGCATTTCATTCATCTATTAATAGCTTAGCAGATGGGGAATTCTAGCACCACCACATTTCCAAGGGGATGAAACTGAACTGAATCCTCTTTGCTTCATAGTCGGCAGCAGTAATAAAGGTGTATGTGTATGTGCAGAAGAAAATAAAAGATCCAGAAGCATGAAAATGCCTTGCATATGGGGAAGTTGAATAATTTGCAAATTGCAACAGAAAAGATTCAAACAGCAGTTTAACACCTTGAGCTTTTTAGACCAGGGGTCCCCAACCTTTTTTGCACCAGGGACCGGTTTCATTTTAAAGAAAATTCTGCAGACCGGCTGGCGTAAAGGAGGAGCGGGGGGGGGAGGGGGAACAGGTGGTGCATGCGCACGTGGGGGGGGAGGGGGAACAGGCGGCGCATGCGCACGTGGGGGGGGAGTCGGCTCACTTGGCCCTCTAGGGCCTCCAACGGCGCAAACGGCCGCGCCTGCGCTCTCCCGCATCTGGCGCGCGCTCTGCCCAGGGGGCTGCCTCCTCCTCCCTCCTCCTCCTCTCCGGCCCTGCAGCCCGGTTCTTATCAAGCCACGGACCGACATCGGTCCGCGGCCCGGGGGTTGGGGACCCCGTTTTAGACGACTTTTGGTAAATTAGAATCAATTTAATACTTTTTTTCCTACATAGGTTCAGCCCAGATTCCCATTATTTAGCAGTGGGTTCAAGTGAAAATGCAGTTGACTTTTATGACCTGACCTTGGGACCTCCTCTTAACCGAGCCAGCTACTGCAAAGACATCCCAAGTTTTGTTATTCAAATGGACTTTTCTGCAGATAGCTGTTATCTTCAGGTAAGGAAGTAATGTGGATTTTTTTTGCCATTCAGTTTGTTTTTCATTTACATCATGAACATTTTTTTTAAAGGTGATAGCTTGGAATTTTTGACTCCAGTATGAGTTTATAAGAGTTTGATCTTGAGACAGGCAATTTCCTGCAGTTTTCAACCAGATTGTCAACTGCCGAAGTAGAAAGTAGAAGCTGAACTTTAATACATTTGTAAAAGTTAAAGTTGGGTGTCTCTAGAGCAGTGTTTCTCAACCTTGGCCACTTGAAGATGTCTGGACTTCAATTCCCAGAATTCCCCAGCCAGCGAATGATGGCTGGGGAATTCTGGGAGTTGAAGTCCGGACATCTTCAAATGGCCAAGGTTGAGAAACACTTCTCTAGAGATTTAAAAGTCACACAAAACTCATAAATGCTACTCCTTAAAAATGTCTTATTTTAGAATTCTTTGGGGTTTCTCCCATCAACATTTTTATGTGAGTTAGGAGGGATAGTGATCGCAGTAATAACAATACTTCATGACAAAGCTATTTATTTATTTTTAGTTCTGAATCTTCACTTTTTGTAGAATGTTGGTAATGCTACTTAAGAATGCAAAGTCTTTCTTATAGACTACACAGATTTATTAGAATACTTAGAAAGTTTATATTTCCCTCTATATGTTCTTAAAGGTGTCTACTGGGTCTTACAAAAGGCAAGTTTATGAAGTGCCTTCCGGAAAACAACTTCTAGATCAAACTGTGATTGATAGAATAACATGGGCCACTTGGACCAGGTAGATCAATATTTCACTGTTTAAAATATAACATCATTTCCCACTGAAAAGAATATACACCTATATACTTTCTGCATATAGGTAGGCGGCGATTAGTGCCTGTTCAAATAGTTTGATATTCAATTTAGTACCACATATAAAGTGATACCAGGTTGCATTTAATGGGAGCATTTAAATTCAGTTAATGCAGCGTTTCTCAAATAGTGGGGCGCGCCCCCCTGGGGGGGCGCGAGGCTCTGTAAAGGGGGGCGCGTTTGACCTCGGCAAATCGGCTCTGCCGATTCCCTTTCTCCCTCCTCCTCCCTCCCTCCACAGCCGGCATGCTGGCCACTCGTCGTCTTCCAGGGACTGCCGTTCCTCACACACACACACACACACACACGCACGCACACACACACACACGGAGGCTTCTCAGCTCCTGGAAGGAGCGGAGCGAGCGAACGAGCGATCAAGCACGGGTGGCCGGGGCAGGCTAAGGCGGGTGAGCCGGGCTGAGGAGACTCCGCGGGGAGTGGGGGCGGGGCGGGGACGACGACACACAGACAGAGAGAGGCACAGACACAGAGAGAGACAGGGAGGGGGGGAGGAATCAGAGAGTGACAGACACACACAGAGAGACAGAGAGAGACAGGGAGAGAAAGAGAGAGACACAGGAAGTGCGTGAATGCAAGACACACACACACACACACACACACACAGTGATAGATGGGCAGACGAAGGAGAGACAGACAGAGATAGAGAGAAAGAAAAAGAAAGAAAGAAAAAAGTGGGAGAGAGAAAGAAAGAAAGACAGAGAGAAAGAGAGAGACAGAAAGGAAAGAGAAAAAAGAGAAAGAAAAAAGAGAAAAAGAGAGAGAGAGAAAGAGAAAGAAATTTCTTTCTTTTTTTATTCTCTTATACTTAATAAGGATACAGTGTTATGCAGAAGTGTACTTATAACAATTTTATAGACAAATGATACTATTTACAGTCGCGCGGGGGGCGCGCGCGAAATGTTTTCTTCTTCCTAGGGGGGGCCTGACAGAAAATAATTGAGAAACACTGAGTTAATGCAAGATTAGTAAACATGGAGGTAAAGCTAGTGCATGCACATTTGTCATTGGGAGTTTACACACTAATCATTTTGTGTGTGCAAAGTGTACATTACAACAGGAGTATAGATGTTGCAGAACCACAGCATCCCGCATCATTAGTCATTCTGGCTGGGGCAGTTTAGAAAGATTTTGGAATACTGTAGTTCAGCTTTATGGCTTACTGAATTTCTCCAACTAAAGGCAAGGACAGTAAAAACATACCTCTTAACAAATGGTTGACATCTGGAAGCTGCAACAAATACCGCATACTGCAGTGAGTACAGTTCTGGGTGAATAGTGGTTCATCTGAGTTACAACACTGTTGTAGCTTAGCAAGTTATAATAGCTTCCAGTTGCTTTCTGGGTGCAATTGAAGTTGCTAGTTATCATCTTTAAAGCTCTACATGGCACATAGCCAAGTTATTTGCTGGATTGCTTCTCCCTGAGAGTGCCAACTAGGTAAGATAGGGAAGGTGATCTTCCAGGTCCCTTCCCTCAAATATTATCATCTAGTGGGGCTTCAGAGAGGTGCCTTCTATTTAGGTGACCCTACTCTTTGGCAAAATCTCCCACCTGGGAGGAGGACATTTATGGACAAAACACAGTAAACATATAAGTGAAGACTACTAGTATAAGGTCATGAAATAATGATAATAGTTAATGTTAGAATGATTCAGCTCTGACAATATAGTACACCTTGTTCTTTATTACCTCCACTACATTCAGAACATGTCCTGCATTCAGAACATTAGTTTCTTTCTCTTCCCTCTATTTCAGCATTCTAGGAGATGAAGTTGTAGGAATCTGGTCCCGGCATGCTGAGAAAGCGGATGTAAATTGTGCCTGTGTTTCTCACTCGGGAATTAGCCTTGTAACAGGCGATGATTTTGGCATGGTCAAGTTGTTCGACTTCCCTTGTCCAGAGAAGTTTGTAAGAGCTTTTTCTTTCATTCAATTACCAGGACTTTTGATAACTGAATTTGAAAGCCATCAGAGCATCTACACGATGTTCTCAGAAATATTAAGATGATGGGCCCAGTGATACTATTCGAACTCTGCCTGTTTTTAAATGTCTGTTGCAGAGAGAGAATTGATTGTTCTGTCATGGCCACCAACACTTTTTTAACTCTACCATTATAGTTATACCATATTATCCCCAAAAGGGTATAAATACAAATTTAGTTGTTATTGTCCCTTCATAAAGAATTGAACAACAACCCAATTTTTCCTTTCCTTCCTGACAAAACAACCCAAGAAAACTTGTATAAAGCAGTGAAAGGGGACAAAGGAAAAAAAACATATATACCTGCTATGGAACAGTGTTGAATTTATCTTTTTAGACATAAAATTACTCTCCAGAAAGAAATGCTATATTTAATGTGGTAGCAGGAATAGTTTTGTAGTTGGGAAAGCAATAGAAAGAGAAGGATTTCAGTAATGAGTCCTGATTAATAATGATTTAAATAAAGTCAAGGTGGTTTTTAAAAAGTATTAAACTAACGGGAAGTTTTCTGTTTATTGAAGGCAAAACATAAAAGATTTTTAGGTCACTCGGCTCATGTGACCAACATTCGCTTTACAAGTGGCGACAGATATGTTGTCAGTGCTGGTGGAGATGATAGCAGGTATGTTAAGCTTCATTTGAATATGAAAAAAAGACAAAATTGTATCAACACATCTTCTGCTCTTTCTGAAACTGCATTCAAGTAATTTTTGAATTAGCAGAAACTTTCGTAATAATTACTATCTTGATATGTATTTTGAACAAACATTTTCCCTTTTAAAACTCATTAATCCTTAACATGTCTTATTCTTTTTCCTTCTCTTTTGTTTAAAAACCTAGTATATTTGTCTGGAAATGTGTCCATATGCCTCATTAATAGAGTTGGAGACCTTCTCCAGTGGATGGGATTGGGACATGAAGTTACTAGCGCACTACGGCTGCAAAGAGAATTCTCCAGTGCCCCTCATGCTTCAAGAAATGGTGCTGATAAAGACAGGTATCTGTCTGTCTGACTAGAGTCTATCAGAAGCATGAACTACTACAAATATTTTGAAAATAATCATATTTCTAGCATATCTGATAGCCTATATCTCTTTCCCACTCACTGCCAGATATTGAAATACTTCGATAAAGGAGTTTGGGCTCAGTCTACAGTGCCCCAATAAAATTGTGGCTTATACTCAAGTTATATTATTTCTGATCTAAATCTGTACAGTATATTGATGCATTTACTTTCATCTTGGATGTTTAAATACTGGGTACTAATAATCATCAGATGAATTCTTATTTTATTACTGAAAAGCAAACTATTGTGCTGGTCTTAAAACTTTTTTTTAAAGTGAAAATAAAATTAAAAAAAAAGAGTGGACCTTGAAAAGATTTGCTTAGTTTCCCTAACTTTCAATCCATTAACCCACCCACCCCTTAAGAATTTTTTGCTTCCAGGACCTACATAATTGTATTGATTTTGAAGCCTGAATTGTAATCCTATTGGGTGACTGCGGGTAGACCTGTAGGAGCCCATTCTTCAAGGCAGATATACTGTTTTTGTATCATTTGAGCATTAAATAAATTCTGTGAGCAGAATCACATTTGCTCACATTTTGAGTGCCTTGCCCGAAACCTAGAAGATCTAACTCCGTTTTTTGCCTTGTGAATAAATGTGTTATCAGTGAATGAGCAAGTGCTTGTTTGCAAAGCAATGCTGAACAAAACAGGATTGAGTTCATTTTAAGTGTTCAGGTATATAGAAGGTATCGATTGTCAACAGTTGCAAAAAAAAAAAAAATCAACAGCAATAGGAATTATTTCTTCCATATTCCTTGCATTTCTGGATGAAAACTTTGTAAATTCAAAGTGAAATCAGTAATTCAATTGTATTTTATAGTGTTTTTTAAACAAAAGAAATAAGAATAGTTAAATTTCTTGTTCTTCAATTCAGAACCAGTTCATACATGCATGTCCCCATCATTTTTATCGTCAGAACACATTTGGGATTGTTTCTGAATGAAAGTGTACCTACCAATAGAAAAGTTACAGAGTAGTTAATTAAGGGATTTTAAAAACTTCTGTTCTGGAATCCAAATATAGCTTCAGCATAATCATGTAGGCTGAAAACTTTGGCAAATGAGAAACAAAACATTTCTGTAACTATAAATCCTTGCTACAAGGGGACAATTAAGTCTTCTCTGTGAAAATGGATTCCATTGTAAAGTAGAGCTTTATTGTCTGGCTTTGAAAACAATAATATTCATTTTAAGAAGTAAAACTAGAAACATACCTGCCTTGTCGATTGGTCAGTTAAAAGTGTTTTGTATAAAAATAACAGGAAACAAAGTGTCTACACCTCCCCTTCACAATCCTTATTTTTTTAAAATAAAAAAAGACCTGCATACCATTTCTCATTGCAAAAATCCCAGTCATTTACAAAGAAATGAAAACTATGGTATATTATCAAGCATCCCAAACCAAAATATACCTTCAAGCAATTGAAAAGACAAATATTAGGTGATTTGAATTGTCATCATAAAAAGAATCAGATGCCTATCAGGATATTTATATGTTTAGCTAATCTGAGATTCAGAAGCTTCTGCACTTCTAATGTTCAGAAGTTCAGTACAGAGCATCCCAGACAACATGGCATCTAAATGAACCTGATTACTTAAATAAGAATTGTCTTCCCGTTTTAATGCTTGAAAACATATATAATAATATTGAGAAGAGTGGCGGCCATAGGTACCTACAATAATATATTCTCAATTTATACCTTCAAATTACAGATAATAAGATTTAGTTTGGGGTTCCATAATGTCAGCCAACCCAAGCATTGTACCTGCTTTTCATAGCATGCCAAGGGTTCCTCTTCCACTTTTTATTTTTTCCCTAAATGGGAGCCACTTTGGTGTAGCAGTTAAGGCAACAGGCCAGAAATCAGGACACTGAAGTTTTGTGAGCTGAGGCAGACCTTGGACTAGATACTTTCTCTCAGCCCTAGGAAGGAGGCCATGGCAAACCACTTCTGAAAAACCTTGTGAAGAAACTGCAGGGACTAGTTCTGGCAGTTGTCCAGAGTCAAAACTGACTCAAATGTACATGCACATAACTCACCCACTCAAGTGTATGTCATTATTTCTTATTTGAATGGATTTTTTGATAATAGTAAATAGTAAACTCACTGCAAGCCTTTTCCTTTCATGAGTTTTTCAGCAATCCTTCCCCATCTGATGAAAAACAAGTCATTTTCTTCTAATTGTGTAAAGAACCAGTCAAAGTGGGATTCTCCAAGGTTTGAGGAGTTTTAAGGGCGGCTCTCATGATTACAATCTAACTTCTCCCAACTGAGAGAAAAAGGCATTTCCTTGAATCACAAACCCTTTTGAGTTTTATTTGTTGATCAACAGCACATTAAATTGCACCCAGAGGCCAACGGGTAACTAGTATTGCTCAAAAAGTAGTGTGGACATAATGTGCATACTATGAAATACCTATCACCTCTCGTGCCATACTACATTCTGGAAGCTGTAGCTTCTGAATGATTTTCAAAGGCAGACCCTTATGGTGTGCATTGTGGTAGTTCAACTGAGTTTGGGAGCATGCTGGATAGAAATTCAATTTGCTAAGGCATCTCTTCAAATATGCTTTCAGGAGAGGGAATCCATGGATATTCCAAACACAAGAGGAAAAACAACATGATTCTAGCTGTAGAAGCGGTACTTGTGGTTTAGGATTTTGTGACTGCTCTCACCTTTTGGGAGAAGAGTGTTGTATTATTTTACCCAACCACAGCCATCAAAATACTAGTCCTTTTACTAAACAGAGTTTGATGAAACTAAACATACATTTTTTTGTGTTACAATTTAAAGAGACTACAAATTCACACTCTTAAGGAGTTAGCTATTAACTAATTTACTTCCCTTTCCCTTCTACACTAACATTCACCATATGTTTGAAGGTTTTATTTTGATTCCTGTATAATCACGTACAAGGTTTTCCTTTCCCAAACATAATCATGCGATTTTAATTACATAAGATACACCAAAGCCTAAATATGACACCTTCCAAACTTATCAGTGGGATCATTGCAAGAAATTCAATTTCTAGTGATTCTTTTGCTTGCAAATTTTGATCTGAAAATGTTCTGTGAATGTGTAATGCAATGTGTAATGAATACCTGAACCTATGAACTTCAGCCTATATGTATAACCCTGAAAATGACAGAGGATTCTTTGTATAAATGTTTTTTATTCCAGGCTTTGCTTCCTCCTATCTTGGTTTATCAAGTCACTGTGAAATGAGCAAACCAAATCCAAGTGTTCTTATTTTTTTGAGTCCTAGATGTAAACCTTGGTTTTGAAATGTATATTTTTAATACTAAAAAGATACTAGAGGATAAACCAAGAAGCATGCTTTAATGGTTCAGTTAGGACTAATTTGCATGTTTTCTTGGCTAATGCATATATAACCTTCCCAGTGTTTTCCTGAAATGTTTAATAGGTGCTATAAGTTGGATATTTCCTTCTACTCTAAGAGGAAATTATTACTACTCTGTAGTAAAAGGAGAATGTTGCATTTAGGAAGAATGCAATGTAATGTTTATTATGTACTTTTCAAATTTCTGCATATAATATTGCGTAGAGTTAACACTAAGGAATCTATTACAATGATGAACTGTGTAAGTTTTAGGGTGAGATGGGGGGTGGGGCATCAGGCTTATGCCATATTACGTTTAGAAAATGAATTGGTTTTAAAACCAGCTTCATATGAGCCGTAGAGGACTGTTACAGTATTCCAGGGGTAAAAAATTACAGTCCCATTTATTATGTTGAACTATGCCAATGGATTATTTTAAGATATATTTCTTGACTGTGAAACTACCCTGGGTACCCCTATAAACAGCTTTAAATAAACTTATGTTTGTTTGTGGTTGAGTTTAATATGACATGAGATGGCAATATTTTATCAGTTTATTTAAATCCTCTCTTTTTTTATCAGTTTATTTAAATCCTCTCTTTTTAACAGTAAGGGGGTATTCCCCTGTATTGTTGAAAGTTTGATGCTAGTGAGAAAAGCTCTTAATGACATATATAAAGCAGATTGAAAATTTCCATCCAAGTCATTACACATATTATATTACATATCTGTAAATCCTGAATATTGTAAATGTTGACTATTACCTTTTGCTAATAATACTGTGTAATGCGGAGACAATTGTGAGGCTGTGGTCAATGTTCTATAAGCCAAGCAAATTACAAACTACAATTATGGGTGAAAATGTCATACTGATATAAAATAATAAACAAGCTCAGAGAGAACCAAGGACCCACATTTCAACCCTGAGCTTACTAATATTCTCCTTTATTGATAAAATGAAAGACTAGATCATAAATATTTTACTGCCAGACAAGTATAATATTCATTTTCATTCAACCATTCTATTTTATACCAGGTGAACATACCAAAAATAAAAGTTTGAGTCTCCTATTTATAATGGTAACTATACTGTCCACTGACCAATACTTATCTATTCAAGATGCAGATGTCAAGTTTTTTCTTAACAGGTGCAAAGATGGGATAGGAAGATAGGAAGAGATGTGTCTAAAGAATTGGAGGGAGGGGGGATTAAGAAGCCACAGGAAAACAACTTTTGCTAGAAAGAAATAACCAATCTTGAAAAAAAATAAAGGTTTAGCTGCATCACAGCTTTTTATTTCGCAGATAAATAGCTTATCCCTTGAAGCCAACTCCCTGCCCAGAGTTTATGAATTCCCTAGCAACTATTTGTGCACCTTTAGGGATACTGATTTTATAAGTATATAAAGTTTATAATTGAAATATAGAATATGTCCCCAAGCAGAAGAAAGTCACACTGTATATTACAAATGCCCCAAAATCCAAGTATTGTAAATGAATTTGGCATTACTGTAGAGATTATCAGAGTTAAAGCTAAATGGAAGAATTGATGGTATCTGTGACTTCCTACCCAACCGTGAGACAGATGTTTTCCAAAAACAAATGATACACATCTTTCAAATTGCAAGTTGAAGTAGTAAAGATGGGGACTTTTAATTATGTGGACTTTACTCAGTATCTGAATTTAGGTTAGTGAAATATGCCAAGAACAAAAACGTCGTCTTCAGGGAATACAAGGGAAAACAAATATATCAGCTGCTCAATGGAGATGATCAAAGGGAAACTACCTAAGTTCAGTCTTTTCCTTTAAGCGGATTTGTTTTTCACCAGGGAATTGTGAAAGGCAGAATAAATGAATGAACGAATAGAATTGAAGTTTTGAAACTGATAAAAATATCAGCAGGGAATATATTGTGAACTAACAAAGCTCTAGGGCCAGATAAATTAGATCCCTTGGTACTGAAGGAGCTTGCTGATTCATATTATCTTTGGAAACACCTGGAGGAGTTTCAGACAACTGGAGGAAGCCAGTTATATCTGTCTTTGAAAACTGATGTATGGGGGAGGGAGGAAGATGCAGATTACTAAAAATCAATCTGACATTAACACCTTGGGAGATTCTAGAATAGATTCTAAAAAGACCAATTTGAAGATATCCTGAAAATTGGAAATTTATAACCAACATAATTTTGTCATTAGCAATTGTTTTCAGACTGAATTTGTCCCATTATTTTTTGACTGGGTAAGTTTCTTCAGGTGTTGTCAGCATACTGCAGATGTAATGAGTTTTTGTCTCATTAAAACTTTCAACTGAAATGCCCCATGAGATGCTGATTAGCAAGTTACTGTGAGATGGATAGCATAACAATTGGATGAATATGTAAGTGGAGAGTGCTCTAAGTATTGATCAATATTTCCGCATCAAACTAGAATGAAATTTCAAGAGGGACATCACAAATTTCAGGCTCCAATCCTCTGTTTTCAACACTTTTACAAATGTCTTGCAAGGAGAAATTTAAAGAATGTTCATTAAATTTAGCAATGATACAAATCTGAAGAAGTAGAATTCAACATGATCTTGATCATTTAGCTGAAAATAACAACCAAACAGAAATAAAAGAAATAGAAATAAAATTTATACTGGATTGGAGAAATTGTAACAGGAAGTGATTACAGGAATTTTTAGCATTGACAAAAAAAACCAGGCAGAATACATAACATTCTTCAAACACTTGAAAAACCTTGTTTACAATAAACCAAGACTTATTGTTCCAGAATGGAGATGATTTTTTTTTAAAAAGCAAATTACAGGAAGGCAAATTCCAATGGAATGTTAAAATAAACTTTCTAAATGAGGCCAATCTGAACTAGAAACAATTTGCAAAATGATAGTTCCCATTTACATCACTATTAGCCATCTGTCAGTGATGCTTCAATTTGAATTCCAGTCTTCAATAAGGAAATTGGACTTGGTGGCCTGCACAACACCTTCCAACCCTACAAAGTGTTCCACTTCTAAGAGATTTGGAACTTTTATAATCACTAAGAAAATATACCTTTGCTATTAATAGAAAGCTGTTGCAAGTAGAGAGACCAGTCTTTAAAAATATATATATAGTAGCAGTGAGTCATCCTTTTAACTTTTTAAAACACATAATTCCCATTAAAATTGCTCAGATAGTATGAAGTACAATATATATACTATGCCAAACATATGTTTCAAAATGTCTTTTGGTAATACTGAAATACATAAAACACAGCATTCAGCTTTCTTGAGAACCCTCATTTTAGTTCCAAAATTTCAAATTGGACCCAAACTCGCCAAACTAAGAATTTTGTGATCCATTTTTAAAAATTAAATCCCAACTTGCATTAAATCATGTACAAAGTCTATTTTTAAAACATCTTGGCGCTATAAATGCTCTCCACACTTTCAAGATTGTTTTCATTTTACTGTAAATATCCCATTGTGCTTTCATCCTTTGAGTCCTGGATCAATTGTAGCAACAACATTTATTTACTTACTGCTTCTATCTTCCATACAGAATCTCAATTTGAGATTATATCCAAAAGGAGGTAACTTTTAATTGGTACTTAAGGTTGAATTGATTCATGGATCTGTCTATGGAATTAGATTGTGAGGTGCACTATTGTAAAACCTATCACTTACGGAATGTTTTCTTATACTCCATTTGATAGCGTTTGCTATTTGTCCAAAATTACTAATTTAGCTTTCATAAAGGAAAGGGGAAAATACAACACTGTTGCAGTCTTATTTGATGTATGTTATGTTTTATACTTTGTTGTACATTCTTATTTTGTGAACTGCAGAATCCTACAATTGCAGGAGGATATAAGCCTGATAAATAAATAAATAAATATCAACTACACAGCAAGTAATCTTGCACAATCCTTTATAATCAAAGTTAATAGTTGCTCATCTATTTTTAAGAATCAGGTCAAGTGTAAAAACAAGTTGTTCTTAGCCTCCATACTGATTTCTGTTCTGAGTATAGTCATTAAGTTAAGAAATGAAAAGTCAAAAGAAGAGTCTGTGGGGAAAGAATGGTGCCTGTGATTTCATATAGCTTATGACCTATTTTTCAAGGAAAAGTCTACTTTTTCCATAGTAAAAAAAGACAACAGGCCAACGTGTAGAACAAAATGCTTATCTTGGTATTTTAATTAACGATTAAAGCAAATTTCCTCTTTCCTACAGACAACTTTACAGTAAAAATATGTAAAACCAGTTATTAAATATACAACAGTTGAAAATATGAAATATACATATTTCAAGTGTGTAATCAATTTCATTTTATGAAACAATACATATTCAAATCCTGGGTTAGGTGGTAAAGTTTCACAGCCTCTTTTACCATCAGCCAGCATCCTGCCACCATCATAGTACAATGAGGAAAATTGAATAGCGATCTCCGAATTATTCACTGAAAGACAAATACAGGAAATTAGCAAGCATTCTCTCATTTAAATGGTATTCTCTGAAAATCATCTTTGAAATCTGTCATAATTCAAAGTTTCAATATATACACTGTTCAGCGAACAATAAAGATCTGTACTTACATAGGTTTTATGCCTGACTGTACATTTTCATGTTCTATGAAGACATGTAATTACAGATAGTAAAAAGAAATAGTTACCTAGTTTGTGTTCGAGTCCATTTCAAGGCATGACGTGGTGGTACAGACATATTAGGATGGTAGTATGTGCAATCCACTCTGGTACAGTGTGTGTTAAACCTGCAGTGCTAACAAGATAAATGAAAGGCTTTAAAACTGCTTGCAAGAATTAAATTTGGCTTGTTTTAATTTATTTCGTATATGCTGTTTCTTTAAAAATTATGCAATTCCTCAATGGGATTGTTCAAGTATCTAAACTGAACCAACTGAACCAAAGTTGGAAAATTTCTATGACTTTTTTTTTTTAGAGTTAACTCCTAGGTCAGATAAAAATGCATTTGATGAAGACTTCTATTTGTGGCATCACTGACTGTGCATTCACATGCGAAAGTCATCACTGGGTCCGTTTGGAGAAGGGCGGGGTATAAATTTAATAAAATAAAAATAAATAAATAAACTGAAGCTGCAAATGCTAATATGCAAAAACTCTAGCCTAGAGTTTCACAACATTGTACCATTAGAAGTAACAAAATGCTGAATTTAAAAACTATAAATTTTATGGGAAATATATTGTCTTAAAGGAAAGATCCTGTATAATAACTGAATACCAAACAAGAAATTTTGCATAGGATGTTACAAGCTAACAAATTGCTTATTATGTTTGCCAGTTTTTCTAAACACAGAATACCACCTTGGTTTCTTGGTGCTGGTGCTGATTTTTACTTTACAGATTCCACCCTTTATTACCAAAATCCTGCATATTATGTATATAATCTGTTCATTTAAGATCTTAATACGCAGATGAATGTTTCATGTGTCTCTTCTCTTTCCCATACTTAATATATCTTTCATCACCACCAGCATAATTTTCCTCTCTCCACACATTGCTTTGTTTTGTGTATTTCATGTCTTATATGTACATTGTCGATTTGTCTTCTGTTTGGATCATTCCTCCCTTTTTAAATTTCATCACCCATTTTTCTTTATTGCCCCATCTAGAGACATGTGCGCGCGCGCACGCACACACACAACTAAATAACCTATTTTATATAAAATGCCCTGGGTTCAAAGTGAAAGTACTAAGAGAAAACAGCAGATACTTCAATTTCAGCCTCTTTCCAAATTCCCTCCCTCCTCTATCTATCTATCTATCTATCTATCTATCTATCTATCTATCTATCTATCTATCTATCTATCTATCTATCTATCTATCTATGTGTTAGTATTATGAGCTGATCAATAAATAAATCAGAGAGATTAAGATAGATCTATTTCGAGCTTTTTAGCTCTCATCAGTTAGTCATACTCTTACTGGGATTCTATGACTAGCTGATGAGAGCTAAAAAGCTAGAAATAGATCTATCCTAGTCTCTCTGATTTATTTATCAGCTCATAATACTAACACACATATTAAAAAATTAACACAACAGAACTCATGGCTTTCTGTCTAGATGGTCTCTGGTGATGAGCCAAAAGGCAGAAAAGGAAACAGTATGTCTCCTCCCTTAATTGGGGCTCTAACAGGGTGTTGTGAAACACACACACACACACACACACACACACACACACACAGTATATTTCAATCTACAATACATACTTTGGGATGGTAAAAAGGACATTCCATTTTCTTACACGCAGGGAAAAAGCGGCAAAGCTGGCTGGTAGAAGATGCTGGTGGGGCTGGAGCTGGAACTGTTAAACCAATTAATGAGAAAGAAACAGCTATTCCTAAATTATTCCAAAGCTTGATATTTAATTAAAAGTTTAATTAAAGAATTGCGAGTATTGCCATATATGTATGCAATTTAAATTGGTGGCTCTTACTATTCCCAATGTATAATTATGGAAGACCACACAGCTGAAGTTGACCTAGTCACTGGCAGGGTAGGAGGTCATTATGGAATTCAATAGGCACTGCTGTGATTTCCAAAAAGTAAAAAATAATAGATTTCCTGCCAGTTTTATGAATAAGTCATGAGAAAGAGTGCCATGAATAATGCTGTGCCCATGATTGCTTTAGAAATGGGGAAACCTTAGCATTCAATGCATACAGAGCAATTCCTGCTGAGGGCTGAAGCTGGCCCCATCACACTGCAGAAATGAAGAAAGAGGAATTCCCATTAATGCCTTACCCCAAATTATGATCGGTATTTGATGAGCAAGACACATTCTCCACTCCTTTTGACCATACTAGATATGACCAGATAGTTCAAACCAATTGCTATTTAGTGGCTGTTCTTAAGCAGCAGTTTTATTTTGACAATGTCACTAGCTGTTATAAAGTCTATGAGGGTTTTGATTTGAGTTTGCTGACATTGGCATATTCTAAGCCAGCTCATTTTTTTAAAATATTGAGAAAATCTTACCTTGTTTAGGAGGTGGTGGTGGTGCCCGTCGACTGGCGTGAGTATAAGGACAATCTGGTTTGGTGCATTTGGCATCATATTTACAGTTTGGATGGATGAATAAACATTTGTCAGCAAACTTACAGCTTGGAAAGACTCTGAAATATGAATGTAAAATACTTATTCCTTCAGAACGAGCTTGGCAAGATACACTCTTTCAAAATTGCTTATGTTTACTGATGCAGAATACAGTTTTACATAAAGCATGAGAATACGGGTTCAAGTTCAAGTCAAGCCAAGAAAGATATCAGTGGGGATTTTAAAAAAAACCTCAAGCTCCAAAAACTCTGATTAAAATTTGTCAGAAGTCAGGGGGAAAAAATCAAAGTAGCAGAAAACATTCACATGTGTAGAGACTAAACCAAAATGTATAGTTTGGTTATTTTATTTGTGCACGAATGCAGAATCTCCAAGTCCCAAATGACACCCACCCACCCCAAAAAAACCTGCCAAAGACCTAAAAGATTCCCAAGGATTTTGGATTTTGTTCAAGTTATTTGTATATCACCCAGATCCCCTCTGTGAGGAAGATGGGCAGTTTCAATATTTGATAAATAAGTACCCAATTACTGTATATCATGAGGTCCTTCGCCAATGTGTGAAAAGAAAGGAATCTTCACATTTATGATTAATGAATTTAATCTCCCAGATTAAGAAATAGATAGGAGGCAACCTATCTGTCATCTGAACAGCCACAACCATGAAAAATGAAAGAAAATGAAGACTAAAACTTTCAATGTAAGAATTGTGTAAAAGAGGCTGCGGTGCCTTTTGATATTCAGCATTTCCCTAGAACTAGGTTGATCGAGAAACACAAGCACACTCACATACAATGACAACATTATGCATTTTCACCCCAGCCTTCCAATGGAGAAATGGAGAAAAATTAATGATTGATCACTGATAGTTCAGATTACTGAAAGATAAATGCTTTGATAGGATAAACATCTCTATCTGAACTCCTATCTTTTATGTAAATAAAAACCATGCCAAAAGTCTTTCTTCCCACACAACCTGCTATCTTGCTGTTCCCACTTCTCTCTAATAATTCTTAGTTGAAATTTAGACCATAAATTCTTAGGCAATAGCTTTCCTTTATTCCTTATGTTAGCCGAAAGCTCCATAAAATTAGGCAGTCATCCTTATATCCAGAGTTCCATCAAATTGGTTAGGGTCATTTAGAACTGACTGCTAAAATTGTGTTTGTTTCTCTTTTCCATCTGAACTCTTCCCACAATGCAGGAGAGTCAAAGTGGAAAATTTTTCTCTTTTAAATTTCAAGAACCTGGCACAGCTCTAGGCTCCTTTCCACAACTATCAATTAAATATGAGGAGTAAGAACTATTGCATAAAATCACCAGAAGGTGCAATATTTGCCTAACATAGATAAACACCCATCTTTTTCTGGTAAGAATTTAACACGCTACATTCATAATTTCCAATCTTGTTTTGGCCTTGTTTACGCTATAGTTGTTCTGCTAATGTAATACTGGGAAACTAACACAGTGCAAATTCCCCTTTTTGTGACTTTATGTAGCAAGCACAGTAGTGATTCCCCGTCAATTCAAGTCAAGTTGCTTATGCCCAGTAGTGAGAAATATTCAGAAACATCTTGATAACACTTTGAAAGCTACATATAGATAATGACCAATTACCCTCCCACCCCACCCCAATACTGTTTATCCTTTTAGCTACTGGCTGCCGCCATGCTCCATGACAATGAAATTTAATTTTAGTGCAAACATCTCTTCATTGGTGCTAGTGATGCAACAAACTTATTTTGCGCTAACCTGTGAACATGAAAGCTAGGGAGGCAAGTTAGGTAAAGCTCTGTTGAGAGGTTCAGGACCACTTACTTGCATGGCTGTGTAGGATGATGGAAGGTACATTCATCTCCATTTTTGCAGGCAGGCCAGTATTTGCAGCGCTCGGGTACTTTCTCCATCTTTTGTAAGATGCCTATTTCTTCCATCTCTACTGTGAGTAATAGCCAAAGAAGCAAAGTTAGACTTCTAAATTGTAGAGGAGAGATTTGACCAAAACAACTATTTAGACATACGCAATTTAGAATAAAATTCAGAAAAGTGGAAATAGCCACAACCACAGAATACATTTGCCACTAAGCAATTTTTATAACTCTCAAATTGACTGAACCAAGAACAGTCAGAATCAGTTGAAAGATGGGCGGCTGTATACATGTTGCAAAATTCATTCATTCACTCACTCACTCACTCACTCACTCACTCACTCACTCACTCACTCACTCACTCACTGCTTTGAAAAAAAAGCCTCACATGAACAGTAGCTGCTTTACCAACACCAGACACACCTCTTAAGCAGCGGGAGGAAGAAGATGGAGGTCAGAGGGGAATAGCAGTAGCAAAGCAAAAGGATACAGTGCAGAGGAAGAAAGCATGATGGCAATAGCAATAACACTTAGACCAGAGGTTCCCAAACTTGGCCACTTGAAGACTTGTGGACTTCAATTCCCAGAAATCACCAGCCAGCAGAGCTGGCTGGAGAATTCTGGGAGTTGAAGTCCATAAGTCTTCAAGTGGCCAAGTTTGGGAACCTCTGACTTAGACTCATATATCACTTTACAGTGCTTTACAGCCCTCTCTAAGCAGTTTACAGAGTCAGCATATTGCTCCCAACAATCTGGGTTCTCATTTTACTGACCTTGGAAGGATGGAAGGCTGAAATCAACCTTGAACCTGGTGAGATATGAATTGCCAAATTGCAGGTAGCCGGCAGGCAGCAGAAGTAGCTGCAGTACTGCATTCTAACCACTGCCCTACTGTGGAATGATGGAGTGCCCAGCAGCAGAGATGAAACGGTCAATGGAGTGCAGGGTGGCAGAGGCAGTAGAAACCAGAGCAGTAAAGGCAGTGAGACACAGGGCAGCAAAGATGGCAGCAGGGTGGTGGAACATAGGATGGCCAAAAGAGCAGAGATGGGGAGAAGATATGTGGGGAGAGTTGAAGCAGAAAGAGGCAGGAGAAGCATGAGGTCCTGGCTTAATGACCAACCTGGACTACAGATGCTTCTGTTGTTAAGCAATTTTGTCAAGTAATGTTTTGCTTAGCATCCACCTCTTTTAGCAATGGAAATTCAGGTAGCAATTAGAGTAATTAAGCAAGGACTACTTGTAACATAAAAAAATAAACATGGTCCTGATGTGTCACTATTTGAGAAGCCGAATTTTCAAGTGTTACTGTAATTGTATGTGGGAAATTTTGCCCTTGCTAAAGTTGGCAACACTGTGTCTCCAGAATAAAGTAGAATTTGCTCATCTAGTAGTGATTCCTGTTTGGTTTGTCCCAAGAGGCTAACAAATTCCAGGTGTCTCTCCAAGCAACTATGTTTTCATAAGCCTTCAAAAATGCAATAAGGAGATGGTGATCTGAATATCTAAGGCTTCCAGAGGCCAAGGGCCATCCTTGAAAAACCTCAAACACAAGGTCCCCGTAGATGACATTCATTCAAGTTTAGGCTCCTTCTAGATCTTACTAGATGGACAGTTTCATTTCAGATGAGGTAGTACTAATAAAGGAGAATATGTATAGGTCAGGACTGAAATAGCAATAGTACTTATACTGTTCCATAGAGTTTTACAGCATTGTGAGCAGTTTAGAATGTCAGCATATTACCCCGAACAATCTGGGTCCTCATTTTATCAACCTCAGAAGGCTAGAAGGTTGAGACAACCTTGAGCCCATCAGGATCAAACTCCTGGCTGTGAGCAGAGTTAGTCTGCAATATTGCATTCTAACCACTGCACTATCAGGGCTCTTTGAAATGCGGGTTCTTTGGTGCTTTCTAAATTTGGTTGTTTTCTTGGGCGTTTAATTACCCAAACTAGGTAACATCATCAGGGCATATCAGCACTGATTAGGTAATGAACATCTACAAGAAAACAACCAACTTCAAGAGCACCAATGACCCTTCAGAAAAGGTAGTTTTGGAGACATTTAAGCTCTGAGCTACATACACCAAAACCTGGTTCAATGACCGTGGGATTACTGTGCTTGAATGGCCAGCAAACTTGCGTGACCTGAACCCCATAGAGAATCTATGGGGCATTGCCAAGAGAAAGATGAGAGACATGAGACCGAACAATGCAGAAGAGCTGAAGGTCGCTATTGAAGCATCCTGGTCTTCCATAACACCTCAGCAGTGCCACAGGCTGATAGCTTCCATGCCACGCCGCATTGAGGCAGTAATTGCTGCAAAAGGGGCCCAAACCAAGTACTGAATACATATGCATGCTTATACTTTTCAGAGGTCCAATATTGTTTTACAATCCTTGTTTTAATGATTGCATGTAATATTCTAATTTTCTGAGATTGTGGATTTGGGGTTTTCATGAGCTGTACGCCATAATCATTACCATGTTGACAAATCACGGCTTGAACTATCTTGCTTTGCACGTAATGAGTCTTATCTCATATTAGTTTCACCTTTTAAGTTGCATTACTGAAATAAATGAACTTTTGTACGATATTCTAATTTTTTGAGTTTCACCTGTATCTGGAAAAAGCTGACTTAAGAATCCACAGATATTGTATCTTGCTAGGATCCATTTTATCCACCTCCTTACAGGTTCCAGGCATAAGGCCAGGTCTGCTGGCACAATTCCTGCTCAACTGGGGTAGAGATATATGACTGGGTACCATCTGCACACTGATAAAATTTTATCTCAGGCTCTAACCTAGCAGACTTGACTTCTATCTGCCCTTTACCACTGTCTGAGTGAAACTGTCTGTCATGACCCAGTCTGAATCTGAAGAAGCTGCTAGCTCAACCTGTGGAATGTCGCAGGAGACACCAAGCCAAGGAATCACATGAGGCTGATCAAATACATGCACCACCAGGACAACTGAAGCAGTCAGATGAGGATGATGTAATACCTCCTAGCCCCCATACATAGTCAGTAGAGAGGAGAACAAAGCACAGCAGAAACTTCAATGAGGATTCTTGCCAAGCAAGGAGTAAATCTCCCTGGTTCCAACCTGATTTAAGAAGCAGCTCTGATCTACACCTGACAGCTTTGTTGGAAACAATGTCTGATCTCTTGTAGGGCTCCTATGAATCCTGTTTGTTTAAGAAACCTTGAACTTCTGATCTCTAGATGGCTGACAACACTGATCTGGCTCTTGGAACCCTGGTTTGGATTTGGACTATTATTCTGCATGTTCCTATTAAAAGAAAACTCGTCAGGCAAAGTTTTGTTTGTGATTGAAACCTGAAGCAGGATACTAACTGCTTAGGGGAAAAAAGAACCACTGTAAAGTAGTGCCTCTCACAACCTCTTGAAACTGGCCCAGTATACCATAGCCAATTACATGAAAAACTACTGAGAGATCTGGAGAACTCTCCCACATCAGATCAGGTTCAGTTGCTCAGATAAAAAACAGATCTAACACATATGGGTGTTGGGTCCATGAATTCCAAGAGCAAATCCATGACTGTCATGGTGGCCATGGAACTCATGAGCTGCATCACTGCTGCCTAATAACTCAAGCTGAAATTTCCCAAGGCCAGAAGTCTAGGGAGTTGCAGGTATCATCCTGTTGACACAGTTAAGTAATTTAGATAGGAGAGAAGGTACACAGCAGGGAAGTCTGTAAGCAGTAGCAATCCTAGCTTGTCCCTAAAGCTTAACTCACGAATGGCACCTCATATCTAGTAATCTGTAGGACAATGTATCTTGTCATCTGCAGAGTAATCCTGATGATAATCCATTCCTCCTCTTCTAGCATGGATTTATGGCTGTTGCAACTGCTGAAACCTGGCTGAGCAAAACCCTGCAATGAATATATCAGCCTCCTTGCCCATGCAGGTCTCAGTAATTCAAGCAGGTGTGTATTCATCCACAATGTGGTTAGGAATGAGAAAATATTTATTACAGACAGATCTGGCATTCAAAAACATCCAGAGCTTAGGCAATAATAAAATCTTGCTACTTAATTATTGAGATAAGGAGTATAGAAACCAGGAATGGCCTTAGACTTTCAATCCCCCTTCAACAAGGGCAGGTCATCTCTCTTTTTCCATGTACCATAGAGCTCTTTCCTAATTACTTTCAGGCAGAGTAGATGAATGCAATCTATGTTCTTTTAGATTTAAAACATTCTGTAAAAAAATAATATATCCTAAGAAATTTGGCTTAGAAGTTGAATCCCTGCCTCTAGTTTAGTTTTCAATTGCCCAAAGATATTTTGCAACCAAGTTACCATAAAGACCTTATCAATGAGGATGAGAACGTTACCATCTGTGCTGTCCAGCTGTCTGGATATAATGTGCATCTGTTGTGTGCGAAGGTTTCTTAATCCCTTGTTTGCTGTTGGTTTTGATGGAATAGGCCTAACTCCCTCCATAAGATTTGATTCTTCCTCTTCTTGATCGGATAAGTATCCCGGAGGGCTGGGGACTCCATCCAAAGTGACTATAAACTTGGGGCTAGCAGGCTTCTCTGACAGTATAAACTGCTCTCTATAATAAAACGATAAAAATTGTTTAAGTTACTAAAACAAGAACAAAGGAATGGTAATTGATACCAACAATTCAAGTTGAAGATGACTTGATGACATAATCAATCAAACATAATTCATGACAATCAATACAGCATAATTATTGATAAAATACTTTTTAAGACCTAAAAGATTTCACAGATTAAACCACTTTTTCTCAAAATGTACAACACCCTTAAAAGGGAAATGACATTTGGGTCTCATATCCTTAATTTGTACAAAGAAGGAAGTTTATCCACTCTTCATAATTTTGTTCTGAGCATGTTTCTTGATTAGAATAGCATCTACCCAACCTCCTATCTCTGGGCAGAAAATTACTCTGAGCTACCGAATTAAAAGAGAAAATATTTCATTGCATTCAGAGCACAAGCCCCAACCACAAGTCTTTAGTTCTGGACCCTAACATTCATTTTGTGCAACACACTATAGTATGTGGATTATTGGCATAGACCAGTGATGGTGAACCTTTTCAGCACCAAGTGCCCAAACTGGAACATGTGTGCATGTGCATACACGTGTGCGTGTGCCGGAGCACCAGAAACCCGAAGATCAGCTGGCCGGTGCATGCATGCTTATTTTGGCCATTTTTCGGGCTATTTTCCAGCTGGTTTTCAGGTTTCTAGCAAACGAATTCGTGCATGCCGGACCACCGAAAACCCAAAGACCAGCTGGCTGGTGCATGCATGCCTGTCTTCTGGCTGTTTTTTGGGCCGTTTTCTAGACCGTTTTCAGGCCATTCTTTGGCTATTTTGGGGGGGGAAACAGCCTGAAAAATGACCCCAAAATGGCCCGAAAACTGCTTGAAAACCACCCTAAAAATGGCCCTGAAAACGGCCCAAAATGGCCTGGTTTTTTGGACGTTTTTCGGGTTGTTTTCCAGTGCTATGGCAACAGCATGCATGCCCACAGAGAAGGCTCTGTGTGCCACGTTTGCCATAGATTCGCCATCATGGGCATAAACTAATCAGGGGCTTAAGGAAACATGAAATAAATCTACCACAATCTGCTCTGTCGTTATATAGAGTGCTACTTTCACAGTTAAGGCAAGCAAAGACCAAGTTTACTACAATATTTAGGTATGAAGTGCCCAGTTTCCAAGTTTATCTCTCTATTGAACCAAAAGGAGTGAATTTTTTTTTACCGTGTCTGAATGAGCCGTCCTGAAAGTGCCTGTAAGGCATCTGCAGTTCTGCTCCCCACTTCCAGGTTTCTGGGTATGGTGACCTCCTCAGACAGCTTGGGTTTCTTCAAAATAAATGATCTTGTATCTGTGTGGATCACTGATTCCAAGTCATAATAATCTAAACCAGAGAAAATGGCAAATGTCTCATAGAGCCTTGAAATCAACAACATATTGTAAATGGAAAGTAAGCAAGAAGCTACTGAATGAAGATAAATCATGACTACTGGTCATCAAAAAAAATGGCAAACTACTTTCTGCTGAGCAGACAAAGCTATTCAAACAACCAATGGTTCTGCAATTTGTATACTTTCTTCTGGCTTTGGCAGCTTCTTAACCCAGAAGCCCTAAAGAAAGAAATAATAAGTCTACACATGCTACATGTGCAAAGCCCAACAGTATCAATATATTGCAAATAACAACAACAACAACATCTCATAAGAAGTTGGATTGGCAATTCCTGCTGCAGCAGAATTTTTTATCTACTAAAAAACTTCAGAAAATAAATTTTAGTTTTTTCTAAGAATATGAAAATATAAGATAATGCTTAAAAATAGCAGCCACAACTAACCAGTTTTTTGTAATATGTCTTCTGTGCCCGGTTCAATCTGGAGACGGGAAAAGAGTTGCCTCTGTTGGGTTCCTAAAATAAATTAAGAATGCAAATGAAGTTTCCTTCCTCCTCAATTCAACTTAGGGAACAACACTGTAGTAACTTTCCCCATTTTTGGCAACTTATTTAATTCAACATTTTCTGCATCTATCTCTATGAAACTGTTTGAATTGAGTTTCAACTGTTTGAAACTGTCCCAAATTTTATTTAGTAGGAAGCTAAATGTAGCCACTAGGCTTGCACCCTATCTCTATTTTCATAACTGCATCTCACTAAATTCAGGACATTACACTGATTTTTTTTAAGTTTTGAAAAGACTAGATAAATTCATGGAGCAAGCTAATCATTCAAATTTACACTAAAAGCACACAGAAATCAATATATTTCTGGACCACTAAGCTTTAAACGATTCTATCTATCTTTTGTATTAAGCTATAATTTTAAATAAATCTGGCAAAAAAATTATTTTCACATGCACCAATCCCTAATAAACATATTTTGTTTATTAGACAAGAATTATACTTCAGAAACTGAAAAATAATCAAAATGGAATAACCCCAGCTCTCAATTCCTACAAATCAAGTTGGTTCCCTTAAACAAATGGCAAGGATCACCAACTGCCAGACCATGGACTGGTGCTGGTTAGCTGCCTGTTGGGAAACAAGTCACACAAGCAGTGGGCAAATGCACAGTTTATTTGCACATGTGCAGGATTAGATTGCATGCATGAAACCATTCCCTCCCCTCCCACACTGCCAGTACATGGAGCTAAAAATGTTGGGGACTACTAACATACTGTACAAACTCATTTCCTCCCCACCCCATTTTCATGCTCAGAAATGTTATTAGGAGAAGGGAAAGGGATTGTCTTAAAATTGTATTGATGAATTATCTCAGAACAGTGATGCTCTGCAATGAGAACCACATGCTACATCACATGGATTTTTGAGATCAAAAGCAGCTTATTTTATATTCTCCAATATACATTTAAAATCCATTTGGCATTTCCTGTGTTTCTGTGCTTATCTGAGTATATGTGGATTATTCTAGATGTGAAAAAAAAGTTGAAATACCTTCCTTCAAAAAGTGCATCAGACAAGATTCTGCTACAATGTCTCACTTTCTAGGTATAATTGAGCTTTCTGATCACTTGAGTCCTATGGTGGCATATTCAACATTACCTGAAATTCTTCCTAATGTCTGTTCTCTTGGTTCTTCTTCTTGCATTTGAGAGTTTACTCTGCTTGGCTGATTCTGGCCATGAATTATTTCAAGGATGGCTTCTTCATGGGACGTTCGAGTTCTGGGAGCCACAGGAACTGTCTGCTTTGGTGCGACTTTCCATAAACCAAAACAATATGTTATACAAAGAAGCAAAGAATGATAGGTATTTTATCCCAAATTCTTCTAAATGTGATCTTCTAAAAATTCTACTAAATACAGTTCCTAATTAGGAAAACTACCATATTTTTCAGAATATAAGACGCACCTTTTTTTCCTCTAAAAAGAGGCTGAAAATCTGGGTGCATCTTATACATCGAATACAGCATTTTCTGCCTTTTGAAAACCCACCCCTTCACCAAAATGGCCGCACGCATACCCTTATGGAGGCTTCTAGAAACCTCCTGCGGGCTGGGGAGGGGAGAAATGAGCAAAAAACAAGGCGTTTCCCCCCCCCCCAGCCCCCAGCAGCACTCTATAAGCCTCCATAAGGCTATGCATGCTATTTTATGACCAAAAAACTGCCCATTTTCACACAAAAAACCAGGGCGTTTTCCCTCATTTTGCCCCCCCCCCCAGGAGCACTCTGCAAGCCACCCCAAGGCTAGTCATGCCTTTTATTTGGAAAAAAAACACAGGCCCATTTTGGTGAAAAACGGGCCGTTTGGGGGAGGTTTGCACAGTGCAAAAAGGGTCCCCCCCCCCTTTTGGAAAGCTGTTTAGTTAGAGTGATTGATGAGAATTATGTTGGTCAAGTACTGTGCCTGCAGAAACAAAGATTTGTTCCAAAGGTGGTCAGTGATTTCCTTCTTCAGCACATGGGTAAATACACCTGGAAACATCTACCTACTTACCTACCTACCTACCTACTCTCTCTCTCTACCTACCTATCTACTGTATTTCTCTGTCTCTCTCTCTCTCTTTCTCTATTTTCCTCTCTATCCCTCTACCTACCTACCTATCTACATTCTCTCTCTCCCTATCTACCTACTATATTTCTCTCTCTCCCCTCTACCTACTCTCTTTCTCCCCCTACCTATCTACTGTATTTCTCTCTCTCTATTTCTCTCTCTATCCCTCTCCCTACTTATCTATCTACACACACTCTCTCCCTACTTACCTACCTACTGTATTTCTCTCTCTCTCTCTTTCCCTATCCCTTTATCTACCTACCTACCTAACTACACACTCTGTCTCCCTACCTACCTACCGTATTTCTTTCTCTCTCCCTATCCCTTTATCTACCTTCCTAACTACTCTCTCTCTCCCTACCTACTGTATTCTCTCTTTCTCTCCCTCTCTATCCCGCTATCTACCTACCTACTTTTTTAAAAAAAAAATGCCTCTTAAAAACCTGGGGGTGTCTTATACTCCGAAAAATATGGTACTATTTTCAAGGTACTTTCAATTTCCAGTATAAAAGATTGGGCTATCCAATGTGCACATACACATTGCGCTGTGGAATCATTCAGGTAATTTGCAATTTTGACCCAGCATCCCTCATTATTGAGTCAGCCTTCCATTCTTCCAAGGTCGGTAAAATGAGGACCCAGATTGTTTGGAGAAATATGCTGATTCTGCAAACTGCTTAGAGAGGGCTGTAAAAAGCACTATGAAGTGCTATGATTAACTATGATTAACTATATTAATCTAAATGCTATTGCTATTATTGGCTAAGCAGGCAGGAATCACTAGGAAATGCCACTGTTCACACTGCATCCTAAGTGATTTATGGTTAGGGGAGATAACCTTTGTAGAAGTACTCTGCTTTACGAACTTAGAGAGGATATATTAGGTCCAAACAGAAAGTCTTCTTTCCAAGGTCAGTTGGTAAGACTCCTTAATGACCCCTTAGTATTCACCCCCACCCTGGCAGGCTCACAGCTGGTGAAAAAAGATAATAAAAAAGAAAGAAAACAAAAAATATAACAAGTGGAAAATTAAAAAAAAATCTCCCAGCCTGTTTGCAGAATTAAAAACATGGCCACGAGAAACTCAGTCAATCCTGTCATAAACCTTCAGCAAATAAACAGTGAATCTGTTGCCTGGAGAAAGATATAGGTGAGTTGTTCAGGATAGGCAATTACAACAACTGCTTCCCTTCTTTCCAAAGGCCTCAGAGGCCTTTCCTCTAGACAACCTTAATTATCTTTACCACTGCAATGTAGTTCTTTAAACTGCAAGTAACTTTTGAAAATCTTTGGTCAAAAGCTGAAGACAGACAACCAATGTATAAATTACATATTGAAGATTTGAAAAAAGATCAGCACTGGGGACTTATATATCGAATTTGTAATAGTTTAAACAATGCTTAAACAATGTGTAACAGTTTAATTTTAATGACCAAATAATCTAGGAAAAAATCAATATAGGTTTCATAAGCTTTAAGTTAATACATTCTGAAAAAATACGTTCTATTAATCTATTTTATAAACAAACTAGAATCGTTGTTTCCATGTAACAAGTCTTGTTTTGCTCCCATTTGTTTTATGCCAACTTATAAGCACATTTTTGCTCGTAAAAGGGCTATTATGGATAAGGGATATGGCCTAATAAAATTCAAAAGGATACTCATGTTAATCTGCTGCAGCAAAAAGCCTGCGTCACTGTAAATCAAAACGAATTCATGTTGCTCTAAGTTACCTTTCCGCCAGATGTGCAAAGTATCATTCTAAATTCACACTTGCATAGAAATCATTAACAAATTGATCTACCTGTAGCATAATTAGTTGTCTTTGTCACTGATTCCTGAGCTTCAGATATAGCTTTCAATATTAAATTCTTATTAGCTTGTTTGGAAGGCGGCAGTGAAGGCCTAGATGATTGAAATAAAACAGATACAAGGGTGTTAAATTAATATTTCTATTTTTATTATATATTTAATTTTAGCCACATTTCCTTTTTTAAAAAAGGATTGAAATCCATGGAGATACATTAATAGTCACCCAATTTAATGGTGGCTAAACAGTGGCCACTTTTTCTCCTCATGGATATACATCTGTGCATATCTCTCAACCTTGCAAAAGATGCTACATTTTCCAGCCACTTTGTAAACTGAGCCTCAAAACTATTATCAGCAAATTCCAGTATAGGTGGTGGACACCAGCTTTCTCCTGAACCAGAATATATGAATCCAGATGTGCCTTACAGGATCATACCAGAGGCCTGCCTAGACTTTATTCCTGTCTAAAATAAAGCTACGGGTTATATAAATGATAGTATAATTAGAAAATATGTATTTTGTTTTTTAAAAAAGAGATCACTACCTTCTTTCAGGTTTTGCAGGCACAGAGACACTGCTGGAGATGCCTCCCAGTCGCAGACTGTAGTCATCTTCCTCTTCTTCTTCCTCTCCATCAATACTGAACCGTTTCACTTTGACTACTGAACTTACAACTGGGAGTTTTCTCTTCCTCAAAGTTTCTTCCTGCAGGTAATAGGATAATATTTTATTTGATAAATCTGATCTGCCAGTGAACATATTTCCAGGCCAGGGTAACTTCCATGTCCATTATACTTTGAAGATTTATGTAAAATAATTTTCAAGCACTTTTTATTTCTTTCCTTTTTAAAATTTCCTTTCTGCAAACTACTAAGGGATCCATACAGCAGGATAAAATAAATGAACATCACACAATAATACATTCTGAGAGCAGTTTTAGGGGAGATACATAGACAACATTGTCTATTAAATATGTTTTCATGTATGCACGTGGGTATGTATGTGTGTAGGGAGAGGGAGTGAGAGAGAGAGGGAGTGAGAGAGAGAGGGAGTGAGAGAGAGAGGGAGAACAATTATTATACATTTACTTTAGACATAAAGAGCCCAAAGTGGCTTAAAAGAACAAAAAATGCCATAAAACCAAATTAATATACTTAAGCAACCTTTCAAGATGCCAACAGAAGATTCAAGAACAAGAAAAATTCAAAACCCCAACCCAATTTTTAAAATATAATGGTATAAATAGATGCTTTGCTTTCACATTGATTGCAGCTCTCCCCATAAAACTGTGTTTAGCATGTTCACAACTGCTCTCCATAAACTGGTGGAATCATGGCTAACTTTGAGAGATTTCAAAAGTTTCAAAGAAGCTTAAACTTGCCTTTAACATCTGTAAGCCTGAAAATATTTTTTCACTTTGCGAACTCCAAAATGCAAAAATGGCTTGTTTTTTGCCCCACTCACCTCCTTGTGAGGATTTTCTGAGGTAAGAGCAGCAATGTGATAGGTAGCCTTGGCTTAGTTTTTGCTTCCTTTTAAAAAAACAGTAGTAATCACCATCAAGGCTATTGTTGGCCCTGAACAGGTCAGGACAGGACTTTAAATTATAAATATGTGAAGAAGAACAAGGAGCAGATTTTAAAGAATCAAGCTCCTTTATTTTAAGCAAATTATAAATATAACAATGTAATCAGATTTGGACAGAGTAAAGCTGTGTCCAAACCTGCATTTATTTATTTTGAAGAGGAAAAAAAATCTAGCTTTGTTTTACTTAATAAGCAATAGAGTAACAGTAAAGTAAAAATAGTGACAGATTATATTTTGGGTGGAGGGGATGTTTATTGATTTTGTTTAGATAATTAAACAACTAGCAATATTTTTTCATTTGTCATCAAACATTTCTGTTCTACCTGTCATGTATTCTATCCCAAGGCAGAATATAAAATGAACATTTCTTATTCATGAGAATAATCAATTCACATTTGGAATAGAGATTCTGTGTATTTATTTTATATCCTTACCATTCCTAATGTTTCCATACAAAATATTGTAATGAAAGAACATACAGATTCACAGAAGCATTGCTCAATATTCTAACATTATTTTTCCATTAATACTTTTGATTCAACTTTTATCTATGGAGATTCTAAGTGATCCGTGTCATGATTATCCCAGGATGGTTTTTGAAAAGGCAACTGGACTTTCTTTTGCAAAAGGCAACTGGATTGTCAAAGTCCAGTTGCCTTTTGAATCAAAGAACTGATTATCTTTTAGAACTGAAGAAACTTCTTGGATGTGAAGAAAAAGAAGAACAAAGCTTTAAAAACCATCTTTGGGGTTCAACTTACTATGTAGTGTTCTCCATCTATAATCTGAGCACACATTTAGCAATTATGGATATTTTAGTGTGATGCCTCTAGAGGACAACAATTTTGTTTCAAAGGCTTAGAATCTCCAAGCTGAATAATTCCCTGTAGATCAATTAGTTAAATTCTCTATCCTATACTTTGATCTATCACAACTTATATTTAAAACAATGCCAAATAATTGGCAAGAAGACAAATTATTATGTTTCCATTAGCTCTTTCTTTTCTCCTGTTTTATCTTTCCAGATATTAAGATAATAATTAGATTTCATTATAAGACATGGACAGTTATATATACATATATACATACATATACATGCACACCAGGGATGGGTTCTGGCTGCTGCTACTGCCTGTTGCTCAGGGAAACGCTGCATGTGTATGCGCAGGATGAAAACAAAATGCTTCTACGCATGTGCATAAGCAAAAAACAAGATGGTGGTGTGTATGGCACTGCCAAGAGTACCAGTTCGGGAGCATGTCAGTCCGGGTTACTACATACTCAGCCTAACTGGGCCGAACTGGTAGGACCCCACCTCTGATACACACATGCACACACACACAGAGTGTATGTGTGTATATGTTACGTTTGTGCTGATAAATAAGGGAAACTAGTATAGATCTATTTCAAGCCATTTAGCTCTCATCAGCTAGCCATACCCTTACTGGGATTCGAACCAGGGAAGTATTACATGTGAGGCAGTTGTAATTGCCACTATACCACTGGTTCTCCTCCTGATCATATGTGATTATATATATATATAATGTAATTATATATATGTAATTATACACACACACACACAGGTACACACACGTAGTATATAGTATATATTATGTATATGTATATATGTATGGGTGTAGGTATATATATGTGTGTGTGTGTGTGTGTGTATAGCTTATGTATATGTGTGTTATGAATGTGTATTAGATATATAATTTCTTTTGAGAGTAGGCAACAGAATTTCATTTTTAATGCACGCCAGTGTGCTCACAGTAAAAAAAATGACAATAAAGGTAATCTTATCTTTTGGCATACAACATTACTTTGCTGGACTTTAAAAATTCAGCACATTTATATCTCCTTTTTTCTTGAAGGAATTAATGTAAGCATATATATATATTTACTGCATTTTATCTCCATGGCAGAGCAATACAGTATACTGAGGAGAGAGGTAAGGTCCAAGGTAAGATTGCTTACTATATTTTGTAGAACAGGATTTGAACAAGAATTTGAATGAGACTTCTTCGTTCAAACTAATCACAATCAATATTGCTTAAAGTCACGTATTGTAAATGTGGTGCTCAGTGCTGGGGATGATGTAACATATATGTATGCAAACCAAAACACAAATCATAATAGATTTGTGATAACTCACATCAAATTTTTTAAAATGCAGATACTCAAAATGTCTAAAATGGCAATAAGATAACATTGAATACATTTGAATTTTATCTAAGGTTACAAAATTCTCAGAAATCTTAGTGGATAATTTATTATCTGTCTGAACAGGTTACACTGGAGAGGAGAAAAGATAAGAATTAAGAAAGACAAGAGCCAGCAAAAGATTGTATATGTGCTTTTGTGTATGAATAATAAAATGCAGCTTACATAGCAAGCTTTTAGATCAGAACCCCATATAACATGCAAAAAATCTTCCCTCTAGCATATCTCAAATATTTACATGTATATATTAACAAACTAAAAGGCTAAAAGTGTTCTTTTCTAAAGAAAACTAACTAGTAGAATTCTCAAATTCAACATCAGTGTCTCTATTCAGTGTCAAATATATGACGTCAGTTATCTTAAAAAGCTCTATCGAGATCCTAATCATTTGTCCATTATCAATGCCTCCTAAAAAACTTGAGAACATGATGAAATCTGGCCATACATCAAGCAGGTAAAGAAGTCTTCAGTAACAGTATATCCTTAATGCAGGAAATGCAGTAATAATTATCATCCTGGCAGACCAAAACAATATGAGGTTAACTTGCTTTGGTAAATAGCTGTTAAGAAAATTTGTTTTGAAAAAATGCAGGAATCATTTATTTTACCAACAAAGTGCTGCTGTTTGTATTTTGTGTTAGAATTCTATTCCAACAACGAAATTTAATTCCTAAAAAACATATTACCCCATCTATAACAAGTGAAATCTGACAATCTGACAGATCACATAGTAGTCTCACAAGTAGTTCCTTTCCAAAAAGTTCAGTGGTTCCAATTTTTTCCTTTATGTGAAGACTACATTGGCATCAAATGTTTTTAGGATTTCCATATAAGACAGCTGTTAGCAATGTAGTGTTTGAGGATACCGTTGGCCACATAACTCCTTCATAAAACCTCTGAAGGACCCCACACACATAAAAAAATATTTTAAAAGATTAGCATAGGATTTTAAGTGAGAAAAATAAAAAGAACCACTTTCACATGATTTGGTCATTAAATTTTGTGGGGTCAGGACTTCTACTATGGAGTATTTACAGTCCCATCATGGACTATCCAAATGGGAAGATTTGAGAATATGACACTATTATGTGCTAGATGACTTTTGTAAAAGGACCAATCTAAATTTGATAGAGGAAGAAACATTAGAAAGGGAGAGGCAAGGGGATCAAGAGATGAATATCGTTTATTAATTTTTAGATTTGTTTCTCAGTGTTTCAACCTGATGTACAAAGATGAAAATATATGACAGAAAAATAAGGCAAAGTACAGACTGTAAATGGCAACAATCAGCAATCAGAAAATACACAGTAGACAGTAGCAAACACAAGTATCAACTAGGAGACCCTAATTAAAAATACCCATGAAATGAAGCAAACTGAGATGGAAGCTTCAAACCCAAAACTGATACACCTTCCTCATACTAATTCCACAGTTTAACAATTGCATCTCTGTGAATGGAAATGCCTTAGAAATTAAATAGAGATTGCACAGATAAAGAAATAAATATACAATATAAATAAATATGTAGACAAATTCAGTTTTATACATAGAGGAATAGCCTCTAAGAAAAGTTAGCCCCATGCTATTTAAGTTAAAGCCTTGAACTGAAGTTGGAATAGATCAATAACCAATGAAATTTGTGGACTGCCAACACTAGAATACCAGCTATACCTGTTTCTTGAGATAGCTATGCATGCTTTAGTTATATCCCAATTTGAATCACTGTAATAGTTTTGACACTTCAACTAGCCCATAAGGATGGGACTGGTCACAGGAGTTAAATTACAGTTCTACTCACTTTTAGTCTGTTTCTGAGGCTACGAGAAAGCCTTTTATTATTAGCCATTTGTTATTATTAAAACCATCAGGAGAAACTCTTTTTCCTACCACTATTACCTCACATCTTCTGAGATTGGAAGAAAAGGCCTCCTGGGGGCAAACTGAGGCTTTGAACCCTTGCCATCTGAGATTAAGCTAGCATCCTCCTTTCTTCTCTCCCTTCCAAGCTATCTAATTTAGGATCAGAATTCTTTAGACAATTGCTGACAAACTTCTGGAACTGTCAGATGAATGTGGCTTGAAGAAAGAATAGTTTCCTGAGTTCTCTGAAATATTTTTCACATACCTTCTGGCAATGCTCAATAACAAATTTTCCATTCAAAGAGGAGTGGCAGCTATGCCTATTTTTATATGTATTATACTTCCCATCTAAAGCATCAATATGATGTGCAAGATTCCATTTTATCCTCACAACAACCCTGTGAGGTAGGCTGAGAATCAGTGATTCATAAGGCTTCTTGGCTATGTAGACAACTGAACCACTGACAGGAATAGTGGAATGCAGCAGTGCACAAAAATGGTAAAAAAATATAAAGAACTCAAGTCAGATGTCCCAACAAGAGTTTAAAACTCTAATTATATATATCACACTGGCTAAGAATTATCCACTCTTGACTCATTGTACTCCATGGTCTTATAGGAGAATATTATCATGGAAAGCATTTCCTAATAGCAGAATGAATGAAACCATTTGATTTAGTATTAATCAGCAGAATTTGTCATGCTGGAGTTGTAAAAGTATTGGTTCCAACCAAGCCAATGGCCAGAAGTATAAAATTACAACACCTATTTGCCCTTTTAGACTAAAAACACATATCCACAGACACTTTTCACCTCTAATCCATAAAGCAACCAGAGCCTAGATGCCACAAAGTTTACATGCCAGTCATGAGATATTTTTGACCAACATCGCTATGTTTAGAACAGGAGACCTCAGGTATCCATGGAGATCTCTGTTTGTTGAGTACATGTTAAATACTGGCATAGCTTGGACTCACATACTTACCTCACTGCTAATTTTATCAGCGTTCCCTTTTGAAGGGGGCTGGTAACTCTCGGCCAAGCTGTCAAATGCATCTGGATCACAAAGTTGGATGGTTTCCTGTGACCTATCACCCTGTACATTAAGCTGCTTGCCAGTCTGCAGGTTGGTTGACTGTGGCAACCTCTGCAAGTGAACACTGCCTTCGGCATTTCGACTAGCGGGTGGACGGTAGATCTCAGCCGTTGGGCGTGAAGAGCCATATGTTACTGTAACCAGAGGCTTCTTCCGAGGTAACCGATTCTCCTGTATAAAATTCAGATCTTCATCAATGAGATCATCTGGCCCAGGCTTAATGTCAATCACAGCTTCCAAGGAGGATAGCTCCCGTAAAGGTTTTACAGTTGACATTAACAGGGATGGTGAACCATCATGACTGGGCTGCCTGTGGAGAAAGGTGGTGATTAACTTTGTCTGCCATCTTTTAAGAAATAGCTTTGCAATAAGGATAATAAGATAATAGCAAAAATATGCATGAATATAATTTACAAATTCTGTACATCATTTGTTCATCTTAGCTATTGATATGGAGTAAAAGGGTAACAATCTAATCTACAAATAGCATTTATTTGACTTGACATTAGGGGGATTCTCCACTTTTCAATTATTTCCAACTGTTCTCACTATGATATTTGCAGAGGCAGGTTCCACTGAGCTTAATTTATTCTATGGATGCAATGACTAACAGCTATTTCTGATGCTTCCTTGGAACTTGCCAGGCCAAATATATTCTTATGTCTCTTTTAATTAAAAAAAAAGATAAAAACAAAAACTAAATAAGTAGCAAAGTTAAAAAAAATAAAATAAGCCGCAGTGAGTAGGTAAGGGGAAAACAAGGCAAATAAAAAACCAATTTCACACTTGGGGTGTATACATACATATGAACATGAATATGCATGTAATTTTAAGGAGAAATACAAGAAAGACAGCTGTCCTATCTTCGATCCATAACAACATTTCTAAAGATGAAAATAAACGTTAAGGAGAACCATTCATAGCATTCCTAATAAATGCTGAACAGAAAAGCTAAGCATATTTAATCTTCACTTTAGGATTTTCAAAACATTTAAGTAAATTTTCAAACAGATTATTTATATCATTTAATGAAACACATCTATTAGTTTTCTAGTGATTTCTGATATTGGCAAATCGATATTTTGTTGCATAAATTTATGTGCTTTAGAACATATGGATCAGTGGTGGATTCTGGCTGGTACAGCCTGGTACGGCCGTATCGGTAGTAGCCGGGGGCAGCTGACGCTGTACTGGTAGGGTGGCACATTTGGCCCACCGCCTGCTTGCGTTCTATCCTGTTTTTAAAGCAATTGGCCAATTGCACACGCATGCACAGCATGTGGTGCCTGCACAACCTCCGACAAGCAGTTGAGTGTTGCAGGGGCAGTGAAGTCCGCATGTGTGTGCAGCACACAGGCACGAACAAGACACCTGGCCCCATGAGCAGCGGAACCTACCACTGATATGGATAATAAATCAGCAACAGAATTCATTATGAAAAATTACTGACTGATTTCCAAAATTTTCTATTAGAAGAAAAAGCTGCCTGGTTAAGCATAGTATAAAATTTAGGCAAATTAATATCAATTCCAGCCTAATCTAGAAATTCTACTATATAGCCTAATTTTAGCAGCATAGACTGCTACATATGAATTATCTTTGTAGTGAACTTTGATAACCTTGTTAAAAGAACTTTAAAGCAATTCTGACACAGTAAATAGATTCAAATGCTACCAATTTTTTAGGGCTTTCAAGATAACCAACTGCGCTTAACCTACAAAGCTGTATGATGCGGAATAGATTTCCTGGCTTTACTGTATCAATGTGAAAGACAGATGCTCCTGAATTTAAGGTAATTTCACTCTACCCAAAAGGGTCATAGAAATAAATACTGGTAGTCATTGTTTAGTAATGACAACTGGTATTGGCAACTCAGTTATTAAGTGAAGCATAAAAATCATGTGACCACCTTTGTGCTTATGAATTTACAGAGAATGTGTATCAACTGACTGTAATAGCAAACACATAACTGAGAGACATGCTGCAGCCATCCTGTATGCATTGATCACAAAGCTATTTTTAACCCCGTCATAAGTGTGAACAGTCACTGTCTGATGCAGTCACTAAATGACTATAATGGTCAAGTTCTTCTCTTTGTTACATTAAGGTTTTCAGCTGAATTCCATTCCCAAATGAAGGTGTTTATGTGAAGTATTTATGAGCCAGCAGTGTGCAGCAGCTGCCAAAAAAGCCAACAGTTCTAGGCTGCATAAACAGAGGGATAGAATCAAGATCACATGAAGTGTTAATACCACTTTATAATGCCTTGGTAAGGCCACACTTGGCATACTGCATTCAGTTTTGGTCACCACAATGTAGAAAAGATGTATACTTGAGGGAATCTAAGTAACAGTAGCTATTCTTAAGACTACTCAATGATTTTATGATGTAGCTGAGATCTCAACCACAAATGTTGTGATGAACAATACCATTCATCTGCAATGTATCACTAGCTGCTAATAACTCAGTGAGAATCTTACCGAAGAGCAGCAGCTCTCTGTTCCTGAGAACTAGTAGAAACTCGGAAGTCGATTCTTTCAGGTCGAGAACTTGAGACTGTAAGAGGCTGTAGGATTTCTTCTCCAGTCCTCTCCTCACTCCCACCAGATGCACTTTTGCCAGAAGAGAGACTGCTCTCAAAAATGTTAGATTCAGAAGATTTTAGGTTTGTGGGCTCTAGAAAAAGAAGTAAAATTTGTTTCACCTCAAAATTAAGGGTGGTATTTATACAGAACTGCAAATTGCCTTCTACTGTGGATTTAATAAAAATATACATCCTCTTATTCATACAAGAAACAATTTTTCAAATTCACATAACTTTTATTGCTCTTTTTGTCTAAACCATTGTAATCTTGTCTAAATACATTTATGAATATTTTTAAGGAATGCCAAAAATTTATAAGAAAGTATGTGCACACAGATTCTTTTCTCAACAATTATCTCAAAGATTCCCTGTAGCCTTTACTTACCTGTAGTTACAGACCGAAGCTTATCTAAGACACCATGAAGCCTGAAAAATAAGAAAATATTTGAGTAAATTTTAAATTACAACAAATCTACTCAAGATCCCAGAGTTACATGCAGTTGTTGAAGGCCCAGAAAAGCTGTCACCAAACTGTGTCGTATATTATAAATTGGGAAAAGGAGTCACCATATTATTTGTAATTACAATGCAAGATATTTTAAGTGTATATGAAATCAAAGTTCATTCTGACCTTTTTTTTTATCCCAAACCTGCCTATTTTCTGGAATATGGCTCCAAATGTACAATACAAAGATGAAATATGGTTCCCAGCTGCTCAAAACATTCACACTTCTTGTTTTAAATAAAATTTCTAAAGGCACTGTAAAAGGGTTTTCTAAAGATAATTTATGTTTAAATTAGTACCTAATACTTCAATAATCTTGTGTTGTCTTGTACATCTTAAAACAGATTTACCAGAAGAACGTATGTAAGCTTTGATTTTAAACAAAATCATTATACATTCTCTGCCTACCTTCTTAAGATTTATTTTTCTAACCCATGAAAGTAAGTAGATTGCTGTCCACTGTATTGCATCCTTTTCAGAGTAGCATGGGAGATAGAAAATATTGGGCTGTTTTTTGCCCTACATTCCCGAATTTCTGGTTTGCGTGTTGGGCTGTTTTTCGCCCATCCCAGGCTTCAGGAGGCTTCCCTGAAGCCTGGGGAGGGTGAAAAACAGTCCAATGCACCTCCCAGAAGTTTGGAGGCTTCAGTGAGGCTTGCGCATATGTGCAGGAGGGGGTTTCTGTGCGTATGCATGGGGGAGCACATTGCATTATGGGTGTGGGCATTACAATTAAAGAGAGCCATGCGAACACACATACCCACGCTCCCCACACTTTTGGCATGTCTTGATAAAAAGGTTAGTCATCACTGGCATAGAAATTAACTGAGTCTACTATTAAAAAGATAGAAATCTATATTTTCTCTAGTGCAAACTGTATGGTCCCTGGAGGATAATGTAAGGATTATCTTGTTTTTGAAAGTATCATTTTTCTCTTGAGCATGCAAATTATAATATCCCCATTTAGAAAAAAATATTTTTGATGTACAGTTTTCAAAGTTAACCAGAGAAAAATAAAATATTTCAGTCTAAGAATTCTTAATGTAAAGATTTTCTCTTTCTAGAAAACATTTCATACTCAACACATTTCTATTTTTCAATTTTTTATAGCAGAATAGCAAAAAATGACCTACAAAGGAAAAATGTTTTCCCCTCCCTCCCTTCTCCAAAAGGCTTTTCATCTTTAAGGATTATTTTATTTTAATGCTGTAGTGCTGTATTATTTTCATGCCTTATAATAACCATATATATCAGTACACGGAACAGATGGAAGATACATACCATACAGTAAATCTCACAGTGTTGTTTCCTAGAAAAAGGGAAAGATCCTCTGTCATCTGTTCCTGGCTCTTCTTATTGGCAACCATGACCATAATATAATCTGGCAGTTCTTCATCTGATTTAAAGAATAAAGAATAAATCTAAAAATTAAATGTTAAAGCAACAACTATAGAGTTTTATCTACTTAATCTACCAATAGGTTAATCAAACTATTTTCCCATCTTCATTCTAAGTCTATGAATGTGATACACAGAGACTATGAAGAAAAACAATGGTGATTGAAGACAACTCCATAACAGCAGAGCTGACGGCCATGGTGAGAAAAGGAACTGAAGAATTGATAATTTCCTTTAAACTCCTGTCCTGATCAAGAAGGCTAGGATTACACACAGACTCCAGTTCTTACAGCTCAGAGAGTCCGGGTAAAATCACCCTGCCTAAGCCGCAGTTTGGCACTTTCAAATGGACACTGGATTTGCCTTCTTTCTCTCGACTACTTTAAGAGTTGCTTGTTAATGATTTTCTGGTTGTTAAGAACCTTCTGAAGGGAACGTTTCATTACACTGGGAGAATTTCCTTCTACCTGGTATTTTATTGGATAAAACATTTTCATGTAAGGTTTAAAAAGAAAAAAACTTAACTTTTAAAAAACATCAAAGGGAGGATTAGAAGGTTGAGTTTTGGACTTCAAATAATATTTCCTATGCTCATGGGATATTTAAAATTTTGTAAAATAATATCTGAATATTGTGAAATAAATCATAAGAAATCTTCCTGTGGGAAAGTTTTGCTGATTGGAAAATAAACATACGATAAGAGGGGAATTTGAAAGTTGACTAGAGGGAACCAGAAAGAATTAAAGATTACAATTAAAGAGAGCCATTAATACAACGCAGCAATATTATTCATCTATACAAATTAGGGCTGCCTGAGAACAATGTACAGTTTCTCAGAAATTATTTACAAGTTTGAAAAAAAATAGACATAAGTGGCAGCTAAGTTTTGTGAATATCAAAAATCAATCAAATATTGATGGGCCAATTGTTCACAATGTATTATTTGTAAATATAATTCAATATAATTCATTTAAATTTTATATATTATTACTTGATTGATACTAGTACCTTTAGATACTGTTACTTTGATGTATTTTTTAGATGCAATCATATTCAATATAATTTTACTGTTTACGTTATAATTTAATTTACTCTGTATTCTGATCCTCAATTATAGATGTTAGCTGGGTTGTTTTATAAATGTATTTTAATTCTGTCTTAAACTTTATTTTGTTTAGCATCTCTATTGGTCTATGACTGCAATAAACTGAATTGATTTGGATGTGAGTGGATATATAAGAACTGTATACAACTGTTTACTGTATAAAGTCGAGACTAATGTTAATTTGAGTGTGAATTTGAAAATGCCATAATACAAGAATGATATGGAAAAAGATACCACAATGGATTTAAATTTGAAACCTATTGACTTCTTACTAACTAAAGAAGGCATATAAAAAATAAATCAGAAGAATGATTTGAAAAGTTTCTTATTTTGGATTTATGAAAGTGATGGTTGAACTACTGAAGCTGTTCCTGAAAGCAGACAAAGAGAACAAATAAACTTTGATGGGATTAAAAAGCAAGCTATATAAAAGTAAACTGTAGAAATATAAAGCGAATTTATTTGACCAGGGTTAAAATGTATATGTTGTGGTTCCTGCTAGCTATTCATTGAACTTTTTGATTAGGACTGAATGACGAGGTATTAAAGATCTGTTTATAAAGGAAGAAATAATTATTTTGCTTTATTTCCTAGAGAAAGTGATAAGTACAAATAACAAAATGGATTTATTTGATCAAGATCAAAATTTACGTGTTATTAATTTTTGGCAGCTTTTAATAAACTTTGGCTGATTAGAACTAAACAATGAGGTTTTTTATAATTGGATTATTGGTAAGATATGAGATATGGGAAGAACAAGTATCTTTTTCATTTAAATAGAGGAGTAGAGTTATTGAAGCTGTTTAAACTTATCTGGAGGGAGAGGAGAGTCAGCTTTTATATATCCTTTATTTTCTTTTTCCTATCTGCATTTTTTCTTTTTATATTTTTATTCGTTTGTATTAGTATTTTATCTTTGCATTGTAAATTTTAACAATTATTATTAAAAAATTGCTCTTCAAATAACAGTTGGACCATTTTTTTCCAGACCAATCTGTCTACCAAACAAGACTATTATCTGAAGCCTTTCTCAAGTGTCATATCTTTTTAATGGTAGCTTTTCCAACTTTGGAATGCTTCCCATTTTTTGTTTTCTTACGCTTTTTAAAACAGCTAATGTTAGCATCTCAATGCCTAACGCTCCCTTTTAAAAATAATGCTGCTAATGTAGCTTATATTTTTTCCCCTATTTTTATAATTACTTTCTAGCTGCCTTAGAAAACAGATTTATGGAAGAGGAAAATACAAATCGGTCAAATAATTAAACAATCTACATATCAATACAATATTTTTTATTATTATTATTATTATTATTTATTCGACTTATTAACCGCCCCCTCTCCCCAAACTGTATATTTTTACAGTTAAAATTTCTATCAAACTTACCAACATAAGCTCCTAGTTCCTGTAGCTTTCCCTTTATAGCACTCTATAGGTACAGGACAAAAAGGGGGGTGGGGGAAAACAAAATAATTCTTACTTTCAAACCATCAATATTCTGAAATTGTTCCAAACATCTCAAAAACAAAATGTTATTTTTTTCCCCAAGCGACCAAATGAATAGCAAAACTTTATGAAGCATCATATTAATAATACATGTGATAGGACTGTACATGTTCCAATTTTTTTTTCAGACGTGCTCTAGTCTAGGCCTTGCAACTTTTTTTTAGTTATTAAAGTATACCAAGTTTTCTTTGGACTTCAGTGCAAGCCTGAAAAAAAGTTGCAGTTGTTTTAGAGTTGGATTAACTTTAATGAGTAAACGCCTTAAATCAGACAATTTTTTTCCACTTGCACTGAAGCCTGAAAAGAAGAAGTTGCTTTAATGAACAGCAACCATACACTATGCTCATGTGAAGTCTTAAAGCACTTCTTCCCATTTGTTTTTATAAAATTGCAAAACCACAATTGTATGACAGTTATAGAGAACAGGTTCCTCATTTGAAAAACTAAAATTCAACACAAGGGAAACTAATAGAAGATGACAAGGCAGGGCAAGAATTCATAGGTGGTTTTTTTTAATGATGTCTTTAAGGCGGAGATATACCATCAAAGCTAAAGCATTTAAATTAAATGTTTTCCTTTTTGGCTCAAAGATGATCTAATGAACATACTGACCTAGTTTACACATTACATTATGATATAATGCAGTCTACTAGGATTTGGCTTAACATGATGCATAAATTAAGCTCCTATAATGATCTAAACTATAATAAATTATAAAAGCAGAGTAAGGTAATAATAAACAGCTTTAATGGAGTCCTATGTTCATAGACTGCTATATTGCATATGATAATCAGATTATTTTATAAACTGGTACAATATTTTGGAGATATAGTATATTTCAGCTGAGTATCCTTAAGGTTAGGAAAAGTTTAGGAAATGGGTCAAGATTAAAACCAATGATAAAATAGCCAAATTACATGATAATTAGGCTTTAATAAATCAAGCTTTAAAATATGAACATTTTTTTAAGCACATGGCATGTATTACTCAGGGATCACTGAGGTGGCTGGCTATATGAACTATAGGAAATATACAGAACACATAGAAATGGGGTGAGAAGGAAAAATTAAAAATAGAATTGGTTCTCATCTGCCAAAGGAGATAATATATCACTTGTTATCTATATGCCAAATGTTCTGCAAATGAGATATATCTTATGATATAAGCAGCTGATAGCCAAGTCCCAGAGTAAACAGACCACACCAAGAGAGACTACAAAACTTCTGAGTTTTGAAGAGCTCCCCCAGCCAAGTGAGTGCATCCTTGACTAGTGATTACATATAATAATCAGCAAGGAACATAATAAATATCCTAGATAAAACTCAGATGACTAAATGCAGCTGTAGATCTCATCATTGGATTGCTCAATATCACTTGCACTCTGTACTGTAGAACTGTTCATTTTGGATTATATAGAAGGGTGAAGTTAAATATAATTTTGCCTTAACTTTGTGCCTAACACGTCTATATGCAATATCCAGAACCTGTGCACAACTTATAAACAGTGGATCGTGATATGTAGGCATTCCCAACCATCCCTCCCTAGAATTGCACTTGCAACCCTTGAAATATGTTGAGTTCACATTGCTGAATTTCTGTGGGAGGGGAATGGTAATGGAAATGAAAGGCCTCTTGTAAGGCAGAAGATTCTCGAACCCATCCCTAAATCTAAAACTGAGCTCACATTAAAAAAAACACAGCTTTCCATCTCTACCTCTTCAAGTGATATCATCACATCTTCAGAAAGCCTTCTGGGGAATGTGAGCAAGTTAGAAAATTGAGTTAGAAAATTGACTTTCAACCCAGGGGAATAAGCAGGAGAAGTTGCCTATTCCTGTATTGAGACACAGCATAATTAGATTTAGCATTGTTTTCAAACTCAGACCATAGTTTAAACTAAGATGGAGCATCCTAGTGACAACTACACATGTTTCCTTTTCATTTATCTTCTTTGCACCATCCATCACTGAAGCCCCAACTGAGGTGGTGGTAGTAAATAGGAATGGTGCTAACCTATAGTTATTTCCTGTTGTCTTCAAATACAGAGCCAAAAGCAACTTCTAAAATCAAGCTTAATAAGGGAAATATTATGTGCCCTTCTAGAAATTCTGAAATTTATACAGCGGTCTGTGTCCAATGGGAATAACCAGCAAGTAAATATGCAGACAAATGCATTATTATTGTTATCCATTCTGTAGGTCTTGCCTAGAATCTTTGGTCATGTAGAAGACAACCCAAAATTTGCTTTATGTAGACATAAATCTGCAATACTAAAAGTATATAACCTATATAATCCACATATTTAGGTCACATTTCAAGGAGAAATAAAACCTCCATTTAATTATATATATTTTAACTGTTCTGAAAACACAACTACAGCATAGGATTATATGATTTAAAAATGAGAAGTGGGTCGTGCTCCTTGCACATCTTACATAAAAGTAAATCTCAACTGACTGCACACAGGCTTTCTTTCAAGTAATCCGAGTCAATTGGATTTAGACGGCTGGCTATAGAAATTGAATAAATAAATCATGCAAAGAATCTCACATATTTTTCCTGACAAACATTTCCATCCCTAAAACAGGATATTCTACACACCTGCTTAAATTAAATGCTTGAGAAATGACCCACCGTTACTTAGTAAGTACAGTCCTTGACTTCCAATTATTCATTTAGTGACTGTTTAATGTTACAGCAGCACCAAAAAAAGGTGTCATTTACGACCACTGCAGCATCCCCATGGTCACATTATCAAAATTCAGTTACTTGGCAACCGGCATGTATTTATGGTAGTTGTTGTGTCCCAAGGTCGTGTGATCACCATTTGCAAAGCCAGATCCACTTAAGAACCACATGATTCATTTAACCACTGTGGCAATAAAGGTCATAAAATGGGGCGCAAATCACTTAATATCTATCTTGTTTAGCAACAGAAATGTTGGGCTCAATTATGGTAGTAAGATGAGACTACCTGTGTTCTGATTTCTATGCTATTCACTATATTAACAATGGACCAGGCCACCACTCTCTGAAAGAACGGATGAGAGCGATTTCACTGCCTCAAAGCAGCCGGTGAGCTTGCAAACATTTTGTGCAGAAACTGGAAGATTCTGGGAGCCATGATCTTGCATGGCAGAGAAGTTGGAGAGGAGACAGCTCGCTAGATCTTTGCAAGGTTAAGTGACCCAGAGTGGCAGGATAGGGGGGAGAAGCAATTGTTTGGAACATGAGTCGGGGAAAGCCTTGGGTAGTCTTCAGCTGGTGGCCTGTTCCATTACTAGCCCCCCACAATGGTCTTCCCCACCCCACCACATGTGCACTTAATGACCTGCACATTTGATTAGTGAATGCAGGATCAAAAGCAGGGAGTTTTCATATTCATTTTACATGATTCACTCCAACAAATATTCAAATTAGGAATATAATTGGCAGGCTCCATTACATTCATAACTCAAAGATTACCTGTAACTTTGTAGGAATTAAATTGAACAAAAGGAGCAAGATTTTAAGGCACATTTGTTTGAGCATAAAATAAACAAAGAAAATCTTTGCCATTTCTTACCAAGTAAACTTAGTTTCACTACATGAACTATTTTGTTTTTTAACAATAAAGCTAATCAAAGGATCCCTGCTTCCAGGTTACTATAGTAACTATGCCAAGAGGATTTCTGTACCTTTAGGAATTGCATAGAAGACAAAATTATGCTAGGTAATGCGAGAAAATGAAATAGAGCTTTTCTTGTCACAACAGCTTTATGACATAAATTCTGGCATGTGACAAAATCAAAAGCTTTATTTTGACTAGAAATATATGCCTTCAATATTTTTTCTATATAGCTACATATATATCAACAAGTATTTTACAAATCAGTACTAATATGGGTGGATTTCCAATTTGCAAAACATTTTTAAAATAAAGAGCAAATTTTATACATTTATTTTTATAGATATTGGTTATCCATTCAAATTTTTTATGATTGTATATTTTGATCCAAAATTAGAAAACAAAATAATTAAAAAACTTAGAGTTTGCTTATTTATCTGGAACAACTATAGTCCTATAAACATTTAAGACTATTCACAAACTTTTTTACAAGTACTGAGAAGCACAAGCAGGTAAGCACAGTTGATTGTGCAGTGACCAATATACTCTACATCCTCCCCTCTTTCATTCTCTAACTTCCTGTTAAGCACAAGAGCTGAAGATCTGCACTTTCATTTGCTTGAACACACAGCCATCTCGCTATACAGTAGCGAGATGTAAATTGAATTGAATACAGTAGAATGAAGGACTAGATTCATATTCAAGTAAATATGAGTACAGCTCCTCTTCAGACTTCCTTGCACAATCCATGGAAGTTTTAAAATAAAAAGGCAAAGCTTGTGCAGTACAGAACAGAACAAATACATGTATCCCAAACCCTTGTGCCTTTATATTTGAAAGAATTTGTGAAATAGGCTTCATTTTTACATCAAATAAGAGTTTTTCTGAAGAAAGTTGCAAATTATTTAGGAAGAAATAGTTTCTTGATTAAGATGGTTCATGGAGCACTTCCCTAAGCTGAAGTCAGTCTTGTTGAGCAACATAAGATTTAATGAATTTAAGAACTGTCCTAAATCAGACCACAAGTCCATCTGATCAAACATTCTGTTCTCTTTCAAAACACTGCTTCTTGTGGTGATTATCTTTTTATTTTCCATTACATGCTAAGTTAAGCAATACTTTCATACATTGTTTTTCATAATATTTACTAAAGAACTGTTCATTAGTCAAGGTTGTGAATGATACTGTAGGATAATATTATGAGAAAAACTGTCCTTGATTACTTTCCTTACACTATAAATAATTCTGTTTATCTCTTCTTTCTAGTAAATATTATGAAAAAGAATAAAAAATAGAATTTAGTACACAAAAATAACCTGACTACAAAGGATATCAATAAAAAGGAGTCAGTGTCCTGAAAAGTTTTATAACCAGAACAATTCCAGAAATGTGGTGATATTGGTTGAAAATCTATTTTATGCCTTTTGCTGAAAAAAGTCTAATATATCTTATCTTTAAAACTAATTCTTTAAATGATCCCAAATATTTTTCTTTCTTTATAGTGCAGTTGTTTCATACATTTCATTATCTGGAGCACCTGTTTTGCAGGGTTCCCCCCCCCCCCCCCCAATTTGAGGACAGGCAGTTTGGATCAAAACTATATCTATTATGACAACAACATTTGAGCCAACAGATTTTAAGACTGTGCTGCATGTTACTTACTTTAAGTTCCTTCACTTTGAGAACTGACAAGTCAAAAATGCTGTCTCCTTAGGCAGATGCATATTGATTTATTAGATTATATACCACTTTTCATTCAGGAGAAAGACATGATACACAGTACTTCCTCCTCACAACCATTCTATCAGTTGTGTTACACTAAGAATGACTGACTGACCCCAAGTTACTCACAGGAATACGCGGGGATTTGGGCAGGGAGACAGAATGTATTAAGAAAGACATTGACTAGATATAAACGGAGAATATAGAATTAAAATTGATGAACGTGCATCAACGTGAATCGATAACTACAGCTTTAAGATAACGGCAGAGTCCTATTATTTTAATTTTTGTGTACAAAACTGTATTTTAATCGACCTTGTAGCAGCACGCAGCTTGTGGCGCCCCTCAATTTCTAGGGGTGACGCTTAAACCTCGGAGAATGTCAATGGAGATTCTCAGTCATCCAGATCATGGTTTTCCCAAAGGTGCTTTTTCAAGAGGCAACCGGACTTTCTGGTCCAGCTGCCTCTTGAAAAAGCGCCTTTGGGTTGAACCTCGGAGGCAATCCCCGAAAAGAAGCCCACGCGCGGCAACCGTTTCGGACAAAGCAACTTTCGGCCCTGTCATTGGTTGCGGGAAGAATGAAGGGGGGGGGGGGAGAGAGAGGGGTCCGGGCCCACGCGGAAAAAGAAATGTGGGGGAGGGGTAAACGCTTCACCCCGCTCCAAATTTTCTTCGCCCGCCTTTCCTTTGTGGGGGGAGGGGGTCCCCTGCCCTGCAGCCCTCATCACCCTATGCTGCCACACCGAGGTTCGCGTCTCTCACCCGAATCTTCCGGCTGATCTCGGTGCCGATTTCCATGGCCACCGATACGGCCAAAGGCTTCTAGTCTTCCCGCAACCAGCTAGGCCCGACCCCAATCCAGCTACAGGCTGGAAGACACAGAGAGAGAGAGAGAGAGAGAGAGAGAGAGAGAGAAGGAGAGGCAGAAAGAGTCGGGACAAAACCCAAACAGGCCTCCTCCGACAGCGCCTCCTTTTGCTAGTGAGGCGGTAGTGGCGGAAAGAAAGCTCCTCCTTGCGGGCCTCGCTGGACTCTTAGCCAAAGCGGAGCGTCCACTTTGAGGGAGAAGGCGACGGAGGCAACGCTGGTACTAGCGCGGCCTTCTCAAGAAGCTTCTCTGAGCTGATGCTTTTCTCTGGGGGACGCAGCCGGGCTTGTGGGTTGATTGTGCAACCTGTCCAAGTCTCCTATTGAATTAAAAGCACAATTGTCAGCCAAGCAGCTATTCCCCTTGAGTGGGTTGTTATGGCAACATTCGCCACAAAGGGTGTGTCAGGGAAGTTAGATCGAAGCCCATTTGCCAAAAGAAAAGAGGAGAGTCGAATATTTTACATTGAGGGGCATTGTGAATACCATTTTTGATAACATGCAATTTGTCCAGGTTTGAGAACTATATTTTCTTCTTACATTTTAGATGTCATTCCATAATGTTCTGTAGGAGCACTTGAAAGAAACTTTTAACTCAGTTTGAGGGTGTGTCTTTTTCATCTGATGTTTATAAACTTTTATTGGGTTTTCAGTGTATTTGATGCTATTTTTAAAATAAGCAAAAAGTCCTGTGGCAACTTAAAAATTCTAACTATTCATTATGGAGTATTAAAAATGTATTACAGGTAGTCCTTGACTTATCACAATTGGGGCCAGCAAGGTGGTGGTTAATTCAATTTTACAATCTTTTTGCCACGATTGTTAAGTGAATCACTGCAGTTTTTAAGTGAATCATTTGGTCATTAAGTGAATTCAGCTTCTCCCATTGACTTTGTTTATCAGAAGCCAACAGGAAAGGTTGCAAATGCTGGTCACATGACCTTAACATAAATAGATGCCAGTTGCCAAATGATACGACTGCAATGATGTTCCAGTGGTTGTAAATCACTTTTTCAGTGCCACTATAACTTCGAAAGGTCGCTAAGTGAATGTATTTATGAACTTGTAGTTGTTCTGGTGACAACACAGGTTTTCCTACAATAGGGCTGTATTAAAACTTGTTTGTACCTCTGCTATCTATGATGAATGGACAACAGTTACAAATAATTTCCTTTTTTGATTAATTTTATTGTGATCTAAGGTGGTATTTCTTTTTGATTGCTTCCTTAGGTTATGTCACTGAAAAGGATGCAGTGTAGATGAAGGGACCGAATAATTAGTACATTTGGTGGAGGGAAAATCAAAACAAGAGCAGGCTATAAAAACATTGTTTTCTGTTATACCTATTAAGGCCAAATCAGAAATTATCACTGAAGAGAGGAATCATACAGAAGATTTATGTAATGGAGTAATGATTCTGACTTTTTGTCAGGAATGATTATAGATTATACTACTCAGATTCTTAGTTATGTAAACAATGGGTTGAAATGTAAACTAAAAGATATTTTCAAAGACATAAAAGGTTACAAAGCACTTAAATATTTAGAACTATTCTAAGGAAGGAACAATGCAAAAAGAGCAAAAGATCCATTCTGAGTATAATAATCTTATAACAATGATACAGATCATAAAGAAATATTGATTTCTAGAAGTGTCCCAGTCAGTACTTTCAAGAAGTTTTCATACTCTGCATGTAATTATTGATATAAAACCCCTTTTTCCCTAATGTGACTATATTTGTGTTTCTTCATATTTCTCTGCAAGTATCTGCAAGAGGACAGCTAGATATCTTTACATTGTTATCAGCTGACAAATTAAAATTATTTTTGCTTCAGATTACAGACATATCAGGACGACCACGGACCTCCGCTCCTTCCGTCTTAAATTAAAGACTCACTTTTTCTGTCTGGCCGGCCTAGGATGAGTCTCTCTGCCTCTGGGGTTTTATGGGGAATTAGTATTATTTAGTTTTAATGGGAATTTTAGCGCAGGTTATATTTAATTTGTTTTTAGAATTGTTGTATGTATTTGGTTTTTATTCTACCTGTGCACCGCCCCGAGTCCCTGTGGGGAGAGGGTGCGGTTTTACAAATTAAATTATTATTATTATTATTATTTTAAAATACACCCATTGATCCATCTAAAGTATATTGGCAGTAAAACATAATGTAAGGAGAAGATTAAAATATTTCTGAGAACTGTAAAAATAAAACCAATGCATTTGGAAAGTCTGACTTTAATCAGAAAAGCTTAGCATAATAAAAAAAAAATGATCAACTGCTATTTATTGTAAACCCCATATATATTTCTGCAATGGCCTTTTAGCCAAAGCAGCAGCTGTTCCATTGCTGACATTCTTGCTGCTAAACGTTCCAACTTTCCAAGGTAATGACTGCAAATGTACATAGTCTTCTTTGATGAGTGAAAACGATGCCTGCCTCTTCAGTTTATATTTGAGTTTTTTCAAAAGCACCTTTCACATTAATTTTTAATTACTACATTTTGCTACATAATTTTCTGTAGTCACTGATCCTACAAAGGGCACTATTATTTACATTAGGCTTCATAGAGTTACATAAATGTAACATCGCTTATGCACTTTCTTGATGGATAAAATTGATGATTGAGGACATTGCCTAACTTTTTCTCAGTTCCCACTATATGGCCCCTTTCCCTCATCTATTTTACAGACTATATCAGGGATGGGTAATTAATTTTCCCAAGGAACCACATGAGAAACTAAGACTGTTGTGGAGGGCATCAGCAGTGAGGAGCTGGACAAAAAGAGCCAAAAGATCGTATGTGGCCCACTGGTCTTAGACCAGTGATGGTGAACCTTTTAGGCACAGAGTACCCAAATGGAAGGTGTGTGTATGTGCACCAGAGCACCAGAAATCCGACAACCAGCTGGCTGAGCTGGGGCGATGGCATGTGTGCCCACAGAGAGGGCTCTGTTTGCCACCTCTGGCACACATGTCTTAGGTTCAGCATCACAGTCTTAGACTGTATTCTAGACTTTACAGTGGTTCTTGGATTTCCAGAAAAGAACTTTTGGTATACGTGGGATTACATTGAGAAGGAAGGACAGAAAACTTAAATTCCACAAATATTTTGTAATTTTGGGTCCAAGTCACTGTGTTTGCACGATAACCCATGATATGTCTCACTATGCACATAGCAAACTTAACTGAAAACCAAAGTACCTATTATAGAAAAATGTCTACTTTGTCAACAGGTTTGAACAAAGAAAAAAAATGTGTCCAGAATGTGAATGGGATGTATGAAGAATGAAAATAAAGGAAGGACTTAACCTTTTTTTTCCATTCCTCGATTTCTTGCTTTCACTTGGCCACAAGTGTCCAGCGCTGCCATCAGATATTAATTTAGAGAAAAACAAAGAGTAAGGCTCTCTTTTTTAATGAACTGTTGACCCCATTCACTCCTGTAATAGCAGCTTGATTCCAACAATGCTGAATTAATTCAGCATTGCCAGAAAGAAGAAATTTGAGGTTTTTCCCGTTACAGATGGAAAAGGACAAGGAGATGAAACCAGAGCTTTAGAAGCTGAACAGGGATCTGTTTTAATCAATTCTTTGCTCTGGTTCATACAGTTAATATAAGATTCTGTCACTTACTTAGCCATTTGTCTATTTCCCAGCAAATTGGGAAGTAAATCTTATTGAATTTAATTGACCTCTTTTTCTTTCCTTTTCTGTCTTTTCAATTCCTCAGGGACTAACTAGACAAGCCCCTGCAGTTTTCTTTGCAAGATTTTTGGAAGTAGTTTGCCATTGCCTCCTTTCTAGGACCAAGGAAGATTGTAACTGACCCAGTCCCAATCAGCTGGCTTTGGGTCTGTGGCAGGAGTAGCTTTATGTATGGCTCTAATTGAACTAATTACTGTTAGAGCAGTTGGTGTAGCAATTAAAAATGCTGGGCTAGAAATCAAGAGACCATAACCACTACACCAAACTGGCTCTAATTGAACTTAATCCTGAGTAAATATACACAAGTTCAGTGTGCATGATCATTTTTAGCCAGACGCTTGCCCCCTATGCTGGTTCCTCCAATCTCTAGACTTAATAGTCATGGAAGGAAAAATAGGTTGCAATGCATCAGGTCACAGTAAATGTTTTTTGTATCTGATATCATGAAAAATCATCTCTATATTAATTGCACATAACAGAATATAAATATGCTATTGGAGCTCCTGAAAGAAACATTGGGGTTTAAATCATTTTAAAATGCTGGAAGGTTATTTAAAACTACAAAAAGGAAAGATTGGCTAGAGCATGTACCGCAGATTAACAATGATGTTAGCTACTTTAATGAGATATTTACATGGCGAGTCAAGAAAAACTGCAAAAGATAAAAATATTTATTATAGCATGTGGAAAACTTATCCAAGCAAGAACAACAACAAATAGCACAACAACTAGCAAATAAGTATAAAATAGCATTGAAGCATTATTGAATTGAATACTTTATTTGGCCAAGTGTGATTAGACACACAAGGAATTTGTCTCTGATGCAGAAGCTTTAAATGTACATGCAAAGCAGTTGTGGGATTTAATTTTTTTTACTACCAGTTCTGTGGGCATGGCGTGGTGTGACTTGGTGGGCGTGGCAGGAGAAGGATACTGTAAAATCTCCAATCCCGCCCTACACTAGAGGAAGGTTATTGCAAAATTCTGAATTAATTAGGCCAATGCTGTTAAGTTATGATGCTTGGAATTGAAAATCAGATTTTTGGAATTTGTGGATTGAATGAAAGGTACAAAAGAAAACCAAATCATTATATGTTTCACTGAGTATAAAAAGGCCTTTGATTGTGTTGATCACATCAAGCTGTGGAATGTGAATACTGTAGAAAAACAGGAATCCCAGTATATCTCATTGTCTTCATGTGAAACTTATATACAGGTCAGGAAGCCACAATATGTACAGAACATGGTATAACAGACTGACTCCAGCTGGCAAAGGAGTGAGATAAAGCTATATATTCTCCCCTTATATATCCAACTTATATGATGACTATATATTAAGATAAACTGGATTGGAATGAGGTGAGTGTTGTATTAAAATTACAGGAAGAACCATCAACAATCTCTGCTATGCTGATGACACTAGTTTGATAGCCAAAAATGCAAAGAATCTGCAAGCTCTAATAATAAAAGTAAAGGACAATTGTGAACAAAATGGGACTACATTAAATACTACTCTATTAAATATAAAGAAGAGGAAACTAATGACAACAGATAGTCTTAGAATTCAAATAAAGATATTGTGAATTCTAAATAGATAATTTCTGCCTTTTAGCTCAACTATCAACAGTAAAGGAACAGGCAGTCAAGAAAAACACTAATCTAGCACCAGTAGCCATGAAGTCCTTGGAAAATATATTCAGATGCCACAATACCCCTATACTTACAAAGATCAGATTAATTCCAGCAATAACATATCCTGTAATGTTCCATTGAAGCAAACATTGGACTTTAGAGAAACAAGCTAGAAAAGAGTATTGGCATTTTTGTAATTTGACATTGGAGAGAACTTCTGAGAAGTCAGCCAGGAAAATCAACAAATGGATCATGAACAAATGAATTCAGAGTTCTTAATCAAGGCACAAACAACCTAGCTGAAATTATATTTCAGATACATTATGTAAAGACCTAGTTCTCTGGAGAAGGTTCTAACACTGGGGAAAGTGGCAGGAAAGAGAAGAGAATCACCAGCAATAAAGTGGATGCAGTAGTGATGGATGCACTGCTGGAAAATCCAGTCAGGGACATATAATCATGGAGAAAATTATGTGATTACTAAGAGCCAAGATTGATTTGAAAGCAGATGATCAAAATGTTCCCATTGATGAAAACTTGCTTCCCTTCCTTTTCTTGGCTCTTGACTTCCAGGCTCTTCCCCTGCAGTCACCTTGGTACGTTTGCCCCTTTCCCCTCATAGCAGAACAGCTCAGGAAAGAGAATTTCCTAAAGATGTCAACCTAGAGTACAGCAGCTATATTAAAATGGCTATTCCTATGCTAGGTATCACAAAAAGCAGACTGAAAATAAAACCACCAATTTTGCAATACCCTTGTATCAATGAATGTTATGTCACATCCAGAATACTATTTATAGTTCTCATCTACCCTGATAATCATTAGGATAATGCCAGTTGGTTTGGCTATATCTTGAGTATATCACAAGAACAACCAAATCTATTGCTCCCTCATTCATGCTGACTCTGTGCTCCTTAAGCTTTTCAAGCCAACATACTGTTGCCAACATCCTCCCATGTGTAGACTGACACAGCTAGGAGGCTTTGCATAATCAGCATGACAGCGGATGAACACAATAAAAGGTTTTCCCTTTTATTTAAAGGGTATGATCAAGGAACATTCAGTGAAGCCGATTGGAAGGTGATATAGAATCATTAAAACAATTCCTCATATAATGCATAATTAACTTAAGAATTCATTGCCACAAAATGTAGTGATGGCTGGTAAGTCACATGGCTTTAAAAGGGAATTGAAGAATAGGTCTCCATTAGGAACAGCATGCTTCCACCAGTTTTCAAGGCAACTGAGGCAGGGCATAAAGCGAGTTTTAGACATAAGAGTGAGATTTTTACGCTTTTTAAGGTACAAAAAGCATCTTTGAGAGAGGAAGCTTGAATTCAGGAAATTCAAGTGTCAAACCACGAACACCTGCTTGTAAGTAGGTCGAGTTAGTTGGAAGTCCAAGTCCCTTGCAAGTCATACATAGGGGTTAACCACATGTCAGAATGAAACTAGTGTTTCCTGCATGCTTCTCTGCCTAGCAATAAGGAGCTTAACTAATCAGAGATGAGTTGTGTTTTCGGGTGATATTATCTTTGTCAAAGTACAAGAATGCGTGTTTGCTATCAGAACACTGTTCAGAAGTTACATGCTGGCCTTTGACTAGCTTTCTGAACCTGGCAGCCATAATAAACTTTTCCTGATTCTGAGAAGTCCAAGCCTCGTTATTTCCTGCAACACAACAATGGGGGTAGCGGTAAGGGATAGGTCGCCAACTCCTGCTTTCAAGGGCTTTAGAGCATCTAGTTAACCAAATGCTGGTCTAAAATGATAAGCATACCAATTATACTCATATGCACATCTTTACAAAAAACTAGGAAAAGCACATAGCATGAAATAAAGATAATAATGAAGGGGCATCAGGGACTGACTGGCACTTTATTTTGTTTGTACCTATCCTCTATCCTGCCAGATCCTGAAGATGAAACTCAAATACTTTGACCACCTAATGAGAAGGAAGGACTCACTGGAGAAAAGCCTAATACTGGGAACGATTGAAGGCAAAAAAAAGGAGGGGACAACAGAGAATGAGGTGGATGGATGGAGTCACTGAAGTACTAGGCATGAGCTTAAATGGACTCCGGGGGATGGTACAGGACAGGAAGGCCTGAAGGAACGTTGTCCATGGGTCGGACACGACTTTGCAACTAACAACCACCACCACCCATTCTTTCTAGTCAAGTAGGAAGGACCCACTCCAAATTCCTTATGTAAACATGTATCAAATAGGGGGTTTCAGCAGAATCTATTCTATCATGGCACCTGCCCTCTGGAAGATCATCTTTTTTGGAAATCAGATGGGCGTTGATCAGGCATGGCTGGATGATATGCTTCCTTAGATCAGTAACACCACCCTATATAAGCGCTCACAGAAGAAATGAGAAACAGAAGACCCAGGCATAACTCTGCCATGCCTGAAGTTTTCTTCAGATGTAATTCAGGAGACGATCAGAGTGTAAGTTTGCCTATGAAACTTGTCAGTTGCCTGAATAGAAGCTAGCAAAGAACCACATATTAAGAGGTGCCAATCACGCCTGTAGTTTGTTATTCATCGTTGTTATTTTTTAACTCGCGCAACGCCGCTCTGGACAATAGAGGGATTTAGGCGGCTGGGTAAAAACTGAGACAATTCATGGAGCACGAGTTTTCCCGGGCAAAAAAAGGCTTTTGTTTCTTGCTGCAGCGGGCGAAGGCGACGAAAAGGCATGGCAAGTTAAGGGCGGACGTGTGCCTTCGGCATCTCCCGTTCGTGCCTTGCCAGCTCCCCGCCTCCGCCTCCGCTCCTTCCAGCGAGGGCAGCGGCAGCAGCTGTCCCATTGCTGACATTCCCCCTGCCGAGCATTCCAGGCCTCTGAGGTAATGGGGCTTCAAACACAGAGGGCTGTACTTTAATGACCACGCCGTATCCTTCCGCATGGCTGGAGCCAATGGGAACGCCTCCAAAAGGGGAACGAGGAAGGAAAGGGCGGGGGGGGGGGCAGAGGAAAAGAGGGGGAGGGGAAAACCTTGAGCGCTCGGAGGAAAGCTCTCCTTGTGCTCCCCGCATCCTTCCTCTGTCAAGAGAAACTGGCTGGCGAAGGGGGCGGTCCGCGTTGATTCTACCTCCTCCTCCCTAACTTTTCGCCGAGTGGAATGATATCCAGACTCAATTTTGGGGTGTTGTTGTTGAGAGGCAGGAAGTGAGGCACGTTCGCACTCTGAGAGCCCGAGAGGAGTGTACCGAAGGCGGCTGGCTTTAGACAGGACCTTCCTTCTTCCCTTCCCCCTTCCCGAAGGAATAACCCGTGAAATGGCTTCGTCTGAAGCGCTCTCGGGGCTGCTGTCGGGATTTTGCAACTAAAGACCACCTTTTTTTTTTTTTTTTGGTTGCCTTGGGTTTTCGCAACAGGTAAAGTGAGCCAACCGGTGGCGACGGTGGTGCTGGGCAAATGATAATATGCGGTGGGAATTGCCTTTGGATGATTTACTTTAAGATGGTAACGTTTCCAAAGTAAGATTCATAGTTTCTTCTTTGGAAAAGTCCCATTCAGACTCCGGAAAGGTTGCCGTAAAGAATAAATGGCAAGTGGATTCTCTCCTTGACATAATTAGGAGAGGGCGGGGAAAGGAGGTTATTTCACAGTAAAATCAGTCTTGGATGGCAAAGTGGTTCGCGACATGCTCTGTAAGTAAATTAAACCCGCTTAACTTTTTTTCCCCACTTACCTTTTCCTTTCTCACTCCCTGTTACTCCTTTTAATCTCTACCTGGCTAAAAGATCTTTTCCAAAGTAATCTCTTCATCTGCATAATATGTCTCACAAACGACAGAAAAGAGATGAAGCATCTTTGTGTAGTAAACTAAATTGAGTTATGTATGCAGAGATTTTCCTAGACAGTTATAGTGCTTTGCATTCCCAGTGGTCTCTTATTAATTCTAATGCTAAGCACCAGTGAGAGGAAAAAACCTAATCTCCAGTGTTTTATAGGGTGCATTTGATTTGTGGATTAAGATTAAAATAGTTTCTTCTATATTGGCACATCCCATTCTTAACAAAATAACATTAACATTTTCTCTTGTTCTTTTGCTTCAAAATGGATTGCAGTGAAATGAACGTTTAACATAATTTTGTCCCCCCCCCCTTTTATTTTTGAAAGAAAAATATGTAAACTGAAGAAGGGAGATTTTTCTGTTCATATATGATACTTCCCACTTGTTTTATTACAGTACAGAATCCTTATGCAATCCAATCTGAAAATGTTATATGGGAAATAGTGCTGGTTATACTTTGCATATTAAAACAAATAGGATAAAATAGATTCTTGTAAAGAGTTCTAGGACTGCTATGATTTCAACATACATTTCATTGGATTTACAAGTGTGTATACCCTAACTATGCAGAATGGAGAGTATTTGAAATAGGCGAATATGGCGAGGTCTAACATGACAGCAGCTGGTAGCAGAAAATAACAGCTGCTAAACAAAACTGGTTGTGCTGTGTTAGCAAGAATTGTGCTTGGCTAGCGTGGAAACTTGTTGAATAGGATTGAAGCATGATACCTTCTCCACCCATCCGCTGGCATTTTCTAATTGACTTGCTGTAATATGACTGCATTCTCTGTGGCTCATTTTTGGAAAGTTACAAAGATTAGAAAGATACATTTTAAAATGTTCCGGTCCTCTGATTTTTCAGAAGTGTAAAAATAGGATTCATTGTCAGGAAAATTCACATTTTAAAAATATTCTAAGTCAAATGTTGATATGTCCATACAAAAACATCAGTCTAATAAAGAATGAATCCAATAGAAAATGAAACATGACACACAATCCAGCCAAAATAAGTGTGTTATGGCAATACATTGAATTCAGTGAAATAGTGGTGGAGACTGATCTTGTCCATACTCATTCAAAAGTGAGTCCCAGTAATTTAAAATAGATCTTAGTATCATATTAAACATGGATACAACTATAGGCTTAAGCATGTGCTTAAAGTTTCTAAATGAGAACATTAGAGCATTAGAGTATTTGTTGGCATATGTAATATGATATAAGGAATAATTGACGAAACTGTAGAATTTCATGCATTAATAATTGTATATGTGGTTAGAGAAGTATGGTGAAAAGTTATACTTCAAGCATATTTGTAAAACAGTTTATTCAATATATAATTAAAACTTGTATGTTGCAATATGGTACTTGCATCTATACAGAATATATAGTTTGTTCTGTACTGAGGTTGAAAATTAATATGATGGGGAATGACAGAAGTTTAAAAGATGAACATGGTGTGGTTTTTAATACAGTAGTAGGAACATAGTCAGAGGACTATCATTTATACATCCAATTATAATACTTCTAAGGTCAGTATTGGAGCTTCTGATAGTTGGTAGTGCTGTGGGTTACTCTGGAATGGATCCATGCCTTGCTCATCTTGAATAAGAAGTAAACAGAGGTCCAAATTGTAAAAAAATTGTTAACATTTCCTTTAATGAGATAAAAAAATGTAACTTTCTCTAATAATAGCATTAGTAGTGTTCACAACAGCATTAGTAGGTTCAACAGTGTAGTAGCAAACTGTCTTCAACAGACTATAGTAAACAAACAAGTTGGACTGCTCAATGAGACCTAGATAATTCCATGAATGCAACTGAAAAAAGTTCATCATGACCTGTTAACCAGGTGTGAGATTCATCCTGATGATGTCCTTGAATTACTCATGAGCAGTCCAACTTGTTTGTTGTTTGAAGACATTTCAAGTATATTTTCTACTTGCTTCTCTTTTTAAATTTAAAAAAAAAACTTTCTCTCATGAATACTATAAGGAAAGGTGTGATAGTTGCAAATAGGTCCCATGAAAGCACTAAATTTCACTTCCTTAAAATAATCTTGCTCTATAATAGTCATAAATGTAGTTGCCCTTGATTGAATGAGTTATGAATTACGGAAGTAACATAGTAGTACATGTTACTACTTTATGAATAAAATCCAATTTCTAGATTGTTTTCAGATTTAGCATAACATTAATAGTTAAGGTTCATATATCACACTAGGTATAATATTTACATCACCAGAACAGTAATATGACATATGTATGTAATATAATGGAATTACAACGCATTAACCTGAACAGTTTAGCATAGAGGTGTACGATTGGGCCCTCCCAAAAGTCTTGGATATGACACACACAGGGATCTCTCTTATGTTAGGAGTAAAAATGAACAAATACATTGGATAATAATATTTGCTTATTTTAATGAAGATTCAATTATAATCAATATTATTAATAAACAAATACTTAATGCAATTAAATATACATTGAATTGAATTTTGTCCATCAGTACTTTTGAGAGTATGGCCTCTGACACAGCATCAAAGATCAGGTGAGATCTCTGGCCTACAAAAAGTTGGACCTTTGTGGGTATGCACATTATATAATGATTATATATCAAACATGTTGCATCTAATGGGACTTAGGTAAGATTCCTTCTCAGTAGTTGCCCCTGCCCTTTGCAACACCCTTCCGCCTCAGAATCAGAAAGCCCCGAGCCTTCCAATAAGGCTAAGCCTTGAAGACCTGGCTTGTCCCACAAGTATTAGGTAGTATGTGGTTGAACCTCACAAAAATTGTTCGTTGGATGTGAGGGAGGTGTTGCTTTATGGAATTTTTTGTTTTGTTTTTATGTGCTATGTTGTTTCAGGTGTGTGTGTGTGTGTGTGTGTAGTCTTATAGTTTATAATAAACATGTTATGGCTTAGTGATTCTTCTGAGTGCAGTCAATTCCTTATTGAAGACATATTTTGCATAGGATTATCAGTGAACCATATTGAACAATGTCCTAGTGTGAATATTATTTATGTTATAATCTCGAGGAACATGCAGAATTAATGGTATATTCTTCTGTTGGTTTAATTATTGAAATATGTGCAACATGTTCATCTATTGCCGATATTGCTATGATTTTCATTATAGATTGGTGCTAGTAAAGATTTATAATAAATCTTTCTAATACAATATTTTCCTGGTGTTTATTTATTACTGAGGCTCTCTATGCAGTTTACAATAACACACACTCAAAAAGAAAACAAATTAAAACATATGCAAATAAAAATAGAAATAAAACCATTGTACTATGGCCCTGGAAAGACAGTTGTCAAAATCTGAAGCAATATAAATTAAAATATGATTAAAGGGCTTGGAAAAATGAAAATGTATTCAGTTGAAAAGACTACTAATGTGGGCACTAGTCAAACTTCTTTGGGGAAAGTATTCCATAAATAGGGTGACATCACAAAAATGCTTTCTTTTGTAGAAGCTTATCTCACCTTCCTTGGTGGTGGTATATGAAAAAAGACCTCATTAGAAGACCTTAAGGTTCAGGTAGCTACATATGGGAGAAATTGCTCCTTCGGATACTCTAGTCTTAAGCCTTTTATGGTTTTAAAGATGAAAAACAGCACTTTGAATTGGGCTCAGAACAAACTGGCAAGCAGCATATATGGAGAACTACTGGCATAATAGATGCATATCACCCAATCTCAGTGAGCACGTAAGCTGCTCTATTTTGAACCAAGTTTCTGGAGAATATTTTAAAGCAGCCTCTTTAATGCATTGTAATAATTCAGTTGAGGAATTAAACATGAATAACTGTTGCAAGACCATCTTTTTCCAGGTAAAAGAAGAGCTAGAAAGATTATTAGTGGCTTGGAGGCGAAAACATATGCAGAATGTTTTCAGGAATTACGTATGTTTGTTTAATGAAAAGAAGGGACTAGCAATAATACAATAATACAATAATACAATAGCAGAGTTGGAAGGGACCTTGTAGGTCTTCTAGTCCAACCCCCTGCGTGGGCAGGAACAACCCCCTGCGTGGGCAGCAGTTTTCCAATATCTTAAGGGTTGCCGCAAAGAAGAGAGGGTCATACTTTTTTCCAGAGCACTTGAAGGCAGAGCAAGAAGCAACGGATGAAAACTAATCAAGAAGAGAACAACCTAGAAATAAAAAGAAATTTCCTGACAGAGCAATTAATCAGTGGAACAGCTAGCCTTCAGAAGTTGTGGATGCTCCATCACTGGAGGTTTTTAAGAAGACTATGTACAACCACTTTTCTGACATGGTATAGGGTCTCTTAAGATACAATAAAGCTCCCAAACTTTATTCTATTTACTTTTGCTTACCTAGTTAAGAAACTGGGCTTTCTTGATAGTGACCTTACTAAACTTCAGCTAAATATATTTTTATTGATCGATTTAAACAATTCATAATAGTTGCCCATTTCACAGTGACCCTGAATGGTAAAAACAAAATAAGAACAACGTAAAATGAATACCCAGAATAAACAGTGTGTAAGGACTAAAATCATCCCATGTCTAGTCCAAAGACTGGAGCTCACAAATTCTAAACCCTTCTAATCTTCCAATCCAAAACCTGAGACAACAGTTAGGTCTCTAGTGCCTTATGAAAGACCAACAGGGTCAAGATGATTCTCAATCTCCGTGAAAGTGACATCCTATTGATTGTTAGTAAAAGGAAATGTATCATTAAGCAAGGAATTGCTGTAAAAACATTCCATCTGAGTCTTGCTACAGTTACAATGAACTTGTTACAAACTTTCACTCCTTTCACCGCTGCCAGTAAGGCGGAAAGATGGCGCTTCTTTGTTGCCAGAAGAGAAAGTTCTTTGATTATAAACATTCCTCTAGCTCAGGGGTCTGCAAAGTTGGCTCTTTTAAGACTGGTGGACTTCAACTCCCAGAATTCCCCAGCCAGCTATGCTGGCTGGGGAACTCTGGGAGTTGAAGTCCACCAGTCTTAAAAGAGCCAACTTTGCAGACCCCTGCTCTAGCTTAACAAGATAAGCAAGAATAACATAAAATATACCGTATTTATTCGAGTATAACGCACAAAATTTAGTACCAAAAAAAGAACTCAAAGTTTGGGTGCGCGTTATAAACGAGGGCTGGCTGGGGTGGGTCCGGGTTTCTGCAAAAGTTGCGCTGCCCGCGCAGCCCTTTGCCCTGCGACGTTGACGAAGCGCCCGCCGTTTCTCGGGCAGGCGCCCCCGCCGGCGGGCTGGTGAGGGTGGAACGGCGGGGAGCGTGGCGGCGGCGGCGGCGGGTCCGGACCCCGAGAGGCGACCGACGAATAAGACGGAGAAGCGGAGCGGCTGGCTGCGGGGCTGCTGGCTTCGGGAAGCGTCCCGAGAAGCAGAAGCGCCGAGCCCAGAAAGAAACGGGCGAAAGTCATGCTGGCAGCCGTGTGCGGTTTGCTCCATCGCCCCTCAGCTGCCGGCCGGGAAGGCAACTCCTCCCCCCCGCCTTCGCTTCCACACACACACCCGTCCCCCTCACTCGCTCCATCGCCCCTCAGCTGCCGGCCGGGAAGGCAACTCCTCCCCCCGCCTTCGCTTCCACACACACACCCATCCCCCTCACTCGCAGAGCTCTCGCCGCCACCCGACCCGCCCTCCCTCCGGCCTTCTTAAGAGGCTCACTGTAAGCATTGCTGTTTTGCTGTTTTGCACAATTCAGTGTTCTTCATTTTTTTTTTTTTATTGAAAAAGTTTTATTGGTTTTACATTTTTCCATAGGATGGGGTAAGGGATACAAAGAAATTTTGAGAGCATTCACGTCAAAGTCGTCGGCCCTTCCGGGACTTCAAAATACATTGATAACAATAAAAAAACATTTTCCGTAACACTGCAAAGTGAAAGCAAGTACATATACCTAAGTTCTCAGTTCTATGCTGTCAGTCATTTACAAAAATCCAAATACAGATATTATGCAATATTATTCAGAAAAATCAAGGCAAAGTTATTTTTTAGATCTAAGTCTCTTGGCAATTGTGTCTTCAACCTCTTCCTCCAGGCCCCCAGCGGGCGGGGCCGTGGCCCCCCCTGCCCCCCCTGAATCTTCCCCCAGGACAGAGGAGTGTTTTTTGAAAAAGGCTTCCGCCTCGGCAACTGTTTTAATCCACACTCTTCCTCCTTCCCAGAACACCAGCATCCCTTCGGGTGTCACCCACTTGAACCAAATCCCGTGATCAAACAATGTTTTAGACAAGAAGGAAAATTTCCTTCTTGCATCTCTAATCTTTCTTGGGATCTGCTTCAAGATAGCAACCTCTTTTTGTTGGTAAATTAACGGACTTCCTCTCTGCACTTTCAGGATTTCCTCTCTGGTTGACCTTCTAACAAATTTCACATGTATCTCTCTAGGTACTTCATTTATCCTGGCATATGCTGAGTTTATTCTGTAGGCTAGGTCAATGTCCCCCCTGATCTCATCCTTAGGTTTATGTAAATAGTCTGCTATAATTGTGCTCATGAGATCAGGGAGGCATTCACCAGGTTCCTCAAAAACATTCTGAAATCTCAAAAAATATGTCATTCTTTCCATATCAATCCTAGACACATGCTCATTTATTTCCACAACCTCATTAGTAACATTTTTAATCTCTCCCTTAGCCCCCGCCAGCCCCCCTTCCAATTCTTCATTCTTCTGTGTGTTTTCCAGCGCTTGTTTCCGTGTGTCCAATAACTCCTTCTTAAAGTTAATATTTTCTGCCCTCTGGGCCTTAATTTCTTGTACCAAAGTTTGTATAACAGATTCAAAAGAAGCCATCCTTTGTTCTAAGCTTGCCAGTGCTGTTTCTTGTGCCATGATTAGCTGTTAAAATCAATGCCACTAAAATGGCGTTTTCTGGGTGAGGCTGATGAGGCAGATCAGGAGCCAAAAGTTCCGTTCAGGGTTGTAAAGTTGCAAAGTTCAGGAACCAAGAGAGAAACAATTTTCCAACTCAATAAGTATAATAGCGAAGGTACTCCAGAAAAGAAATCACAAATCCAAAAAGAAAAAATTCTTCATTAATAACCAGAGGAAGTCCAAATTGCAAAGAGACGCTGGGAATTTTCCATAAGTGAAATAGTCAGTCAGGAACAAAGAGAAGCCATCCTCCACCGCCCAAGCTCAAAGCCCGGAGGAGAGAGTGGTAAAATAATTTGTTTCAGCCAGACCTAGAGACATTGTTGCAAGCAAACCGCAGATCACTTTCCCTTGCTGCAAACAGTCAGGATTAAAGATTTCCGCTTCCTCGCCGCGAGGAGCCATTTTCAAGTGCCGCTTGAGTCCGAGTTTTTTTTTTTACAAACAAACACCCCCCTCCCAGTCCTTTCAGCCCGGCTGACAGCAGAAAAAAAAGTTTTAAATCACTCACTCTCCCCCTCGCAGCTGAAGCCCCGAGAAGCCTTCCGACTCATTCGATCAACTCTCTCCATGATCGCGAATGGCGCCGTCTGCCTTTGGCGAAGGGAAAACCCCCCGCAGCATGTTCTCCTTCACCTAAGCCGAGGACAAGGGTCGCTTCCCCCACCGCCGTGGGGGGGAGCGTCCCAGGCGAGCCGGCTTTACGGGAGACCCCCAAAAACGGGGCGTCTCGCCCCCGTGGGGGGGCAGAAAAAGCAACAAAACGGCGAGCGAGCACTAGGCTTGCCCGTCGCCGCTGGAGCCGGAACCGGAAGTCATTTTTATTGATATATCACTTACAATGCTTGGTCTGAGCCGAGAAAAAGTGAAACAAAATTTTATACCGATTTTTAATCGAAAATTAGGGGGTGCGCGTTATACACGTGTGCGCGTTATACTCGAATAAATACAGTATATAAAAAAGCCTACTCTAGTGACTTTCAGTGTTCTCTCCTATTGTGAAACCTTCTGTTTTTTTTCTTTTGGACAATACAATTTAATTTCTCTGGACTTTCTAAAAACAATTTGAACTTTAACAAGGCTTTGTCTTTGTCTCGGACTTCACGGACTGTCTGCCCACCGACGCCATTTTTTAAAAATTTCTTTTCATAAAGACTTAAAACCTTAATTATGGCACCAAGAAAGCCTCCACCTGGCAAATCATTTTCAGCACCATCGTCTACAAAACCTAGTCCTACTTTACAGACAAAAATCACTACAATGCTGCAGAAGGAAACAGAAGCAGAGGAACCTAAATCAACATCGGTAGACGAGATGTTTCAGAAAATAATGAATGAAATACAACAAATTTGGAAAGACAACTTAAGCCCAAGACTGGAATTGTTGGAGGCACAAAGAGAAATAACAAATAATAAGCAAAAGATTGAGGGGTTGGAGGGAGGGGCAGTTGGGATGAAGAAAGAGATAAAAGACTTTAAAAAAGAACTTACAGATGTTACTGATCATATGTCTAGAATTGATTTTGAACGTATGTCTTTTTTTTTAAGATTTCAAAATGTCCCAGAGTCAGATACAGAGAATTTAAAAGATTTTATGGCTACGATCGTAGCGGATTATACAAAAAAAAAAAAAAGAACACATCTGGGGGGACATTGATCTGATATACAGAATCAATTCAGCATATGCCAGGATAAATAATGTACCCAGAGAGATACACATTAAATTTATAAGAAGGTCAACAAGGGATGAGATCCTGAGAGCACAAAGAGGGGGGCCTTTGATATATCAGCAAAACGAGATAGCCATATTGAAGCAAATCCCGAAAAAAATCTGAGATATAAGAAGGAAATATTCTTTCTTATCTAAAAAATTACATAACAAGGGGGTTTGGTTCAAATGGCTGATGCCTGAAGGAATGTCGGTGTTCTGGGAGGAGGAAGAGTTAGAATGAAAACAGTAGAAGAGGCGGAGGCCTTTCTTAAAAAAACACTCCTCAATCCTAGATGACGAAGATACGGGAACGGGAGGGGCCGTGGCTCTGCCTGCTGGTAGGGTGGAAGAAGAAGAAACAATAGCAAAGAAACTCAGATCACAAAAATGATTTCTTTCTGTGTGTTTTTTTTTAATGTACGGTAATTCCTGTAAGGATGTTAATAGAAACAAAATAACTGAATGTATGAAATTTCTGATTATGAAACGTATGACTTGAAACGTATGTACCCCTTCCTAATTTTTCTATTTTCCAATGAATTTAACTTCGAAAGAAGACTCGGAGGCGGTCACCAACCCCGATATGGAAGCTCTAAAATATTGTTAAAATACCCTATTTACCCCTTTCCTTTTATAAAATTGTAAAACTAATAAAAATTACTTTAAAAAAGAAAAAAGACCATTCTCAATCTCTAATAGTTCAAAGGGCAAGTGCTATGGCACAGAAAACATGATTCCTAGGCCTCATAATATGTCACTGCTGCTGAATAGACAAGCTCCACTTTGCTAGTTTTGGGGATATGAGTAGAGATAATTGAAACAAGCAGTCCCACAAATAATGTGGTCCTCTCCTCTGTAGGGCTTTATGGATGATCATCAGCTCCTAAAACTGCACCCAGAAGCCTTCTGGGAGCCACTGCAGCTCAGAGTAGTACTACATGAGAATATTGCGAAACTCCCAAAACTGCCTGCCTTAGTGCATTTTGGACTAATTGTACATTCCATATTCTCTTCAAGGGCAAGTCAGTGTAGTGTATATTCCAAACTCCTAATCCAGAAAACAGCACAATTGTTGTTCAAGAAGAACTTCTTTTTCAATAGGAGCTGTGGGTCCCGGAAGTCTCATAAATTGCTCATCCAGATCCCCAGAGCCTCCAGACATCAGGAAAAGAACCACAACAACAATATTTGGCTGATTCAAGGCAGATATGCATAATGGTGATGCCTCACCCAGAGTCTAAAGGTGACTTCATTCAATGGCTTTATGAAGAAAAGTAGGGAGAGGATAAAGCTGTAAGAATCCCCATTAAGCGAGTCTTAGGTTCAACCTTTCTGTACTCTTTCCCATCATCATAACTGGAACGGCCCTGGGGTCAATGAAGAAACCATTATAATACTGTACCTCTTATAGGAAATACAGGCACATGCTGATCATTCAAATTGATTGCAGATTTCTTTGCCCTGGTGAAAATAATCTGAAAACCAGAGAATGTTGAAAAAATATCATGGTCTCTTTTACACCATAATCAATAATAAGTTTATATTGGAGAAGAAGGCTGAGTAACTGTAAACCTAGGACAGAATGTTCAAATCTATTCCACTTTCTATTGAGAGAAAGAATCATTGAAACAATGTAATTGTTTGAAATTTTGAAGGCATGCCTTTTTAGTGGCCTCTGCTGAAGGTCCCTGCTTTTTGGAACAATGCCCTGATACAGGTGGCTGCAATAACTGAATAAGCCAAATAAATTATAACAAATTATAGTCACGGTCACCATTTTATTGTTTCAGCAGGTATCTTTTAACATACAGGTTGCTTTTGTGTTTGTTGATGATTTTTGTATACCATCCAGAATCGTGTGGAGTTGGGCCGACATATAAAAGGCTCTAAATAAATAAATACATTAACCACCATGCAATATTTATGGAAAGAATAAATGTCCTTAGTAGTTCAGATTGATGGGAGTTTCCATTTAGCCTACTTCATCTAATACATTTTGGTTTATTTCTTGCTTTTTAAACCAAATGTACATTACATATACAGTACATAAAATACATACAAGAATGGACAGATCACCTTCCTTCCAAAGCACAAGGCTTTCCATAATGATTTTGAAAGTTGTCACATGATCACATTATACTGTATGAAATCATAATACTTCAGAAAGCCTGGCATATACCTTTAAAAAAAAAAGTGCAGGTAAGAACAATAGGAACTGGGTTCTAATCTAGTGAGACCATTGGAATATGCAAAGTTGAGGCATCTGTCCAGATGGGTTTTTTAAAAAAGTTTTTGAGAGAATGGCTTATTTTCTTGCATTTGTTTTCTTGCTCTATGAAACCTGAATAAGTTTTACATACTATTTATTTCGTTCTTCAATTGAAAATATATAGGAAATTTTATCACCATTTCTCAATGCTAATACTTTGGGATATGAGTTTGGAAGCTTCATGAAGTCGATAAACCACAATACTATATTAAATGCTTTATACTGAGGTGTTTTATATTTCTGTTAAACAACCTGTGACCCATTGGATTATCCTTTCATAGATATTTCCTTACCTCAGGGATGTCCAAACTTGGGAACTTTAAGACTTGTGGACTTCAACTCCCAGAATTCCCCAGCCAGCATAGCTATGCTGGCTGGGGAATTCTGGGAGTTGAAGTCCACAAGTCTTAAAGTTCCCAAGTTTGGACATCCCTGAGGTATAGAGCATAGCTATGCTGGCTGGGGAATTCTGGGAGTTGAAGTCCACAAGTCTTAAAGTTCCCAAGTTTGGACATCCCTGCCTTACCTAAACAGAGAAATTGAATGAGTAGGCAAAAGGGAGTGGGAGTGTTAGCAATTATTACTTTCCTGCTGGCTTCTCCATTTTTATCACCTTCCTGCTGGCTTCTCCATTGATGTTACTTGTGAGAAGCTGGCAGGGAGTATAAGAAATCAGACCTCTTCCTCATCCTTGACTGAACCAAAGCATTGTATGCCTCTTTGCCGGGGGAACCATGAGGAAAACTACCCCTGCTCCCCAACTGGGTCTGTCCTCAAGGGCCCACCTCAGCCTACCTTGCCAGCAGCATCCAAATAGCTTCCTTGTCCTTCTCTCATCATCCATTGCTATTAAAAGAGATTTCAAATTTCAACCTCAGTTTCAAAGCAACCAACCCCAACTAGTGATTGGATTAGGGAAGTAGGAAAGAAAGCAGGGATATACCCCCCCACCATCTTAATTTATGCCACACAATCTATGGGCTTCTGAGAAATGTAGTCTATTGGCATTGTGGTGCTGAAGCAGCCACAACTTTTTCAAATTTTATTCCTGTAGGAGTCATATATCCTGGCATTCTGTAAGTTAGATCATTTGAATTATCTTGGTTCAATAATTGTTGCCCTATAACCTCTGAATTTTCCCAGTTGAATGGTACAAACAGATTCAAAGTTTTAGTATTATATAAATGAATATGTACCATAATTTCTATTTAGATTTGATTATCAAAATAGGTTATAAATTTGGTTATACAATGTTTACATCTCCCAAGTAATTACTAGAAAAATTAACATGTCCCAGAAAAAATGTGAGAAACCTGTTAAGTACATGATGTGGGAAGAGCTCAGTTGAAATTTTATCTAAACTGTGAATTTATGAGATGTAGTCTTACCTTTAATCTTTTTTCTCTTTTTTGTTATTTGTTTGAAATGAATAACATTTCTTGTAAGGATGTTAGGGAAAGTTTATGGAGGTGTTAATTAAGTAGTTGGGGAATGTTAGGTAAAAAGTAATTATACCATAGTGAATAATATATGGCTGCTGTAAATTGGTCTTATAAGCTATTAAAATGTGAAAATACCTCCAAGTCTTCTTTTAATTAACTTGGTATCTCCCCCTTCATTTCAGAATTTTTGTGGATGTTTCCTTTATTCAGAACTTGGGAGAAAACCTGCCACTTTTTAATGGCCGCTGCTGCCGCTGCTGGTTGAGCATCCCAAACTCTTAATAGAAGAGAAAATATTGCCGGATGGTTTTCTGAAGCTTTTTGTGAATGAGTGAAGGAAGAAATGCCTCTACCTTTTGGACTGAAGTTGAAACGAACTCGACGCTATACAGTATCTAGCAAGAGCTGTTTGGTAGCCCGTATCCATCTACTTAATAATGAGTTTGTGGAGTTCACGCTATCGGTGGAAAGCACTGGGCAGGAAAGTCTGGAGGCTGTGGCACAGAGACTTGAACTTCGAGAGGTAGGAAACTTGGCTGTTGCTATCTCCATCTTGGAATATAAGAGGATTAAAAACTAAAGTGTAGTAGGTCATATTCAGTTGTACATTTACTCTGTTACTATTATTATTGTCTGCTGCCTACAATATGTACTTATTCAAGTGTATTGAACAAACAGCAATCTTGTTATCTGTCACATAATTATTTTTGACTGAAAGTAGCAGGGATTTGAATCTGATATTTTATATAGAAAACAAAGCAGATATTCAGTCAGTGATGTAGAGTTCCTCCGTCATCTTTCTGCACAATGGCTTCCCCAGCATTAACATTTGGTTTTGATATTGTTCGCTGCCCAGAGTCAATTGGATTGATATGGGCAGTTATATAAATTGAGTAAATAAATAAAGCATTCACATAAACAAAACTGGATTGTGCAAAAAAAAAAAAAATCTCTACAAGGGTGCCTGCATGTAGCATGTAGCAAAATCTGTAAAGAATCTTCACTAAGAACGGATTGTGCTATAAATACCTGAGAGATTATACTTAGATTGCCTGCGGTAGTAAGGTTACAGTCTAGGAACAGACAATATGAAAAACAAGCAGAGAAATAGAAACATATTCTTATCTTTAGCAACAGAAATTTCACTGAAATGAAGTAATGCCTAGAGACATTACCTGTGTAATGAATGTCACTGACATAGTTGTTTGTATTGTCCTTAGTTCATTAAAAAGCCTAGTTATTATCAGTACATAATTATTAATCAACAATTTGACAAAATGTTGTGTTAGTATCCAGTTAGTATCCCATTCAGTTTTCCAACCAATAAGTCAGTTATATTTTTTTCAGCATATTCAGCTCCCATTCTGAACAGATTACAGACTGATGTTGATAACACCAAATGCAATCAACACAACAGATGTTTCTCATTAGCTTTATTTGCCTTTGAACATTTTTTATTTTTATAAGAGTAAATATTAGAGTTATCTCTCTCTTGTTTTTCAGTAAATTATTTTTTGTTAGTTAATTAGCTAATTTAAGACATATCTGAGTATGATGTTCATTTTTTGGATAATAAAGTAGAAGCCTGGATGACTTTCAATTCTTTACATTAAGAATGGGACTTTTCATTGTTATTTCATTCTTAGATTGTCCAGGAGGAAATTATGCTGACTCAAAAATAAAAGGTCTCATTTAAGTCGCTTTATAAGGCTGAGCAGGAGTTCCTTGGTGTGGCACAAAAATTTTGTTACAAACTCAGGTGAAACTCGAAAAATTAGAATTTCGTGCAAAAGTTCATTTATTTCATTAATGCAACTTAAAAGGTGAAACTAATATATGAGATAGACTCATTACATGCAAAGCAAGATAATTCAAGCTGTGATTTCTCAAAATTGTGGTGATTATGGCTTACAGCTCATGAAAACCCCAAATCCACAATCTCAGAAAATTAGAATATTATGAAAAAGTGCAATATTCTAGGCTCAAAGTGTCCCACTCTAATCAACTAATTAAGCCATAACACCTGCAAAGGGTTCCTGAGCCTTTAAATGGTCTCTCAGTCTGGTTTAGTAGGAATCACAATCACGGGAAAGACTGCTGACTATAGAAAACCATCATTGACACCCTCCATAAGGAGGGAAAGCATCAAAAGGTAATTGCAAAAGAAGTTGGATGCTCCCAAAGTGCTGTATCAAAGCACATTAATAGAAAGTTATGTGGAAGGGAAAAGCAGCAGGGATGACTGCAGCCTGGAGTGGATTGTCAGGAAAAGGCCATTCAAAAGTTTTGGGAACTTTCACAAGGAGTGACTGAGGCTAGAGTCAGTGCATCAAGAGCCACCACACACAGACAGATCCTGGACATGGGCTTCAAATGTCGTATTTCTCTTGTCAAGCCACTCCCGAACAACAAACATCAGAAGCGTCTTATCTGGGCTAAAGAAAAACGGACCTGGTATGTTGCTCAGTGGTCCAAAAGTCCTCTTTTCTGATGAGAGCAACTTTTGCATCTCATTTGGAAACCAAGGACCCAGAGTATGGAGGAAGAATGGAGAGGCACACACTACAAGATGCTTGAAGTCCAGTGTGAAGTTTCCACAGTCTGTGTTGATTTGGGGAGCCATGTCAGCTGCTGGTGTTGGTCCACTGTGCTTCATTAAGTCCAGAGTCAATTTAGCTGTCTACCAGGAGATTTTGAAGCACTTCATGCTTCCTTCTGCATGCAAGCTTTATGGGGATGCTGACATCATTTTCCAGCTGCCCACACTGCCAAAAGCACCAAAACCTGGTTCAAAGACCGTGGGACTACTGTGCTTGATTGGCCAGCAAACTTGTCTGACCTGAACCCCATAAAGAATCTATGGGGCATTGCCAAGAGAAAGATGAGAGACATGAGACAGAACAATGCAGAAGAGCTGAAGGCCGCTATTGAAGTATCCTGGTCTTCCATAATACCTCAGCAGTGCCACAGGCTGATAGCTTCCATGCCACGCTGCATTGAGGCAGTAATTGCTGCAAAAGGGGCCCAAACCAAGTACTGAATACATATGCATGCTTATACTTTTCAGAGGTCCTATATTGTCCTATGTACAATCCTTGTTTTATTGATTGCATGTAAAATTCTAATTTTCTGAGATTGTGGATTTGGGGTTTTCATGAGCTGTACGCCATAATCATCACAGATGACAAATCACGGCTTGAACTATCTTGCTTTGCATGTAATGAGTCTATCTCATATATTAGTTTCACCTTTTAAGTTGCATTACTGAAATAAATGAACTTTTGCACGATATTCTAATTTTTTGAGTTTTAATACGTGGGACCCTGTCAACTGTATATGGGAAAATAAATACTATTGATCTCCAGACAGGAAGCTTTCCCTGCATAGAAATGTTTTCCATACTGGAAAAAATGAATCTTAGGCAGCCTTGCTCAATACATGGTGAAATTGGAAGGCAATCTGAATCTACTGCAGAAGTTATCCATATTTTCCATTGGACAGGTTAATAATTCTTTACTTTCCTCTGTTTTGTTCCCAAGCAGCTCAGTTCAGCATTCATGATTGCTAGGAGCTCTGTTGTATCAGAAAAATATACTGTAATATTGGGCTAAAAGATGGTGCTAGGCCATTGTGAGTTTATTGTTTTAGTGGGGGTTTGAATTTGAACCTCACAAATTTTAGTACAATAGTCTTAATTGTTACCCTGTTAAAAATCAGATTATGGTTTTAAAACCAGACTACAAAATTTTAAATGATTCCCTTCCTCCATCTCAGTAAGCATTCTTGCAGAGATTGTTTTGGAAACGAAGTATGGATGGGCAAGGGAAATAGACACTATGCAACATGTAAGCAACATTCCTCAGAATATTCATTGCAAACAAAAAATATGTCTGTTATCTAACTAAGTTCATTTTAACAAGCTTTCGGTTTTAATCACTCTCCCCCACTACATTCGAAAGACATTTTGATCATCTTCCAAGTCTTGGATGTTTCTGAAGAAACTTTCCAGATCAGTATCTATACACTAAACTCTTGTTTCTGTAACTTTTAACTAGGTGAAACTATATACCATAGATCAACAATTCCTGAACCCAAGTATTTCAAATGAGCTTACAGAATTGTCCAAAATCTGGAATCCATGATTCCCATAAAATTGAAATTTGTTACAGTTTATAAAACATTTTATGACATAAAATTATCATAAAACATTTTATGCTAATACAAATTGTCATTAAATATTTCTGTGTACAACTCCTGATGATTGACTGTGCTATACAGTTCAGCATGTTTTACTTTCAAGGCAGATACTTCTCTGAACATATTCGTGAATTCTTAAAATCTTTTCCAGTGAAGGCAGTACATTTGAAGCTTTTGCCATTGTTGATGTCACTGTAAAGAAATATCTCTGAAACAATGACCCAACAAGTCATGGGTTGTCTAGTTTTCTACTACGACCAGGTATCTTGCCTGTTTGAGGGGATTTGTTTTTAAATTACATTTTATTTCTACTTTACCCTAAGGAGCTTAGGAAAGCATACCTTTAAAATACAAGAAGTAACTTTGGTTTAAGGTCATTCGGTAAATGTCATGACGTAATAGCTAGGTTTACACATTCTATTAAGTCTTGACCTGTTTGACACATATACACTGCATAGCTTCACACATAATACTGTGTCTTAAGCCATCATTGACAACTGCAGCTAGATTAACATATCACTTTATGACAAAATAACCAATTATTGTAATTTCATTGTAACTTTAGTACAATGACAATAAAGATTATTATTATTAAAAGGGAAGACACTATACTGAAGCTTTAAGAGTCCCCTTGGAAGATGCATAGAAAATGGAAGACAATGGTGGCATGGATAATGTCCTTGGAATGAACATTGAAATACTAAGTAAGCAGGGGAGGCTACAAGCAGGACAAGTTGTCGAGTGGCTTCTCTTTCAGGTTGCAGCCTAACTATGGAAGTCAACATGACATCAGTGATGATCCCTTCCAAAACCCTACTCTTTAATTCCAGAACACCAACTGATAAAACGACTATTTTCTATGATTTAAACCTCGATGAAAACAGCTGAACTAAAGACCTGGCTGACAGAAGAAGTGAAAGTTCACCCGTCCCGTCTTTGTCTACTTGAGCTGTTCTTTTATACCAATAATGAAAAATAAAAGGATGGCTGTAGAGGTCTACATCAGTGTTTCTCAACCTCAGCAATTTTGTAGATGTGTAGACTTCACCTCCCAGAATTGACCAATTGGTGGATTCTGGGAATTTAATCCACATATCTTAAAAGTTGCTGAAGTTGAAAAAAAAACCTGGTCTACAAACATTCTATCTCACTGACAAAATGCTTGACATTCTGCCATTTTTCTGCCATTTCATGCATGCTAATGGGTTTGGATATAGATTCTGTTAGTGAAAAATCCCAAGCATTTTGTGATACTATTCATACAAGTTGATCTTGTTTAGCTTACAACTAAAATATTGTATTCTCTGACTGGAAGAGAGTTTACTGTTCTACTTTGAATAGTTGCACTTTATATTCCATATCCCACCTTTTTTAAAAACTACAAAAATAATATAAAAATATAATATAAATATAATATGTTACAAAGACAGTCCTCAGTCTATGACCTGATGATTATTTGGAGTCACGATGGCCTTGGAATGGATGTTTTGTGGCCCACAAAAGGCAATCAAGGAAAGGAAAGGAAAGGAAAACTTTTTCTGTGGTAATACTAACGTACATTTATTTACCCAAACATTTGAAATGATTTTATAGCATTTGTCTGCAATTTATAGATTTTGTTACAACCCAGGTTGATGGAGGATTGTTTGTTTTATTTTTATTATAGTACTCATATCTTTGAATCCATTCCGATGAATGACATACTGGAAATGAAATAAGAAATATAAACCATGTTTATCAGTAAAGCAGGTGTAATTTAAATCATGATTTATATGGGGATGTCTAGATCAGTGATGGCATACGTTTTTCTGCTCGAGTGCCAAAAGGGCACGCATGCCTACACCCATAATGCAATGCCCTCCTCCCGCGCATGCGCGCACAATCCTCCCACGCATGTGCACAGGCCTCATTGAAGCCTCCAGACTTCTGGTAGGCCTATTGGGCTGTTTTTTGCCCTCTCCAAGCTTCAGGAAAGCCTCCAGAACCTGTGGATGGTGAAAAACAGGCCCAACAAGCCTACTGGAAGTTTGGAAATGTCAGTGCTGGAGCTGACATAGGGCAACGCCTCACGTGCCCTCAGATATGGCTCTGCATGCCAGCTGTGGCACACGTGCCATAGGTTAACCATCACAGGTCTAGATGGTCTCTTGCCTTGGCACGTAAATATATATATAATATGAATTTACAAATCTTAATATTTCTAAGTACCGTTTAAAATTTCGCTTCAAAACATAACATTTGAAATATTATGAAGAGGACTTAATCTAACACATTCTATTGTATAGTTATATCTCCTTTTCTAGATTTGTATCCTATGTTTTGAACTTTGGTTCAAGTTAATAAAAAATAGGTCACAAATTAGTGAAGAAAATTCATTTTTTGTCCGTGTGGTTTATTTTATTACAAGTGCTTATTAGGAGATTTTAAAAATATTCTGGGAGCAGATATTTCTAGCAGGCAGGCCCAGTACTGTGGATTATTTATATCCCATGCTACATGTTTCTAATTATCATAAATGCTTGCTTCAAGAATACTAGGACTACAGTACATCACATGATAATCGGTATTGAAAGATAAACAGATTCCTGTGGTCATTTGAACTTAAAACCTAGTTGTAGGAATTGAGGTCCTCCCTCCCCCTTGCCTTGTCTTTGCTAATCCTCCTTCATCTGAGGCTGCTTGAGTCAATCCCCAACAGCTGGTGTTTTGCATTACTTTTGTGAAGCAATTTGTTATGTGGTTTCTGCTGCCTAGATGGTGTGAAAATATCTTAACCATACTTGGAAATATTTTATGTTCCCAGTTTCAAGAAACATAACTTAAAATCTCCATCTAGCTGGAGTCTTCTTAATTATCAAGATTCAATAAATCCATTATAACAGTCTTAATGCCATTATTAAAGAACGAGTCAGTACAATATTGTGCTATATGTAAAGCCCATTTAAATATATGCTGTATATTTATGTTGCTTGTTTCCTACATTTATTACCTCTTAACATTTGTCCAGAACCTGGGTGACCATTTTTTTAATGTTTATGTGAAGTTTGCCTAGTGTGACAATTCAAAGCTACACTAGCGCTGAAGAAATAACTCTTCAACCAGTTCTTGCCTTTATGACCATTGCAGGGTCCATCAATCATGTCGCCATTCACATGCTTTGCAAACAGCATGCAATTTCACTAAGCAAAAATTGTAAGCTCAGGCATGGTTCACTTAGTGATACTGATGCTACTGCATATCATTTAAGTGAATTCAAAAGAGATGTAAGTGAAGTCAGGTAGAGTGTAGAATGTCACAGATTAAGTTGGGTTTGCAAACTTTGCAACAACACCATGTCTCAAAATGACAAAGGAATCCAAGTGAGAAGAAATGCACCTGTCCTCAGTCATTTTCAATCTATATACGTAGCAAATGAAACAATTATAGAATCCTGCCACCTAACAAAACAAAATCAGTTTGGTGTAATAGTTAAGGCATCATGCTAGAAACCAAGAGAGAGGGAATTCTAGTCCTGCCTTAGGCACAGAGCCAGTTGTGTAACCTTGGACCAGTCACTCTCTCTCAGCCCTAGGAAGCAGCCAATGGCAAACCACTTCTGAAATATTACCAGAAAAGTATAGAGACTTTCCAGGCAGTTGTCTAGAGTCAAAAACTGTCACAAAAAAGCAATTAAATTCAGAACCATACCGCTCAATGGAAAGAATCAACCTGCCAGTCTGTACAACTCCTGAAATTCAAGTTGTGCGTTCAAGGTAGCTATTCTCTTCCTTTCTCCCTTCCCTTTCCTTGAAACAATATCTGTTCTTTACAGCAACAGCTATGTGAGATCCTGACCTGTCCAAGCAGAGTGGGAACAAACTCTGACAGTGATTTGGTCCCAGCTGCGCATGCTATATAAAGTATGCTATATATTCCCTGCAGCATTGTGCCAAAGCCTTCTATGTCATCTTTCTATCAGTGATCCAGCCATGAGCACAGTCAGCTTGGGCTTCTATGGCTAGATCTCCATGGATCCACATTGAAGCCGTGTCAGATCAGATTCCTATTCTGCCTGCAGAAATGCCTGTCTAGGTTGATTGGCAGCAAATTCTGGTAATGACCTTGTACTTCAAAACATTTTTGGCACCTCCCCCCCCCTCTTAAATCTATTCATGAACATTGCCCACTAAAAATGTTTGTACAAGACAGCTATAAACATCAGGCCGATATAAGCATCATTCCTTTTACCCACTTGACAGAGTAGTGATTGAAGTACAGCTCCTAGTACCTCCAGCTAACCATTGCCAATTATGAGGAATGCTAAAGAATTTGTGAGAGGTTCTTCTCACACTGATAAAAGAGTCTGCAGGTATTAAAACAGGAAACACATGCTGACTTTCATGGAAGAGGCAAGTTTTCAGCCCACTGCATTGAAACAAATATGAAAAAATGAACAAGCACCTTTCCTGTTTCAACTGTCTCTATGTAAGTATCTCACTTGAAAGTAATCATTGGAATTTTTGGGTTATAATTTTTAGCCTTCCTTCCAATAAACATATTTCACAGAACTCTGATATTGTTTCTTGAATTAACTATTTTGAAGTATCCAAGAAAGAGTTATAGTTTCAGCATTAAGTGGAGAGCCATAAATCTTAATCCCATTACTGAACTACTTGTCTATAGAAAGTTCTGAAGTGGAAGAAGGATTGCACACAGATCTTGATAACAAGCTAGCTGTTAGTGTCATGAGGAAAGAGAATTTTTCATATACTTTGTTGGAGGAGGAAGATTCAGGTCAATTAGAGCACCTGAAGTTATACAATCATATTACTGGCAATGAGGTGGTGATTTACATGAGGTAATTGTTTACATAGCTGTGGTATGATGTTTTGTCCATTTTAGGTTTGGTTAAATTGTGAATTCATTTCAACAGGACTTAAGTATACTGGTTGGTGGAGTTCTATATGCAAAATATTCATTAATTTGACAGATTAGCAGAATGCTAAGAAGCATGCCTAATTTTCAAAGTATTATATACATTTATTCTTGGTTTTGAAAGACCTAGAACTAAGACGTTTTCTGACAGAACAATTAATGACTTATCTCCAGAAAATATGGGTGCTCCAATAGTGGTGGCTTTAAACAAGAGATTGGATAACCAATTGTCTGAAGTGGTATAATGTTTCCTGACTACAAAACCTCTATGGTCTTTTCTAATTCTGTTATTCTGTTATTTTGACATATTTCCTTAAGGAATAAATAGCATTGTACTACTAGCTTTTCCACATTGTTTTTTCCTGTGTTCATGTATTTTATACTAGTTCAATCCATTCTTAAGCATTGCCACCACCAGTATTCTTAGGCTGAATATCTACGCCATTTGTTGAAAATTGCAATTAATGGAACATAATTATGTAAAAATATGTCTACGGCTGATTTACTTCCTGGAAATTGAATGAAGAGTAACTTGTTAAAATTAAGAAATCTTACAACAGCATTATTCTTGAATGCTTAAAATATTTCTAGAGTTATGTCAGCTTTCTATAGGACTGGTATATGTCTTCTGCTAATGTTAGCAGTTTGTTTAGACATGATTAAAATGTTACTGCCTTTTAATATACTTCACACTGTAGTATTCTTAAATGCAATTAGAGCACCTGAAGCAAAACATACAATTGCAGCTATGCATGTGTGCCAGAGAGAGCATATTTTATTCATGTGGAAACTGCTATGAATTATCTAAGCATCCAAAATTGATACTTTTTCTTTTATAATTCTAGATTACTATAGAGAGAAATGAGTATGTACCATGTCTATTTGTAAAGACAGGGATTTTTTTTTTAAGGGACTTTTTTCAAATGATAAAGATCTGTATTTGAGCTGATTTGTTTTACATGATGATCATGCTGCATATGTAAATATGAATTAAAGCTATATATTATTCTATGCTGATTTATTACACTTGTTTATTGTATATAAAGGATTAAAATGACACTTTCTACTATTTGTGATATACCTTCTTTCATTTTTTTAAACATGTAACATGGTTCCTTTTCATATTTTCCTTTTAGATTACCTATTTTAGCCTTTGGTATTTCAACAAGCAGAACCAGCGCAGGTGGATAGACTTGGATAAGCCTCTCAAAAAGCAACTGGATAAATATGCATTGGAGCCAACTGTATTCTTTGGTGTGGTGTTTTATGTGCCTTCTGTCTCTCAACTTCAGCAGGAAATTACCAGGTGAATCTTGTAAGCTTGCATAGAATAATTCTAAATATAAAGTAATTAAATTTTACATGACCCTATTGAATTTGATACCAATTGTTTCCATATATCTTTATTATGGATTAGTCCTCCTAGAGCAAAAATCTTTCTGATTAATATATTATTTATTTCATGGAGAATGGATTTTAGCTCAGATAAACACAAGTCAATTTCCTTTGGTAGGTAATCAAAGCTGTTACCCTACTAAGCTGCTGAGTGAAGTCTCAGATTTGATGTTGAAGTTCTTAGTTGCTTTTTGTCCAAGAAAATAGGAGAAAATACACTGGGATGGCACCATTTGGGAAGCACTGGTTTACACTGCATGAGACAATATAAGAATCCAGAGTCAGATTTACTTAGAGGTGTCAAATATTGAATGTGAACAAGCAATTTGACTTTTTATTATTTTGTTAAGTTTTGCATAACTGAACAATATCAATTTCATGGATGCTCCTTTCATAAAAGGAGAAAGGGAGTTGATCTGAGTTAACAAAGAGTACTCCGATTTTAAGTCTCTATTTCACAAGCATAATCATCCATCATGTGATTTGATGCGCACACAGTTCACACTAAAAAGTCTTGGAAGTATGATTGAACTGAAGCAATTTACCATGAAGAAGTGGACTGCTATTTCTACTGATCAATGTGAGAGATGATCACTGTAGGAAATTATCTATATACTTCTAAAACATTTATGTCTATTTGTAACTTTCAATTGGGTGAAACACTGTGGCATCAGGCAGCAATGTTTGAATCAAGGTGTTTCAAATGGGCTAAATTACAGAATGTTTAAAAAATCTGGGACCAATTATTCCTGTGGGATTGAAATTTGGAAAAGTTGTGGCCTTTTTAGCACTGCCATGCCATAGTATTATTTCCAGTGTTCCCTGCTAGCTTTTCAAAAGAAAGGCTTATGGGGAAGCTGGCAGGTATTTTATTTATTTTATTTTATTAAATTTATACCCCGCCCTTCTCCTTGTTAGGACCCAGGGCGGCGCACAGGCATTATTAAAACCACAAAATACAAAATCGATTAAAATATATTAAATTATTAGACCCGTGCTAAAAACCCATTTTAAAACCATACCAAATTAATTTTAATTTTAAAAGTCAGAAGTAGGGGCTATCCTAGACCGGCTTGTTGGAATAGATACGTCTTAAGACGTTGGCGGAAGAGGCGGAGGTCGGGGGATAGGTCGTTCCAGAGGGCCGGGCCCGCCACAGAGAAGGCCCTTCCCCTGGGTGTCGCCAGCCGGCATTGCCCCGCTGACGGCACCTGGAGAAGACCCTCTCTGTGGGAGCGGATCGGACGAAGGGATGTATGGGGCAGGAGACGGTCTCGTATATAGCTAGGCCCCGAGCCATGGAGCGATTTAAAGATGGTCGTCAGCACCTTGAAGCGCACTCGAAAGGCCACAGGCAGCCAGTGCAGCTCGCGCAGGAGAGGTGTTACGTGGGTTTGCCTTGAGGCACCCATAATCACCCGCGCGGCCGCATTCTGTACTAACTGTAGCTTTCGAGTGCACCTCAAGGGGAGCCCCATGTAGAGAGTGTTACAGTAATCCAGCCGGGATGTCACAAGCGCTTGAGTGACTGTGCGAAGGGCTCCCCGGTCCAGTAAGGGGCGCAACTGGCGTATCAGGCGTACCTGATAGAACCACGGCCGTCACATGGTCCTCCATGGACAGCCGCGAATCCAGGAGGACGCCCAAGTTGCACGCCCTCTCCACGGGGGCCAGTTGTTCGCCCCCAATGGCCAGTGTTGGACTTATCTGGCTGAACCGGGGTGCCGGAAACCACAGCCACTCGGTCTTGGACGGGTTGAGTCTGAGTTTGTTACTACCCATCCAGGTAGTCTGAAATCCCAGGCCAGCAGATAAGTAAGTGGCTGTTGCCAGGTGGGGAAGGGTCAGAGGTGTTATTTAGCAGGTTCTGACCAGTTCTGGAGAACCAGTGGAGGAATTTTTGAATAGTTTGGAGAAACGGTAAATACCATCTCTGACTGACCCCGCCCCCATCTATTCTCTACCTCCCAAGTCCCAGCTGATTGGGAGGAAATGGGGATTTTACAGTAACCTTTCCCTGGAGTAGGGAGGGAATGGAGATTTTACAGTATCCTTCCCATGCCATGCCCACCAAGCCATGCCCACTGCCACGTCCACCAAGCCACGCCCACAGAACCAGTTGTAAAAAAAAGTGAATCCCATCACTGGGAAAGGAGTGAGTGGATGCACGGAGGTGGCACTATGCGGGTCATAGAAGGTGTGTGAAAAGTGCCATTCAACTTGGGAAGTATATTCTGTGTAAGAGGTGCCATATAGTTTGGGGAAGATATGCAAAGGACAGCATGGTCTAGGGAGCTTGGGTGAGGTGTATAAAAAGTGCTCTGTTGCTTGGGGAGTAGTGTGGTGCAAGTTAGAGAAGTGTGTGGATATGAATGAGGGCATGAGGTTAGGAATGCATTAATAAATTAGTAAATAAATATTTCTGAAGGATTACGCAACAGGCCATGAATTGTCTAGTTGCTAGTAAATATTATACAAGTAACCAAATCTATAGGAGTTATTATTTTTTCTTACTAACATACTGTATGTTGAAGAGACGTCAGCATCAAATCTGGGACATCCTTCACCAGTTTAGATTATTTAACAATTTTATATAATAGTAGGCCACGTGTAACAAAGACTATTTTCTCTACTTAGTTCAAGCCCAGACATGAACTCTGAATCTCTTGGAAGAATTTAATAGTATACTAATAGATTTAAGTGATGCTTCTTCTCGAAGAGATAAATTTTAATAAAGGATGGAATTAGATAAGATAATTAGATAAGGCTTAAAAATTGAAGTACAAAGAAAGAAATGGTAACGTAGGCTAATTTGTAACTTAGTAGAAGTGTAATGACATTATCAGAAAAAAGGGAATATGTGGACAAGTGAGGATCTATGAATGCAGAAAAAAATTGCTGCACTGAGATCCTTGTATGTGAATTAAGTATTTAATATCAGATGGGGATCATTACCTTAATATTTCCACTTGTTTATTTATTATTTAGATACAAGGGAAGTTGACTTTTGCAAAGTCACGCTGCTGATTCCAAAATTACTAACTTGGACAGTAGTTCTCTGGAATCTCATATACTGATTTTTCTTATTATCTGCTGCTTGATTTTTTTAAATGAAAAAACTATGGATTTAATCTGAAATTTCTGCACATAATTCCCTACTAAATTACAATGCCTGGCCTACCATATATAATACCATATGCATATATCAGTTATATAATATTATTTATTTTATTTATATACTCTGTTTTTTCTTATATGTTGAAAGTGTTATATGTACTTCTTGTTCCATAGAATCATATCAGCAAAACAGATAATATCAGTCCCCAATTTCCTTACAATCTAAATTATTTATAGTGCTAGAGAACTAAAGACATCTTTGTATAGGCATAGGTATGTATATGTACATCACATAATGTTTTTGACTATATGCATTTTCATGAATCAGAGGCATGTGAAAAAAACATTTCCCCCCATAGATACCAGTATTACCTACAACTAAAGAAAGACATCTTGGAAGGAAACATACCTTGCACGTTTGAACAAGCAATTCATCTTGCTGGCTTAGCTGTTCAAGGTAATTTCCACACTTGCAATCATGTTTAGCTTATTTAGGAGGAAGGAATTTGTATCACTGCTTGAGTAACATGTCCCCCACCCCCTGTTTTACTTACCTTTAGCTTCTTAGCACCTGCGAAGCCTGTGTTTGGCACACATATGTGTGCACAAAGCAAACGAATAACAGATTTCAGAGCATTTCACCCCTGACTTGTGGGCATTCTTTTTTGTTCTTTTGTTGTTATTATTGAGCGAAATATACATGTTTATGTAACTATGTTTTTTTCTGTATGGTTTTTGTTGTTGTTGTTATATAGTTTTGTAGGATGCTTATATTTACTTGACTGAAGCAGCAAAAATACTTGTATGAGTGACTAAATAAGACATATCCCACCTGGTCTGCAAAAATCTTGATGACCACTAGGTGTCAGATTATAGAATCCTTTTTGTATCTCTTTGCTACCATCTAGTGCAGTGATGGCGAAACTTTTTAGGCTCGCGTGCCAGAAGGGGGGAAGCACAGGGGGGGTCGTGTGTGGGTGTGCTGCACCCATAATGCAATGCGCGACCCCCCCAGTGCGTATGCACGCACTACAGATCCCCCCCATTTTTTACATGCTCTTTTCGCCCTCCCCAGGCTCCAGAGGCTTTATAGGAGCCTGGGGAGGGCGAAAAGAGCCTCCCACTCCCCCCTAGGCCCTCTGGAGGCTTTATGAACTTCCCTGAAGCGTCGGGAGCACTCAAAATGACGCTGCAAGCAATCGGAAGTCACTTCCGGTTTCGGCGGCGCATCATTTTGAGTGCTCCGGAAGCTTCAGGGAAACCCTCTGAAGGTCGCTGAAGCCTCCGGAGGGCCTGGGAAGCCTCCGAAGCACTCAAAATGACGCGCCACCGAAACCGGAAGTGACCTCCGATTTGCTTGCAGCATCATTTTGAGTGGCTCAGAGGCTTAAGGGAAGCCTCCTGAAGGTTGCTGAAGCCTCCGGAGCACTCAAAATGATGCTGCAAGCATATAGGAGGTCACTTCTGGTTTTGGCGGTACATCATTTTGAGTGCTCCAGAGGCTTCCCAGGCCCTCCGGAGGCCCTCCAGAGGCTTCAGCAACCTTCAGGAGGCTTCCCTGAAGCCTCTGGAGCGCTCAAAATGACGCACCACCGAAACCGGAAGTGACCTCCGATTGCTTGCAGCGTCATTTTGAGCACTCTGGAGACTTCAGCCTCCTGAAGGTTGCTGAAGCCTCCGGAGGGCCTCCGGAGGGCCTGGGAAGCCTCCGGAGCACTCAAAATGATGCACCGCCAAAACCAGAAGTGACCTCCGATTGCTTGCAGCGTTATTTTGATCGCTCCGGAGACTTCAGGGAAGTTCATGAAGCCTCTGGAGGGCCTTTGGGGGAGGCGAGGGGGGGTTCTTTTCACCCTTCCCAGGCTCCGAAGGCTTCATAGGGTGAAAAAAGCATGAAAAAATTCAGCTGGCCAGCACGTACATGCGCGCTGGCCAGCTGACAGGGCATCGCCTCGCGTGCCCTGACAAATGGCTCCGCGTGCCACCTGTGGCACACGTGCCATAGGTTCGCCATCACTAGTGGTTATCTTTGCTGTGAGTCTGTGGGCTTTAACTTGAGAACCGCATATTCTCAAGCCGCTCGGTCACCTAATACCTCACATAATTTTGATGATGATGATGATGATGATGATGATGATGATGATGGAAGTATGCCCTTATTCTGATTTTTGAAATGTTGGATGTATGAAGATTCCTATTAATCAGTAATATTTTTGCATGGATGTTTTATATTATAGAAGAGATTGGCAAAAAAGTTGTTGGCATGGGAATGGGGAGCCATGAATATTCATTTTATTTTCTGTTATACTTTACATGTTGACAGCAATAATATTGTGCTACATAGAATGATAATTTTGTCAGTGTGATAGAAGAAATGCACCACAATAATTTATGTGACAAACATTCTGCCCTTTTGCATTTACCCCAGCTGTCTCTCAAATCATAGTGATTCAGTAAATAATTACTTAATTGCATGTGTTGTAATATATCTATTTGTGTTGTTTATATGACTTCTGGGACTTTGGATAGGAATTTTCTCTATGCATGCAATAATTATTTGTGGCCTTTTGCTCATCTGTCAAATAATGCTTTGTTATTAACAGAATTACTTTCCAACAGAATTGTATGTTAAGTATTTCATTTCTGCCTGTTTTGTTTTAATTCCTCAGCTGATTTTGGGGATTATGACCAATATGAATCCCAAGAATTTCTACAGAGATTTGCCTTGTTTCCTGTGGTAAGGATGATTAAGTTTCTCTCATGTTTGGAGATATTTAAAAGACAGATTAAAAAAAATAAAATCAGTCCTGCATGTTGATTCAGGCAGTTCTCAATTTATGACTACAATTGAGCCCAAAATTTCTGTTACTAAGCAAGACAACTGTTAAGTGAACTGCTTCCATTTTATGACATTTCTTGGCACATTTGTTAAGTTAATAACACAGTGTGTTAAGTGAATCATTTGACCATGAGGATGCTATAATGGTTGAAAATGTGAAAAACAAGCATAAATCACTTTTTTGTTTTAAATTCAAATATTTACTAAACAAACTGTTGTAAGTCGGGAACTAATGTACATCCAACTTGCTCTGTGTGTGTGTGTGTGTGTGTGTGTGTTTATAAAAATTCATGACTTGGGACATATAGATTAACACAGATCAAATTATTCAATATGGATCCCATCTGGATTTTTTAAAATATCAGAATGGAAAAATAAAAAATGATTAGGCTTCTTTGATTTCAAACAATGGATGTAAATTTATCATTTTGTGCATGTTTATATAAGTCAGATTAAATATTATTGTTTATACTTTCTCAGTTTATTTGTTTTCTGTCGATGTTTCAACATTCAACTGTGAATGTTTTAATTATTGATCTTATATAAGTTGCTATGAGTGTATTGATTTGATGACAGACATACTGTATATAAATAACTGAAAGAAAGGCAGATGGAGTAGTATATGTTCATATTTTTAATTCATGTCTTACAACAAAAGGAGTTTAGGATGTCAGCAATGGATAGAAGAATAATCACAATGCTTTGTTTTCCATTTTTAAGGGCTGGTTGCAAGATGAGAAGATGTTAGAAGAAGCAACTCAGAAAGTGGCATTACTCCACCAAAAATATAGGTATTGGTTCTGAATTTATGACATTGCTTCAAGTCTGAAAGTTGTCGATGATTGCATATTAAATTGTTGCTATAAAATAGGGAATTGTTTAAATTAGAATTGATGATGAGAAATTTAGTTCCCTTGTCAACAGAAATCAGCTATGTTAACACAAAGTCCTTCTTCTGACCCAGTGATTGAAATCTGGTGAATCTATTTTTCATTCTTTTGAAGTAATAACTACACCAAAAACACTGTAAGCTTATGGAAGGTTTAACATGTATTTTAAACTGTGATTCTGACAAATGAATGTAGGGGATTTCATCTTTCCTGCTTGATGTGGCTCTTAGGCTACTGAAAACCCTGTTTATTAATAGTTGTAAACATTTAATACTTTCCATTGATTAGAAAGACATGATAAATACTGATAATCAATTCTGATTTAAAGGGAAACTGTTTTACTTTAATAATATTGTAATTACAAACTGTTTGAATATGGAGAATGGATGCCTTAGAATCATTAGCTACAATTTTCAGAGGAACAATCTTTTCTTTAGAGTGGTCCCTTGTTTGGAATCTGAAACAGATCTATTAAATTCTGCTTATGATAGATTTGCAAGAGACCTGAAAATGCAAATATCATTTTGCTCCTTGTAATATTTTGTACTTTGTGTGTTATTTTATGGTTGGATTTAAATAAGACACTATTGTTATTAGTTTAGGTAAGCAAACTACAAAATTTATTTAAGCTGATTACTGAATCAGCTTAATTTTTTTGAATGTGCAGAATACATTGAATTGTAAAATAACTCAGTGCTCTGAGTTCATAAGATATGGTAAACTATTGTGTGTCTGTGTGTGCGCGTGCGCAGGCACACACATATACATCTGAGCATTTGCTGATCTGCTTTATTGTGTTAAGAGAAAAACTACATTTTGAAGCAATTTATGTATGTAAACTTTAAGTGATATACCCTTCCAAAAAGTATTGCTGATACAGACAGAAACTTAAGTGTTCCAACAAACTAGTTAGGCAATTTTTTCTTTTCTTCTTTTGAAGGGGCCTCACACCACCTGATGCAGAGATGTTGTATATGCAAGAAGTTGAGAGAATGGAAGGTTATGGTGAAGAGACCTACCCTGCTAAGGTAAAAGTTAACACTTTACTGAAGGCCTGTATCAGTCAATGTTGCACAAATATGATAATTAAGTTCCCTGTTGCATTTTTAATTTTCTTTTTTTTTTAAAGTATCCTTTCATCTTGTTATAACCCTGATAATGTTTTTTTGTTAAATCCCTTAGCAGAAACACCTAGATGTCAATCCAGAAATAGGACTGGAGTTTCTATTTGGAATGCAAAAATTTACACTGAAAAAATTCTGGATTTTATGTTAACCAATAAATATAGCAAGCATAGTCTTGTAATACATAAAAATTGTATTCTATATCTAGTAAACCTAAAAGGCAGGATTTCAAATACATAAACAAAATGAGTTCAGTACATTGACAATGTTGTGTCATCAGTGTGCAATTTACAATTAGAAGAAGCTGTGCAGGAACTTCCTGAAAGTAGTAATATACTGGATGAGGGCAAACAAGCTGAAGCTAAACTTAGATAATGTGTTCTCAAGCGCAGGAATTAAGTAGATGACTTATTTTGGAGTAGATAGTTTATCCTCTAAGGAAGAGGTTCATTGTTTGGGGACTAATCTCAACTCCCAATTGTCACTAGAGGCATCATTGGCCTCAGTGGTAATGAAAAGATAAGCCTAATTTTTGCTGGTTGCAGGGTACAACCCTTCTGGCCTACGGTAGTCTGGCCTCTGTCATTTATCCTCTATCCTCTAATAACTTCAGATTTAGATTACTGTAATATCCTTTTCTAGACTATCTTTGAAGACAGTGTTGAAGTTGCAGTTGTACAAAGCATAAGTGTCTGATTGCTAAATGGATTGGTGAATGAGATTGTACAACACTGGTCCTGAAAACATTACACTCATTGCCAGAAGGCTCCATAGTTGCTTTTGAGGTGCTGACATTAGTCTGTAAAATCCAAATAGATGAAAATCCCAATATTAAAATAGCACTTAGCAATAACACTTATATATGGCTTCATAGTGCTTTACAGCCCTCTCTAGGTAGTTTACAGAGTCAGCATATTGTCTTTAACAATCCTCATTTTACTGACTTCAGAAGGATGGAAAACTGAGTCAACCTCGAGCCAGTGAGAGTCGAACTACTGGCAGTCAGCTTGTAATTCTGCATTCTAAGCACTGTGCTATACCACCATGACCTTCTCTTGGGGCTATAAAATCATGCTACAGAAGACTTCTCAGTAATCCCACAAATTGATTTGGTTTATAGTGTGCTGAATCTTTTCAGTGGTAGTATCTCAATTAAGGAAGTCTCTTCAAAGGGAAATATGGATGATCAAAAGCTGTCTTCATTTAGATGACAATTAAAGATATATCCATTCAGATTGGCAGATAGAAAATAACAGTGAGTCTGGGATCTGTGTTTTTGGGATTTCATTTTGCAGAGGCATCCCCAAGTAAGATATATCATTCCAGTATTATGCTTACGAGGATGACCAATGTTTTGGTATGCAAAAATAACAATTACTATTTCTGGAAATGCGCAGCGTGCAATCCGAAGTGTCCAATAATTGGTTTCTAGAACTCTTGTGTAATTCTGCAGGGATTGTGTATATTATGTTTTTAAATTACCTTTTAATTAATTTTTCTATTTGGAAAAATTATTGGTTAATCATTCATTTAATGTTATTTATGTTGCTCTGTGATAAACTACTCTGATAATAATTGAATGTCGAAAGCATTAATTATTTAAGGAATTTTCGGAGGTTATGTATAAGGAAACAAAGCTATTTCCTTATTCTAGGAAGCATTGCCCACAACAATATCCTCAAATTGATACATGGTTCCTTTTTGATTAGATAATCAGGTAAACATGTTGGCATATGATTTTTGCAATATAATTTATTTTTTTATCTAGTTGTGGCTGAATAGTTGCTGTACTAACATTAACAACTTATTTTTTCATTATCATTATCTAGGATAGCCAAGGAAGTGACATATTCATTGGAGCTTGTCTTGATGGAATTTTTGTCAAGCATAAAAATGGTCGACCTCCTGTAATATTTAGGTGAGATTTTTTTCCCAAGCAAGATGAGAAGTGTGATGTTTCATAATCCTAACAATCTCTAGCTTTTAGAGCTAAGTAAGAACGTATTGCCTGTCTTAAAGCCATACAGGATATAAAGCTGTAGTCACACAACTAATGAGATCTGCACTGTGATTAATTGACATGCCATCAAGTCACATAAATAGATTTCCTCCATAATAATCTGTACCAAAGCTGGTATTTCAGGTCTTTCAACAATGCACTTACCACTAGTGTAAGTGAGTCTATCCGCCTTGCTGCTGATCGTCCACTTCTCTTTCCCTCCACCGTTCCCAGCATTAGAGCTTTTCTCCAGAGAGCTACTTCTTCACATAATGTGTCTGAAATAGGGTAACCGGGACGTGATTATTTGTGTCTCAAGAGATAACTCTGGGTTGATTTGTTTGTTTCCTTTGCTGTCCACTGTTTTCTTAGGGATCTTCTCCAACATTAAGGTTCAAAAGCACCGATACTCTTCCTATCCTGCTTCTTCAGAGCCTAATCTGTGCTATGAAATTCTTGTTTATCTTTGTGTAATCACTGTAAGGATTATTTAGTGTGCGATCTCTTAACCTCTGATCATAGAAAGTGATTGATTGTTTCCCCCTTCCAAGTTAGTAGATAGGGTTCCAAATTCAAGGGGTAAGTTTGACTTTAAACTGGCTGCCTTCCTTCAATGAGAAGCTCTTCCTGAAATTGGGGAATCCCTACCTGAGAAAGTCTCAGGAAGAACACAGAAGGGATAAGTTTCCAAGCACTTCTAACTCTTGTCTGCTTTTTCTTCCCACTTTCATATTTTGCCCACATCAATACCTAACTTAAAAGACTCAGAGAGTTGAGGACACAGCTGTGATAGAATAAATTTACTAATACAAAAGCCTTTAGTAATAAATAAAATCAGCCACTGCAAACTCTAGGATTCAAATGGTATTTGCAGCAGAAGCAGCCTCCAGATTCAAATCGTACATCAGTTTTCCCACCCTTAGATTATAATGAATCAGAGGCATTTATTTCTAGAAGAAGTAGTTGGCATTGGTCTAGTAGTAGAAGAAGTAGTTGGCATTGGAAACCATTGCTTCTGGTTTCAGGCCATCAGCTTTGGGTTTTAGTTTAGTTTAGTTAGTTTAGTTTATTAAATTTCTATACCGCCCTATCTCCCAACATGGAAGTCAGGGCGGTGCACAGGAGCTATAAAATATAAAAATACAGACAGTCAAAAAAGTTAAAACTAGGATTAAATAAAATTTGGCCTGTGCTAAGAACATTTATTAAAACCCAGCTAAAATAATAAAATAGCTATGTCAGCTATGCCAGGCCGCCCATACGGAAAAAGTATGTTTTTAATGTCCGACGGAAGAGGCGAAGGTCTGTGATTGTACGGAGGTCTGGGGGGAGGTCGTTCCAGAGGGCGGGACCTGCCACAGAGAAGGCTCTTCCCCTGGGAGTCGCCAGCCGGCATTGTCCGGCGGACGACACCCTAAGGAGGCCCTCCCTGTGGGAGCAGACAGGTCGAATGGAGGTATGTGGTAGTAGGCGGTCCTGCAAGTAGCCAGGTCCGATGCCATGGAGCGCTTTAAAGATGGTCACTAAGACCTTGAAACGCACCCGGAAGGCCACAGGCAGCCAGTGCAACTCGCGCAGGAACAGTGTTATGTGGGAGTATTTTGAAGCTCTAGTTGCTGACCAGGAAGAAATGGAAGGGTAGAAAATGATGATGCTTCTTCCCTGTTTGCAATTATGTAGGACTCTGGTGTATAAGATCTTTGTCCTTGACCTCAGATGGTGTTAGTTCAGCTTTTGCAATCCCTTGTATGGAGACTAAAGCAAAAGCAAGCAACTGAATAACTATAGCTTTGATTATAGCTTCAAAGTTGAAATATGGCAGGGATCTAACAACTTCTAACAACTTCTGCAAATGTGTAATATATGTACAAATCAATATATTTTTTACACAGGGAACTACATAATTATATGTGAAAGTTATGGGTGTTTAAATTTCTGTCATTACTCTTTTCATATGCAGGTGGCATGACATTGCTAATATGACCCACAACAAATCTTTTTTTGCATTAGAATTAGCCAATAAAGAAGAGACAATCCAGTTCCAAACTGTGAGTTTTTATTCTGATACATTTTAAACAATTGTGATACGAGGAAACAATCAGATTCTCTATAAATGAGAGAATATATAGATATGTCTATGTATGATATGTAAATCTGTATGTATGTGGGAGAGAAAGTTGGTGTCTCTGAAAGGTGACAGTCTCTTAATTTTTTATATTATCTTGCTATTAGAGCAAATATTAGCATAAGTCCTATAATCTATTAGCAGTCAACATAGTTGGACAGGAACAGCTCTGTTCATATATTCTCCCTACCAATATACATATACATATGCATATACCTGTCATATGTTCTGCACTTTGTCACTATAGCATTCAGTGAATTAAAATATACTTATTTACATCTCTCTCAGGAGAACTCCAGGGCACTGCCTGCATGGTCTTTAAGAAGATGTTTCTAAGCTAGCTTTTTATAATGAAATAATTCTGCTTTATTCAGAGATAGATAGCATCATATTTTTGCTACCTTTTGGTCTATTTTTTCCTCTTTATTTATAAAGTACTTGCCAGAAAACAGGTCTGGTTATGGCAAAACATGATTATTTCTCTCTGCGTTTGGCTAATATTGCATTATTGATAGTGAAATACTGCTATCTTTTATATATATATTCTAACAATATTATCAGTTTCATTGCATTTTTAAATATGGTTTATCATAATCCTACATTCATATGATAAAAGGTACATGCCTATTTTGTAAAGGAAGAAGAGTCTGCATCTGCTTCCTGTTTTGATAGCTGTTATTCCTATCTGTGTGTGAAGTAACTCCCACAGATATAACTGTTTTGTAATGAATTCTGATATAAACTTACATTGTGATAATAGTGTTCTACCTATGGTATATGACTTGAATTGGTTTTGAGCTTGTTGCATTTGATTGTTCATATGTGGGGATCATAAATAAAGTATCTCTAGAGAGGGCAGGCATGTGTATCTGGTGGGATTTTGCTTTTCTCTGCTGTGCATGACCTTTATGCTGGGCCCACCCAAGAACCTGCTTTGTTTCACATGTATCTTTTCTGTTTGACAGGAAGATATGGAAACAGCAAAATATGTGTGGAGGATGTGTGTGGCCAGACACAAATTTTACAGATTAAATAAATGTAGCGTGTAAGTACCATATCTTTTAGCTTCTTAACGGCATTTGACTTTTATAAATAGCTAACTTACTTTCTTTTTGAAAGCATATTCCTGATGCTGGGACTGAATTATCTTAGACATTTTGCTTTCATCATTCATATAAGCAGCCGTGTATGGTGCAAGAGGTTTTCTTGCTGCAGGCTCTTACTAAATTGAACTGTGATAAAATATTACTAGCACATTCTAGAACTAGTGTAGAAGAACTGATATATGAATTTGCAGTACTATACAGATATATGATTATATATCTAATAGGCATCTCAATGCTTACAACATCTATAACCATTGGGATGCCTATAAGTTTGTCAGATGGCTTTCCTAGAATCTCAGAATTTAAAAATACAATTGAAAGAAATGTCACATGTTGTGGATGCTGCAACACTGGATGTTTTTAAGAAGAGATTGGAGAACCATTTGTCTGAAATGGTATAAGGTTTCATACCTGAGCAGGGGTTTGGACTAGAAGACCTCCAAGATCCCTTCCACCTATGTTATTCCGTCATTGGAAATAAATTATATCAACTCCAAAGATACAATACTTTGATTTTTAAATGAAAATATGTATTAAATTGATGAAATCAGAAGATAATCACCCCAGCAGTATCTGTTTCCCAGCGGACAGTTTGTGCACCATTTTAATAGCCATATTCTGTATTGTCATACTTCTAGCAAGCCCTTTATAGATTTAAACAGAATGATGGATCATAGTGCTGATCTTTATGTTATGTCTTTTATGAAGAAGAGCCAAGTTGGGTGAGAACATTCTTACTCTCTGACTTTTTTACCACTTCAGAGACTGATGAAAAGATACTAGCTTGCCTTCTTTGGGAAAAGGACATACAGTATTGGAAACATATTTGCCTTAGATCAGGGCTAGGCAGAAGGTAGGCGATTGAATCAGTATAGAATTTGAATTTGTGTGTTTACTTGCTTAACACATTAGCAGACAGCTTTCTTTCAGACAGCCTAATTTCAGAAGAAAAATGCCTTTTTCAAGAACATGGCTTGGCCTCTGTAGAAGATGACATGTTGAAAGCGTAGCTGGTCCCTTAGTGCACCATGATCAACTGCCTGTCTATATAGAATTCCTTTCTAGAAGAAGTTTTAAAAAAGTAAAGTCTTCAGGACAGGTACTTTGCAATAAACTAAAACGATCAAAATGTACATGAAAGAACCAACGTATTTTAAAATACATCTGGCAGATTATTGTAGAATATCTCTGCAGAAGATTGGATCAGACAAAATAACTTCTGAAGTAGAGGCATTAGGGACAACTGAGAAGTGATTATATAATAACATACTTAATGATCCTTTCCCAGATGTATGTTTGTCTGTAAATAACATAGGTAATAGAGGTGAAAACTCCAGGCTTGCAATTTTGGGGAAAAACGCAATTGCGCTTCTTAATGAATGTAGCAGAGATAAAATTATTCAGGAAGTTCACAAACATAAGCAAATAAAGTGTGGGAGGTTTTTTTTTTTAAAGACACTGGCCAAATTACCTTACAAAAAAGAATTATATTCAAGCTTTTATCAGAATTGTTGATAAAACAATGGGAATTTATATTCAATCTTATAATTTTGAAACCACATAGAGATAATTTCTACTGTTCAGGATATGAATGAAACTCTGGCATACTTGAAGAGGCCTTCCCCTTAGGAGTAAAAGGAACAATCATGGAGACTAAAACAAGCAGATACAGATATAAAAGACAAAGGGGGATTCAAATAAATACAAGAAGAAAAGGGAAAAATAACAAAACAAACTCTTTATATTGACCAGTTAAAGATCTAGAATAGTATTTAAACTTGAACTTGTATTAGGAGTTAAGAATATATATTTCAGGTATAATTAATATTTTAAAAAACATATATTTTATTAGTGGAGAGGGGTCAGAGCAGAAAAAGACCCCCACTTATATTGGTAAAGGGTATTCCCTTGATAACTCCATTGATTCATTCTTCATCTAAGACTCAACACAGAGGGAGGGAGGATAGGTTAGGAATGAAAAATAGGTTATTAAAGATTTAGAGATTAATCTGGAGGGAAGATTTCGGGTGAGAATCGACATGAATAGGTCTAGAAATTTCAGAGGGAAAAAAGTAGAAACAAGATTGTCTCTCTTTTTGTTCCAAAGAATTCAGTGAATTAGGAAGGCTTCTGCCTAAGTCACATCTAAATGTTATCTTGTACTTCTGTATATATATATATATATATATATATATATATATATATATATATATATATATATATATATATATATATATATATATATATATATATATATATATATATATATATATATATATATATTTAAAAAGCTTCAGCTGCTTTTGCCTAGATAATGATTCCTGCATTTCTCCATCAGGTTAATCTTTTTTACTTTTTTGGGGAAGAATGTGTTTTTTAAGACATACCTTCTTTTTGGAACAATGTGTTTAAAGAAACATCTTATATAAACAAAAACAAAAAGATTCAATTCTCTCCCAAATGTGAGTTTGCCACACATATTCGAGGGCCAGAATAAGAATATTGCAAAGTAAAAAAAAAAGCACCTCAGTAAGTTTTTTTATTTACAGCAGTCAAATTTTTTGTTTTTAAACAATGAATATGTCAGGGTAACATTTTAATGGATAGATGCATAATAACATCTGGTGCATAGTGTTATTTGATAAAGTTTCCGGTAAAATCAATTGTATGACAGACCAAAGTAGGGAAGAATTGTTTTACAAGGAATGATGGAATGCCATTGTTCATATAAGTGAGAGATGTCCTGGAAACAGTTTGTAATTAACATTATGGGCATGTTAAAACATACCAGCACTAAGTACATTTTTGAAATTCATTTTTTTTAAATGTAAACAAAGAAGAAAGAAGTCTGCTTCAAAGAATAGCCAAGAAATGGAAATGGAGCTGTGGGAAGAGCCAGGTTAACAGATGTGATTCCTATTATAGTACTTTTTATTTTCCTTCTATGACCTAAAAATCCTCCATATTGTAAATAATCAAGTACCTTTGCAAAACGTCTTAGTTCCAGAAAACCATAACTTCATAGTCTTTAGCTATCTTTTTCCATTTTTTTTGCACTTTCCTTTTAGAAACATTTTAAAGCTTTTGCAGAGAGAGAGGACTCATCTATTTTAAGCCATAAAGTGTAAAAGAAAGAGGAGGATTAATTGTACTAGCCAAAATTGCCAGAATGTCAGTGTTGATTTTGACAGTCTGAGGGTTGCAAAATGAGACTGTGGGGGTGCTTTTGCTCTAGTTGCATACAGTCACTCTATTTTGTATGTAATCAATGTTCAATGTTAATTATGAAAAAAAGAAAATTGTTCATGAAAGATGATGCTGATCTTTAGATCATGAACAGGATTCATAATCTTAATATGTTAGATGTACTCAAGTTTGTTTCTCAGAATACATGTATAAGGAAATAAAGCCCTTTTCAGCCTAATGTTGGTGCTGGGATTTAAGCATGTACAGTACTTGGATTATTTTACAGGAGATGTTTGTCTCCTGGTTTACTTAATCTACAAGATGACTTTTTTTTCTAGCTATGAGGATGCATCTGTATTGTTATCAGGAAAACTATAACATGTTCATTAAGTCACCAGAAGTTGTTCAGCTCAGGGGAGGGTTTAAAAAAAAACTTTTTGTGTAAATTAGGAATTAACATTTTAAAATAGCAGTGGTCATTCTTTTCCTTTTAACTCAGGCCTAGTGGTTAAAAACAGAGAACATGAGTTCCCATAGATAACTAACAAAACCCTTCTTCTGTAAAAGCAATCTTATGTTTGCTGCCTAAGAAGGGTTGGGTCTTAACCAAGGAGAGTTGTTACCCTTAATAAACCAACTTAAAAACCTATTATGATGTCACTTGCATTTGTTTATAGCCAACATCCATTTTCTTAATGAGCTATTTCATTGCCTCTGTTTTGTCTGCATGTACCTTGTCTTTAGAGACTCCCCAGATTCTTCGCCTGAGGAAGGCTCTCAGAAATCTTTCCTCATTCTTGCCTTTCCACGCTTTCCAATTCTTTCTCGTCCTTCTCTGCCCAAAGGGTGAGCCAAAACACAAAATCTTTCTTTCTTCTTTCCTCCTGCACACTTTGCATGTCTAGTATTTATAGTGCACCCACAGTGATGTGGTTTAAAGCAGCCTCTGGACCTTGATTTCCAATAAATATACCATCTCTCTATCTGTCTGTGCCCTACACATATGAAGAATGTGGGTGTGGGTATGTAAGATTTGTCATTTTTGTTTCAGAATAAATATGTTAGGTTGGTGCTTACAAGAATAGGTAAACATCGTTACATTGTTGATAAGCCAATGATTTCTGTCACAAGGCCAATTAATACAGAATACAAGATGTGCAAAAATAAATTATTTGAGGGAGCCCTTAACATATTGCTCCTTTTGCATACAGGGACAGAGCTGAGGCAGAGAAAGTTCAAAAACCAAAAATTTCAGTTAGAATGCATCCATCCATATATCTTGAGCTACTGTATAATCAATTTTAGCCATGGTATGAAGAATGATCTTTAAACCAGACCAGTAGGTTTTAGGTAAATAAGCATAGCTTCTATTTTAAATTCCTGGCATGTTCTTTTCTTTTTAATGGCACTTGTCATGCATCTCTTTGGACTGGTTAGTTGTTTGAGAATGGTATAAAAAGAAACCACAAGCCACCAAAACGAGCCTTGCTAAAGTATAGTTGCTATAAGTTAGACAACAAATAAACCATATCTTAACCATGATTTACTGCCTTAAAACTATATAATATTCACAACCCCAAACACATATTGTACTATCACAATGTTAGCAACTTGCATATCTCTGGGAGAAGGGAGAGAAACTAACTGATAGTTGATCACTGTGTGAGGCTAGGTTGAAGCTTCCGTGTCTAAAGATATGGAGGCATGTAAGCAGGATGCACAAAAGCCAGGAATCTTTGTCTGAAAGATTCCTTAAGGGAGGGAGGTAAGAAGGAACTAAGCTGTTAAGGAAACCAAGGAAAAATCTCACCTGAACTAGACAAAAGAGCCTGAGCACATTGAAACCCCTTCCCCAAATCCCATCAACCAGACTTGTAATTTAACAAGGCAAGAGTAGCTGCCACTCAAGGCTTTTGAGGGGATAAAACGGATCATAAAGCCCTCCCATTCTTTGAGTTGTCTATGGATCCAGACTTGGTGCCTTCTGATTCTCTGGCTAGTGCCTGCCATCCTAGTTGAGAAGGATGTGGGTAAATGTGGATGTATATAAGTATGAATGAATGTGTGTGTAGAGCAAATATGAGGGTGGCTATTTTCCAGTGATGGTAAGCTGAACTTGGGAGTCATGTGACAACAGTCTCACCTGCCTTAATAAAAAAACTATGTTTCACATTTGAACATTGATTCCAGGTGATGAGTTTGAGGGTGCTAATCAAAAAGCATGTATCTCTTCCTCCTCCTTAGGCTATGTGGAACATTACATGGAATTCTTATATATATATTAATATATTTGTAATAGATTGGTCCATATGTTGATTCGATTTCTCTGGGTTATGATATGTCAATCAATAGCAGGCATGGCTTTCTTGAAAAGTGGGTAACATATCTAGCTATGCATGCTGTTCTCATCCATGTTTGCCAGTATGTCCTGTTCACTGTTTGATAAAACTACATATAGCATTGTGAATTGACCTCCCTTCCCCATCATTTAGTTTATCAACAAACAAGGGAAAGAGGAAGATTATTTTGAAGTTCACTTAGAAATTCACCGGTTATGAATAATCACATAACTTGTAGTTAGGTTGTAGATGAATTAGCTACAGTTCAGGTAGGTGAACTCTGCTGATGGCTAAGCAATATTTATTATTTATTTCTTTATTTTTATACCGCCCATCTATCCAATAATGTGACAATATTGTATTGTATAATTTTTCATAGTCTGTTGCATTTCTGAAAATTTAAATGGTCTTCCCCCTGGTAGTCTAATATGAATGAATGAAATATTGCTATGTTATCTGATGAGTATTCATAGTCTTTTTGACTCCCACTGGAGGAGATGTTTATACTTACATACATTACTTTGATCTGATGCAATATGCTTCCAGTTGTGAATGATTAAATCTACATACAGTATGTAATGTGATGGCAAGTGCCTCTTTGGGAGAAGAATTCTTTTATGAATTTGAATTGTTGCAAACTACTGTCCTAAAGGCACTTATTCCCACTAAGCATACTGAAATCTATGAATATGCATGAATAGGACTCCACTGTGATTGATGTCACTATAAAATATGTGTTATGTCATTATGCTTTGTAGACAAGCTCAGACAGTGACGGTGAATCCAGTTAGAAGGCATTCATCCTCCAGGTTGTCTCTGGTAAGCATGCCATACCTGAGCTCTTCCTTATTCCTTGAATTTAACCTGTTGATAACCATAGTTGGTCAGCTACTCCAATGAAGTACATTGAGAGATTATAATAAAATCTAGAAAAGTAGATGCATGCTAAAAGTAGATGAATGCTAAATGTTGTAACAATATCCTCTGTTATAAAAGCTAAGCATACCACACAATATTTTAGTATTACACATTTTAGCTTAAGTGTATGCATATTCCTCTGCCTGTGCACTGAAATGTAATATACCCAAACATTTTTCAATTATTTTCTCATTGCTTAAAAATAGTTTGCTCAAAACTACATACAGCACTAAGTTAAAGGAGAAAAACAAACTGAACACTAAGTTCTTTAAATATTTCATATGCACCTGGATAATTTAGATTGAAGCATAGGACTAAACATTTTGAGATGCTTAAATAGGTAATCCATTCTGTTCACAATATAATATTGCTTCAATAAGATAGGAAAATATATAAAATTAGCTATATTTCACAATCTCTCTAATATATTTTCAAGTGTCACTTATATTAGTGAAGCTAAGAATTTAGCAAGTATCTAACTTATAAATTAATAAATTTCCATTTTAAATTTGTAAATGCTGAAGACAATCTAAAGAATAAATGGTTATTATTCTCTTCTTTTTGAAAAATCCTCTTCAATATAACTTAATATATTTTATAACAATGCATGGGTTCCTATAAGTTGCTTTTTCTGGGAAGCAAATCACGTCCACTTCCTGAAAATACACATAACTGTGATTCATTGTCCAGTCAGTCTTGAATTAGGCTTTCTTGGCAATGCAAGCTTAAGGACACTAATGTACTGATTTTGTTGACTAATCCAGATTTTTTACAGCAGAGCAAATCCACAATAATAATTAGTTAATGTATATTTATTATTTGTTTATAAAAAGTATTGGCCGCCCATCTTGTATCCAGTGGCTCTGGGTAGCTTATACGTCTATGATTGGCTTAATAGAAATTTTCTAAGTTCTAGTGTAGAAAAAGGTGGTACAGTATATTTTATATAAAATTCATAATTCTATATTTGGTTGTACAGATATCCTGATTCAGTTTTTTACATGCAGGAACTCTGATACATACCAAGACCTTCATTTCTGCCAAACTTTCTTGTAGTTTTAATAATAATTATCAGAATTGATATTCTTGTGCTTAAAGTTTATGTGGATGTTAGAACTGGAGTAAAGTTTCTTTGTAATGGTTATCTATGTTTGCTTACTTCAATATGTCTCTAGCAGCCCAAACCACAGCCTTATATGATGCCCCCACCGCCTCAGTTACACTACAATGGACACTACCCAGAACCATATGCATCCTCACAAGGTAAAATTTCAGCATTTTTAGGAAACTGGAATATTTCACAAAATAACAATTGGAAAATGTGAAAAACATTTGGAGGATGTTATTGAGGAATCATTAATAGTTAATGGTGGACAGTTCTTAGAATATAGTTAGTCCTCAACTTACAACCACAAAGTAGCCCAAAATTTATGTTGCTAAGTGAAACATTTGTTAGGGGAGTTTTGTCCCATTTTACGACCTTTCTTGCTACAGCTGTTAAGGGAACCATTGCAGTTGTTAAATTAATAACGTTGTTAAGTGAATCTGACTTCCCCATTGACTTTGCTTGTCAGAAGGTCGTAAAAGCTGATCGCATAACCCCTGGACACTGCAACTGTCATAAATATGAATCAGTTGCCAAGCATCCAAATTTTGATCACGCAACTGAGGAGATGCTACGATTGTTATAAGTGTGAAAAAACCCATCATAAGTCACTTTTTTCAGTGCCATTGTAACTTTGAACGGTCACTAAGTGAATTGTTGTAAGTTGAGGACAACCTGTAATCAGTGGTTGGATTCACATAGACATAAGGCAGTATGTAAATTCAACAACTCTGGTTCATTCAGTAAACAGTGGTTAAACAAAACTTGACTTAGAACATGCAAACTGCTTAGTACCCGAATAAGGAACTGATTATATAGCTCTAAGGTAAGAAGATAAAGTGTTGCCTTCTCCCAGATCCAACTGTTTGTCTCATTAGGTTAGTTGTTGCCATTGGCAGCACCCTTCAAGTTCTCCAATAAAAAAAATGCCATCGTATGCTAGCTTCTTGTAAATATTGTAGGAAGAGAGCAATGTTTTCTATTGTGGCAAAAAAATCTGGAGGAGTCTGCTGGTGCCTTTTGTGACTGCAGCCCATGGAAGACTATGCCTTTTAATATAATGTGTTGGTTAGAAATGTTGCTACCAGACTCCTCCTGATCATGTGCTATCTGCATCTTTAAACTGAAGGCTCTGGAGTTTGAACCTGGGTCTTTTTACAAAACATTTATTCTACCACTGAGTGACTGCCTTGAGTTTCCAGCTGAAAATATAATAGCATTCTTATAAGAGCAAAGTAGAACCAGTGAACTTTATAATTAATAGTCATACTATTCATATTTTAGGAGGACAGTAAGAACTAATTACTAAAAGCTTGTTCAGCTAGTTTGCAGGGAGGAGAATTTTTCATTAGAACAACAGCACTCACTCATAGGTGCCCTTCTGGAAGTTATGTGCAGGGTCAAGGGCCAAAGTTGTATGCCATTATGAGTACTATGTTTGCAATAGTTAGGTTTGAAAAAGGTCTCTTAACGTTGCCAATAAAAATAAAATAAAACAAAAAGTCTTTAAGCAATTTTACTGTCTTCTGTTGAAAAAGGCACTCTGTGACTAATTACAATATAAGGAGGCTATTGGGAAGAAAATATCAACTGGAGACAGCTGCCCCCCTCCCTTGTCTCTCTCTCTCTCTTTCTTTCTCTCTCTCTCTCTCTCTCTCTTGCTCTCTCTCTCTCTCTCTCTCTCTCTCTCTCTCTCTCTCACACACACACACAGAAAAACAGCAAACAAAAAGAACTGTCTCCAGTTGATATCTGCAGTTGATATTTTCTTCCCAAATGTCTCCTGATATTATAATTAGTCACACAGAATGCCTTTTTCAACAGAACACAGTAAAATTGCTTAGAATTGCAGAGGGAGGGATTGGGGGGGAGAGAGAGAGTCAGTCAGTCTACTTCAGGTTTTCTTTCTCAGGAGGGGAAGGATGGGGAGAGTGAGCAGACAGAATATTGAATCTGCAATATTGGTTTTATTTCAATATCTGTATATTTCATTAAATAGAAGCTGCTTTTCCCAATGGGCTGGAATTAGAGTCTTGTACTTTTAGTATTTTAATACTGACAAGGAAGTTGTCATTGATTTACCCATGAAGGCATGGTTTTATTTTTAATTTTAAAAATACATTGGTGAAGTGAAGGAATGATATTATGATAGCAACTGGTTTTTTTGGGGTTTCTTGGTCTCTTTCTACTGTTGTGCAGATATAAATAGATGCCAACATTTATATTCCAGATAATCTCTATGGGGCGAACCAGAATGGCTATTACTGCCATTCTCAAACTAGCTTGGATAGAGCGCCGCACGACTACAATGGCAGAATCCGCAATGGCAGTGTCTACAGTGCTCACAGCACAAATTCCTTGAATAACCTGCAGCACTACATGCAGCCATCACCCATGTCCTCCAACCCGAGCATTACTGGCAGTGATGTTCTCCATTCAGATTATGTCCCATCGCATCGGCATAGTGCCCTAATACCACCTTCTTATCGGCCTACCCCAGATTATGAGACTGTAATGAAGCAACTCAACCGAGGAATGATGAATTCAGACAAACAGAGTCATTCCATGAGAAACCTCAACATCGGCAATTCATACGCTTACAGTAGGCCTGATGCCCTGGTGTACAGCCAGCCTGAAATCCGAGAACATGCTAACTTTGCTTCCCCCCATTCTGGTCATTACCCATTTAATCTGAATTACAGCTTCCACAGCCAGTCCGCATATCCGTATCCCGCTGAAAGGCGCTTGGTGGTTGGAGCCGTGAGCGTTCCTGAGCTAACAAATGTTCAATTGCAAGCCCAGGAATATCCAGCACCCAACATCATGAAGACTCAAGTATACCGCCCTCCGCCTCCTTATCCTTATCCGCGACCTGCTAACAGCACACCAGATCTATCCAGACACTTCTACAGCAGCAATAGCAACCCTGATCTCATCACCCGACGGGTCCATCATTCTGTCCAGACGTTCCAGGAGGACAGCCTCCCTGTTGCCCATTCCCTTCAGGAAGTGAGTGAGCCTTTGACATCGGCCCGGCATGCTCAGTTGCAGAAGAGAAATAGCATTGAAATTGCTGGCCTGGCGCACAGTTTTGAGGCCATGAGGATTAAAGAGAGAACCATGTCAGCCTCAACTGCAGATGTGGCTCAGCCAAAGGTGATCCCTTCTGGGTCACAGACTTCTGTATTCCTAGAAAGGGCAAAGCAAGAAGAAATTGAGGAGCAAGAAGATCATGTGAATTATGGGCATAAGAAATCTCTTTCAGATGCAACTATGCTCATTCATAGCAGCGAGGAAGAGGAAGAATGTGAAGACGAAAGCAAGGCTAATCCAGCTCTGCCATTCATCAATGGAAAACCCCAGCTTCCTTCACTCCTGGCATGTTATCCAACTGAATCTTTATTGAACTACCCGTATAGTTCCGTTGCTTCATCTCCTGGTCCTTTACATATACATGAGCCAAAATTGCACATTACTGAGACTGACAAGAGGGTAAAAGATGTAAGTCCCTCACACATCATGGGTGACTCTCAGGTGCTAAGGAGAGGAGATGGACTGTTAACTCCATCTGTGTCAGAGTCTGACTTAACCATTTCTGCCCGGTATAGAGTGCGGAAGGATTCTGTAAAGAAGAGACCAGTGTCTGAATTACTGTCAGGGAAGAAGAATATTGTGGAAGGGCTGCCTCCTTTAGGGGTGAGTTTTCTGAAGACCATCTTCTTTTCTTCTTTTTATGTCATATTTGAAAAGCTCTTCATGTGAATCAAACAAGAAACCAATGGCATCATAAGTATATGTCTCTATTGGGTTTGTCTACTGACAGCACAGCAATGAACATGGGACTGAAAGTATGAAAAGAATATGGTTTATTTTCAAGCTATGGTCCCTTTCATGGCCTGGAGAAAACTAGTATATACATATTAACTTTATGGAGATCTCGTGTTAACACTCACATAGAAGTAGATCCACATGAATTTTTAAGCTCGAAATAGATCTATACTAGTCTCCCTGATTTATTTATTGATCAGCTCATAAAACTAACACACACACACACACACACACATATACTTGTGTCACAACTTGTGTCATATATATAGTGGCTCATGGTGAACTTGTTGATCAGAAAGGTCGGCAGTTTGGCGGTTTGAATCCCTAGCACCGCATAACAGAGTGAGCTCCTGTTACTTGCCCAGCTTCTGTCAACCTAGCAGTTCAAAAGAATGTAAAAATCCAAGTCGAAAAATAGGAACCACCTTTGGTGGGAAGGTAACAGCATTCTGTCCTTCGCCATTTAACCATGCCGGCCACATGATCACGGAGACGTCTTTGGACAGCACTGGCTCTTCGGCTTTGAAATGGAGATGAGCACCGTCCCCTAGAGTTGAGAACAACTAGAACATATGTGTGAGGGGAACCTTTACCCAAATACATATATGCATATATGAGGCATGGTGGCTCAACAATAAAAAATGCTGTTAGCTGGAAAGCTGGTAACCCGGGTTCGAGACCCAAGTGCTGCACAATGGGGTGAATTCCTATTCCAGTCCACCTACCATTTCAAAAACATGCAAATGTGAGTAAATAAATAGCTACCACTTTGGTGGGAAGGTATAACAATGTTCCATGTGCCTTGGCCACATGATCACAGATAATTTCTTCAGGCAACACTAGCTCCCACAGCCAAGAAATGGAGATGAGCACCACCCCCTAGAGTCAAATATGTCTGGAAAGAGGAAACCCTTACCTTTATATAGCGTATGTATACATATATATATCTAGCTGTACCCGGCCACGCGTTGTTGTGGCCCAGTCTGGTTAAATGGCCAACCAATCTGTCTGTAGATCTATACCTGCACACACAAACATGTACACACAACCACCGTATAAGCCCTACCTACCTACCTACTGTATTTCTCCCTCTCTCCCTCTACCTATCTACCTACTTACCTACCTACCTACCTAACTACCTAACTACCTACCTACCTACTGTATTTCTCCCTCTCTATCTCTATCCCTCTACCTACCTACCTACCTACCTACCTACCTACCTACCTACCTACCTACCTACTTACTATATTTATCCCTCTCTCTCTGTATCCCTCTACTTTACCAGCAGAAGCTCCTCTTGGCCCCTACAGGTAGGGGCAAGAGTCCTGGAGGAGGAGGGCGGTGGCGGCCTCAGATTCTTGTGTGGGCGTGGACCGGCATTATCATTTGTGGGGTCGCCGATGCCGATGCCGGCAACGATAATGCTGCCTCACGCCCACACCTCTTCAGCAACCTCTCTCGCCGGCGGTAGTTGCTAAGGAGGCGACTGTTGCGCTGATGACGGAGAAGCGCGGAGGAGGGGTGGTGGCACACACTGCTCCACGTGACATGGGAGAAGAAGCAGCTGGGTGGGAGGGGCTGCGAAAGGGATAGGGATGAGAGAACAAGTGAGGGAAACACGCAGAAGGGCCGCACTCCGTATTTACATTTCCGTGGCGTGTACCTGGCAGAGGTGTGACATCTACACAATCTATATACTGTATATCATTGGTGCTGTATTTGATAGGAACGTTGTGTGAAAACCTGAAAGCAATTGGTGCAGTACTTTCTGATATTACCTATTTTGAACAAATGAACAGTTACATTTTTATTTATATAAGATGTATAACTATGTTATGATTCATTAATTCATGAAGAGAAATTATATGTCTACACACACAGAGAGCCCTAGAGTACCAGGTTTGAATAGGGAAGTGTTCATATTCTTCTTTTGCTTCAAAATTTGGACCACTGCACTTTAAGCTGCCTCTAACACACAGTGTTATTTCCTTATTTATATTTCCTCCTCCTTGAGTTCCATGGGAGAGAAAAAAGCAAGATTTTAACCATTCTTACTGAATAAATTGATCTCACTGAAGCTGTAGCTGCCCTGCCCTAATTTTCAATTGTTACTCTCACTGTTCATGAAAGTCCACTTTCTTGGGCAAGTCTGTTTATTAATTCTGTGAAATTTCAAAAACTTAATGATGAAATAAAGACAGGCAACATGGAAAGAATGTTGCTGGCTATCATTATCTGTAGAGTTGTTTGTGCCAGAGGTCCTTTCCTAGTGTGTGGGGGGAAAAGGTGAAGTATTTATCTAGTTGTGTACCAATTTTGTTGCTCCTCTAGCGATCCAGTTTGCCTCTGGTTTCTATCACAATATATTTTGAAAGATTGTCTTCTTCCAACAGGTCATGAAAAAGAACAGAGCTGAAGCTAAAAAAATAGGACCGTTGAAGTTAGCGGCTCTGAATGGACTAACATTATCTCGTCTTCCTCTGCCAAGTGAGGGGAAGGAAGAATCTCCCAGAGCAACAAATGATGAACGGGTTGGTCTGATGTTTGTTTAGGATTGTGGATTGTGTGTTGAAAATTCTTCTCTAATGTTTAGTTATTCAAATTTGGCTAGCCAAATCTTGGATACAAGAACAGTATTAGGATTGGTCATCAGCTTGTCATTCATCAGTTTCTTTTGACTGCTTAGGGTACATGTATATTTTGAAGCTGGATTTATTTATTTAAGTTTAGTTATTTATGTACTACTAAAACTCTCTTGCAAAACTGTGTGTCATAGGGCAACAGATTTTGAACTAACATGCCTCGAATGGGTTAATGTATAAAATGTATCCAAAATTCAGAACCCATGACTCTCAAAAGAATAAAATTTAGAAAAGTTATGGCTGGTTACTGTTGCTGCTGCTATACTGCCATTGTGATCACGTGATCTTTCATTTTTAGTGTTGTGTGAGTTTCAGCCATCTTAGGTGATATCTCCCTTGGGAGACAGCAAAGCGTCCAGCGGAGCATGCAGCTAGAGTAAACGTTGCTAGTGTACACATAATTAGTAGACTAGACTCTGTTAAGTAAAAATAAAATAGCTTTTACTGAAGTTGTAAAAACTACTGAACTAAACTACTGCTTAACAAGCAGTGATGTTAAATCGAGTCAAAACAAAGTCTTACAAATTGCTTACAGTCAGCAAACACCATCTTCCTTCTTCAAACACAGCTTGTTACAGCACACGAGCAATTCAGTTATCAAGCAGCAAATCCAGCAGAGAGAGAGAGAGATGCGCTCTCCTGGCTTCCTCTTATAGTTGGAGATAATTGCACTTCCTAATTGCACTCTAACATTCCAACATCCTTAAAGCCACAATGGCCATATTCATTATGCTATTATATATTGTTTACCCAACTATAGGAGTCTACTCCTAACAAGCCATTTCACTCCCTCCCCGACCCAGCAGCTTATCTGCTGGCAGGGCAGGGCAGGGCAGGGCAGGGCAGGGCAGGGCAGGGCAGGGCAGGGCAGGGCAGGGCAGGGCACATTTGCGATAGTCTCTGCCAGATTCCCACAGGGAAACTCAGTAGGGAAACTCAGCCAGGAAATTGGACATTTCTCCTATTCCCACTGCTTTTTTGCCCGGCCTTTTGCCATTCTCTTTCTCTGTTTAGATAAAGAAATATCTCTGAAAAGATGACCAAGGCACAGTTTGCATAGTTTCTTCATTGTGGCTTAAAAATATTTACTTACCATGCTATTTGTTTCCTACAACAGGGGGCCTCAACCCATATTTTTACACTACCATATATTTATGGAGGGAAAAAGCTCTAGTATAATTCCATCTGTTTTTCTGTATTTTTAGTTTAAAGGTTTGGAACAACGGTTAGACCAAGGGATGGTATTTACGGAATATGAACGGATTCAGAAGAAAAGGCTTGTAGAAGGCGACTGTTCAATAGCCTGTCTCCCAGAAAATGCAGAAAGGAACCGATTCCAGGATGTGCTTCCTTATGATGACACCAGAGTTGAGCTAGTCCCTACCAAGGAAAATAATACGGGCTATATCAACGCATCACACATTAAGGTAGGGTTAGAAATAAGATATGTATTCATAAACAGTTCTTCCACTTAAATTTCAAAAATTTCTTAAAGTATTGTTCTTCCCAATATCTGATATCATACTCAAAATATATATGTTAATATAATTGCTTGATAATGCTAGAAGATTTTCAGTCCAACATAGAGAGAAAGCACAGATTGGGGAGTTGTCATTGGCACTATATAAGATTGTAAACATAAAACAATTTCTTAGTTTTAGCTTCACTCTAAAATCCACTGAAAAAAGGCATTTCCTGCCCCCCTCCCTCTGAAGGAATGGCCTTAGAAAGCATCTTTTTTATCATTCTGATTGGTATGGAAGGAACCATGTTTAAAGGAAAGAATAAACATTTATTTAGTTCCATTCTTCACATTTAGGCTTTACAAAACTTTGTTTCTGGGATTAAACACATAAATTAAAGAAGATGACTGGTTTTTCTTTCCTTTTCTTTGCATTATGGACCAGTATCCTTTCATAATCTTGGCATCTATCTATATCCTATTTTTTATTTTACAGGTCTGTGTTGGGGGCATGGAGTGGGATTATATTGCAACCCAAGGCCCTTTGCAGAATACATGCCAAGATTTCTGGCAGATGGTATGGGAGCAAGGAATTGCCATTATAACCATGGTGACGGCAGAAGAGGTAAATCTATCTTCCTGAATCATCTCTCATCCCTCAAAAAATATAATTTTGAAATGAATATACAGGTCAGCCTTTGGTTTTAAGATTATTTTTGTCTTGACTGGATTCCAGAAAATGATGTAGAGAACTAATATGGAAACATCATTCAAAACCAACACATACTTTCCCCAGTTTGGTGCCTTTTAAATGTTTAAGGACTGTAACTAGTAGAATTGTCAGCCTGCCTTTTTTCTATCTGAAAATATGGGAAGTTGCATTCCAGTATATCTATAGGACAGGGGTAGTCAACCTTTTTATACCTACTGCCCATTTTTGTATCTCTGTTAGTAATAAAATTTTCTAACCGCCCACCGGTTCCACAGTAATGGTGATTTATAAAGTAGGGAAGTCAATTAAATTAAAAAAAGGAAAGTGCTTCTGTTATGTATGACAGTTGTTCAAATCCCCCGGCAACAGCCAGTCGCGTCTGATTGGCCAAGACGCGACTGGCTGTGGCCGAGAGCGGGAGGCGCGCCTATTGGTTCCCTATCTGACAGCTCTGAATAAAAGAGCTGTCAGAGAGAGAACGCGCGCTTTTTGGGTTCTAACTTACTGTTGTAGCCGTCTTGTGCTGTTTTGTTGAAAGCCAATAAAGCCGTTGGATTTTACCGGGTTTGGACTCCTCTCTCTCTCGACGAATATAACACTGGCGACGAGGGCTGGGGCCCGGCTTTAATCCTCCTACGTACCGGCTTTTCTCCCTACGGGACGAAGAGTACACCGTCAGTCCGCAACTATTCCCTCAGCCTAAAATGGCCACCTTGCAGCCTTTCGAGCATTTCGACGCTGCGACTGAATCCTGGGACGCATTCCTCGCCCGTTTTGACTGTTTCCTGCTCGCGGGCTCCCATGGGGAAATCACCCCGGACAAACGCCTCGGACTTTTCCTAGGATGTGGCGGGCGCGCCGTCTTTGCAGTAGCGCGGAACATCGCCGCTCCAGCCGCGGTCCAAGACGTGCCTTGGGACACCTTGCGAGCCCGCCTCAGGGCCCACTTCGCCCCGGCTCCCTCCATGATTACGCGCCGATTTGCTTTCCGCCAATGCCGGCAGCAGCCCACCCAGTCCGTGGCCGACTTTTTACAAACTCTACGCGCCTCGGCCATGCTCTGTGACTTCGCCGCCCCATTTCTGGACGAGTCGCTTGTTGAGCAGTTCGTCTGCGGCCTCAAAGATGTCAAGCTGAGGCGCAGACTTCTGGCCCGCTCGGAGATCACATTAGAGCAGGCCGTGGAAGACGCCAGGGCCGCGGAGTTGGCTGACGCCACCACCTCCGAGTTCGCCTCGGGGCAGCCCTCCCCTAGGGCCTGCCTGATTGACGAGCTCGCTCCCCTTGACCCGCTGGATGACTGCCAGGACTACGGCCAGGTGGCTCGTGTGCAGGCTTCCCACCGCGGCCGCGCCAGAGCTCAGCCTTCCCGCCCGCCCTCAGGTCTCTGCATCGGGTGTGGGGGGGGCCATGCCAGGGCCGATTGCCCTTTTCGGGCTACCATCTGTCGCAGATGCAACAGGAAGGGCCACATCGCCCGGGCCTGCCGCGCCAGCCTGCCCACCTTGCCCCCACCAGTGGAGTCCCGCTCTATGGCCGCCCAGGCTGCACCGTCCTCCACCTATGACCAGCGCCGCCAGCCTCGCCGTCCACGTCCCGGGGCCGACTGCTTTGCGATGACTGAGATCCGGGACTCCGTTCCTCTAACCCCGGATGACCGTAGGCGACTTTCTACCTCCTTGCTCCTTGAGGGGCGCCCGTTGGCCATGGAGGTTGACTCGGGGTCGTCCCGGTCCCTCATCTCATGGCCTCAGTTAAAGGGCCTCTGCCCCGCCATCAAGCCCAAGCACCTGTCCCAGCCCGCGACGTTGCTCCGGGACTACCAGGGCAACCCCATCTCTGTAATGGGTCAGCACAGTGTCCGCGTCCAGTATGGACGTTTCACCGGCCTCCTACCCATCCTGGTGGTCGAGCGCCCCCTCACAGCGCTCATAGGCCTTGACTGGTTTCCCGCCCTCGGCATCTCGGTCCAGCGGGTGCACCAGGTGCCTACCACCTCTCCCGTGGAGGCCGTCCTTGCTGAATTCCCAGATATATTCGACGGGGCCCTAGGCTCCTACAAGGGCACCCCCGTCTCCTTGAATCTCGCCCCCAGGTCGCTCCAATTCGGCTCAAGGCCCGCAGGCTGCCGTTCGCACTGAAGCCGCGTGTTGACGCGGAGCTTGATCGTCTTGTGGCGCAGGGCGTTTTGGAACCCGTTGACCAGGCTAAATGGGAGACCCCAATCGTGGTCCCCATCAAGCCCGACGGGTCCATACGCATCTGCGCCGACTATAAGTCGACGATCAACCGCGGGCTTCAGGCGAACCCATATCCAGTTCCGGTGGTGCAACACCTGCTCCATTCCCTGGGGCGGGGGTGCATCTTCGCGAAGCTGGATATGGCTCAGGCCTACCAGCAGTTGCCGGTGGACGACGATGCGGCTGAGGCTCAGACCATCGTCACCCACCGAGGAGCTTTCCGCTGTCGCCGCCTCCAATTCGGCGTCTCCGTAGCCCCGGGGATCTTCCAGAGCCTCATGGAGCGTCTGCTCCACGGGCTCCCGGGCGTCGTGCCGTACTTCGACGACGTCCTGATAGCGGCTTCCAGCATCTCAGACCTCGCCGAAGTACTCCGGAAGGTCCTCCGTATTTTCAGGGGCGCGGGCTTCAAATTGAAGCTCAGCAAATGCAAATTTGCTGTGCCACGGGTCGAATTCCTGGGCTTCGTAGTCGATGCCCAGGGTATCCGCCCCACCCCGTCCAAGGTCGAGGCGATCCACAACGCCCCCACGCCTGGCTCTAAGACGGAGCTGCAAGCGTTCCTCGGCTTGGTTAACTTTTACGCGCCCTTTATTCCCCACAAGGCGTCACTAGCCGAGCCGCTCCATCGATTGCTCGATCGCTCGGCGGCCTGGCGCTGGGGCAGCCGCGAAGCGCATGCGTTCGCGGCTGTCAAAGAGATGCTGACGTCACGGGCCGTGCTGGTTCAGTATTCTGACAGCATGCCCTTGACGTTGGCCTCTGACGCCTCCCCCTTCGGTTTGGGGGCGGTCCTGAGCCATGTCCTGCCCGATGGCTCGGAGGCCCCCATTGCCTTTTATTCCCGGACTTTGTCTCCGGCGGAGCGCAACTACAGCCAGATAGACAAGGAGGCTCTGGCTGTAGTGTCCGGAATAAAAAAATTCCACGAGTACCTGTACGGCCGTTCCTTCACCGTTTTCACCGACCATAAGCCGCTCCTTGGGCTTCTGGCCGGCGACCGGCCCACCCCGGCAATTCTCTCGCCCAGGATGACCAGGTGGACGGAGTTCCTGGCAGCGTACGAGTACACGCTGCTTTACCGTCCGGGCAAGCAACTGGGGCACGCAGACGCCCTCAGCCGCTGCCCCCTCCCACGTACGGACCAGGAGCCGGTTCCGGCCCTCTCCGTTCTGGCCGTGGCCGACTCGGGCCTCCCTCTCACGTCCACGGACGTGGCGGCTTTGACCAGGGCCGACCCCATCCTCGCCCGGGTCTCCACCTGGGTTCTGCGGGGGTGGCCCTCGGAGGCCCTGCCGGCCGAATTCCGGCCCTTCAAGACCCGTCAGCTGGAGCTGTCGCTCCACAGCGGGTGCTTGCTCTGGGGGGACCGGGTCATCATTCCCCCCCCCTTACGGCGTCAGGTACTCGAGTCCCTCCATGCCACGCACCCAGGCATAGCTCGCATGAAGGCCCTGGGCCGGAGCTATGTCTGGTGGCCGTGCATGGACGAAGAGGTGGCCGCCTTCGTTGGCGCATGCCAGGCGTGCCAAGCCTCTCGCCCCGCCCCTGCCTCGGCTCCCCACCGGGACTGGGATACTCCTAGGTCCCCTTGGTCCCGCATACATATTGACTTCGCCGGCCCGTTCCACGGCCAGTCCTTCTTGGTGGTAGTGGACGCCTACTCCCGCTGGGCGGAGGTCATTTTGATGGCCTCCACCACGGCTGAGAGCACCGTGCGCGCGCTCCGGCGCCTGTTTGCCACGCACGGGTTGCCGGACACACTGGTCTCCGACAACGGCCCCCAATTCCACTCCACCACCTTCCAAGAATTCCTGGCCTCCAGGGGGATCCGTCACGCGCCCACGGCCCCCTATCACCCTGCCGCCAACGGCCGGGCGGAACGGGCCGTCCGCTCGGCCAAGGAGGCCCTCGGCAGGATGGATAGGGGTGATTGGGCCGCAAGGGTAGATGCTTACCTTACGGGTCAGCACTCTACGCCTTGTCCGGCAACAGGGAAAAGCCCCGCGGAATTGCTGATGGGCCGCCGCCTGAGAACCGAATTGGACAGACTGCACCCCCACTATAACGAGGTGCAGCCGTGCAATCTGGGGGTTCCCCCTTCCCGTTCGTTCAGCGTGGGCGACCCCGTCCTCGCCCGCAATTTCACGGGGGATCCGCGGTGGGTCCCTGCACTCATCACTGGACTAACGGGCCCCTGCTCTTACAGGGTTGGACGACCTGACGGGACCGAGTGGCGGCGCCATGTGGATCAACTAAGGCGCCGCCCCCCAACCCTGGCGGAGCACCTGCCATCAAGGGGCCCGGACATCGCACCTGTAGCCCACCGCGGGTCGACGCAGGCCTACGACCCTCAGCAGCCGGCGGCCGCCCCAGAAGCCGCGGACGAACGTTGCCCGGGGCTGCCGGAGCTCGACCAGCCCTGCCTGGGTCATTCCCAATCCTCTGGACAATACCCGGGGCTGCCAGACGTTGATCAGCCCTGCCTGGGACGCCCAGTCTCCGCGGTGCCTCCTCCGCCACAGTCCGAAACATCGGCCCCCAACTCACGACGGGCACACACAAGCCCGGCCTACCCGATCCCCGCACGCCGGGGGCTTGAGTCCAACTCCTCCCCGCGCACCACGCCCCCTCGCTGCGACCTACCAGATCAGAAGGCTTCCGGAGAAAGGCTGGGCCGCGATGACGCAGTCCGGAGCTACACCCCCGGCAGGGAGGAGCTTCGACGGACACATCCTCCTCCCTCGCTGTCTGCCGCTGAACTGAGATGTTCGGGGCGGAGCCGACGTCGCCCCGCCTACCTCAGCGAGTACGTATGCTAATGGGCCCGCATGCGTACTCGCTGGGGGGGAAGGAGTGTTATGTATGACAGTTGTTCAAATCCCCCGGCAACAGCCAGTCGCGTCTGATTGGCCAAGACGCGACTGGCTGTGGCCGAGAGCGGGAGGCGCGCCTATTGGTTCCCTATCTGACAGCTCTGAATAAAAGAGCTGTCAGAGAGAGAACGCGCGCTTTTTGGGTTCTAACTTACTGTTGTAGCCGTCTTGTGCTGTTTTGTTGAAAGCCAATAAAGCCGTTGGATTTTACCGGGTTTGGACTCCTCTCTCTCTCGACGAATATAACAGCTTCAGTATCAGACAAAACCCCTACCACCCACCATGAAAGCTGGAACACTCACTGGTGGGCGATAGGGACCAAGTTGACTACCACTGCTGTAGGACATCAAATTGCAATGTAGCCGGTTTAGGAATCAACAGTAGACATTTGAATGTCTCCTGATTATTGTATCTCATTGGTCAGTGCAACTCCCAGCCCACTTTGGATTACAAGGTATTTGAAAAGGTACCCTGAAGATGAAGGAATGAAGAATTAGTAAACTCCCTGGCCAAAAGTAATCATTAATTTATTATTATTAATTACATTTATATCCCGCCCTTCTCCGCAGAGGACCCAGGGCGGCGCACAGGAGATTTAAAATATACAAAATAGAAAATGGATAAATAATTTAAAATACATATTAAATTAATAATATATTAAAAATAAGTCTTATGGAACATTCTGCAATGGACCTCTTTATTCTTTTGCTGATTAGACATTGTATTTGCAGGAAGGCGGCCGAGAGAAAAGTTTCCGATACTGGCCACGACTTGGTTCAAGGCACAACACAGTGACCTATGGGAGGTTCAAGATCACCACTCGCTTCCGCACAGATTCTGGTTGCTATGCCACTACAGGTTTGAAGATCAAACACCTCCTCACAGGACAAGAGAGAACAGTTTGGCATCTTCAGTATACTGACTGGCCAGAGCATGGTTGCCCAGAAGACACAAAAGGGTTTCTGTGTATGTGCTTGCAGTTTTTTTTACTTGCTGTTCATTTTCTATTATTTTTTCTATTTTGTGAATACCTGCTGAAACAAAATAGGTCTGGGGCTGATAATTGCCTGCATGGAAAACAAAATAATCTGCAGGTTACCCCCAGTTTAAATTTTGAAAAGGCCAGCCTGTAAGGCTGGAGATATGAGGGATATCTAAAGAGAGCCTTGAATAAATAAGTTTTGCCTTACAGTTATGGCTCCCCCAGGCCATGTATGAAGTCTAAATGCACACCTTTCACTGTGCATGGTAATCTGAGTGCTGTTATGTGCAATTGTAAGGTTAGCCTATCCCAACATCAGCCTTGAAATACATTGTAAAAATACTAAAATCTAACGTTAACGTTATTACAAGATTTCAACCTTTGTGTGTGTCTCAGTGTCTCTGTGTGTGTGTGTGTGTGAGAGAGAGAGAGAGAGAGAGCGGGGGGGGAGGGAATTTATGTGATATGTGGACACCATCAATAGTTGTTTAGGCTCTAAGCTAAAATGGAGTTTACTGCAATATGAAAGAATCATTATGTGTTTTGTATGTTACTCTTAATCTCTCTTCCTCCCACATTGCCATAAGGATAACTGAGCACACTTTTGTTTTCATTTTGTTCTGTTTGAAATGTCAGTAATTTATGCATTTAAAAAAATCGAATCATTAGGTTTTGATCACAGTTGTCACCTAAGAGAATATGAGAAATTGTTGTTAAGGAGACACAAGTAAATTCATCTCATTTCAGAAGGGAAGGTTGTGCAGAGCAAGCAAAGCTGAAATTTCAACATTTCATTGAAAAAAGTTAATTATAAGTTATTTAAATTCCTAGTTAGAAGGCAAAATATTTAAACAGAATGTATCTTTATTTATATGTTACATTGTGCTGAATACAGGTAGTCCTTGTCTTACAACTGATCACATAGCAATCGTTCAAAAATGCAGCAGACACATCTGGATGGTACTTTTAACCTGGATCGCATTATCATATTTTGTGTGTTCAGCAGTCAGTCTGCATTTACTTCTATTTGCAGCATTTGCAATAGGTGACTGTTATTTATTACTATTTTGTTAGAAACCTGCATTTGCTTCTAGTTTCTGGCACACACACACACCCCGGAACCAATTGGGATCCCTTAATGATTGCAGTGTTCACTTAATGACCACCGCAAAGAATGTCATCAAATAGGATCTGCCACGTGATGACCTGTTGAACGACCAGTATGACCTACAACAGGTCATTCAAAGGGCTCAATCACAGTCATAACTTGAAGATTAGCTGTAGATATAAACTCCAGGTGAGAGTTAGTGTGCAACACTGCTAAATTCTCCCTTCAATCAAAGTCAAGTTAATGATTTGATGGATACATTTTTGCAGTTTTATTGGTTGCAATATAGAAGTGATTTGAAGTATCTTTTTTTCAGGATGTTTGGCATCATCTAACCCCTTAGCCCTGATATTTTCTTAAGACCTCTTATCCAGCTACTAAGCTGAGTTTTAATTTTTGAACTCAAAAGTTGAATAATTCAATACATCGTTGGAATTTGGATGTACATTTTTCTTACTACAAAGTCCCAAAAATATATCAGTGTTATCTAATTTAAATATTTTCCGCTTTCTTCTTTTCCTCTGGATCCAATAGCATACTTGGAAGAGATACAGTCAGTACGGCGTCATACCAACAGTACTGCAGACCCTGCAATTCCCAATCCCCCTCTACTGGTGCACTGCAGTGCTGGTGTAGGAAGAACTGGCGTGGTCATCCTATCAGAGATCATGATTGCTTGTTTGGAGCACAATGAGGTAATTCCTTAATTTTTAGACTAGGAATTATGGGAGTCAATGGGAATACCCTTGAGGGGATACCCACTGAGAAAGCCCACCAAAGATTATTTCATGGAGTGATGGTCCTCACAATGCGCCAACCTTCTTTCATGATTGAAGTAACTACTGGACAGACAGTAATGTGCTTCTCTCCATGTTAGATTGGCAATTACAAAGTTAGGGTTCAAAAACCTATTCAACCCAAAATCCACAAAAACTAACACAGGCCTGTCAAACTGGCGGCCTCCAGGCCGGCTACAGCTTGTGCAAACCATGCCCACCTGGGCTCCGCAAAGGCAAAAGTCATCCCAATATGTCACAATCTGGCCTGTGATGTGATCCGATTTGACACCCCTAAGCTATCATGTTTTTTCCAGGAAGATATTTCTAAATACCCTTGACAGAGCAGCTCCTAAAAAGAGTATCATGTCATTTCCTTCCTCTTCTGTTTCTTTTCATTCTCTGATATTTAAAGACTTGTCATATAAGTGTCTATGTAGTTGTCAGTTCTTTAGGATAGTCCAGACAAAAAAAAACAAAACCACAAGTGTTAACACTACCTTTATTATAGGTTATTATTGTCACAGAAGCAGAATCTTGCAAGTCTGAAAGCACTTTTCCCCTCCCTTCCCTTTACTTTTCCAAGAACTAGGGAGGGGCCCTTCTGAGGGCCATCCTCATTCCTTCTGTAGGCTGAGATGTCTTTTGTCTGATCATCGCCAAGGCTGCTGTTCTTCCTCCTCCTCCTGCTCTTCCCAGATTATTCTCATAGTTCATTACATCAATTGTGGCTAATTATCACCACTTAAATAATTTTCCAACTCGTGTGTATGTTTTTTTAGGCACTGGATATCCCAAGAATGCTAGAAATGCTGAGGCAGCAAAGGATGATGATGGTGCAAACCCTAAGTCAATACACATTTGTCTACGGAGTTCTCATCCAATTTCTTAAGAGTTCGAGGCTTATATAGGTTTTCTCCACTCAAGCTTCAAAAGTCTACTTCTTTGCAAGAGTTTACAAAAACAGAAGTTTGCCTTCCAGGACTACATGAAGTTTGAAAATTCTGTACGTAACTGGACATTGCTTTGGCAGAGTTCACGTTGAAATGGAAAGGAATGTGTGTGCGTGTGTGTGTTTGTGGAGGAGTGGTTTGAAATGGGAATGATTCATTGTGTTCTTCCAATGAAACTGTATTCATGGTAGGCATACAATTGCTGATCCTAGGAAGACATTACTGTGCCGTACTGAAAATCACGGTGATTTCATTTTTATGAATGGAAAGCTATACTGATGTATACTTGTAGATAGCCTGTGGTGAAAGAAGTGTGCCCTGCCTATTCAATAGTCATAAATGGCTGAGTTTTTTTATGTCTATCTCTGTGTGTGAATGTGTGTGTGTGTGTTGATTTTTATATTGCAACCGGCATCACCAACAAGCCATTAAAGGAAGCACTTAAGACAGAGAGTGTTGTGCTGTTTTGTTTTGTTTTTTGCAGAAGTGGGGCACTTGTCTAGAAACTGCAGGCTACAGACAGCAAGCAATAAAAGAAATTGAGTATTTGGTTTAAGATTTGTAATGAGAAAAGAGTTAAATGGAAGATGGTAACGGCTGGTAAAGTTTGTGGTACATTAAACAAGTAGTTGGCAAATCTTTGAAGGGAAAAGAAAGAAAATGTGAAAGTAAAAGTGAGGAAAAAATGTACAGCTGCTGCTGTGTTATCCCCCAGGAGGAAATGATTGTTGGGTCACATTCTAAGACAAAAAAGTGCAGTAAAAGAAAAAGGTTATCCTGTGAAATCCTATGTAGCTCCTCAAAACTTCAGAAAGTAATTATTAATGAAGTGGAGCTCCAGAATGATTTATTTAAGGAATGGTTTGTTACTTCTGGTTGAAATGAAGTTGAACACGGATGAATATTTAAACACTTGTTTAAATATTTTATTTATCTAGAAAAACAGTATGTTTATCTGCTTAGCCTGCAAATTTCATTTTAGGAGAAGGTATTGAATGTGGAGCAAGTACAACAGAATTTGATTTAAAGTGGAATGTGGCTATTGGTCTGCATAATTTAGCAAAGTGGCGGTAAAATTGCCTTTGCTAATAATTCCCTATCAAGAAAGAAAAAAAGAAAAGAAAAGGAATAAATGTATTTTTAGAGTCACCAAATTTATTTCTCTTTTCCTCTGGATAACATTTCCAAAGCAGCCCCTCCTATAACATTATGCTAACATTAGAAAGTCTGCATGCTTCTTAAAGCAGAAAAGACTGACAGAAAGTGTACATATGAAAAGCAAAGGAAGTTATGTATTTTCCACTAGACTGTATATAGTGTGCCAAAGAGAATGGAAGGGAGGGAAGGATAGATGCATGTATGAATGCTTCAGGCAGTTGTACAACACAGTAAGCACAGTATGATATTTTGAACAACATGGGAGCTATTTCTTTAAAGCCGTACTATTTGTCCTTTTGAGATTATTGTATTTTGTTAAGCCAGAAGTCAAACTGATCTCTGTTTGTGGTGCAGACTCTAGGAAACATTTCTTTTAAACTTTAGTCATGTCTGTTCTTGCATTATACATTCTCCGGCTGAGATGTCAAAAGGTGTTTCTGTGATGCTTAGATTATTTGATTGATCTTCATGGCAAAAAGAACAAACAGAAAAATCAGATGGGTTGGTCACAACGGATGCTAATTCCCAGCGTGCAGTCTCGATGTTCCTTGTTTTTTCACCACTTGGGAGTTGTGTGTATGAACCAGTTTTCCATGCAATTTTTGCCATGTGATATTAGCCGTTTTTGGAAATGATCCATTTAAGATATTGGCTTTTGCCTATCATCTTTGAACCAGCATTTCATTTTTAAAACGCTATCTTCTTCAAAAGAGGTTTTCAGAAAGTTAGATATCTGGCAAGAACTTTTGATGGCAGGAGGGGGTCGTGCATTAGGGAGGGCCAAAGATACATTTGGAAGCATTGGGAGCTACAATATTGTACAATAATTTGCAAAATGATGTTCCTAAAGCATTCACTTTAACTTTTGAAATGGAGTATAGCAGTCCAAGTCTATAAAGGTGTCCAAATAGTTTTTGAAAATTCAAATTTTAATTTTTAAGGCTTGGTTGAATTCTATCTTTTGGCTCTCTGGCGTTCTGGGGAAAAAAATTCAGTATAAGTTTTCTGTATAATGAAACTGTTTGCTATTTATTTGGACCTGGCTTGTGCAGCACAAGGTGGAATTTTAATGTTATGGATAAACCTATTTATGAAGTGAGTTGAAACAATAGCAGGTCTGAGAGCTCAAGGATTCTGCTCTTGTCTGTTTCTCTGGTGCGATGTCTTCTAACTAACAGTTATACACTTGGTAGGGATGGGTGCAAGAAAGAATAAAATGATTTCTCTGTTCTGCGCTTGAATGGCCTTAATTAGCATGCACTATAGAGCAAAATGAACTGCAAAGTGAAGTCATCCTCTAAAGGTCTAAATTATATACATTTTGCTAACTTCCATGTGAACAGTGATAGACTGTTGCAAGCAACATGATTTATATGGTTGCCTTGCTGTCTGTGATTGTATGTGGTTTGTAGTTCTTAAAGCTAAGCTCAAGATCAGACTTATAAGCTATGACACTTACAAGCAAAATCTTAGATGACCTATTCCAGTGCAGTGAAGGAGAGAGTGAAAAAAATCTCAGTGGCACAATATTGTACTGTCCAACTCAGGTACAATCCAGAGAACTATAGGGGATTGCTCCTTTCTTTGTGAAGCGTTCTCTTTTCCTTCCTATGCTGCAAAGTGCAATTTGTGGGTCAAATTACTGCAGATAAACTCTAACATTACGATGAGCAGGAGGGGAACTATTTTGAAGAATGTAAAAGACTGGAAAGAGAGAAGAGGGTTCTCTGAGTTGAGGCTCTTATTGCTACAATACTGTAGGGACCAGTTTCTTTGTCTTTCTCTTGCCTTTTCTTGTATTAACTTCTGTCCAACTCAATTGTTGCTCTATTCTGAATGTATCCTTTGGGCATAATTTTATGTTTTGAACATAAATTTATGTTTTGAACAAACTACAAATTGAAGTAGCATGTTGTTTGGCCAAAATCACTGTTGACATGATGCTCTGTTATGCAATGAAGCAAGTGCCACTGTGATTTTTCTTCTTCAAAGAAGTTCCAAGGTGCTAAATAAAATAACATTTGCTTTAATATAGATGAAAAAAACCACATAGTTGTGGTTAGTGTATTATAATGCATGTCTTTTTAAAGTTCCACTATATTTTGTCCTCATTTTTTGAGCACAGATCAAGAAAAGAAATTATGCCTAAATATATATTGAGAAAAGTTATGTGCCATTTTATTTTATTGGAACCACTTTTAAATATATGAAGGGAGTTTGAAACTATCTAAAATGAACTTCCAGGTTCCAGAATAAAAATTAGTAGTTAGGTTCGTTAAAATATGTTCCTATTAAATCTTCATAAAAGCTACAAAAACATCCAAACCTGGTCATACTTTTTTACAGACAAAACATATAAAATTAACAATGTCAAACTTTCATTGTGATGCTGTTTTCTTGTATTCATCATGGACCCAAAACATGTTCGACCTCATTTGTTGAACTACTGTGAGACAATTTGCATTCATAGGCTACTACAGTGGAATGGAATTTATTTTGAATTATTCAGTTCTGTGCTTTGTTTCTGCCAAGAAACTACATGGGCAAGATAAATGAGAGCCAGTTTGGTCTAGTGGTTAAGATAACAGGTTAGAAACCAGGAGATGGAGTTCTAGCTCTGCCTTAGTCATGAAAGTGGGCTGGGTGGCTGTCGCCCAGTCACTCTCTCTCAGCCCAGCCCACCTCACAGGGTGGTTGTGGGGAAAATATGAGGAAGAAGCGTTATGCATGTTCCGTTTTATTTATAAAAACAATAAAGGCAGGTTTTTAAAAAATCTAAATGAAGAGTGCTGCACATTCCCACGCCAGTAGAGTCCTTCCAAGGAATTGAATAGCACTTATGGGGGGGGGGGGGGCAGAAACTGCTGTACATCATAAACATCAATCATTCATGTCCTACCATACTAAAGAGACCTGAGTTGAAAACAGTTGAGTTGTCCAAGAAAACAGCTCCCATGCTGTTCTTCTAATGTATGAAGGTGTAGAGCTTGAAGTTAGTTTGGGGCTAAAAGAATTGATATTGCATGTGGTGTATCTTGAAACAGATGCCTCAACATCCCACTAGCCTTAAGCAATTAAATCTATGCAAGAGAAAGACAATGGTTTTTACACAATTTCTCGCCTTCTTTTTTACGTCAGTATACAAGGATTTTTGCAGTACCTTCCTTGAACAAGTGTCTCTAAAAATTGAAGTATTATTTTTTAATGTCAAGCTAAAGTGTTTTCTACACATAAGATCTGCTTTGTCTCTATCAAGTGTAAAAATGTATAATTGCTGCAGCTTTAAATCATGTACAATTGAGATGGGTTTTTAAAACAATGTGCAGATTATATTTGATAGAAAGGGTTGTTTTTCTTTGATATGTAATATATGTGAAATGAATTATATTATAGTCTATTTTTGCCATGAAAATAAATATTCAAAGCGCTTCAAACATGAGGTGTTCCATAACTTTATTGAATACTAAACTTTTGGGCATTAATAGAAATAATAATACTGAATACAATATAAAATCCTTTTCTTTTTTTTCTCATCATCCTCATTATCTCTTTTATTCATTAAACATGAAATTCAGTCAACTGAGCATTTAAAATTGTGTCAGAAATACCATTGACTGGTGCTAATGATTGATATGGTTTGCTGCCAGCGTCCTAGGAGTACCTTCTTGAAATATAAGATATTCCGAGTAGCGCAGTTTTTTGCAGTTCTGCTGGTGTTATTACAGGAAGCTGCAATTTGTTTTTGTTTTTTTTAATAATATTTTTTATTTTTTTAACATAAACACAAATAATACAAACTTCACAGAGAAAAAAAGAAAGAAAAACCATCAAAAAGCCATTCCCCATAACAGGTTATCAATTTTTAAGAATGTATCAATTCATCACAGGTTTCTATAAGTTTCTTCCAATGTTATCACTTATCCTTTTCATAATCCAAAACAGGATACCTTCAAATATGTTGCATAGAATTGTTTATTATAACAATTCCCAATGGTGTATTGCACTACATTTTAGATCAATTATTTAGTTGCAGGCATCGATACTACAGAATATCCTTTAACACTGTCAAAGACTGAAGACAACTATATTATTTCATAGGAACTCTGTGCTGGTATGGAGCTCAAAATCAGTTCTGTTTCTACCGTGTTGTGTTTGAACACAAAGAATGAAGAGCTTGGGCAAATAACATTGCAAATAGCAATCTCTTCAGTGGAGATTTAACAATGGTGCAAAGCTTAAAACAGAAATTTTAACTCTCGTTTGTTTTGGAGATTAAAACATATTAAAAAAAAATAAAGTGTTAATATCTTACAAGGTTAAGGTTATTACCTGATATTACAAATCCTATGTAAGAATGTTGAAGCCTTGCAAGATTTCGGTATCAACCAGATTATCAGGCATGTCCATGCTTTTAGCTGCACTGAGTGAATAGGAATTGTGTTGGATTGCATGTAAAATATATAATATAATGCATATAACAAATTGCCCTTAATTTGTGTGGGATGGGGGGGGGTCTTGTGGGGCTGCATACTAGCTCTCCAGGACCAAACGATACACCTGGACTAGATGATCTTCAAGGTATCCACCAACCCTTACAATCTCATGCTAAAAAACAAATTGAGTTTGATAAAGCCTCATGTTGTCCTAAAGATAATTTAGGCCAGGGCTGTCAAATGTGCATCACAGCATATCATTTGACGTATCGCAACTCCCTCCCCCCCCGTTGCTAAATCGGGCGTAGGTATGGCCAGCGCATGACACATCTGGCCTACAGGCCATGATCTAGACAGAATACGAAAATGCCACCAAACCTCTGTGAAATCTCTAAATTGATGGCCCTGCTTTAGTCAGGATTGGTAGACACTGAGTTTAGTTTAATTATTCAAAATCCAACCACCCGCAGTCAAATCGCGTGAGATATGTTGGGGCTAAGATCTTTGCCTTGCAATACCAGCTTGAGGGTTGGAAGAGGGTAGATTGTCACCAGAGAATTTGCTTACCTTACATAGCAGAATCCTGATCCACAGGCACACTCATTTAACTTTTATTTTGAGAAATGGCAAATAAGCAGAACCGTTTAAACAAGATAGATGGGAGTTTGGAGTACGTTAATGATGAAACCGCACCTGCTGCTCCCAATTGGTCCTGTTTTTAAGCTTTCTGAAATTGTGGCTACAACCCATCCTCCCTAAATAGAGGTATTTTCAAAGTATCCTTGACTGGACAGAATAATGATTTCTAAGCATGTTTTGTTTGTTTCATTTATTCAAAAATTTACTCCTCCTTCCCTCCCTCGGGTTGAGATAGGAAGACTCCTAAGCATGTAAACCTTGTAGGATGAAGGGGAATAGCTGCAAAACATTTTTGTATTATTCAGGGAAGGTTTCTCCTCAGCAAACCAACTTAATGCACCCCAACACTTCCATTTTTGAATACGTTGCAGCTCCCAAATTACCCGTCTCTTTGAGTGGCAAACACCAAATTTAAACCAACACCTTGGAATTTTTTTTTAAAGGGGGGAGATGACAAACAGCTTGTTAATGACTATTATTTTTGGATTTTTTCAGTTGAGATGATTATTTATTAATGGCTATTTTTGGAGTCCTTCAGATGAGAAGAGTAAATTTAGCACTTCAAAGTTCATTGGAGAAAACAGCTGCTTTCCAAACAGAAAGCAGATTTCTAAATATAAGATTTTATGGAATTAAATTTTGTCAACTCAGCACATTCACGTGTGAATCTGACATAAATGCCAGGTGGGTTCATTATGGTCGCATTATTTTCTTACTCTTAACTCAACCTCTTTTCACCCAAACCAGCTGCAGGAGATGTAAGAGAAAAGACCCAGGCTGTTTAAGCTCCTTTGCCAAGAGACCAGTTTTAGTGTCCCCCCTTCCCCCTCAAAGTGTCCATTTAAGCTAGTTGGGTAAGAAATCTACCAACTTTAGAAAATCTTATTACCATTTTCTTTATCATTTCTATTTGCTTTTCAATCATGACATTTGCTTGTCAGTCTGTGGACTACATTAAAAAAAAATCTATAAAGTTTTTGACTGAAAAGAGGGTAAACATAACTTTTATTGTGCTATCAGTAGGTGGACATTATTTTCATAATTCATTCAACAATGGGCAGTACTGTGTGTCATTTCTGGATGCTTTCTAGTAAAAATAGTTGCTATGACAGTTATTTGCCACAAGGTCAAGAAAAGTAGGAACAAAATGTAACTCCTTGCAGCCCACCTTCAAATAGATCCCTTAGCACCCATTATATCATACAGCAGCATCCATAAGGAAGTATCAAATTGATTAGCCTATTGAAAGCATCACACTATTGATAGAAGCACTGTTCCTTTTATTCATATATCGTAGTGTTGCATGCATGTACATAGGTTCATTTGTATGATTCTGCTTTTGTCTGGTTGTGCAATCTCTCTTCCTAATACTTAGAGTGAGTGGAAATTAAAATCTAACAACTGACGGTCTCAAGGTCTTCACACCCCATTACACTCAAGGTCTTCACACCCCATTTTGTGTAATGGGAACTTTATTATGGAGTCTACTTGGAGAGGGTTACCAATTACGCAATGAAACACACTGCTTGCATTTGAACTATTGTCTAAAAGGCTTGAGTGATCAGTCTATTAACCATCCGATATTGAACTAATATCATCATGCAAACAGCAGTGAATTCATTTTATCCTTCAAGCGAAAGGACATATCAGACAATTAGTTAACACTGACTGTGTGATCATCCATTGTTAGTAAGTCAGAGGTCCTGTCAACTGATTGATGTTTTAAAAGATGAATGGATGAATCCTTCATCTGAATACTGCATTGCAGAGGATGCTTCTCCATTAAAATCAGACAAAACAATCCTGGTTCACTAAACAGCAAGCTGCACCAGATGTCTGTACAGATATAAGTAATGATTCAATCAGGGTGTATAACTATTTGGAAAAGAATTCAGAAGGGTTAATTATTTACAGTCAGTTTTTATTCCTGCAAATTTTATATTCATTTATTGTAAGTGTATTTTGATATACTGCCTTGAGAATAAACATTATGCCCCAAACTATATCCCTAGTCTTTTCTGCAGTTAATAATATTACACATGACAATTTTGTCTATTGTTTCTTACAATGTTCCAGTGCCCAGTTCAAAAACGTCTGACTTCTAATATATGAAGCCCATTTGCAGTGGCATCCAAATAAAAAATATTAAGTCTGATTTGCTAGCATTTTATTTAATTTTCAAAGTTCAGATCTCTGCACTGCTGACTAGATGAACCGCCCCGTTTGGTGCTGTGCTGCTAGTTGTTTACTCCTGGGCCCTGACCAAAAAGATGGGTTCCATCATATTTTCTTTCAGTTCATCAACTTCTCTCAAAGATTCACTTGTTTCGAAGTCAGCATCACATGTGGTTGAATTGCGCGTTGGTGGCAATGGACACGTGTCATCTGGAGTTTCATCAGTTTTCATGGCTGGGGGATTCAGCTCAATGTTCAGTAATTCCTCGATATCCTGAGAAATTGCATCCTGGTTGTCCACTCTCTGGAATTTATCATTTTGTGCAGTGAGATCACATGTTATTAAATCCACTGCACTTAACAGCTCTTCACTTTCTGACACTTTGCTCTGGGATATACCGGTAAGTTGAAGGTGCTCTGCTGATTCATTCTGTAAATGCCTATATGCATTGGACACTCCTGCAGTATTTTCCTCTCTGTTGCAACCCAAGTCAACTTTTAGAATCTCCAGCAGGTGGCGCATTTTGTTCTAAGAAAGGACAAAAAGAGTAGACAACAGTAATTAAAAACATGCCTTATAACAAAAATTTAAAAATTCATCAAGAAATAATTGAACTTTTTCAGAAATCAATTAGGTTATAGTCAGGAAGGAAGAGCTAATATGAAAGAAATGCTTAATTTCTTGAAAGATATAGCAAACTTGTTGAATATTCTTAAGAGTAGTATGGTTTGTTTCTTTGCTTGTTTATTCATTTATATGAAAATAAATTCAGAAAGATTGGGGGGGGGGGAGAGGCTGCATAAAAGACAAAGAAAGGAAAGGAGTCCCTGCAGATTTTACTCTGATAGTTGTTGCCAACTATAGGGGGTAGCGCTCATCCCCATTTCGAGGACATAAGCAGCACTGTCTGAAGATGTTTTGGGGATCATATGGCCAGCATGACCTTATGGAGCGCATCAAAGTAGTTCCTACTCATCTACTGGTTCTGTATACTTTCAAACTCTAGGTGGGCAGGAGCTAGGTGAAGATGGACACTCACTCCATCATGCAATGATCAGGTCTTGAAACTGGTCAATCGGCTTTCTAGCTGACAAGTCCAGCATCTTAACCACTGACCCACTGCAACACCCATTAAAGGCAAGTGATAGATTAATTTATTTTAATTTATTAAACTAGTATGCAATTCAATATCCAGCAACTCTGGGTGGCTCCAATTATCGAAGTAAAAACACTAAATAAAACTTATCAAAGAAAGAAGCATAAAAGATAGCAAGGACAACAGAGTGGGTTGGAATGAAGCAAGGAATCTTACTTTCCCTCACCGAAAGCCTTAGTGAAGAGTCAAATCTTCATGGCTCTTCTAAACCAAAACAGAGTGGAGGCCTTTTAGATCTTGGGGGGGTGGGGCAGCTTATTTCAGAAATCAGATGCTGCTACAAAGAAGGAGCACTTCCAGGGTCCTGATAGGTGGCATTGTTTAATTGGAAGAAGTTGGGGTGTGTCAAATAAATAACTCTCAAAAATCAAATCAGCTGGGTAGGTACCATAGGAGATAGGCACTTCCTCAAGTAAGTAGTGAGAGTACCATTGAGGACTTTATAGATTAATGGCCAGCACTTTGAACTGCATCTGGAAGCAAGCTATCAACCAGTGCTACATGGGCATGCCTAAGTATGAACATTACTGCTCATGCCATTGCATTCCCACCAGTTGGGGTTTCTGTGTTGTCTTAGTAGTCTCTACATAGAGCACGTTGCAGTAATCAAACTGTGAGCTGAGTAGTAATATACTATGAAGAGCTTCCTATTCTAGGAAAGGGCACAACTGGCACACCAGATGGTTGTGCAAAGCCCCTCATGACATCGGCTGCCACATGCTCTTCAAGCAGCAGCTGAAAGTCCAGGAAGCTTCATATACATACGGCATTGATGCAAGAAATCTTATTATTAAATGAGCAACATATTCATACAGATGTCACTTTGCATGTGACAAATGAAAGTAGAGAATATTTACCACATATAATCATGATATGATGGCTTATTCCACTAACTATTCAGGATTACAGTTATCAGTTTATCAACTCTGGCTTGTTTGGGCAAAATAGTGTCTTGGAACTAAGTTTGATTCTGTAAGACTACATGAACTTACCCATGCTATTAATATTTATTTATTTATTTATTTAATTTGTCAACTGTATATAGCCACCCATCTCACAAAAAGTGATTCTGGGAGGCGTGCAATTATCATTGCAACATGGGCATATTTGCTGCTGTCTGCAGTGGTTTGGTTTTTTTTAAAATTCCCAGTTGTTTATAGCCATAAGGTGCTTGAGCGTTTGTTTCTATAAGCACTAATCAGATCTAACCATCTTTCAAGGTCAGCTGTCTCTGTTTGCATACATGGTTTGGATGCCACAAGCCACTATCCCTGGCAGGCCATATTTATTTATGTGGAGAAAGGACCAAAGCGGCAGCTGATAGTAATAAATGAATTAACTAAATGCCTTTTCAGAGGGTGCTTTCATAAATGAGGAATCCTGCCTAATGGTTGTAAATACAAATATATATATATATATATATATAGAAAATCAGAAACAAATATTCTTCAGAAAACACATTGATCATTTTCAGAAATAATTTTTAGTACTCTTAAAACAATCTCTCATCTACGCAGCATACCTTATTTAGATGGTTCTTGTTTAGTTCTATGTGACGTTCAAACAACCTTTCCAAAGCCCTTTAAAAACCAAAAATATTGGAAAAGTTTTACACAGGAAATATTTTTTTCCCCCAAAAGAAAACTATTAAGAATGATCAACTCTGGGATGTTAACATTTTTTTTAAAAATAGAAACAAAATAATTCTCCCACTCAAGAATTAAATTCTTTTATCCTTGGTCTTCTGCTGCAGCTGCCCTACTTTTACTGTGTACTTTCTTTCATATCTTTCCTACTTTTTCATGTTCATATTTTCTCAAATCCACTCTTGAAACTACCAAATGGCCTGCCCAGATTTCAGATCCTTTTATCACCTTAGATCTTTCATTGATTCTTCCAATCTTTCATTAGAAACCATCAAACCAGTCATGCTTCTAGACTTAACATTTATTTCTTTGCTGGGCATCTACATGAATAGACTGGTGCTTAAGCCACATCTTCAGAACCAACAGAGTTTCCCCAACTAGACAGCTGTTAGTTACCCCTTATTTATTCTTGGGTCTCTGAATGACCTGGTCACTTTTTATTCACTCACTCATCTTATTCCCATATACCCATTCATGTCACCAGTAAAATATCCCTCCCTGCCTCCCGGACTATATTTATTCAGAATTTTACACACTTCTCACCCCAAACCCATCTATGGTTCTTCCTTTATTTACCATTTGCCAATGCTTCACTGCAAAAAAATGAAATGAAATGTAGGAACTTTAAATATATCCAACCTGTTGGAAAATAATCCAAGCTTCAGAATTTCATCTGTTATATCCTGAATAAAATTTAAATACCTCAGTTCTTCTTCTCTAAAAAGAAAACATAAAAACTACTTTTAGTCTCCAAACGAAAACACTGAACAAGCACTTTAGCTGCTACCAGCCAATTCTTATTTATCATCTCGGATCACAAATACTAACACTAATAGATAGCTGTATAGTCTTCATTGTCATTGTACAAAATAAATACAATGAAATTGAAGACAAGCTAATAAATTTGGTAGATTATTTTACCTCAAAGTCTTCTTGGTAGTGAACTTGTTCTACTTCCTACCACTGATGATCTATCCCAGGGGTCTCAAACTCAATTTACCTGGGGGCCGCTGAAGGCAGAGTCTGGGTGAGGTTGGGCCGCATAAAGGATTCCTTATATTAATATTAATACTAATATTATACTTTCATATCACGGTGGGGGCCACAAGATACCGTCCTGCGGGCCGCAATTGGCCTGCAGGCCACGAGAATGAGACCTCTGATCTATCCCCTATAAATCAAATTTGTATCATTTTATACAGGGGATCTTCCTGACGCATCTGAAACAACCTCAGCTGTGTGTAGACCAGAATAGCTTCCCTAATATATTCTCATTGACCTGAAGATACTGCATTCATAGCAGAAGGCTAATATGCAATTCACGCTTCAATTAACAGTTATATGAATAATATCCTCTTCTGCAGGATTAATAGGAATGTGCAATTTCTTCCCAAACTGGATTATGTATACATACATAATGAACTACCTGTACCTAGATTAAAGGGCCTAAGTCTTGAATTAGTTTTATTATATTTAGTTGTCAAAAGCAGCATTAAAAAAAAAAAAGTTTAACAAAAGAAAATATTGAAATAGCAATAGCACTTAGATTTATATGCCACTTCATAGTACTTTAAGGTCTAAGAGGCTTATGGAGTCAGCCTACTGCCCCCAAAAATCTGGGTCCTCATTTTACCCACCTCGGAAGGATGGATGACTGAGTCAACCTTGAGCCCTGTCAGGATTGATCTCCTGGCAGTGAGCTAGCCTGCAATACTGCATTCTAACCACTGTGCCACCATGGCTCAATTTAAGAGTTATCTAAATACAAGCAAACTAATGTACACAAACATTTAACAGAAATAAGCAATCAGCAAATCTGCTAATATGCCACTAAATTTCCTTTTATATAAACAATAGTGTTGTTAAAGAAGTTGCTTGAGTGACAAGAGTTAAGCAACACACAGCTCTGCCATATATTCCATTGCTTCAGTAAGAGCTGGAAATCTGACACAACTGACATTCTGTCCAGTTAATGGATTGCTAAATTGGCTTTAACATTTTTTGGGGAAAAAACATCCTAGAATGCTTCCTTACTTTGAACTTCAGATTCGCTGGGAATAGAAAAGGTTCGGGAAAACAGATAATGATTTTACATGAATTGATGAGGAGACTGATCTTTTAGTTGGGACACAAAATGTTTTGGGGAAAAGTGTATGAACAATCTACCTCATAGGTCATAATTGATCCCATAGTGGCCTATGAGATACAATGAAGTTAATGTTGCATCCCTTTTGTCTCAGTGTAATATTGTTCTCAATGGTATTAAGTGTAAGATCTGTAACAGCCACTAAGTATGACATACAGGCAGAAGACTAGCAGAACATATTTGTCAAAATAAATTCCTTAATTTTACAGCACATGGATAGATTCATTCAGTTTCAATTGGGAAATGAATAGCATCCTAGATCAAGATAAATCCACAAAAATATTAAAGAATGCTAAATGCTTGGTATTCAAACAGGTCAGAAAAATGTGACTAGAATATCTCCTTGCTAGCAATCAATGCCTAGATAAGTTGGTATTAATACCAGCCAAACAATCAAAAGTAAACAAGTTTAATCAAGGAACTATCAAACAACATCATTAATACTGACAAAGCAAGCTGTTTTATATAGAATCAGGGAGCAAACTCCATTCCCTTCTAGTACTGAAGAGGTTACCCAGTCTGGTAATGAAACATCTACAAACAACAATGAAGGTCAGAGAGCACCAAGGACTCAAATTCTTATATCTTGGTTGTAGGCTTCCTTACTTATTTAGCCCATAAATAAGTGACATATTCCTTTCTTTCCTCCATTGCGTTCTCATAACATTTTCATATAAATAGGAAGTAAACTGCTTCACATAGCATTTCATGGATTTTCTGCAATGTAGCTTTGGGCCCCAACGCTAAAAAGTAAATAAAAGAAGTGCAGAAGAATGGAAGTAATTTTGATTTAAATCCATCAGCCAAACCAGGTTGTGGGGGCGTGTGTCTGCTGTGGTTATATCAGACTGTTTGATATTGTTATATGTGTGAAAACAGTATTAAGGGGTGGGGTAGGAGAAGGAAAGAAACAGGATCAGTGATATAAATATAATCTGCTAATTTTTCATTGTGCAACAGATGTACATGGTTCCAATTGTAATTTATATCATCTCACTTAAAATGTCAGCTTCATTAATGTTTTGCGCTTACGTAATATAGAAATTAATGAGTTACTTACTCAGCTTGGATTTTCCTCATGGTTGGGGACTCAACAGAACATGGAGAAATTGCTCTAAGTCATAAGGAGGAAGAAACAGTGCAAATCAGACCCAGAAGGCAGAATACTATGAAAATGTACATTGTTTCATATAAGGCTATGCTCTAATTGATCTCTATGTCTAAAGGAGGAAAGTGCACAGTATGATCGTTCTTATTTTTGAATTTTATTCAACTTGTCCTCCCCAATGAATGTATGAAGGCAAGGGAGTAAATAAAATCACACAATCACTTTTAGGATTATTAAAGAGTTTGTTGTTTTCTCCATTGCCCTCTGCTCTTCTCAGCACCCCCCTTCTAGAATTTTGCTGACAATGGGCAAGTTGGCGCTTAACTGAATCTCACTGCTTTACATATGGTATATAGCTATGATGGCAAATCTATGGCACACGTGCCACAGGTGGCACATGGAGCCATCCCTGCGGGCATGCAAGCCGTTGCCCAGGTCAGTTCCAATGTGCATGCATGTGCCTCCCACCGGCCAGCTGATTTTCAGGTCATTGCTGGAAGAAGCGTGCATATGTGTGGGGGTGGGGTTAGAGAGGTCTGCCAAAACCAAAATGGGGGTTGGGGGGGGCGCTGCAACCCCCAAGTCCCATTTTTGGTTCCAAGAGGCACCCCCACACCCCATTTTGGTGCTACACCTCCCTGAAGCCTCCTGGGACCAGAAACGGGGTGGAGGGGTATGGCACACCCACTTGCCCTATTTTTGGTCCCAGGAGGCTTCAGGGAGGCTTGCTAGCACCAGAAAGGGGGTTGTGCACACATGCACAGGGAAGCGCAGGGAAGCTGGCCACACACACTTGCATGGGGGCTCTGCGGGGGGGACATTGCATTATGGGTGTCATCGCGCGCACATGCGCTTTTCGCACCCAAGGGAAAAAAGATTCACCATCACTGGTATATAGATTTTAAAGATGATAACAACACTCTGAATTGGGCCCAGTGTCTTCCTAGCAATCAGTGTTGCAATCTTTGTCTCAGCCTGAGGTGGCACTATAGAATTTCAGCATACCAGTGACAATTCACCTTGAATAGACTACCTCTCCCTTTAGTTACTTTGAGATGTAGAACAAACTGGAGAAACAACCAAGCCTTGTGTGACCCATGCTGTTGCTTCCAGAAACTCATCTTCTCTCCCCCCCACCCCGCCCCGATCTCCAACTACAACTTCCTGTTCAGGTTGAAACATGATCACCATAAAAGAGGTGTCTTAAACACCATAACTTTGATAGGATGTCCAGAAAAATACCAGCATATGGAAAGCTGGTGAAAACAAATCTAATTTCCATATACTACTGAATATATTCTATATACTCATGTTCCATATATCCTCCCTCCACAAAGACATTTCTAACCCCTTGTAAAAAAAAATGAGATTCTGAATTTAGGCTTTACACCAATATGTATTTACTCATCTTTCACCTGAAGTAAGCACCTGTTCATTGATGGTGGGTTAATCATCCAGTTACATCCAAAAAAGATTTTATCACATTGGCATGATTTACTAATTCATTATTTATTAATCAAAATAAATATTGTGATTCAAATAAACATTTCATCTTTCACATTGGATTTTTACTTTATTTGCTCTGCTTCTGAAATTTTGTTTGAAGGGAAAGATGCGTATTTGTACTTAGAGACCTTCATACAGTTCTAAACCTCACAAAATACATCATTCTGATGTATCACAAAATACATCATTCTGGACTTCTGGAGAGTCACAGAGTGTGTCAAAAAAGAAGGAAAAAGATCCAAATATTGCTTACCTTGGAGAGGATAACTGAGAAATAGGTTTCATTTCATCAGACTTCTGTTCATTAGAAAACCTGGGATCTTCTAACTATATATAAAGAATACACCTCTGTTATTGATACAAAATTCATTTGTACAGGTAGTCCTTGACTTATGACTGTAATTGAGCCCAACATTTATGTTGTTATGCAAGACATTTGTTAAGCTTTTTGGAACTGCTGAAAGGACTATGATGTAGACAGGAGATAGGTGGTATCATGTCCCTCCCTTTCTGTTGAGAGGGGGCTGCTCAGTTTTAACATAGATGGCCTCTTTAACCCTTCTTTCAAACCAACGGTGCTCTCTGTTCAGAATGTGAACTTTGCTGTCTTCAAAAGTGTGACCTTCGTCTTTCAAATGCAGATGGACTGCTGAATCTTGTCCTGATGGGTAGGAGAACAAATCAGAAGTTCCAACATTCCATACCCATTCGCACTCAGATTCAGGTAACCCAAGGGTACAAATAAATCCCCAAGTTGCCTCAACAACTCTCAGAGAGCTAAAACCGACCTACAGAGTGCTAACAACCAGATAACTACAAGGAGTATATATTCCATTCCCCACCATTCAGTCAGAATTGAAGAAACTTCTTGGATAAGAAGCAAAACATCTTCAAGGAAACAAAGGAAATCCAGTTGCCTTTTGAAAAGCATCTTTTGGACTGGAATGTGAGAGGGAATTTGAATGCCTATGTATAATGGGAGAACCTCTAGTTGGGCGGGGTGGGTGGTGTAGAAACTATTACTGTCTGTTCCAGCTATCCAAACCACCAAACGATTCTGATTTATTGCTATGCAATCCACTACCTTTTGCCACGCGTTCATGAAGATTAAGTCACTAATGAATGGAATTCAATATAGCACATCTATTTGTTTTTAAGATACCAGTTTGTTATGTAAACCTTTTTTAGACAAAAATGCAGGAAATAATTAAAAAAGAATATAAAATAGTATTGTAAATATTGCTATTACGATTATTAAACTAAAAGTGCATTAAAATATTTTTATTAAAACAGAATTGGATAAATGTAATCTTGCTGGAACACTGCTGAGAAGACCTAGTTACACAGTCAGCAAATTTTACAAATCTTAACAGAAAGCCAGCAAGTAACATCCTAATGATAAACATAAACATATAGGCAGATTATTAAATATTTAAAAGTTTAGAAACAACACTTTGAACTAAGCTGGTAATTCAGGGACAACAAGTTAAACTATGAGAGTGTAATGATTTATTTTTCTGTCCCACAATAACAACTGAAGTGGCCTCATTCTTCATCAATTGAAGTGTTCTAGTTATGGTTCTACTTATATAATTCCATTGTAATAATCTAGTAAAGGAAAAAGCATGACATTAATTTTTCTTAGTAAGGTTGGAACTAATGTACCAAAGCAAAATGGAATAAAAGGCATTTCTGCTAGAGCGTCCATTGTGTTTCTATATAAAACATCACATCCAAAAAACATCCACGCCATAAATGAGACCTTTTAGTGTGTCAGTGCAGCCACTTTCAATATGGAATGCAACCAACTACCCAGAGGAAGAGACTTCTTTTTATAAATGGCCTGGTGACTGGAATACAAACAGATCACTTGAATTACCTCCTTCGCGATCTTCTCAAAACTAGGCAAATTCTCTTTTTCAGCAGCTTCAGACTCAGCTTGAAAACTACAAAATACAATGATCCAATGTCATTTTTGAAGAAACAATATTCCAATATACGGTTTTGAATATCTATGGAGCAGAATATATTACCATCTGACTTAAAAAAACAATTATCAGAGTGTTAATGCTTATAGATGCTATACCCATCGTTCGTGGGTGTTCATGAGATGACAGACAAATGACTCACTGGAAGGAAAAATATACAAGGAACTGATAATTCATCTGTTGTACAAATCTTTTTTAATAAAGAAACTGCGATACAGGTATAAAAAATGTGGAATATTAATAATATCTATAGAATAACTATGGCACCTCTGGAATTAAGATTATTTTCACAGGGCCTAGGTCTTCTAATCATGCCACAATCATTTCCTTGCTTGGCATGTTGTAGGGACTCTTAATTTGCTGTAGAATCCCAATTCTAAAGAAGACAGTGAATTGATAGCGCTTAATAAACCTTTAGCATGAGAGAAATGTATTATTATATTTGGAAGAGATTTAATTGAGGTAGAAGACGTCTACTCTGTATTATTTATATCTTTGCATAAGATGCTTACTCCCTTGCAAGTGTGCTGCCTTTTAATATCCTCTATTAATATAAATGGAAATAAAGTAAAATATATGGGAGATCTGTGTGTGGCATCTAAATTACACGTATTAATGAATATAGCCCTCTTAATATTTATGGCACTACATTGTACACCTTTAACACAAAATATAGATATCTTCCTGTAGGAGCTTCTTAATCCAATTTTATGTTGAACTTTAGCTGTACATATACTAATAAATCCAAATTGAAATATATTACTTGCAATTAAAATTGTAAATCTGACTTTCGAGACAAGAAACAGGGCAGTCCCAACAATATTGGCCTTGATTTTTCAGGAGCTTGGTTCAAACGTCTTTTAAACATAAATTCAAAAGTGATTTTCATTAGATTACATTGTCTGTATCTCAGTTTATTATTGTTTCTTTTATTAGGAACACTCCAAGCCCATTTGCCAGAGCCAAGTAATTTCTGCTTATTATTCTGGAATAAAGCTTACTACCGTAGCTGTACTTCCATGTGAGAAAAATAGCTAAATCCGGTAGAACATTATTAAGCAATATAAAAAAAGTTCATAAATATGCTTGGATACAGACTTGCAAGAGGCATGGAATAACTATTTTCCCCTAATTATTAATTCTTCTTTTCCTATGCCATTTTCCCTGCTATTCCAGAGTTTTGGAGAAACCCCTGGATAAGTCCTGGAGGTGAGCCCATTTTCTTCTACAGAAAATTTCCAATGGAAATCATGATTCCATTTGCAAATGGAGGAAACTTTTCTATTTATAGATAGATAGAGTTATAGATATAGATTTAGCCCCCAGCCCAATCACCCCTGCATATTCTATGAAAAATAAAATTAAGCAGGATCAAATTATACGTATAGATATGAATCTACAATATGACAATGGGACATCTCTGCAAATACGACAAGTTTGTGGGAGGAGTTTGACTCTGTTACTTCCGAAGACATGGACAGGTTACGTAGGCGAGTGAGAGCTACCACATGTTTATTGGACCCGTGTCCCTCCTGGCTTGTACTGGCATCCTGGGAGGTTACACGAGGCTGGCTCCAGGAGATAGTGAATGCTACTTTGTGTGAGGGGATCTTGCCTGCCGTCTTGAAAGAGGCGGTGGTGAGGCCGCTCCTCAAGAAGCCTTCCCTGGACCCAGCATTGTTAGTAAATTATTGTCCGGTCTCCAACCTTCACTTTTTGGCGAAGGTTGTAGAGAGTGTGGTGGCTCAACAGTTTCATCGGCACCTGGAGGAAATGGTTTATCTGGACCCGCGCCAGTCGGGTTTCCGGCCCGGACACAGCACTGAGACAGCATTGGTCGCATTGGTAGATGATCTCTGGAGGGCCAGAGATGGGGGTTGTTCCTCCATCCTGGTCCTATTAGACCTCTCGGCGGCTTTTGATACCATCGACCATGGTATCCTATTGCATCGACTGGAGGGGTTGGGGCTGAGAGGTACCGCAATTTGTGTTGGCAGGAGGGCAGAGGTCGACCTCGAGACCCCTCACATGTGGGGTGCCTCAGGGGTTGGTCCTCTCGCCGCTCCTGTTCAACACATATATGAAGCCGCTGGGCGAGATCATCCGTGGTTTTGGGGTAGAGTACCACCTGTACGCTGATGACACCCAGCTGTATATATCTACCCCAAATCACCCCAATGATGCCGTCGAAGTGATGTCCCGGTGTCTAGAAGCCGTGCGGGTTTGGATGGGAAGGAACAGACTCAGACTCAATCCGTCCAAGACCGAGTGGCTGTGGTTTCCGGCGTCCCGGTACAACCAGTTTATTCCATCACTGGCCATTGGGGGTGAACATCTAGCCCCTGTGGATAAGGCACGCAACTTGGGCGGCCTCCTGGATACCCGGCTGTCCATGGAAGATCAAGTGACGGCTGTGGCCAGGGGGACGTTCTATCAGGTCCGCCTGGTACGCCAGTTGCGTCCCTTATTGGATCGGGACGCCCTTCGCACAGTCACTCATGCACTCGTGACATCCCATCTAGACTATTGTAACGCTCTCTACATGGGGCTTCCCTTGAGGTGCACTACATGTAGTCCAGAACGCGGCCGCGTGGGCAGTCCTGGGAGCCTCCAGGTTCTCCCACGTAACACTACTCCTGCGCGAGCTGCACTGGCTGCCTGTGGTCTTTCGGGTGCGCTTCAAGGTGTTGATTACCATCTTTAAAGCACTCCATGGCATGGGACCTAGTTATTTGCGGGATCGCATTCTGTCTCATACATCCCTGCGGCCGATTCGCTCCCACAGAGGGACTTCTCCGGGTGCCGTCCACTAGGCAGTGCCAGCGGGCGACGCCCAGGGGAAGGGCCTTCTCTGTGGTGGGCCCGACCCTCTGGAACGGCCTACCCCCCGAACTGAGAACAACCACTGACCTCCGCTCCTTCCGCCAAAAGCTAAAAACTTACTTTTTTCATCTGGCCGACCTGGCCTAATGTATCCTTCCTAGGCTGTAATATAAATTTACATTGTTTTAATAGGGATTGCTGGGAATTAGTGTAAAGGTTTTTTTAAGGTTTATTTATTTATTTATTTTATTATATTTATATTCCGCCCTTCTCCACAGAGGACCCAGGGCGGCGCACAGGAATTTAGAAGGCTCTTCCCCTGGGTGTCGCCAGTCGGCATTGTCCGGCCGACAGCACCCTGAGAAGACCCTCTCTGTGGGAGCGGATCAGCCGAAGGGATGTATGGGGCAGAAGGCGATTTTAAACTTTTAGCGCAGGTAAATTATCTAATTCTATTTTAAATATTATATTGTTGCATTTATATATGTTTTTAAAGTCCTGTGCACCGCCCCGAGTCCCTTCGGGGAGAGGGTGCGGTCTACAAATCAAATAAATTGAATTGAATGTAAATACACCAACCAGCTGTACATAGTAACTAAAATATAGGTGATGAGCAGACACATGGGTTCCTAATACTGTCTTTTTCTGAAAATAAAGATAGAGTCTTATCATCTTTTGACCCCCAAAATAAGCACTTGGTGCAGGAAACGGGCGAGCATGGTCATCTCATGGCTGCTGCTGTGTTGCAATATTTTCAGGGGAGGACTTATTTTAACGCATGCGCTCAAAAACCCGATTGGGCTTATTATGTGAGGAGGTCTTATTTTCAGAGAAACAGGGTACATACAACAGGTCTTTGGAAATGTAATTTTCCATGAAGGTGCACTTATGAAGGTGTTTGAAAGGGGTGGGTTTTTTTTTAAAAAGAGAAGAATGAAATGAAGCAAATACGAGATCTTTGTTAATTGTCTGTTGCCTCATTTCTAAAGGGTTTTGTTTATACTGTGGTAATAGTCACTGGATGAACTGTCTTGATGTATTACTGCAGGGCATTTTTCATCCATCTACTTCTAGCAATGTTACTTATACACACACACATACATGTTACTGTCCACCCATCAAGTTTAGCTTTCCATTGTTAAATATGAACACGAAGCAGCAATTCAATGCACCATAGAGCATAGTATAACACAACTTCCTTTAAAAAGTTTACCTGCTTATTTCAGTTTGTGTTTCTGCTTCTATCAGTTGCCTTAGATTCTCCCTTACTTTTCGTCTCGCTGGGGTGTAGTATCTGTACTGTGAAAGAAAAGATTTCGCATCTGACTTTAAAGTCCTTGGAGTGAATGGCTGCTGACCATTGGTAAAATGTTGGGAATGCTTATCCAGGAGATCCCCACTGCATGCTTTGGAGTCGGGAGTTTGGGCTTTTGAAGAATGCTTGCTTGCTGAAGTGTCAGAAGAGCTACAGGAAACTCTACAATGTAATTTTTGTAGGCTTGAAATGCTGGAATCTGAGCTTTCAATTGATAAGCTGGAGATTTTCGGACCAACTTTTTTGTTATTTTTTTCTTTTCTTTGAAGGATTGCGCTTTGCTTCTCTGGAGTCGATAGGGAGTCCAACCCATACTTTTCACATGGTGCCATGAAGGGTTCCTTGTCTTCTGGTTCTGATGAATCCTGTGTCGGAGTGTACTGGAGAGACATAAAAACCACAGGCCATTTGATCGGGCTGTTTTCGTGAAAAGCAAAGACTAAATACCAAATGAATACTATTCTCTGCCATTTGTTTGCTTTATAATGAAGTGCTTATAAAAAAATACAGAGATATTGATTGGACTCTGTTTAGGCCGAGACCTTACCTTTGGCCCCACAAAGTGATAGAGATTTTCTACCCCGGAGACTTTGGACTTGCCAGGTTGATTGTTCTCTTGCTCTGGGATATGGTTCCACTGCAAGCAGCTATTTAATTTTTGCTGAAATAAAACATCAGTAAAAGGGGGGGGGAGGAGGGGAGAAACCATCCAATACCTGCCATAAAGGTAAAGGTTTCCCTCGCACATATATGCTAGTCATTCTCAACTCTAGGAGGTGGTGCTCATCTCCGTTTCAAAGCCGAAGAGCCAGCACTGTCCAAAGATATCTCCATGGTCATGTGGCCAGCATGATTAAATGCTAAAGGCGCACGGAACGCTGTTACCTTCCCACCAAAGGTGGTCCCTATTTTTCTACCTGCATTTTTTACATGCTTTCAAACTGCTGGTTGGTAGCAGCTGGGACAAGTAATGGGAGCTCACTCCGTTACGCGGCAATAGGGATTCGAACCACCAACCCTTTGATCAACAAGCTCAGCGTCTTAGCCATTGAGCTACCGCGTCCCATAATACCTGCCACACAGCAGTAGAAACCAATGGAATTAATATTGAAATGACAAGTTGGTTTCTGTAGTATCCGCATAATTGTTTCAATTATCTGTTTTTGCAAACAACATTTGATATTCTGTTTCTTTTATTTCCTAATTTCCATAAGGTTTCTCCATTGGTTGGTTATACCTTTATTTGTCAACCAGTCTGGTGTCTACTGTAACTCTTGTGGCATTTCCTTCCAAACTCGATAAAGGTCTCCAAACCAGATAGAATTGTGCAGAAATATTCTTTTATTTGCCTTCAATAACATCTTCTAGCCCATGAGTAAAAAGACAGAAACTCATAAAATGGCTTGTCTATCTATCCTGCAGAGAAGGAAGGTCCACTGGGGATGGCAACAGAAAGCTGTACAACACAGCAAGAACGTGACAATGGAGTTGAGGGCAAGCACAAGAGAAAGGTCGCTAGGGGCAGTTGTAGTGGTGGCAGCAATAGGGACCAATTGTAAATGCACTAGCGAGGCCCCCCTCAAATTTTTATGATGTGACCATGAGGGCACTGTATGGTCATAAATTTGAGGACTGGTTAGAAGTTCATTTTTCTCTGCCGCTGTAACTTCAAATGACTGTTGAATGAATGGATGTTGAGCAAGAACTACCTGTATAATTACATTTTCCTCTGGTCTAACACAGTCTTGAAAATGGATTCGAAGATATTTTTTAAAAACACTAAGAAACTATTGAAAATATTGAAGAGAAATCAAAATTCAAAACGTTTGATTTCTTTTCAATATTTTCAATAGTTTCTTTGTGCTTTAAAAAACATCTTCCAAATCCATTTTCCCCATCAGAAGGAGAAAAAGTATAAAATCATAAACGATGTGTATGCTGGTCATTATAAAGACAGCATTGTCTTGCTGAATAAGTAACCCAGACAGCATATAAAGCAAAACGTAATGCTGCACAGAAATATAGCTATTAAATTATTCTTTAAACCATGTAGTGTTATGCAAAGCACTAAGACTGAGATGTCATGAGCAAAAGAAATTAAAGCTCGGAGACGAAAGAAAATGTAATTAAATCTAATATATGCCAATGCTATTCATGATAGATTTCCATATTTTCTAGCCTTCAAAACTAGTTTTCTATGCATTTGTTTTTTAAGCTGCTGTATTGATATTCTAAAGTAAAACCAAAAATTACATTCAATTGCCAGTTAATAAAACACTTTAAGAGGCCACATAGAGTTAAAGATACAAGAACCACTCTTTAGCAGTTCTTTCCCTTGACATCATTGATTTTTATGTATTCATTTACAACCCAGCATGCCACTGTGGAAAGGCATTACAAAAGTTGGCTGCAGATAAAACTAGCAAGTCAGCAGACTTCAGCTTTTGACAGACTATGAAATGGGGAAAAAGTCATATAAATTCTCCAAAGCAATAAACCTGAACAAGGCACATTTTCTATTCCCAGGGATTCTTTGTAGTGCTTATAATGTATATCAGAGTATGAACCAGGAGAAAGATATTCATGGAACAATTAACCTTCAACAATACACATGTATATGTGTATTTCACACAAACCCCCAAAGCAGCGGAGGTGCTATTAAATAACCCTGACAGCTTAAAACAAATGGCAAAGGCTTTCTAGTTTTGACTTTCTGCTGAAACACTGAAATAAAATCATGAAAAATACTGCTGTCTGCACAAAATTTATTTATTAATTAATCCAATTGATATAGCCACCCATCTCACCAAAGGCAACTCTGGGTGATGCCACAAACAGATAAAATCACATAGGAAAACAACAATATAAAATATATAAAAATCACTTTAAAAATATTATAAAAACAGATATATGGAGTATGTCTTACTGAAGAATCTTGTAATACCTATTTAATTTTGGTGAATCAGAAAATACTAAGAACACATAGGGTGTTTTTTTTAAAAAAAAGGAAGTTGTTTGCCTGTAGAATACCTAAAAATTCATAATAGGAATCAAAATAAGAACATCAGGAAAATTCAATTAAATCTGTAGCACCTCAGTGCATTTCAACTCAAACTGGGTTGTTAACATAATGCTAAACATTGTCATAAGAAAGTTAATTTGCTCATCCCTTTTCTCTTGTGTAGCCACAAAGAAAATATGATAGCTTTTGTTCCTATTTTAGATTAATCCTGGTTTATCATATTACGCCATGTTAAACATATTTGGTGAAAAAGCCAGCATCAAACCACAGACGTGTTGATCCAGAAAACTGTATTTCTTTATGTATAATTAAGAAATGAAGCAATATTGACATAACCTAAGATTACACATTTCCATTCACTGCACGTTCATATTACTCTATAAAGCACAGTCATATATTGTAGCAATTATTTTGTAATAGTTTATTCTTTATGATCCATTTCATAGTCCCAGTACCCAAAATATCATTAACATCCCTAAAGAGATGAATCTAATCTCTTTCTGTCTTATCTATTTTAACAGCTGTATGCTTAAAATACAATGCTTTTGTTTTTCAAAGGTAATACTGTACAACACAATGAACATTTTTGGAAAATACTCCTGCAGTCCACATTTCATTTTCTGATAGGATCTGTAGCATTAGTGTGTGTGTGTATGCGAGTGTGTATATACATATACATATGTACATACACATGCACACACACACACAAATAGACACACAGAGAGATATATTATATAATGATTGTGAGCCAAATTATTAACAGGACAGCATATCGGAAGGAAAAGAAATGAATTAAAATTCAATGTCAAATTCAATGATGCTAAAAATGGAATATTTAATAGAAAATCAAATAACAGAATAACTTAGAAATTAAAAATCATAACAAGGGAAAATATAAACAACTATGGTACTGGCAGGCTTTACTAAGTAATAAAATCTATACTTTCCATAGGTTTACGGACTATTTTTGGTTCTGTCATTGAATATGAACAAAAGGTCACTACAAATGTCTTTCTCTAATTTCTAGGCCTTGATGAACTAGAGGAGAAAGACAAAGGCGTGTACTGTAATAATAACATATCTAATAAAAAGCTGATAGCTCTGAATTGGTGCTGGTAATATATATTGGAAGACTTTTATAAGAACAAGGACTGGAGAAAGCATTGGCTAGGCTTGCTTCTGAGGAGACAATCTCTACCGTCAATCATGGCAGAAACACTCTCCATACCTTATGACTTGGCATTCATGAATTTTGACACCCTAAGGAAACTTGGCCGCCCGTCTTACAATTTAATTTCTTTTGTCTATCCCATATGGAAATACTGACTGCCTTTTTTTTTAGTGAAATGGTTCTTGCGTTTGTAGAAAAAGGAACTAGCAAAAAAAGAAAATTTATGGTAAAGGGCATTACAGGTGAAAACTAGATATCACTACAAAGGAAGAAAAAGCCAAGTCAAGGAAGAATTAACAGAGATTACGTTACAGAGAAATACAGATAGTCCTCAACGTACAACTGTTCGTTTAGTGACTGTTAAAAGTTAGACTGGTGCTGAAAAAAGTGGCTTTTGACCGTTTTTCATACTTATGACAACTGCAGCGTCCCCTTGGTTACATGATCAACATTTGGATGCAGGGCAACTGGTTCATAATTATAACAGTTGCAGTGTCTGAGGGCCACCTTTTGCAACCTTCTGACAAGCAAAGTCAATGGGGAAGCCAGATTCACTCAACAACCGTGTTACTAACTTAATAACTGCAATGATTCACTTAACAACTGTGGCAAAATGGGAGCAAAAAACTCACTTAACAAATGTCTTACTTAGGAACATTAATTTTGGGCTCAATTGGGGTCATAAGATGAGGACTACCTGTGCCACCAAATTGAGAAATAGCCCAGAAAGTATTCAACAGTGCAAATAAAAAAGGAAAACAACAAACAAATGTCTCTTTCCTACCACACTATGATACTCACAAAATTGTAAGTACCTTTTAATTAAAAACAAGTTTACTATCATGAGAAAGGAATATTCTATTCCTCAAAAGGAGGTTGCCCAGCTCTGTATCACTCAGCAAAGAGTTTTTAAAGTTCTAGTTGCCATAATGAAATACTGAAAGGAATAAAAAGGTCACACAAAAATCACTTTTCAGAGACCATTTCAAGCTCTGCAATTTCTTTAAATAGCCTGTCTGCTAGGAATCTTACACATCAGAAAGCTGTAAGAAATCTGTTAAGCAAGCTCCTATGCTTTCACCCCAAGCATACAAAGCTGGATACATATCACTTTTTGCCTAGTTTCATAGGCAAGGGATTTAAAAGAATCTGCCTTCTTTTTCTTAAGACATGTAATGTACCTAATTTTTTTTTAAGTGAGCAGAAATACAGCACTTTCCCTTGTAGAATATTTAAAGACATTCCAGTTCAGCTTGTGATTCAGTCACACTCTTCTCACTTGCTCAAGGCTACAGCCTTCTGCCGAAACAGAGGATAATACAGAAACTAGTGCTTCAATTTATGGAGAATGCAACCATCTTTCTCTTTCCCCCAATGGCTCATTTTATGCTCCGTTAACAGATCTTCAGAACAGACTCTGGATTTTTTAAAACAGCAAGCCTCCTCACTGACATCTTTCATCCCTCAGCAAGCTCTAACTGACTACAACGGAGAGAAGGATGTAACTTCCCCACTAAACTTGCTTAATGCAGTTCCAAGAACGGAAAATGACTCCTGTGGTCTGAAATCTGTAGAATTAAAGCAGTGTGTTCCTCAAGAATTTCTTTCCCTTCTGATATTGACTCTGATTTGGATTCTATTATCCAAACAAGTTTGTCAGGAAAAAAAATGAAATATCATGCCATTTATTTAGATTTTACCCCGTTTTATTTTCAATTTAAAAAAAGGTTGACATCAACATTACCCTCCCTGATCAATCTACTGTTCACCCATTGCCACTTTCAGAATTTGAGGAAGCTGTTAGTCATGAAATCAGAAGAAAGGGGTCATCAGACACTCAGAAGCCCCTTATGGATGATCGAGAAGAGTGAACCTTCAACTTCAAGGGCTGCATTACTAAGGTAGAAGATACAGCATAGTAGTCCCCAAGAGAGCTAGAATTCCCCTCTTCCATCTCCTACAGTGTGTATGTGTGTGTGTGTGTGTTTATGTATATGTGTATATCTATGTCTATATATCTATATCTATAGTGGATATATGAACAGGGGTGGCATTCACTTATTTTCCCTACCAGTTTGCAAATGTGAGCTCACGGGACTTGCATGCATGCGCGCGGCTTTAAAATGTACCTAAATAGGACGGCATAGAGCTGCGGCGGATAGGCGATTTCCACTACTGGTTCAGGCAAAACGGTCCGAACTGGCAGAATACCACCTCTGGATATGAACCTGACTAGGTCTAAGCTACCCTAATTAATTGAAATATGGACATTTGGTTGGTCAATTGCAGAGATAAGTATAAGTATAATCTTTATTGTCATTGTACTTGTTTACAACGAAATTGGTTTTAACCTCACTGGTGCAAAATTATAACAGAAACGAAAAGAGAGAGAAAAGAAAAAAGAGAAATAAAGTCTCTGTTAGGCCTTTCCAATCACCAGAGACGTGTTTTTTTTTTCAGGTGAGATCTTGGCTAATAAGCACTCCCAAGAATTTAAAAGAGGAAACCCTCTCCACACAGACCCCCTCGATATACAGTGGGGCAGGGTTCTCTGTGCTTCTGGAAATCTAGCACCATCTCCTTTGTCTTACTAGTATTTAGATATAAGTTGTTTCTTGAGCACCATGCAGATATCTTCTGGACTTCTTCCCTGTATGCTGATTCGTCCCCACCAGTTATGAGACCCGCCACCATTGTGTCGTCTGCAAACTTTATTATGATGTTGGATGGATCAGATAATAAACTTCATATGTTTCATAACTATATTTAGCTTGCTGCAAGAAACCTGGCTTCCAACTGATTGGGCACTAAATGGATATACAGCTTACTTCCTAATGCTGTAGCTGGGAAAAATGAGAGGTAGACCTAAAGGTGGCTTAGGTATATTGATCAGCTTTCCAGGGCAAATAGCCAGATACACAATCTGGCACCAGCTTGTATCTCACATAGCTTAACATCCTGAATCAGGAAGGACCTGGATCACAGTTCAATGTCATGTTTTCCCTTTAGCAATTCTGGGTGAAAGATATACCCATTATGTCCCTGAGACTCAGGACAAGTCAAAACTATCCAATGTGTTCTTCTGTATTGTATCTGATTTCCATGCCTCGACCGCTCTACTCACCGGGCTGCCCAAGGTGGTGTGCTGGAAGCCACGCGCAGGAAATCACCATGTATTTGAAGCCACGTGCAAGCGCTCTCACATTTTCAATTCTGCACTAGGCAAACTGGTTGTTAAATTATGTGAAGCCCACCTCTGAAAAGGATGTATATATATACAACACATAGTATGGGCCAATTATCCATCATATTATACCTGATTAGCTTTTGGAGACAATCAGAACCAGCATAATGTTTGACAGCTATGATTTGAAAGCCATTTTCTGTTTAGTTTGGTTTGGTCTCACCTGGCATATTCCTTTTAAAATTTGGAAAATAAGTTTCACCAATAGATACATATTGCAAATCCTGCATTAGCAGGATAAAAATCAGTAGTGAAAACAAAGATTCTTTATTCAACAATACGAAATGACAAAAACTTTGATGAATGACAATAATGGTAACCAAATGAGTCTCAGATGTTTAACCTGACATTTCTTCCTTTTATTTCAAAATATAACCAAACAAAGCAAAAACAGCATATTGTATTACCCATCACCACCAGTCATGAATAACTTTTCTAAATAGGGTGATTATCTGGGAAACTTATCATTCATTGTCAGCTACCAAGCAGTCATGCAAGAATTGGCCAACTAATGATCAACATTATATAGCAGCTTGAAACCATATACGCTGTTATGCATATTTTAAAATGAAAATGAATCCTACCCTTTACAGTACTCTCCCGGTTTCTGCTACATAAATAATAATCTGCGTATTAGAGATCATTATCCTAATTAGTGCTATTCTGTGCAGTGCTAGTCAACAACTGGTTTATTTGAGCAATTTATTTCTCCATTCAATTTCTTTCTCTTTCTACATAGCTGGGAAGATAGATGAATATAAACAGCTAACTTTCATTTATAATCTAAATCTGTCTTCTCCAACCAAGTTATGTTTAGGACCATAATTTTAAGATTTAATAATACTGACTGATGAATTTGTAAGATGGAATTTCAGCATATTTAAGAGGAAACAAATAGGATGAAATAAATAATATTTACAAAAATTAGAACACAAATAAAAGAAAGCTAGAAGTTTACAGAAGTTTCAGATTACAATAAGTAGCAATCATGTGCAAGTAGCTCTCAAATTTCAACCGTTTGTTCAGTGACCATTCCAAGTTAAGGAGGTGCTGAACGAATGGTACTTATACCTGATCCCAGAAATGATGGCCACTGCAGCATCTCCATAGATTAAAATTCAGATAGTGTTTGGCAGCCCACTTGCACTTATGACCAGAAGAGGATGTCAACTCCCTCCCACTTGCCTATCTCACCTCCATCTCTCTCTTTTGGCCACCCTGCATAGTGACATTGATCATCAACGGTAGTGGCACTGAGGCTGAAATAGAGACCAGGGAAGTTCAGCAGTCTCAGCCAGAGGCTAATACTCCCAGATCTCTACTTCAACCCCAGCATTGCTACCACAGAGTGCAGTCTCAAGCTCCACATCATAGTTCAAAGTCTCTGCTGAACTCTGCTTGCCCTGCCATCCTTGTTGCCCTGGGCTTCACTCACCCTGCTGCACTTGCTGCCCAGTAAATCAGACGCTGGCCATCTCAGGACACCCTCCTGAGGCTGCTCATGCTGTTCTCCAAATTGCACAGGCTATTCTCGTGGTAAAAATTTCTCAAACTTTCCGAAGCACTGTGAGAATGGCCCTATGCAAGGCAGTTTGTCAACAGGAGGAGGGAGAAGGCAATGGTCAGATGATGGCAGTAGAAGTGGCAGGGCCAGCAAGTGCAAGGTGGCAAGGCACTGCACAACAGAAAGTCTAGTCCCAATTACTATTATAATTATAATAATAAATAAATAAATTCAAGGATTATAGGTATTTATAGCAAGCCTATCTCTAAATGCAGGTAAACTGAAAACAGGTATTAGGCTTATTTTGCTAAAATATCATGCGTAATTTAAAATTTGGTGTCTGTATGTGTGTCTCTGTGTCTCTGTATCTCTCTCTCTCTCTCTCTCTCTCTCTCTCTCTGTGTGTGTGTGTGTGTGTGTGTGTGTGTAGGATATTCCTTATTGATGCTAGACAAAAATGGAAGGATGGATTAAATTTCTACTTCCTCATTCTGAAGCAGATGAATGGTAAGTAGAAAATCATATAGAACAAACTCCAGTTGCAGTTTGTTAATCCTTTTAATTATTCTTCTTCCCTCTAGCAGATGAAAAAGATAGCAGAAATAGAATTAAATAAAGGTGAAATATCTTCTAAACAGGCATGAATCATATATTAAAAAGTATAGAAAATTTACATTTTTTTTCCAATTTACAAGTTGATATAGGGGAAGCCCAGAATAAATCTAAAACTAGAAAATGAGAGAAACAGCACTGGAGAATTTTGCCCATTCCTATTCAGTACAAATTAAAATAATAAGAATAAAAAGTATAGGAATTACACAACTATATGGCCTTGCTTATCCTTAAAAGGAAGTATTTAGTAAAATATTTTTGGTGGCTGTGATTTATTTAATAGAATACTGCCATTCAACAATACTAAAATCTGGAAGGAATCTTCCAGTATTAATAGTGAAAAAGCAACAAGAGACTAAATATACCTACTTTTGTATAGGTAGCAGACAGCAGTCTTCTACTCTCCCTGGAACTTGATCGGGATACCTGTTGAGATGAAATCATCTCCTTCTCACATTTTTCTACCTCTTTCTTCAATTTCTCTCTTCGTTGCTGATCTGAAACTTAAGATGAAAATATTAGCCAAGGTTAAAATACTAGGATTAAAGGGATTTTTAAAAAAATGGATTACTATGTTTGTGCAGACAAAATTATCTATTTATATTTAATTATTTATTAATACCATGTACTCGAAGCTAGACTTGCTACGGCTGCGAGAGTCCCCGCTCTCGCAGGTTTGGCCCTCCACTCTAACGAGGGCCAGCCTTGATGAGGGACTCATTGATCCGGAGAGGTGGAAGAAACGTGGTCTTAGGGGTTTTTTAAATCGTAGGTTGTTGTTTATTTTAGGGGGTACCAGGGAGGGGGGTGGGCATTATAGACAGGTAGAGACAGAGGGTGAAAGAGAGGGCCAGGCCAGCAGGCGACGGAGGGCGGACGGTGCCGTTAGTAGGGGGGAACTAAGAGTCGTCCAGGTGGAGGGCATACCCATCAATAGGGTCGTGGGGAGAGGCAGGTCTGAGGGGAGACAAGTTCCATCCTCCCGGTTGGGGGCACGTGGCCGTTGGTTGCAAACGGTCGGGTGCCACAACCCCTGCAGGCTAGGTGGTCAGGGAGTACAGAGCCAGGGCCTGCGGCTGATGTTTTGCAATGCCAGGTCCGTTGTCAACAAAGCCCCCCTCATCCATGACCTTGTGTCAGAGGGGGAGCCGGACCTGGTAGGAATTGCGGAGACCTGGTTGGGCCACGAGGGAGGACTCCCCCTCGTTAAAATGTGCCCACCAGGTTACCGCGCTTTTCATCAGCCCCGGGCCCTAGGTAGGGGTGGTGGGGTAGCGGTTGTTATTAGGGAAGGTCTTGAGCCGAGAGAGACCATTGTGCCACAGACCACCGGTTGTGAGTCCCTCTGCGTGAAGTGGGGCCTAGGGAGGCAGTTGGGCTTGCTGGTTGTATACCTGGCTCCCCGCTATGTAGCAGCAGCCCTGCCCGAGCTCCTCGAGGTGATCGCTACGATGGCAGTTGAGACCCCCAGACTTCTAGTCATGGGGGACTTTAATCTGCCATCGGTGGGCGAATCATCCGAGGTAGCTCGGGAGTTCATGGCTTCCATGACGGCCATGGACCTGACCCAATTAATTCAAGGCCCCACCCACGAGGGTGGACACACACCGGATCTCATCTTTGTCTCTGACCAATGGAAGAGTGATCTGGGTACAGGGGATATAGTCATCACACCCTTGTCATGGTCAGACCACTCACTTCTCCGGCTCGACTTTCCAACCGCCACCCCCCACCGCGGGGAGGCGGAACCTGAGTCATCTATCTGGTTCCGCCCCAGGCGCCTGATGGACCCTGATGGGTTCCAGGCAGCGCTTGGGCCACTTCCTGTACCCCTGACCCGCGCCCCGATGGAGGACCTCGTGGCCGCATGGAATACTGCGACCACGGGAGCCTTGGATCGGGTCGCGCCCTTGCGGCCTCTCTTGCGGCGGCGAAACACCCTGGCTCCTTGGTTTACCGAGGAGCTGCGGGTGATGAAACGCCGCAAGAGATGCCTAGAGGGAAGATGGAGGTCTACCCGTTCTGAATCTGACCGGACACAGGTAAGAGCCCATTTACGGACTTACATTGTGGCGCTGAGAGTGGCCAAACGTCATCATTGTGCCACTCTCATAGCATCCGCAGAAAACCGCCCTACCGCCCTGTTTAGGGTGACCCGCTCCCTCCTTCAACAGTGGGTGCGGGAAGCCCCGCTACAGGGCAGAGCAGAGGAATTTGTGATTTTTCTGCAGGAGAAAATCGCTCAGATACAGAACGAGTTAGCCCCCATTGATGGCCCAGTGGGATGCCACGAGGCAGATCTTGTTTGGGAGGAGTTTGACTCCGTTGCTTCCGAGGATATGGACAGGTTACGTGGGCGACTGCGAGCCACCACATGTTTATTGGACCCGTGTCCCTCCTGGCTTGTACTGGCATCCTGGGAGGTGACACGAGGCTGGCTCCAAGAGGTTGTCAACGCTTCCTTAAGTGAGGGTTCCTTGCCTGCTTCCCTAAAAGAGGCTATGGTGAGGCCCCTCCTTAAGAAGCCCTCTTTGGATCCAGCTTTATTAACCAACTATCGTCCAGTCTCCAACCTTCCCTTCTTGGCGAAGGTTGTTGAGAGTGTGGTGGCACAACAGTTTCCCCGTCACCTGGAGGAAGTTGATTATCTAGACCCGCGCCAGTCCGGCTTTCGGCCCGGGCATAGCACTGAGACGGCATTGGTCGCGTTGGTTGATGATCTCTGGAGGGCCAGAGATGGGGGTTGTTCCTCCATCCTGGTCCTATTAGACCTCTCGGCGGCTTTCGATACCATCGACCATGGTATCCTATTGCATCGGCTGGGGGGGTTGGGAGTGGGAGGCACCGTTTTACGGTGGTTCTCCTCCTACCTCTCTGGCCGATCGCAATTTGTATTGGCAGGGGAGCAGAGGTCGACCTCGAGACCCCTCACATGTGGGGTGCCTCAGGGGTCGGTCCTCTCGCCTCTCCTGTTTAACACATACATGAAGCCGCTGGGTGAGATCATCCGTGGTTTTGGGGTAGAGTACCATCTATACGCTGACGACACCCAGCTGTATATTTCTACCCCAAACCACCCCAACGATGCCGTAGCGGTGATGTGCCAGTGCCTGGAAGCCGTGCGGGTCTGGATGGGAAGTAACGGACTCAGGCTCAACCCGACCAAGACCGAGTGGCTGTGGTTTCCGGCTGCCCGATTCAACCAGCTCACTCCATCGCTGGCCATAGGGGGCGAACATCTTGCCCCTGTGGATGGGGTGCGCAATTTGGGTGTCCTCCTGGATGCCCGGCTGTCCATGGAAGATCAAGTGACAGCCGTGGTCAGGAGGGCGTTTTACCAGGTTCGCCTGGTTCGCCAATTGCGCCCCCTATTGGATCGGGACGCCCTTCGCACAGTCACTCATGCGCTCGTGACATCCCGACTGGACTATTGCAACTCTCTCTACATGGGGCTCCCCTTGAGGTGCACCCGGAGACTTCAGCTAGTCCAGAATGCAGCCGCGCGAGCAATTATGGGAACCACTAGGTTTACCCATGTAACACCGCTCTTGCGCGAGCTGCACTGGCTGCCTGTCGTCTTCCGGGTGCGCTTCAAGGTGTTGATTATCATCTTTAAAGCGCTCCATGGCTCGGGACCTAGCTATCTGCGGGATCGGATCCTGCCTCATACATCCTCACGACCGATTCGCTCCCACAGAGAGGGACTTCTCCGGGTGCCGTCCACTAGACTTTGTCAGCGGGCGACGCCCAGGGGAAGGGCTCTCTCTGTGGCGGGCCCGGCCCTCTGGAACGACCTTCCCCCCGATATTAGGACGACCACGGACCTCCGCTCCTTCCGTCTCAAATTAAAAACTCATTTCTTCTGTCTGGCCGGCCTAGGATAGTCTCTCTGTCTTTGTGGTTTTATTGGGGTTTTGTAATATTGCTTAGTTTTAATGGGAATTTTAGCGCAGGTTTGGATTTAATTTATTTTTAATGAAATGTTTATATGTATTTATTGTTTTACTGTGCCTGTGCACCGCCCCGAGTCCCTGTGGGGAGAGGGCGCGGTTTAGAAATATTAAAATTATTAAATTATTATTATTATTATTATTATTATTATTATTATTATTATTATTATTATTATTATTATTATTATTAAAATTAGAAATGGTTTTCAACTAAAGCCATTTTTTACTAGCAACAGATATGAGATGATGAGAAACTTGACAACGCCATGTAATCTGATATATTATCTTATTCTTAATAAGGTCTACATTATGATAAATCAATGTAATTTTATTCTATTTAATGGCCCAAATGAATCACTTAAATTGGAATTAAAATTAGTAAATTAGGGATTAGTCACAACGAGAACGTTCGACTGCTTTTTTATAACAGTTTTTCTAGTGCTTTTCTATAATGATATAAATAAGATGATACAGTAAGGTAAGAGAAGATCAGATAAGAATAGATAAGGCTTCCGGTTCCGGCTCCAGCGGCGACGGGCGAGCCTGGGGCTCGCTCGCCGCTTTGTTGCCTTTTCTGCCACCCCACGGGGGCGAGACATCCGGTTACCGGAGGTCTCCCGTAGGGTCGGCTCGGAGGAGACGTTTCTCCTCACGGCGGTGGGGAGAGCGATCCCCTCCGCGACCTAGGTGAGGAGGAACATGCTGCGGGGGGTTCTCCCTTCGCCAACGGCTGTCGGCGCCATTCACAGCAATGTAGAGGGCTGAACG